>NC_061157.1:62351831-62459331 GCF_022113875.1 Hydra vulgaris
GATCTTATTATATATGGAATTATTTCCGGTTTTTAAGCAGTTAGTATTTTTTTGAAGATTTTTAATTAAATTATTAAAGCTTTTTCTTTATAAATTTTTACTTGTATTACAATAATGGTATTTGATCTTTTTAATAAAAATATTGCGTTTAATTTTTACTACTAAAAATGGTGGTTATCTTAAGTCGACTTTTTAAAAATTGAAAGCAAGTTTTTAGTTTTTTTAAACAAGGGTTCTTTAGTGTATTAAATATTTTTCACAGTTCGGTTAACTTTAAATTTTTTAACTGAAATCATATTCTTGTAATAAATTTGCAACTAAATAAATTCTTTAAAAAAGTGTTTGGTAGTTTTTTATTGAGTCAAATAATAGAGAATTAAAAACAAGACCGTGATGGACAAGGCTTAAAAACCAGACCGTGATGGACAAAAATAATAGAGGCTTGAAAACCAGACCGTGACGGACAAAAATAATAGAGGCTTAAAAACCAGACCGTAATGGACAAAATTAATAGAGGCTTAAAAACCAGACTGTGATGGACAAAAATAATACCTTGAATAAAAACTTTAATTTTCAGGCATGTTAGAAAATGTCTCAGTGGGGCAATTTTAATGTTTTACCCTAATTCTCTTAAGGTTTAGTAGGACAACATCTTTACACCCTACTCACCTAAGGGTTTTAAAATAATAAATCAACATAACCACCTGCTGTAAAAAATGATTCTTAATTTTAAAATAAAGAGATTGTTAAAAATATTAAAATATAAAACCATTTTTAAATAATAATAATGTTCTTTATGTATTCAATGCAGTTAACAAAGTTTTCAAAATATTTAATGAGTAGTTTTCAATGTAGCAATATAAAATAATCTTTAAGTAATAAAAAATAAACAAACTAACTAATCCATGCAATAAATTGCCATTTTATTGCTCGGATTTGTTATAATTAAATTTGCTGAAGTAGTACAATGCATAACAGCAACAAGTTAATTAAACGTTCTTGACCCATGGTTGATTTTAATTTGCTTTCAATGGGCTTAAGTTGTGAGCACAAACGTTCTTCGCTGCAATTGTTTACCATTACATGCGTAATTTAATGGTAACTTTTGGGAAAGCAACCGTGACGCATGCTTACCAATAAAAAAGAACGTGTAATTCTCGTTCATTCAAGTTCTGTTATTAGGTGACGTAATTTTATTATTTTACTATTTAAACAAATAACAAAGTTGAGGTTCAAAGGCTTCATGAATATATTTTTGCTAAACCCCCGGATTCTGGTTTACAAACCATAAGGTGTTAAAGTATTTACTTGAGGCAAAAAACAACGGTTGAAAATTTCCGAAAATTTTCAAAATTTTTTTATTAAAATAAACTTATATTGTTTTATAACATTCATATCTTTGTTTCAAGGGATCGTCCACAAATTATGTAACGCAAGCTTTCACAATAAACAAAACAAAAAGATTAAAAGTTTTCCCTCGCAGAGTCTTAATTTAAATATAAAATCCTTTTAGTTTATACCCCCTTTAAGCTTAATGAAAATCGCCGCGTAAAAGAGCTTAATATCTCATACTTCTGCTTTTTAAATATATTTTGCGTTGCGTAATTTGTGGACGATCCCCAATCATATGCGTTTTATCGTCGTAATATTTTGTATTCTTTTAACGTTTCAATCAAAAATATAAAAGCGGAATTAACTCATCTTTTTGATAAATTTTTATAATCAAGTTTGTTTATTTTTTTAAATACAGTAATAAAATGTTGGTATTGTGGTTTATCCTCCTCCGGCTAATTACCATATAGGGGCCACATTACCAAGGCCCGCAAAAACAGGTTTGGCTCCCCAAGGAGCGTCATAACCCGGCTCTCCGGACTAAGAGTAAGGTGAGTTTGGGAATAACGAAGAGATGTTAGAGTGAAAGACAGAAGTAGTCGAGTTAGAAAGATAGCATAGAGAAAGCGGACAGAATTGCACCCGATGTTAGAAGGTGCTATAACCTACTGTTAGTTAAGTTAACCTAATAAAAGTACGCCGATAAAGATATGATTGGAGTTCACTTAACATGAGCTGTTTCTCAACTTTCTTTGTCGTTCAGTAATAAAATGTTGTCACATGTTTCATTTGCCCTTAATGCGTTGTGGAACTATGAAAAGTAGATGTTTTCCGAATTAACTGTTGAGCTTTTGGCTAAAACATTTCTTTTAATTTACTCAAATACAATGTAAAATACTCACAAAATGCAATCTTTTTTAGATTTTATTCAAAATTTTTTTACAAATTTTATTGTGTATTATTTTTTTAGACTGTTTTAAATAAAACAAAGATTTTTTATGTGTAAAGAATGCATATAAACTTTAAGAAAAATTTTTATGTATAAAGATTCCATTTAAAGTATTTTTATAAAAGGTACATGTTATAAACGCTGTATTAGATAATTTATCTAAAAATGACATTAGAAAACACATTTGATCTGAATGTTCAGTAAAATAATAATTAACTAATTTGCTTGGTATGATACATAAATGAATATAAAACACACATAGACACACACACATACACGCGCGCGCGCAAATTGCACTCTCAGCAGTATTGGTTGAAAAATACCTTTAAAATACATTTAAACAATTTTAAAGTATAGCATAGTTTTTTAATTCAGTTCTTTATCTTTATTGCTAACTATATTTTTAAATAGTTCAAATTAAGCGAAAATATTTCTTTACTCTTTGCCTTTCTTTAATCAATAACATCGTTAAATGAAGAAGATTGTAAAAAACTGTTAATATTCAATCAAGTCTTTTTATATACAATTTTAAAGTTTTCAGTAACTTGTAGGCCAATTTAATACACATTGAAAAATGGTCCTTCCTCTTTAGGGATGGAGATGCAATATATGTTTAGCCTAAAAAGCTTAGTACGGCAATGAACGTAAATATGATTAGCAAATAACAGAATAGAAAAATGTTAGAAAATTTTGAAAGCAAATTATCATAGTTGCTACTTACAGTTACAATAAAAAAAACTCCACAATATATATCAAAAGAGAATTTTTTAGAAGAGGTTTTCTAAAATTTTAATAATCTGCCTAAATAAGACAAAATTTTACCAGCTATTTATAAAATAGCTTAGCATTTTTTTAAAATTTCTAAAATTTCCAAAATTTTCCAAGTAGAAAACTTAGTTTAACTTAAATTTTAATCTCCATAGACCTTCAAAATCTTTAAAATCTTTTTCTCTATAGACCTTCAAAACTTTCAAATTTTTTTTCAAGACAATCATTCTCAACTCAGTGAAAAGAACAGAAATTCAAAATTCTATATAAAATCGATGCCTATTACCAACGCTGATTTGATTTTTTTTTTTTTTTTAGTTTACATTTGTTGCCGTAGTAAATAAATTACTTTCACAAACACAAACAAGGTTTCTGAAAGAAGATCGTACTGATCTTATCATCAGAACCTTTTACAAACGTGTGTATATAAACTACATTAAAACATAATCAACAAAATAAAACGTAATAAACAATAAAAGTTCTAAAGAAAATATTAAATTATGATTAAAAAAATCTGACTACATCATCCATTAAGATAATTAAATTTTTCAGTTTATATTTGAAAATGGGAAAAGTAAAATGCATGTCGAAATCGGACAAAACAATTTTATTCCAAAGATAGGGTACACGATGTGCAATATAAAACTGATTAAACTTGGTTCGACAAAGGGGCTCATATATAAAACTATTAATTCTAAGTGTATATTTATTTAGTGGTTTCAAACAAAAGAGATCTTTGAAAACGGGTGAAGATATGTCATTTTTCCACATATACATAAAGCACAAAACATTGAAAACATTAAGCTCATAAATATTGAGAACTTTCATTTCGATAAAAAGTGGTTTGGAATGAGTGTATCAATCCGCAAAATTTATTAAACGGTTTGCAAGTTTCTGACGGCGATAAAGGCTTTAAACTTACTTTTTTCAGTGCTTCTGTTCTTTTGTTCTTTTCAGTGCTTTCTGTACTTTTTTCAGTGCTTCTGTTCTCTTTTTTCAGTGCTTCTCTTTAAACTTACTTTTTTCAGTGCTTACTTTTTTCAGTGTTTCTGACGGCGATAAACTTACTTTTTTCAGTGCTTCCCCATGCAACATTAGCATAATTTAAATAACTATGAGTTAATTAGTAATAAAGTTGAGTTAGGCTTTTTTTACATAAAATTGTTTTGGTTTTATATAGAATTTCAATATTTTTAGAAATTTTTGTACCAATATAGTCGATATGCGTTTTCCATGTAATGTTTTCATCAAGAAAAATACCTAAAAACTTTGTTACATTATGTCTTTTTACTTCAACATCATCAATAAAAATTTTAGGTAAACTTCGGGGTAAATAAGCTCTTTTAGAGACTGGGTGGAAAAGAACCCAATTTGTTTTTTTAATGTTAAGAGTTAGTTTGTTGCATTTAAACCATTTGGATATATTTTTAAGTTCATCATTTTAGATATATTTTTAAGTTCATCATTTTTGTATACAATTGACACCAATTTGATTTTTGTATTCAAAAATCAAATTTATTATCCATTGCAGTAATTGCTAAATGCTAAATTTTTTTGATTTTTGACTAGTTATTTTTTGTCAATCCAAATTTAAACTTGTTCGAAGAAGTCAATCCTGCTTAAGCATCATTTACTTCAGCATCCGAATAGCCTCATTTTCCTTTTTGAAAATAATTTATGTTTTATGTGCTGTTAACAGCATATAAAACATAAATTCATTTTCAATTACCAGCGTTTGTGATAGGCATCGTTTTGATATAGAATTTTGAATTTCTGTTCTTTTCACTGAGTTGAGAATGACTATCTTGAAAAAAAGTTTTGCAGGCTTGCAACAAAAGGTATACTCCTAACTAGGGCATTCAATACTGGTACCGAAAACCGGTATACCGGCTGTTTTTCCTACACCGATACCGAGCTCTCAATACCGGTATATACCGGTATTTCAGTTATTTTTCTTATACAGTTTCTCGGACAGAAATTGTTTAATGAGACTTCGTGCGAGTTTGGACACGGATATTTTTAGAGAGTTATTAGTGCGAAAATATCAAATAAATTTCAAGATGATTATTTTAAATATGATGAAAATAATGCTGATGAGATTTCAGATGAATATAATGAAGACCATTTAGACGGATTAAGGATTTTTCAGAGCTCACTAAATCCAAATGAACTTGAAAATAATTTGGCTCTATTGATAAGCAAAGTTAGAAAAGTTGAAAAACTGTTCAGACGAGCACAGACAAAAAATGACATCATTCAAATTTATGTAAAAACTGAACATGGTAAAGAACTGTCAGTAATATTAGAGAATAAAACCAGATGGAACTGCTTACTTTTTATGCGAAAGCGTTTTTATAAATTAAAAACTCCATTCAAAAAGCTGTGATTGACTTAAATTCAGCTATTAACTTTACAGGATCTGAATTAGAATTGATATTATAAACAGTTTTTATGTTTCTATCAGTGAAATTGGCTGTAGAGGCTATTGGAGAGATGCTAATCTTCTATCAGCTAATACTACCTTGGCATTTATGCTGCGAAATTTGGGCTAAGGATCATTAAATAACAATATAAAGGCCTCCTTATTTAAAAGAATATAAGAAAGGCGCACAAATTTATCTTATCTTATGTAATTACTTTATAAAGGTGATATTATATTTGATCGGCTAACTTAAACTGCTTTGGTAAATTTAATTGTCCATCTTATCCAGCGGCTCTCATCCTTCCAAGCTGAAACTACAGCATTGCCATCCGAAATATACTACGACAAAGATACCATAATGTGCAAAGACGAACCTTTGAGCTTGACATTTTAGAAGCAGCAGGACATGGCCATAAATGATAAGATAAAAATGAAAATTGTACCCAAAACAAATCGAAATATTAACGATTTGACTAAAATGATACGAAAAGAAATTTCTATATTTGAGGAAGAAGGTACAGGTGGTACCAACTTGAAGTTGGTTAACGATTATATTTTAACTATTTCCCCAACGAGCGTAGAAACTGAACGGGGTTTCTCTTTATTGGGAATGTTATGTACGAAAATTCGATCATCTTTAAATGAAGAAATTTTAAATATTTTATGTTTTTTGCGGGCAATTACAATAATAAATAATTCTTTTTATGCTTTTTTTTTTTTTTTTTTTGAAATGAATTAATTTCATATATTAGTTTAACTTAAATAATAAAGTTTCGGAACCGTTTGTTTTGTTACTTCTTTTTATTAATACTTTTTGGAATATTTATAAATACCGATATTAATACCGGTATATCGGTTTTTACTGAATCTAATACAGAAAAACCGGTATTTAATTTTTGGTCTGGTATTGAAAGCCTTAATTAACCTTGGGGATAAAATATTAGCAATCAGTACAATTGGTAGAAATTTATAAAGTAAATGTTTGATGCGCAGTTTATGCAGAAATAAAGTATTCTAGTTGATTGATGCAATAATTTTTGATATTGAATTGTAATCACCTTTGCTAAACAACTAAAACTAAACAACTAACTGAGATTCGCTTTCGGGAAACGGTCGTTAGTATTACTACCTAATATAGCATTAGAAACAATTTTTAAAATAGAATTACTGCTGTAGGTATATAACAAGTCCAACATATTGTTTGAGCAACCATACGGTGACTGGACGTAGAAAACGTGATGTGTTAAAATTACCGACAATGAAGCAGCCATTATATTATTACTACCTAATTAAGCTATGAGCTAATTTAAAGGATTAAACGATATATCTTATTAAATTAGCATCATTTGGTCAATGTATAATCTGATAAGTATTTATTTATTGTTAGCTTTTACAGATACCAAAACTTGTTTGAGAAAAGTTTTATAGAACTAATTAACTTTATGGCATCAGTAATGATGATAGCTACACTGCCACCTCGACGTCCGTCTTAGAAATCTTTTTTATAAAGTGAGTTATTGTTTTAATACAATCGCTTCAATAATTGTAGTTTGCTTTAAAACCTTACGACATCATATTTACCACTTAACTAAATTGTATGTTTATAAGTTAATACAGTTTATTTTAATTTTTCAGATATAAATAAATGAGAAGCTCGAAAGGCTTGAAAACTGCTTAAAGGGCTTCGTAATAAGAACATTACGACCTTTTTGAAGTCCAGACCGTACTATTTAATTAAAAATTTCATTGTACATTTAGACTCACGAGACTTGTAAATATTGCATCTTTAATTTACGAAATTTGTAAATGTTATAGTAAATGTGAATAATATATATATATATATATATATATATATATATATATATATATATATATATATATATATATATATATATATATATATATATATATATATATATATATAAGAATAAAAGTATTAGTCAAGATTTTTATTAAAGCTAAAAAAAATAGTTTGAAAAAGAGTGTGTAGTTTTTTGCTATATGATAACAGCCAAAATTTATAATGTTGCTATTTTTATATACATGCATATTATTTTTAAGAATGACAACTTTTAAAAGAAAAAATTTGAAAATTTTGGCTTGGGCCCCAATAACTCTGGTATCTTGCGGTTGCGGGCCCTTCGCTAAGCTACTGATTCTATTCCATAAATTATCTTTTTACCCATGCTTCGCATAAAATTAACACAAACAACAACCCACAAAAATGTACATTAAAAAACCGCTGAAATATTAAAAAACTAATTACTAATAAAAAAAAAATTAAAACGACATAATCGTCATAAAATGTTTTATAACTTTACCTAATAACATTAAAATTTAAAAAAGATTAAAAAGGTCTAAAACCGTTTATGCGTCTTCTTCAATTTTTTTAAGCAAAATATATGACTGGATATCATATATAATGAAAAGTCTAGCACCTACTGCGCTTAGCTGAGCTCAGAAAATTTGGTTGTAAATTTTTATCTAATTATGATAGTGTAATTTAAAAAAGATTATAAGTGTGGCCTGAAGCGGCTTTGTATTTTTCTGCTTGTGTGAAGGTAAATGTTAAAAAAATGTTGCGCATTTTAAGGGTTTTTATTGAAAAACAAATAGTAAATAATAAATAAATTTTCATACTTCTTTTTCTTATTTCAATATACGATGATAAAGGACTCAAATAAACCGTTAGGAATTAAAATGTTTTAAAATTGTCTTGCTGACCTCATATTTTTATATCATTTTTTTTATTTTCACAAATATTTGTAAGGTAAAATATTGCCATTATCGTGTTCAAATTATTATACCGAGCTCAAAAATCATAGTAGGAAAGAAATTATATCAGCTTTAAAGTCCAGGGGTCTCTAGATTACATTTACACAATGAAATTACTCCAATATAGATTTTTGGTTTTGAAGGTCTTTGCTCATCTCTGTGACCACTATGCACTGCTTTGATTATCCATTCTATTGTATAATATATTGTATAATGTATTGCATGGTTTTGCAAGTTTTGTGGTTTGAATAACTTTGTTTTGTATGTACTAATCCATGCTATATTAGCATTTGAAAAATGACTATGTTTATTAAAAAAATATATTAGACTAAAGTAAAGTTTTTTTCATGAATTATAATCAAGAAATGAAATCAAAAAACAAAACAAGCCAAAAATGTTTTATTGTCATTTGCTAAAAATTATTTGAAAAAAAAAAGAAACTTCTCAGTCTACCAAACTGTGATACTCAAGTAGTGGTAGTAAAATAGGATATTTTAAAGTGTTGAACAAGATTGTTTATTGTAACGAATTTGTATCCAACTCATATCAAGATAAAAAAAGTAAAAAAAAAAACAACCCAGGAGCTAAGGAAGGAACATAGCAAGCTCATAATTTGAGGGGATGACTGAAAAGCGCAAATTTTATAACTGCGAACTAGCGTAAGTGCAAACTTGCATAAGCCAATTCACACTTATGCCAGTTTTTGTAACTGATTCGCACTTATATCAGTTTGCACTTATACCAATGCACAGTTGGCCAGGTGGTGGGCAAAAGTAACAAAATACATGTTCAAAAATTACATTATTATATACCATTTCATAGCTTAAACGTTCAGCTTTTATAAAATGTAAATATTCTTGCATAATTATCATGCCATATGCTTCTAAGCTTTAAATTGAAAAACTTTTTTTTTTTTTAATTTTTTTCAAATTATTTTTTTTTTTTGATAATATTTTTGGTGTTACTAATTAGCATAGAATAGATGTTAATTTCAAAACTTCTCTTTTTAATGCATAAATTAATAAAATCAAGTATTATCTTTCAAATGAGTTATTACAGCACTATTTTGCATGTAAATTATGTCGAATAAAATGATTTCGAATGACGGCCTATTTGAAGTACTTTTTTTAGTTAAAATTTCACTTATATAGTCGAATACTTTTACGGTCCGAAGCGGTCCAGTAATTTGAGACTTAAAATACATTGTTCAATATGTATATTATCAATATAAATTTGGTTAGTAATCCGCGGATGTCCGCCTGATCTCTAACAATGATTTTTACAAGTTAAACTATGCATCCGAATTTATACTGCGAATACATTATATGTATTTTTTTTTTACTAAACCGTTATGTAATAATTGGGTCTCGGCATGACTAGATTAGTGTTACAAACTTGTTTTAACATTTATACATCTTAAAATACCTATTCATAAGATTTCGATATTTATTCAAATATAATACAAGAAAACCTGAACTTAGCTAATCCTAATATTTTGGATGCAGTTGTAAATGATATAAGTTTAACTGCAAAAAATAAACTGTTTAATTTCATAAATCATCTTCAACAAAGGTATAAATGCAAAAAAAAATTCTATTATTCGTTTTGAAGAGAATAACAAACAATGGCTACAAAATGGCTACAATTTGTAACTGGTTATAAGAAAAATCTTCTAACTGCTTCAATTGATAAAAAAAACTCTTATTTAACTGTAGTATCTAACAGGCCCCATGTGAATTTTTATACTTTGAATAATAAAACAAAGAAAAGAAGATTAACGCCATTAGTTGCATCATATTCATCTTAAGAACTATTGTTTACATCAGGTTATAGTTTGTGCTAAGATGGCAAAGAAATAGAAGCTAAAGCTGTTTTACTATTATCAGAATATATTTGAAAAATAATTTTAAATCAAAACTATTATATTATTATATAAACAAAAAGGTTTGAGCATTAGGTTACTTTTTATATGAGTTATGTATTTTTTTATAGGTGCATAGTAGTTTCATGAAATATAAAATAGAGTCCTAAAACTGCAAAAGCACTTAAAATTAGTATTTGGGAATGTGTTAAATGTTTTAAATGTATAAAATAATTTTTAATAAGACTGTCATACTAATATTAGTCTAGTTTATAACATTGATGCTTTAAGAAAAGTTTTTTAAGTTAGTAACTATGCAAAATGAACCGTTACTACCTTAAATTAAGGTTAATAAAATATGTGGTTGCTTAGCAATTTAGGTATCCTAGCAATCCAAAATTAAAACTAATCTCGCCATTGAACCGCAATCCTCAAATTAGTAAACAGTACAAAAATGGTTCTTAAATATTTTTTATATGACGAGTTATTAGTTTTGTTCACTTTTACTGGACAAAACTATGGATACCTAAATTGCTTAGCAACCACGTATTTTATAACCTTAACAAATATAAAGTAGAAAAAGTAATAACTTTATTAGATTTCTCCCATAATTACCACATTGAGTATTTTGATACTACAATTGTAGTGGTACTATGGATTTTTTATTTGGTTGATAGTGACACCTAAAATGCCTGTTGCTTCATTTTGCAAAGTTACTAGCTTAAGTAACAAGCATCAACGTTATAACTAGAACAATGTTAATGTGGCAGTCTGAATAAAAATTATTTTATGCATTTAAAAATTCAACATATTCCCAATTGCTAATTTTAAATATTTTTATGCAGTTTCAAGACTTTATTTTATATTTCATGTAACTACTACATAATTCATATTAAAAAAACCCTGAGTTTTAGCCTTTTTGTGTAGATAAAATATTAGGATTAGCTAACTTCACGTTTTCTTGTATTATTTATGAAAAAAAATCAATACTTTTCTTGTTTTAACTATATAAAAATATCAGTTTTATTTACAAAATTTTACAAATAGGTATTTTAGAATGTATAATTAATAAAGCAAGTTTTTAACACAAATCTAGTCTTGCTGAACACAAATCTAGTCTTGTTGACACCCAATTATTACATAACCATTTAGAATAAAATACATATAGTGTTTTGCCACATAAAATCGGATACATCATTTACCCGGTGAGAGATGAACTAGCTAGTCACTACTTATGGGTAAAAGACGCGTTAAAGACGTATAAAAATACGTAGTAATACGTGTTTTAGACGTTTTTAAAACGTACAATGTATTTCATTGTTAAAGTTCCAAACTACTGGACCGCTTTAGACCGAAAAAGTATTCGAATTTATAAGTGAAACTTTAACTAAAAAAAGTACTTCAAATACCCCGTCATTTGAAACCATTTTGTTTGACATAAATTACATGCAAAATAGTGCTGTAATAGCTTATTTGAAAATTAATACTTGATTTTATTAAATTATGCACTAAAAAGATAGGTCTTAATGTTAACATCTATTCCATGCTTATCAGTACCATAAAATACTATCAAATTATAAAAAAAAAAATTTTTTTAATTTTTTTTTTTAAAAAAAAGCTTTTTATTCTATAGCTTAGAAATATAAGGCATGATAATTATACAAAAATATATACATTTTAGAAAAGTTGAGTGTTTAAGCTATAAAGTGGTATATAATAATGTAATTTTTCATAATGTATTTTTTTAATTTTGTCCACCACCTGGCACTGTGCGATGTTAGCAAATTTATTTGGCGAATTTATGTCAATTCGCACTCCCGAATTTAAGCACCGGGCACCGAAATTAAATGGCGGGAGTTTCGGAAAAAGTTATTAAATCTATCGTTCACAGCTCAGAAATTTAAGGTTTAAGTTTACTATCTAAGTACCCGAAAAATGTTAACAGTTATAGTAAGTAGGGCATCTGGACACTTCATTTTCATAATTAGAAAAATTTGGGAGGTATCACATTTTTAGAAAATTGACACTGAAAATCTGCTAAAAAGTCTTTTTTTTTTCGTATTTAAAAAAACTAAATACTGGCAGAAAAACTGACAAAAAGTTTAAGTTTAATTAAAAAAATGTCCATATACCAACTTTTCAAGGCCTTTAATCTAATATTTATATATAAATATAATTAGAATACTCAAAGTTGGTCAAAAAAAACATTTAGTAATAAAAATATTGATTTTTGATTATGCTTTTTTATTTTTATTTAATTACAAATACCCATACCTATATTAATAATATAGGTATAGGTATCTATATCTATATTATAATATTATTGTAATATAGATATCTATATATTATTATTGATACCTAATATATTAAATCTATGGATCCTCCGCTCTCAAAGGAAAGTAGAAAAGATCTTGTTAAAAGAGACCATGTACATTTTCAAAAGATCACCTGCTGTTGCTGCGTTGAAAAGAACAACATATGCATCCCAGTTAATAAAAATTTGGAAGGTCTGGTTCAAGTTTTCTGTTAGCCAGAGTTTTCATTTGATTATGCCCAGGTTGTTAGAAAAATTTATATCTCTATAAGACTGGTAAAACTATTGCAGGCATAGTTACTCTAAAATGGGAAAATGCTGATTTGTCTAGCATGCAAACCTCTAGAGATTGCTCAATATTATGCAGTCAAGTCAAGGAAGAAATAGATTATTAAATAAAAGTATGGAAAGGGGAACTAGCTCATAACTGCAAACTTTGCCAAATATGCTTCTGTGAAATTGCTAGAGGTAAGTGCCACAAATGTTCACCTTTTAAGGCTAGCACAAATCTTTCTGAAAGTATTTCTAAATTTTCTAAAATAGTATAGAAACAGGTAGCTTTTCCCCTTCCAAAAGAATTAATGAAGTTTTCATTTCAAATAAATTATTAAATATATACATCAATTGTACATCAAAACACAAACATTATTGAAATCTTAACTTAAAAACATTTGTAAATTAATTCAAAAAGACAATAAAAATACATTAGTATAAATGACTTTAAAATATTTTATTTAGTATTTATTATATTATTATTGTTTATATATAAAGTTATTAGGCAACTATGCATACAATACTACTATTTTACTAAATTACTTATATACTATTAATATGTTCTACTTTACTAAGCATTACAATGTTCCTAAATTAATTTTAAGCGTATCTAAACTTTTTTTGCCAACTTGAAACAGTCTATTGATGTTGATGTGTAAACGCAAAATTAAAAAAGTTGAAATATAAAGTTATCTTATGCTAATTTTACTGTCAGTATATTTAGTTTTTTGAAATATGAAAAAAAATGACTTTTTAGCAGATTTTCAATGTCAATTATCTAAAAATGTGATACCTCCCAGATTTTTCTAAATATGAAAATGAAGTGTCCTCACTTACTATATATATTATGATGCAAATATCCAGATGCCCCTCTTACTATAATTATTAACATTTTTTGGGTATTCCGATAGTAAACTTAAATCTTAAATTTCTGAGCTGTGCGTTGATGAAAACCTAACTACTTAAATAAATAAATAACTAAATAAATAACTACTTAAATAAATAAATAAATAACTAAATAAATTTCAATCTAAAGTACCATGATTAATGATGAATATTGCTAAAGTTTTACGAAAAAATGTGAAAATACCCCAAAATTATATTTATTTGATACAAGTTTTAGTACATGATAAAGTATTTTTTTGATGAATGATGTAAACATTCATGTATCTAGTTTTATTAAAACTATGTGTTTTCCTGAAAATGTACATTTTGATTTTGTGCCTGTTTAAAAGTGTAACGTGTATTAAAATATATATTAAGTTTGCCATCTTTCTAAAATAAAGAACAATGGCCACTTTAATTTAAGGCTATTTATTAAATTTTATTATTTTCAAATTATTCTGTATTTTATTTAACATTGAATAACTATGATGAATTGTACTTTTACATTGGTTATATAGATCAGTATTTTTCGTTGTTGATTTGAGAAAATTAACAATAAATTACTTGGTATTTAATAGGAAATTATAAATTGCAATGAGTCTTTGGATTGATAAACATCGACCAACAAATCTTTCAAAGTTAACATATCATCTAGAACAAGCAGGTAGATTAAAAAAATTGGTAAGTTTTATTTAGTTTGTGTATTCATATTATTGTTTTGTAAAGTATGCTGAATCATTTAACACTAACACACATACAATTTTTAAATCAATTAAATACTAGATTGTCATATATAATTGGAAAGACCTTCATTACAGTACTTTAAAAGTGAAAAAATTATTAAAATCAAACAATTCTACGAAGTTATACCATTCAAAGTGTCGAATTTTTGATATATGAATTAGTTGAATAAACTGTGACCAAATTTAGACTTTTCTTTACTATAAATGTCATAACATAACATAATTCTTATCAAAATTCATAAAGCTTGGTATCAAAAGAAAGGTCTTAAAAAAGAGAATAAGGGTTCATAAAAGATGTATATGGGGTGTAAGAAGGGCATCTTTAACACTGTTTAATATATTCAAATCTAGATTTTTTTAAAGAAAATTTCAATTTTTCATTGAAAATTTGAATTTTTTAAAATAATTTTTATATTTTTAATTTTTTATATATACTATTCAATATTATTTTATATCATAACATACATTAAAACACTATTAATGTTCAAATGTTTGTTATGATATGCCCTTCCTCAACTACCCAAGTCAAAAATAGGTACCTATTTTGGGTGAGTTAGTAAGATGTCTGGGCGAGCTTTTTTTTTTTAATGAATTTTGGCAGGAAGTAAGATAAAAGGTTTTGCTGATGTCTGAGTATATTAAAAAAAAGTCCCAACATTCCTTCAATACATTTGAATATATTTTTGTGCAGAAATAAAGTTAATATTCTAGTACTAAAAAAAATCTATGCTGACACAAATTACTAAAATAATAACTAAATTATAGACTGCCTGCCCTAACTAAAATCTTAGTCAATGTAGCGGCACTCCCTTGTGAGTCAGGTTATTTGTCAGTTGATGTAGCAGCACTCTGTTGCGAGTCAGGCTATAAGTTAGTTGATGTAGCAACACTCTGTTGCGAGTCAGGCTATAAGATAATCGATGTAGCAACACTCCCTGGTAGCAGCACGCTATAAGATAGTCAATGTAGCAACTCTGCTCATGTTTTAAAAATATATTTTAATAAAACAAAAACAAAAACACCATTAATTAAAAAAAACTTTCTTTATTATTATTGCGGGTTTTTTAAAAAACAAAAAAATTTAATGTACTTTCGCATTAATTTAATTGCTTTGACATTTCGACGACAATAAAATGCAGCTTAATTGTTGTAAGTAGCAAAATTATAGTCGAAAGAGACTTTTTTACATTAAAAGTCTCTTTCGACTACAATATAAGGATATATATATATATATATATATATATATAATATATATATATATATATATATATATATATATATATATATATATATATATATATATATATATATATATATATATATATATATATTTGGGTGCATCAAACCCCCTCATGGGTTAAATTCTTAATTGTTCTATAATAAACATGTTCCTTTGGTGTTAAGTTGTTACTGTGTGAAATATTATAAAAATATAATTCCTAATGGGTCCGCATGAAGCATGAAATATAGCTTACTTCAATATTATTGCAAATTTGTATGTCTAACTTAGCATGAATGAAGAGTTTTATAATTTATATCTTCTTACTGTAGAATGTTTCAAACTCTATTTGTGTTTTCAGGAGTTAGCAACCACTGTACCAATAGCATGGCACAATCTGCTGTGAAGTTTATGCCAAAAAAGACTTGTCAGAAAAGTTCAGTGTTTAGAATAGTAGCTGTAGCTGGTATTACAGAAGCAGATGTGGAGAACTTGTTGCATATTACCGACAAGTGAGCAAGTGCTGCAATGCTACATATTTCATCAACAAGCTGGCCTGTCTATTAAGCGATCGAAACGTGACAGTGCAAAAATTGTGTTGAAGTAGGTCATTCCTTTCTTCAAGAAAGCCAATAATAACAGAAAAGAAGGCCTGTGAAAACAACGTCACAATTGTTTTTGTGTTTATCAAAAAAAAAAAGTATTTCCGCAAAAAAAGTTAAAAATTGCACTAACTTTAAAATAAAAAAAATATAAAAGACCTATCTTTTTTTTAAAAATAAATATTTTTAAAAATACATTAAATGGAATAAAAATATTAATGTTAAAATATTGCTAATGATTTGGGATCACTTTTCTGTTTTTTGTGGCTTTTACAGAAAACCTGTCTTGGGTCAACTAAGATTTCATAACATAGCTACATGCCTCATGGTTGAAATTTGGAACATTTATAAATAAATGTCTATTCTATCTAATTTTTGGTGCGGATTGCCTATTTTTTATTTTTTAACTATTTTTTGATGCATTTGTATTTTTAATTTTATTATTAAATAATGAAAATCGTATTATTTTTGTAATCCGCACCAAATTATTGAAATTTCAACCCTTTCTGCATATAAAAATCAAAAAATTGTTTGCTGTACCTCTAGCTATGTTATAAAATATGTTTTCAAACTTAGCTAGTTTAGAAACAAATTTTTCTAGTTTAATGCGCAAAACACTGTTTACATTTCAAAACAATCACGTGACCTTTAATTCTGTACGTCCCAAGCAAATATGTAATATATTTTATGAAAACAACTTTCTTAGCGAGACGAATTTTGAAGTATAAAATAAACAAAGTTAGGCGGTTTTTTCTTTAGAATGGTGCATAAATCTATTACCAACTGGGTGTTTAAAGATCGTTTTCTACATGAAGAACTTATTAATGGATCAACTTATTAATGGATCAATCAAAGTTTTTATGAGAATAAAAACACATTATCAAACAATTTAAATTAGCTATTTGTATATTTAAAGAAACGTTTATTTTTTGTGTAAAAAGATTGGTTCAAGTGCCATAAAATAATTCTATTACTAAAAGTGAGGTTTTTTCAAAAACTTTAACTCAGTTTTGGTCATGAATTATTAGAGTCTTTATTTATTATCAACCTAACACCATATTATTAAAATTGAATGCATAGAAAAGAATTGCTCAAGTTTTTTAAAGGCTTTAGCTTAAAATTTTAAGAATAAATATTTCGAACTTGAAATCTGGTTTTATTTTATAATGCATTGAATTTATAAACTTAGTGAATTGTTTTCTAAAACAAAAACTTCTAGACTTAAAAACATGCTCATTTAACAGCTAATCCCCCCTTTAACAACATTTTTCATAATTTTGCGGTTTGCTTGCAGACTTTAATAAAGACTGTTTTAGTTTTCCTTTAACAATTAAGTAGGATTTTTTTATTTTATTAATAGTTAAACAATGAGTGTATTTAATAATAACTATCAGAATTATATTTTTCTGATTTTTTTTTTTTGATAAAAAGTAACAACAAATTATTAAAATTTAACCAAGTTCATCATTTGTTGCGCTTTTTATAAACTAAAAGAAGTTTTTTTACTATTGTATTAAATGTCGTATGATAAAACATTTTATTTTTGTTTTTATTCCTTTTACAAAACAAAATTATCTCTAATATTTCAAAAGTTATAAATGTTTTGGTAACACCCCCTAAGTCAAAATTTTCAAAAAAAAAAACAAGAAGCCGTAAAGCTCACTCTGAAACAGCCGTGGTAAATATACATATATATTACACAAACACACACACACACACACACACATATATGTATATATATATATATATATATATATATATATATATATATATATATATATATATATATATATATATATATATATATATATATATATATATATATATATATATATAGTTTTCAATTAAAGTAAGCATTTACTCTTAAGCTTCCGCTTATATTTAAAGATATTTTTCTTGTTGGGTCTATTTCTCCAAATATTTCTTGGATGAAGTTTCCAACATGTTGTCAAGTTCTCTAAGTATTTCTTCATCATCACAAAATAGTAAAATTGCTTATGAGTAAAAGCAAAACTTTATTCACATATTTTATAGCAATTGCTATGAGCATTTTTTATGAGCATTTGCTTTTTAGCTTTTACTTTTACTCAAACCAATTGCTTGTGAACAATTGTTTTTTTTTTTATTCACCCGGCCTATTATCACAATTTTTATTCTCAAATATTTTTATAGATTTCGATTTTTTTTATATTTTATGTTATTCAGCTCCCAAGTCTGAGAAGGCCACTACAGTTGAGGAGGCTACCTTATTGTGGTCACAACCCTCTCTCAACTCTTTAACTCTGTAATATGAACCTTTATAAACAAGGCCAATGCGCAGAAAAACAAGTTTAAAATAAATTAATACATATAGATTTAACGTGAAATTAATTTTTTTAATTATAGTTTTAAATTATGTTTAAAAATCTTTTTCAAAATAATATAAAAATTTCTTTTTATAAATTATTAAATAACATTGTGTAAAATATATTTTAAATAAAGTTAAAGTAGAAAATTATATTAATTTTTAATATCATTAAACAAAAAACAAACAAAAATTTAACAGATATGAAATAAAAAAAACAAACCAAAAAAACCCAAATTGACCTAATAAAACCCAAAAATACCAAAAAAAACCCACTGTTTTTTTTTTGGTATTTTTGGGTTTTATTTGTTTTTCCAACCCTGATCATGTGCCACAGCACAGCAGCAGATAGGTCCTGGCGTATGGTGAATGAAGAAATGGCTTCTGAAGTTTGGAGGTCATGGGTTCCACCAAAGTATGCTTCCCTGCACTAGGATTCTAAACTGATGAAGAACCAGGCAACACATGACTTACAAGAAAAACTTATGGTCACTGTTGGCAACAACACCAATGTCAATGTTCTTGGCGTGCCTGCTTATCAACCAGGAACAGATCAATGATCTTGAGATATCATCACTAATGCTACAATGTAGTTGTTGCAGTCATAGAACTGTGCTGAGTCAATAGTAAACATGACTTTTAATACTATGGTCAAGAATACCTGACATGTCAGTGCTGTGTGTGTGGCTCTGCAGCAAAGAATTGGCTGTGCATT
Source organism: Hydra vulgaris (assembly GCF_022113875.1). Lineage (NCBI taxonomy): Eukaryota > Metazoa > Cnidaria > Hydrozoa > Anthoathecata > Hydridae > Hydra > Hydra vulgaris. Next base: position 62,371,034 of record NC_061157.1, read on the forward strand.
GCTCTGGTCTGCATGCCATCATCGCATTGGAGAAGTTATTTTAACACACATTTTTAATGGCTTGCACATTGAAGCATCAAAATCACCAGAAGTTACTGTATTTAGCACATTTATAAAGCATTTTGACATTTTGAATTCCTTGTGGAAACAACGAGACACTCAGTCCATTCGACCCTTGACCTTTCTCAAATGATTCACAAACTGTTTCTCAGATTATTATGTGGAAGGAAAGTGCAGAAGCAGCCTCTGAATCTTCCATAGAGCATCAGCGAGAAGACTATAAAGAATTCAGTGAATTACGTTTGCTGTACCTTGATCTAGAAAACAGATAGTTTCACTTTCGTCAACCGGGTGCAGTACACAAAGCACGGCGAATGTCCAAAATATTGTACTCCATCAAAATAATCCTTCTTGAAGAGCAAATCCGTTTGTTGCCAGCAGGAACAATTACCACTGTTGCGTAGCAGACAAAGTTACACAGCTTCGTCACTATTGTGTGTCTGATATACAGTGTACATACAATGTGTAGATCTGTAGTTGATGCCTCATAGTATGATATCTGAATGATCTTTATCAGAACCTTCTGAAGTACACACAAGTGAGTTCTGAAGTGTCATCTGTGGTACCTATGTTCTAAAATGGTGCCCCTTGCTCTAGTGACGTTGCTTCAAAGCCTGAATTGCAGTATTTAGCTGAGAAGCTTCTGGTAGCAAGGCCTTGTAACGGAATGGCTCTGCCGCATGATCACTACAAAACTGGCTTCGGAAAACCAAGTTCCCAACTGAAATCACTGCTACAACAAGACTTGGAAATTTGGTTACTGCAGATTCATGGTACATTTTCAGCCTTTTAGAGATGAGCGTGGATTTTCTTAACAATAACGTTGAAAACTGGCCAGTTCACCCTTTGTTTCTGTCATCAAAGATGAAGATTATTTCTGTCAATGTTATCAATGACAATGCGAAATGCAGCTTGAAACTAAGTGTAGACTTTCTAGAAGCAGCCAAAACTGAAGTGAATTATCAGAACATTCTGCAAGTTGTTGAGACTGACAGAAAGAAAGTTCCAAATCTGCGCAGCCGAAAGAAGGAACAAGCAGCACCAACAGTCAAAGATCAAAAAGATGACAATTGATTTTGTGTATATTAATTGTTTAAATGTAACCAACACTAATAATAGTATTAATTACATTTTATTGTAAAAAAAAATCAAATATTTCTGTTTGTTGTGAATTGTCACAGAAAAATCTCAAATTTTTACAATTTATGAAGTGGAACACTGGAATCATAGGGCTGAAACTGAAGTAAATAGTTAAAAAAATTGTTGGGGGTTTGATGCACCCTAATATATATATATATATATATATATATATATATATATATATATATATATATATATATATATATCAGGGGCTATTCTAGACCATTTTCGACAGCGTGGAATGTATTTTGGTGTCAATTTGGGCACCGCCCAAATTAAAAAATAAGGACTTTTTTTTTTTACGTTTTTTAAGGCAAATGTTTTTTTTTTGGTGAAAAACGCCGATATTCGGCAATATTTCCTCCTGGACTAGGGGTACCGCCCCCCAACTATATATAAAGTAAGCGTTAAAAAAAAAAAGTCGTCAAATTTTAATTTGGGCGGTGCCCAAAAACGGTGGTCGCTGTCAAAAAATGGTCTAGAATAGCCCCTAATATATATATATATATATATATATATATATATATATATATATATATATATATATATATATATATATATATATATATATATATATATATATATATATATATAATAGTAATAATAATAATAATAATAATAATAATAATAATAATAATAATAATAATTGGAAATGCTGTTATTGCAAATGGTACAAAATCAAAATTTTTAAATGCTCAAATAGTATAATATAAAGTAAATAGTATAATATAAGTTTACAGTGATTTCACAAATTTTCACTTTAAGTTTTGCATCAAGTTCAATAATTATTAAATTAAAAGCTGTAGTTTAACATTTTATCAGAAGGTTTTTACAATAATAATAAGAAGATTATTACATATTAACCAGCAAGTTTCAAACCGATGCTCTGGAAAAACCTTTTTGAAAACTTAAACATGTGAGTGGCGAAAGGTAAAAAGTGTAAAGTTGTTAGTCTGAAAAAATATTCAGCATCATGTCTTTAATTATTGTGTGAAAGTTCAAAGAAAGTTGTTATTCATGTCGCTGGTTATACAGCTATGCACAAAAGTTTAATAGAGATAGAGTTTTTCATAACTATGTGCCAGTACAATGTTGTATGATGTATTTTACTGATGACATCAAAGTTTAATCAAGTTGATTAGTTATACATTTTTCACACTCAATAACTAATTATTGTACTTAATTACTGCTATAAATTATAAATATTAAGAGTACTCATGATTCAAATAAAAAAATAATTTTAAAATTAAAAAAAATATTTTAATTGCAAAAAATTATCAAAAGAATAACTGAAATATTTTAAATTTCAATTCGCTTCCAAATGGGTAGAAAAGCAGTGTCAGAGAGCATCAAATGGCAAATTATTGGACTGGTCAAATCAAAGAATCATAACAACATTGAAATTAGTAAACTTATGGGTGTTTCTGAATTTTTTGTGTGAAAAACAGTAAAAACCTGGGAGCTAACAGGTAATGTCGTTGACATGCCTCATTCTGGAAGACCACTGAAGCTTAGTGACCATGACAAAAGTAGCAGAACCAGTATTCAGAACCAGTAGAAAAATCCTATGCTCAGCTACAAAAAGCTAGCTCAAATTTTAATTAATCCTTTTCTAATCGAAATGTAAGCAAAAAACCTGTTTGAAGAACATTAGCAAAAAAAGGCATTGGGTCTTACATTGCAATAAGAAGCTTATCCTGTCAATCATGGATCAACACAAAAGACGAAAATGGTGCAAAGAGCGTTTGCATTAGGCAGTTAAGTATCGGGCAAAAGTGATTTGGAGCGCTGAATCAAATTTTCAAGTTGTGAACCACAATTTGCAACTAAGAAATATTGCAAGCGCTATTTACAAGCAAGACGACAAAATGGCTCAGTAGGCATATGGGGATGTTTTTCCCACAAAGGCCTTGGTTTTTGTGAGCTGTATAATAGTCGTATCAGCCAATATACTTACAAATCACACATAAAACATGTTTGATTTCATCGACAAGGCAATTGTACAGCAGAAGCAAGCAATACATCTTCCAGTAAAATGGGGCTCCAGCATGCAAAGCACATAGTATAACAAATTGGTTTACCACAAAGAAGATCATTTTGTTCCTTTAGTGCCCTAGATCACCAGGTATCAACCCAATAGAAAATATTTGGTCATGGTTTGACACTCAATTGGTAAACTATCAAAATCAATCAACTGAGCATTTAAAGCAACTTCTGAACGAGTATTGGTTAAAAGTGCCACATGAGTCAATGCAGAGAGAAGAAGGACACTTTAAATATTAATTTTTTTTTTTTTTTTAATTTTTTGTGTTTTAAACCTTTACTTGATTAAACTTTTATGCAACTCATTTTATGATTACATAATTTTATTTAATTATTTTTTTTAACTATCTTATCTTATTAAGGTTAATTGTATAGCTAATAGATTTTTCTTTTAAAAATAAAAAAAATTAATTAAATTCATTTTCCTGATTTTTTTTAATTGAAAAAACCCTCAAAAGTTTGATTAAAATTACCATCTCGATTAAACTTTTTTGCATAGCTGTATAACAAAAAAAGTTATGTTTAAATGTTCTTAGTGTGAATATATTCTTCAAACTAAGAAAATCTTTTTAATTATTAAAATGATTTTAAAAAACACCAACAAAACAAATGTTTTATTTAAATATTCTAAATAAAATAGTTACAATAAAAATGGAATAAAGAATTATTTTATTTAAATTAAAAAAAAAAAAGAATTAAAATAAAAACAAAAAAGAGAATAATTAAGTTTGAAATTAAACAGCAAGCTGAATGTTTTATCTAAGTTCTAAAAATATAATTTAAAGAAAAAAAAAACATTTTGATTTAATTTTAAAATAAATGTTACAAAAAAAAAAAGGAAAAACAAACTTTTTTTTTTTTTTTGAGTTCCTTGTAAAATAGTTAAAATAAAACAGTAAAATGAACTTTTTATTTAAATTCCTTATTTTTATTCAAAGCAATTAAATTAAAAATGGAAAAACTAGTTTTTAATAAATTGATTAAATAAAATTGGTAAAACTTTTGTTCGTTTTATAAATATTTAAGCAAATATTTAAGCAAAGAAAAGTTGGTGATTGAAAACTTGGCAATTGTTTTTATATCAATTCTATGCTAAATGTTCACACATTTGTCAATTTGTCAAACCCTGTTTGAAAATTTTGTGCCAACCTGTTACCACATATAAACGATTTTAGTTCGGCAATTTCTTTTTTGATAAGCTACTTTAATTCGCTTAATTGGCAAGTATTATATATGATACAAACTAGATCTGTTAATTTTTTTGCTCAACTTATTTAGATTGTTTTTATTTTACTGGTAGTGAAAATATTTTTTCATAAATGGTTGAAGTTTTAACTTTATTATTATTATCAAAAAAATATTCAATATATTATTTTATCAATAATATAATAATGTATAATAATTGCTTTTTTAACTTTTTTTTTTTTTTCAATTGTGCTCAGTTTTTTCAATTGTACTTATTCTTTCTTTCAATTTTACTTAGTCACTTAGTTTTGGTATTTTAATTAAATCTTTTTATTTTAGGTGCAATTTGCAATAATTGAATGAATGGTTTATAATTAAATTTAAAATTACTAATTGCATGTTGGCACTTTTTTTTATAATAGGATTCTTAGTAAAAATCTTGTTTTGTGTAATTTTTATAGTTTCTGCTAAAGTTGCATCTCTTTATCGAGCTTGACACTTTCTTACTCTGGATTCTATTCTCTATCTCTATAAATCTCAAATCCGACCTTGTATGGAATACTGTTGCCATATCTGGGGCGGATTTTCTAATAATGTCCTTTCTCTTTTAGACAAGGTGCAAAAATGCATTGTAAACATAGTTGGATCTGCTCTTGCAGCCAACCTTCAACCTCTGTCACATGGTCGTAATGTTGCTTCTCTTTCTCTTTTCTACAAATACTATAATGGGCACTGCTCTAAAGAGCTAGCGTCTCTTGTGCCATCTACTAAAATTCATTCTCGTGTTACTCGTCATTCAATTAAGTCTCATCCTTTTTCTATTACTGTTCCTAAGTGCTCCAAAAACTCTTATTCGTCTAGTTTTTTTCCTGAACATCAGTTCTTTGGAGTTCGCTTCCTTCATCTTGCTTTCTTGATTCATAAAAGTTGCAATCTTTTAAGTCGTCTGTCAATCGTTATCTTGCTCTACAATCTTCATCTTTTCTCTTCCAGTAACTTCCAACACTAATTAGTGGTTGCTTGCAGCCTTGTTGGAAGCGAAGATGTTAAAAAAAAAAAAAAAGTTTTATAAAATGATTGTCTTCTTAATATTAAGTATTTAGTTTAAATAGTATCTGCACATTAAGTTAATGGCGTTATTATTAACTAATTAGCATTATCAGTTTTGAAAATGATTTTAATCATTTTTAAAGTACTTATTTTTTTATTATCTGAAATTGTTGCATGTAACTATAAACATTTTCTCTTTTAACTGTACTTTTTTTGTTTTTGTACTTTTGTTTTTTTCATTCAAACTTTTTTTTTGTTGTTGTTGCTTTTTTCTGCCATTTGCAAAGTCTATTAATCAATTAATCAAAATGTTAGACGAAAAAATTATAAAATAAGTTTTTTGTAAAAACTTTGTTTTATGTAGCATAATGTAGTTGTAATATTATGTAACATAAGTAATTGCTATAGTAACATTTCATAAAATTATTTCTTTTTTATTAAGTATTAAGTATTTAGTTTAAATTTTTTTAATGTTTTATAAAAATTGCTTTGATATTAAAAAAATATTCAACATGAATTGGTTTCAATTATTTGGATGTTACTCAACTTCCTTTTTTAATTGAATAAAAAAGTGTGCGTGTGAGAGTTGTTTGTTATAAACATTTTTAACAGTTATTTTACTATTAACATTAGCAGGTAATTTGAACGTTAGTTTTTTGAGAGTTTCCATTTAAAAAGTTCATTGATTTTATTTAAAACTATCATTTTAAAAGGAATGAGTTTCTTAATTTTCAAGCATTAAGTTATTGTATTTATAAAGTTTATTCATAAGATACTTTTACCAAGATAAAAACTTGAATGAAAAAAAAAAATTAAAAATTTTGACTGACCATAAAAAGAATTGACTATCAATTCCATGTGTTAGCCAGTTGAATTGACCGCTCACCTTCTATTTCTTATTTTCCACACTGATATATATATATATATATATATATATATATATATATATATATATATATATATATATATATATATATATATATATATATATATATATATATATATATATATATATATATATATATATATATATATATATATATATATATATATAGTAAAATTAAAGTGAGCAGTTGACAAATTTTTTCATAGTTTTAAGATTTAATTCTTACAACTAATTATAAATACAACTAATTATAACTATAAATGTATAATATTTCAATGTTATGTAAAAAATTTTTTGTGTATGTGTTATAATATATATTCACAAAAAAAAATTAAACTTTTTTACATAGCATTAAAATATTATACATTTAAACATTATTATAGACTATAGGAAACTGGTGGCAGTAAATACAACAAATGATTACATATAATATATATTTAGATAACAATACAATTATTACAAAGCAATCTCTTTGCATAATTATTTTTAAGTTGTAGTTGAAATTTGTTAGTTTGTAGTCTGAAATGCTTTAGATTGATTATGCCAACCAAAGGCGATCTTCAGATCCATGTTTGGATATCAGTATTCCAGAATTTACTGCCTGAAAGTATCTTGAAAAGTATGCAGTATTTGTTTTCTTGTTACTGGGAGAGGCGTTTCTCATCAGTGTACACAAGCTGCTGTTGTAGACAACTTGATTTGCCACTGTTTACAACTAGGAGAATATACAGAAAAAATAGCCATGCTTTAATTTAAAAAAAGATAAAGAGCGAATGTATAAAAAAAGGAACAGTTTTCAAACTAAAAACATGTGGAACACCTATCTCTATTAAAGTTGGAGATCCCAATTTAAAGAGTAACTGATGTAGTAAACACCTTTCTCTTCAAACAGAATGGAACTGCATGTCTCCCTTGAACTTTCTGACAATGTAACAAAAAAACTTTTTTATACAATTAGAACTGGATTAAATGTAAGAGACTCTGTTGAAGGAAATATAGTTCAAAAACTAGATAATTTTAAAGTACAACTTGATGAATTTTATCATGTAGAGGAAGTTAAATTTGCTTTTGATCTTAAATCTGCTAATGTATTATTTGGTCTTTCATCACACACAGGTAAAAAGCTTGCTTGTGTTGTAGTGGCAAATGTTAACTTGATATAGGAACTCTTAGAACTATTAGCGATCTTGATTCCTGATATGAAGCATATATTAAAAATGGATATATCAGATCTTCCATGAAGGAATTTGATAATACTGTGAACAAATACATGTATATCTTAACACGGATAAAAATACTTTTCTAGAAAATTTAGTTGCTCTGCCTGAGCTACAACTTCTTATTCGAGTAGTGATTAAGATAGCAAGATTTCTTTTAATTGAATGGTTTTGAGTTGTGGTTTAAAAAAACACTACATAATTTAAAAATGATATCCTGTAGTTGGATGGGATGGTAATGCAAATAAAATTTTAATGTTGTTTGATTCACTTAAATTTGAAGTGCAACTTAAAGTACTTTCATTTTTGTAGTTCAAAAATTAAGAACTTTTAAATCTGTAAAAAAAGCTTGTTTTGAAAAAAAATCTTGATTCTGACTCAGAACACAAAATATCATTGTTTAGTGATGCTTTTCTATGCCTACAAGAAACAACTTCTTTGGTTGAAAAGACACTAAAGGTTTCATGGAAAATGAAACCTTTAGTGTTTTTCCATGTTTTTCGTTTTGTAAACTATGCAGTATGCAGCTTGTCAAAGTATGTAGAATCATGTACAGATTCATAAATATTATGGAGATAAATTGAAAGCTGCTGTTGTTGATTTTGTAATTGAAAGATTATAATACTTAATTTTATATAGAAATTAAACTCAGTAAAAATTTCATTTTATTGTTATATAAAGCTGTCTTTGAAAAAGTCATGGGATTGAAGCAAATTTTTTTTGAGTACAAATAAAACCCAAAAATTTAGATAACCCATGCCCACCTTAGTTAAATGTATTTTCAAGAAAAAATTTTATACTGACATAAACTAAATTAAAAAAAATCAATAAAAATCAAATAGCATCAAAAAATAGTTCAGCATTCAGGAGTTGTGGCTAACTAAAATTAAAAACGGCCTCATTTTTAATTGGGGGAGGAGGTTCAGAATTTGTGTTTTTTTACTCTTAGCAAGTGAAGCTAATTTTAAATATGATTAAGTCATGTTAGTATAATGAAAGCAGTACTTTATCAGTAAAAAAATCCCAGGTGACACTCTAAATCTCAAATCTAATATGCTCTCTGCTCCACAGTAGTTTTTTATATCAAAAAAATATATGTTTTAAAAGTCCATTGAAAATTTTTTTTCAAAACAATTAATTACTGCTTAAATAAAACCATTTCAAAAAGTTATTAAAATATTCAAGTTGAAAAAAGCTTTGTCATAACTTAAATGGCTTAAAATGTAGATATAATTGCCATTTCGTATGTAAAATGCAAACAGCGTAACACTTCTTAACAAAGCCTATATATATATATATTAAATATGATTATGTAACTAACATATGTGCATTATTGTTAAATATGTATTGCGTCTTATATTTCTTTTCCAAAATTTGTTACAAAATTATCAAAAAAATAGAAGTTAGAACTTATATATAAATTTAGTATATAGTTGTATAAATTAAATTTTAATTCTATAAAATTGACAGGTAAACAATGCTGATTTCCCTCATCTTTTGATATATGGTCCCTCAGGAGCAGGAAAAAAGACAAGAATTATGTGTATATTAAGAGAATTGTATGGAGCCGGTGTAGAGAAGGTGAAATTGGAACAACAGAGTTATTTGGTAATTTATTTAGGATATTATTATCTTTTTTTAAGATATTAAAATAAATAAACTTTATTTTAAATTGGTATTAAATATTGTTTTTTTTTTTTTTTTTTTTAGTTTATATGAATACTTGATATTTTTTTTTTTTTTAATGGTATTTATTGATTTTTGTAATCTGTTTATTAAAAAAAGAAATTTTAAAATTTAAAAAGGTGTGCATAAAACAAACATATATAGAACAAAATAAATTTTTTAAAGTTTGAGATTCATAATAACATTTTAAATGTGTGTGTTTTTTTTTAATAATTTGTTTGATAAAATGTTTGTAGAATATTAAACATGTTGTAAATGTATAAAAATTATATATTATAGTAGTTTATTATGCGTAATGTAAATTATACTTTAATCCACTACAAAATAATTTTCTATTAGCTTTTGTTTTAAAAACTTCATATTTGTGAGTTTGAGGAAGTTTTATAAGGCCTTTTTTTGTGTGCTGTTATTATTTTTATTTTTTTATTTTGCGAAAATGACCCAGCCTTTAGTAAAAAATGCCAATCTTTATTATTTGATCCTTTTTTTTTCATCCACCTTCAATATAAAATAAAATTTATTAATCTTAATTTTATTATCAAATTTTATTGTCATCTAAAGTTAAATCAGTCTAATTATAATGTTTATTATGTTTTCATGTTTATTAATCTATTGTAATTGTCGGTTGAGCAATTTTGTTTTCTTAAATTGGTGATGAATTATTTAAATAATTTATAACCAAAATCTTTTTAAAGATGCCAGGTATTTTTTATATAGTTCTATTAATAATAAAAACTGAATTGTTAGAAAAATTAAGTTTTTTTAATTTAACAGTAAATGAAAGCTTATAAAATGATGCTACTAAATAGTGGTAAAATAAAGGAATGGGACCAAGTTTTTTTTTTTTTTCTTTAATTTTTTACATAGATGATGAATCTATTGTCCAGTTTAGTATAATCCTTTCCTCATCTCAAAACTTATCAAAGAGTGCACAAATCAGATGATTACTGTGTAAATTTAGACTGGTTGAACTTAAGCTTTATTTGTATCATGTGAAATTAAAAAGTTGTTCATTATTAAGTTATGTGAAATTTATTGTTTAGACACCCTCTAAAAAGAAAATCGAAATATCTTCAATTAGTAGCAACTACCATATTGAAATAAATCCCAGGTACAAAGTTGTTAGAAATAATATATTATGTGTATTCATGTAAATAATATATGTTTGCTTTTGTCTGGACAAATAGCAGTAAAATTGAAATATAAGTTTTTTTTAAATTAGCTGTTTTCATAAATTGCAGTTATGGCTTATTCATCCATACTTACATTTAAAAAATGGCTTTATTAGATTATTTATATTAGATTTTTTTTTAAATAAATTGACTTTTATTAGATTTTTTTAAAAATAAGATGACTGGTGATTTTTTTAAATAAAAAGATTTATATGTAATTTTTTAAAAATAAAATTTAGCGATGCTGGAATTTATGATCGTGTTGTAATTCAAGAGCTAATAAAAACAACAGCGCAAACTCATCAACTAGATTCTACATCACAGAAATCTTTTAAAGGTAAAATTATAAGTAGTTTTGTGAATAACTTTGAAAATAACAATAGACATTCAGGCCTTTGTGTAAGAGGCGTGTGGTCGCATGCCTTATTTGACCACGCATATAATAACTTGCAAGGACACTGCTCCTTGCAAGTTTTGATAGTTAGCGCTTTGATGATAAAATAACAAAGCAAACTTAAATTAAAATAAGCAATCCATAAACTAAAAAGAGAATAAAATCTAAAAAAAAAATCTTAAGGAATGACAAAATAAATAGAAAAAAAATATAAAAAATTTAAAACATTTAATGTCAACTTAATTGTAAGCAAAAAATGAAATAAAAATTATCACAGCTCGATCAATATTTATCATTCCCTCTCATGAGTAAATAGGCTCATACAAAGGCGGATCCATAGTGAGGGTAGGACCGTGTGGGTGTCGGCCCCACCTTAAGATTTGTTTTTTATTCTTTTAAAAATTGATATATTTAATACAGCACAATTTTTAAAAGTAAATTAGGCTGTTAGCCATGTAAATATAATATATTATATTTAATAATACTGGACTTAATAGTAGTAGTAGTAGTAGTAGTAGTAGTAGTAGTAGTAGTAGTAGTAGTAGTAGTAGTAGTAGTAGTAGTAGTGCGCTTTCGAGCTTGTTTGACACGATACTCTTGGCAACCATTGCATCCGAGGTAGTGATGAGAAAGAGTCTTACCTTTGCTTTATTAGAAAACGCGAGCAAACGTGAAACTCATATTGTACGTACATAAACTTCATGTTATGTAATGTTAAAACATGCTTAAACATATATCAAGTTCAACAGTTTGATTTTCACTTAAGAACTGCATTTCGTCAACCTTTGCTTAATTTCTAATCTTTTGTGTTTTTATCCGTTAAAAAACAATTTTTATATAATTTGAAATCTTCAAGACACTACGTGACAGCGTAGTAGAGTGGTTAGTGCGCTGGGCTTCTGACCAAGTCAGCCGTGGTTCAAGTCCTACCATCGGTGACCTACTTTTTTATTTTTTTTGCGCATGTGTTATTATTGAGATACTCATGTTATTTTAGTTAAACTTTTCAAGTTTATTTACAACTAAATTGAGCAAGGAAAATTAGTAAAAAACATGTTTATATATAGAATATAAAATCTATACAACTTTTGATTTGCATTTTAAACAACAAAACCGCGTGCCAAGCTGATGAACTTGCCACGCGGCAACCATAACTTTTTTTTAAAATGGTAAGGGGGCTTAAAAAGTATATTTTTATTTAGAACATAATTAAAGATTTTAATTTTATATGTACACTAAATTATTTTATAAAATTTATTGTTTCTAAAAATAATTAAAAGTTAAACTATTTAATATTAGCATAAAACCGATTTCTAATCTTTTGCATTTATATTTGTTAAAAACAATTTTTATATAATTTTGAATCTTTATCATTTAATGCGTTAGCGTAGTCGAGTGGTTAGCGCGCTGGGCTTCAGAACATAGCTGCCGTGGTTCGAGTCCTACCGTAGGCTGCTGTTTTAATTTTTTTTTTAGATTTTTTTAAATACAAATTCAAATACTTATAAAGTTTTATAGATATTGTATATAGACAACATATATAAAGATATTAATCAAAAGTTTGATCCTCGCATTTTGACACAGAACCAACTTCGCTAACGAGAGAAAAAAAATCGTTCACAAATTTCAAAAGTTTGTTTTTTCGTTGCAAGAAGTGTCTCGCAAATGCCATTTATGTTAAAGTTAGTGTTTACGCAATCAATAAGTTTAATCTTCATATCTAGGACATTAAAAGTTATCATTTAGATGTTTTCATTTGATTGAGATTTTCTTGCGTTATAAACCGGATAATAGTTCTTATGAACTGTAAGCACGCGGATAAAGTGTGCATCAATATCCTAAAGACCCGTATTTTACGGGTCATGACAGCTAGTATATATAAATGCCATAAAAAAATAAAAAATAAAAAAGCAGTTTTTTTTTTTTTTAAACAACGTTTAAAAAAATGTCACGTTTCTTCACTTTTTCTTATGCAAATGTTGGCGTTTGATTAAGATTTTTTAAAACAAATGCATTCAGCAATTTTTTTTCCAAATAACTTTGTAATTGATAGTTTTTTGTTTATTATAAAAAAACACATATTTAAAATAAAAAATAATTTTATAGACTTAAATAATAACAGTTAAAACTTACATAAATGTATCCTTTGTTTAAACACCAGTTAATTTAAGTATTATAAATAAATTTTAAAAGCTATAAGAAAAAGAAAAAAGAACTAAAGTTCCGAAAAATATGTACAAAGATTTAAAAATCAACCAGTAAAAAGTTATACTAAAGCTGTTTGCACATTGTATGAAACATTAAAATCCAATTTTTGTTTAGGGGGAAACATTGAAGACATATTTATTTGAAAATTTATGTTTTTAAAAATTAGAAATTAATTAATTGATAATAAAATTAATAATATGTTTTAATAAAAGTAGGCATTTCAAAATATATTTTAAAATATGAATTTTGTTTTAAAATATAAGTGGTTTAATATCATTTTTTATGTTTTTTAACTCCTCGTAATTTTATATAAATATCTGCGTTAATCAGCATTTAATTGACAGTTATATTTGATTTATAAAAAAATATGTAAGAATTTAATATCTATTTTCATTCTTTTATTTAAAATATTTGATCACAAAAAAATTTCTCAAGACTGTTATGATATGCGGTTATTTTATTTTTAATATTTAACAGCTTTATTTTTTTTTAGTTTCATCTGATGATTTATCAAATTAATTAAAATAAATTAAGATTATATCTTCATTTTTAATAACAATAATTATAATAATAATAATAGTAATAATAATATGGTTTTATAATGAGATTTTATATCATAATTTTAAGGTCAATATAAATATTCTTTATAAAATAAAACTATTGAGTTAAGTGATAAAAACTAAGTTTACAGTTTTTAAAAAACTAAGAATTTAAAGACCAGAACCATTTCCAGATATTGCAATTTGCGATCATTTAATTTGAGCCTGAGAAAAACCTTGAGAAAAAAATAACACTCCATTAATCTTCTGTCTCTATCTACACTATTTTAGAAAAATACCTTTTACCTTTGTATATTGTCAAAATTATTTTGCTTTTAGTTATACTTTTAATGGAAGTAGATAGATTAACAAAAGATGCCCAGCATGCTTTGCGCAGAACCATGGAAAAATATGTTGCTACTTGTCGGCTAATTTTATGTTGCAACTCAACTAGCAAAGTAATCTCTGCTATTCAAAGTCGTTGTCTTGGTATTCGTGTACCTTCTCCCAGCACTGAAGAGGTTTGTTTGGTTAAATAAAAATACAGTAAACTCCTGGTTATTTAAACCTCCACAGGGAGTAAGAATTTAACAAACAGAAATTTTGAATAACTTAAAATCCACCTTGAGTTGATCTTTTATAAATTACTATCAAATTTTTAAAGAATTTTTGTATATAAAAAAAGCTGACATTTGGAATATCTTCATAAATTAATATCAAGTCCTTGTAAATATTAAATTAATATTAAGTCCTTGTAACATGTTTTCTAAATTTTTGAAAATTTTTTTTTCTAACAAGTCTTTACCAAACCTCTTCTCAATATAAGACTCTTATCTGATTTTATTTGAGGCCACTTTCGAAAAAAGATCAGCTATTGGTTGTACAATCTTTGATTATTTTAATCTTTTTAGGAAGCGTCATATAAGGCTCTAACAAGGATGTTGTGCAATCTTTGATGTTAGTCATTATAGTTATTAGTTTTTGCTAATTAGAGAAATTGTTTATTGACTAAAATGGATTTATCTTTTTAAGAACAAACTTGAATATTTGTCACATTAAAAATACAAGAATGTAAACTTGTGATAACAAAGGTATGAGTCTTGTCTGCTACATTTCACAATTGTAAAACAGTTTTATTTAAAAAGTTTGGAAGTTGTAAAAACTGTTGTTTTAGACTAAATAAAGTATTTTTAAATACAGTAGTGATGTAGTGGTAGAGTGCTTGTTTCATAAGCGAGAGGTTCCGAGTTCAATCCCCACCATGTCCCTGGTAGTACCATGCTCAACTTGTTTCTCAGCACAGTGACCTTGTTCGTCAAGATTTGTCTTTTGGAGTTATAGAGTTAAGAGAGGGTTGTAACCACAATTAAGTAGCTTCCTTGTCTGTAGTGGTCTTCTCAGCTTTGGTGAGGTGAATTAACATTGAAAAAAAAATTATTTTGAAAAATTTTAAAAATTGCATTAAATAAACTTGAACCTCAAATAAGTGCCAGATAGATAAACCAGGAGTCTACTGTTTGTAAAATTTATAAATATACAAGTTGGATATTAACTATAAGTATAAATTTACAGTTATTATTTATAATTTAAAACATTTTAGAATTTTTAATTTTTTGTGTTGATTTTAGGTAGTGCAAACACTTAATAGTGTATGTAAAAAAGAAGGCCTGAATCTTCCCAGTGAATTAGCTAATAGAATCGCTCAAAAGGCTGAAGGAAACATGAGAAGAGCATTATTGATGTGTGAAGCATGTAGAGTTCAACAGTATGTTAGATATTAATTTTTGGGTTAAATATGGTATTAATGTAAATTTTTTTATCAAGATAAAACTTCTTTAGAGCAGAAATTATTCAAAAAAAATGAAGTAACATTTAGTTTTAGGAATTAATGTTTTATTTTTAATTCAAATATGAAATAAATATATTCAAAATTTAAAAATAGAGTTATTAAAAATAAAAAAAAATAAAAATATCTGCTTTAAAAAACTGTAAGATTTTTAAACATCATATTAAATGTATACCGGGTATCCAAATTGGAGCCCAGTATTTTGCCAGTTTTCCAGGTACCTGAAGTGAAGTTCATCGATATAAACACTACGCCTCATACATGCAAGTATAAACGATGCAATAGTGTAGTTACAAGAGGAAAAAAAGCATAAGGGTCTTATGAAACTTCAGCAATGGTAAAATATTTAAAGCTTAAAGAAGAGTCTGAACTAGAGGAGAAAAGTATGATTCAATCATTTCTCTCTCCCACTTCTTCCAAATCCTCATTTGCTTCTATCAGCTATGATGAAGTGCATACTAACTTTATTTAAACCTTGCAGAGAAAAAATAATTGCATATCTATGACCACAGATTGGTTTAAATCCATAAAACTATAGAAAAATGATCACACTTGATGTTTAACCATTTTGCTATATTGAAAATGTTTTATTCATTGAACTGATAACAGATGTTTACTTCAAATATATACTATTATGTAGAACATATAGTCAAAATGTAGTTCCTACAATGTATACTGAACTGTTTGAAGAAATACAAATAAAAATCTCAGGGGCTAACTGTTTGTCTCTGGCAATAGGTATTTGGATAACTGTTACCATGAAAAGTGGTACCAGCTATCTAAATAGTAGCAAATACAATAATTATCAACAAAAAAATGGAGCAAATAATTAGGACTATTACAATGATCTATGAGCAAAAAACCTGTTAATAAAACACTTGATAAAATTTTGCTTGATGAAATGTTGTATATGTTACCATCATCTAAGATATAAATTAGAATATTAACATGCAAATGACAATGTTGTTAAAATGTGGGTTAAAAAAAGATGAATAGAATTGCATGGAGCTTGTGATATGATTGGTTCTTTCTGCAGTGAAAGCTGTCTTTGCTATGTTTAACATCAATGGTTGCTTAAACAAAATTTTCACTCTGTTTTCTTCATGCTTTAAAAGCTGAAAGAAAACCGGGTGAAAAGTAGACATGGAGGCAGAAGAAATTTAAGTTGTTGGCAAAGCACAAGTTATAAAAAAAATTAAATTAAATACTCAGGTTATTCAAGAAATAGATTTCTCTCAGCTTCTTTTAGATGTCGTGTAAATTAGAAAAAATGATAAATAAATTAACAAATGCTTTTATAGCTCTAAAACCATTTGCTAATAATGGAGAACAACAGAGTTTATAATTTAATAAACTTTAAAAAATATTGGCAGATAATGTAGAACAACTTAATTAGTTTAAAATTTAATTTGTTTAAAATTTAATTAGTTCTATAAAGGTTTTTATATTTCTAATATGATTTGTTTTAGTGAGTTTTAGACTTTAGATTTTTAGAATTTTTTAAGAAATTTAAATTTAGAATATTTTTTTTTAGAATATTTTAGTTTTAGAATTGTTAATTTTAGAATTTTTTATTGGGTAAATGCCGTGTGACCACAGGCCTTTTCTCAGAAGGCTTGATGTTATTGGTAATTGATGATATAATAGTTTACGTAATATAATCATGACAAAACACAAACCAAAACCCCAAGGTCAAACAAAATAAAACCATGACAAAATCCCAACAAAATGCATTTCATTTTGCTTATTCGATTGTTTATCAATTTATTAAGATCAATAATATCCAAAATATAAATTTGATATAAAAAAGTATATAAACATAATAAAATAACACATTTTTATTAAAATAAGTGTTTGTGGTACTTTAAATTTCATAAAAAATCATTTCATAAGCTTTTATTTCAAAATCTCTGTAAAATATACACATTGCCAGGTACTCAGACGTAGACTTAGTATTTTTAGCTGGGTTCCCAGAATTGGGGACTGATTTCAACACATCTCTATATTAAATGTTACAAAATTTATTTAGCTTGCATTTTTTACAACATTTTTTCAATTCCTTTCATAATTTCACATTGAAATGTATTCTAATTAATTAACAGTTAACCCATGCTTTAACCATAAACGTTTTGTGCAAAATAGTTGTTAGTTATAATAGAAAATCAATCTAAGCATATTTCAAAAACTTTTTGTGCAAAAGCATTAGGAAAAAAAAATCTAAAATTTTTTTGCAGCAACTTGTTCCAGTATTATGTTTAAGTAATTTGTTCCACTAATATGTTCCAGTGACATGTTGCATTAATATATAGCAGTAGTTTTTTCCAGTAATATGTTCCAATAAGTTGTTGCGGTGATATGTTCCAGTAACATGTTGTAGTATTAAGCAGTAATTTGTTCTAGTAATATGTTTCAATAAGTTACTGCAGTGATATGTTGCAGTAAAATATAGCAGTAATTTGTTCCAATAATATGTTCTAGTAAGTTGTTGCAGCAATATGTTTGATTAAATCCAGTAATATTTTTCAGTAAGTTTGGATAAGAGGTCGTGCAATAAGGGGGTGAGAGGGGTTAGCAATTTTATGATGATTTGTTACAGGGGAGACGAGGTTATTCAAATTTTGACGCAACATTTTTTTTTAAGTTTTTTTAGAAAATCTAGAAAAAATATTGATTAAAAGAGTTAATTTTTAGTAGGTTACTTAATTTTTAGTAGATTAATGTAGACTTTGCAACATCTGCGACTTTATCAGTCAATAAAGCTAATATATCATCTATAAAAAAAATGATAATTAGTATAATTATCAAATAAAAAAAATATAATAATGATTTAAACAACAATAATAATTAATATGCATTAGATATCATGTTAATATAACTTGCACTACAACACTAACTTGTTGTTAAAAAAGTGATATCAAGGGTTTATTTATCAAAAATTAAATTTCTTTAATGATTATTTTTCTGTTTAATTAATTTAATTTTTCTGTTTAATTAATTTATACAACTTTAAATTGAATTATTGGAGTGCAAAAAAGATTATATGTATACGCCACTTCCCGCATTTATAATGGGATGGTAAAAAGTTGTAGAAAATATAAAAATATAATTTAAAATTTTTTTGTCTACAAATAATAGTTTTTTTGTGGGTTTATTATTTGTACGTGCATACAAATAATGACTTTCAAAGTAATATTAAAAATAATTATTAAGATTTATATGAATTAAAAATTATTTTTTGGATAGCTAAAAGCAGCTACGAAAATTAAAAATAGTATCGTATTAAAAACCAAAAAAAAATTAAAGTAGGGGAAGGGGTACAAATTTGTTGTGTTATTTTTGGAGGGAAGGTCATTAAAGCATGATAATTTGTTACTAGAGGGTAGGAAGGGGTCCAAAAATGTCAAATATTGTGTGACATAATGTATGGACAACCCTTAATTATAAAGATCATCATGGTTATTCTGCTAACATGCAATTTTGTACCATCTGCTGCATGTTTGGCTGACAAAAAGCTAAGAGAAGTTCAATCAGATTTAAAATTAAAGTAAAAAAAGATTGTGTCCTAATAAAAATACTCATCTTGGGCAGATGTTAATGCGCCTGACTATTATCTTGTAGAAGGTCCTAGGCAAAGGCTTTAGAAGTAAGCAGAGTATTTTTGTTGACTAGCCTTGTATCCCTTTTTTATCTAACAGGCTGGCGTAAATTTAAACCTGTGATTCATTGTTTTCTGCCTAGGGTAATGAATGAAGGATGTTCATGACACTACTTCTGAGTTTTCGCTTGTGCCTCTATGGTAGTGGCTACTCCTAATGAGGGTACTCTTAAGTGCTTAATTCAGAAGAGGGAACATTTATTAATTTTCTGATTTTTTCCCACCAACTCAAAGCTAATTACGACCTCCTCACCCCTCTCCCGCCTTTATCTCAAAACTGAAAATATATATCAGTCACTTAGATACGAATAAAAACTTTCAGTGTGATCAGGCTTTAAAAATGGTCAGCATTTCTTCAAAATTTCGTAAATTTTTATTTGTCAAAAATTTTTTGTTTCTTACTATTGTATAAAACTTATATAAGCATATTAAATCCTATTAAAATTATGATGAAACAGATATTTAAAAATGTGCATTTCAAGTCGCACTTGAATTATTAGGATAATATAAATTTTATAATTATTTTAAATATTAATTTTAAATAAAAATTTTATAATTATTTTAAATATAATTATTTTAAATATATTTTAAATATTAGCTAGCTATTGGCCAACTACTATAAGTTACTTTGTGTATTTTGCGAAATAGCAATAAGCATTTTTGAGAATGCAGTACTTAATTATTGGTTCATACTTGAAAGTTTTACGAAAATACCAATTTAACATTAGGTATCCATTTACAGCGGATCAGTCTATCCAAGAAGCAGATTGGGAAACATACTTAAAACAGACAGCAAATATGATTATTGAACAACAGACGCCTCAAAGGTTTGTTAAGATTTTCTCTTTAGTATTTCTCTGTAATAAATTTATTGGTAAATTATCTTTTGTCTAATGTAAAACACAGATAAAGCGAGAGTTGTTTTAAATAAACGAAAAAAATATTTATGTTGGAAATTTTTTTAACAGATTGATGGAAATTCGAACAAGGATCTATGAGTTGTTGACTCATTGTATTCCAGCAGAAGTTATTATAAAGGTGAATAATTTTTTATGTTTTGGTAATATAGCCTTAAAAAATACAGACGTAATTCTTTTAAATGTTTGATGTGATTAATAAATATTACGCTTTAATTTTTTGTGGGTTTTTTGATCTACAGCAATAATTAAAACTAAATTTTTTTTTTAAGGGACTTTTAAGAGAACTTGTTAAAAATTGTGATGGAAGCCTTAAGTGTGAAATCGTGCAACTTGCGGCGCATTATGAACACAGACTTCAGCTTGGAACTAAAGCTATTTATCATTTAGAAGCATTTGTTGCTAAATTTATGAGTGTTTATAAGCGGTTTTTTGAAGAAGGAATGGCAGACATGTTTTAAAATTAAACAACTGAATTAATTCTGATTGATTTATTTTGTGATGATTTTGGAAAGAACGCAATTATTGATCATTAAAAATAACTAAAGTATAACCGTATTAAAACTTACATGGAAACATAAATACATGGATACATATCTGCATGTATAATAACCTAGATTTTCCACAACGCTGTTAATAAATGATAAATGAAATCTCTTTGTGTTTTACAGTTATAATATTTAAAAAATGAAACAAAACACTATTCGTCAGAAAGGATTTTTTTTATATCAAATTATAAACTTTGGTTTTTGCTGTGTGTATATTTTCTTGTGGATAATTAAAAACATTAGCATGATTAGGAATAATTAATTCTTTTGAAAATTATTTAACGCCATTAGCTAATTGTTTTTATAATATATAGATTCCAACTATCCTTAACTTAGTTTATCGCATTTCTATTTTTACTATAGCTTAAAATATTTCTTTCTGCTGATGTTATATAAGCTACAAAAATTAAAACTGGAATTATAATTGTTAAAAACTTTTTGTTATAAAAAAATAAACAGTTTTAATTATGCTTTTAGGAAATTCAATAGTTTTAAAGAAACTCTTTTACTTCTACAAAACCATTTTATTCATGACTTAAATAGGGATAGGCGTGGTGAGTATACATACATATTAGATATTTGACACGCATTTAACGATGGTTTTGTTGTTATTGATATTATTAATAATAAGTTAAAAGGGAGACTGGGGAGACTTCGGACAGTTTTTACTCTAATTGGGCTTATTTAATAACTATTGCATTTTTTTTAAAGTAACACTCCCCCCTCTTTTTTTTTTAAAGTAACACTCCCCCTCTTTTTTTTTTTCTTTTTCTTGATATCCAATGTTTAAAAACTATTTTAAAAATGCTAGTTACCCCGCATGCGGGGTAATAGTACTGTAGAATTTAGCCAAACAATAGTGAAACCTAGAAAAAAAATTTATAGAAACATATGAGGGGTGGACTTGCAAAATCAGATAATTCACTTTTTTTTTTAAATTTAAAAGCCACTATTTAATAACATTTTACCTCCCTTAAATTATTTAGTCCGTGCAAAACCAGTTAAAAAAAATTATTGTCGATGCAAAACAAGACAAAAATTTTATCTAATCAATATTCTGTTTTAAAAACTGGAGGACATTATTTAAGAAAAAATTCACATACAAAAAAACTCACTAAAATTAAAAAAGCCATATTTAAATAGTTACAATTGAGTTTTAACTTCATCAATCCTATAAAAGTATCAAACATTGAAATTACTTATTTTCTATGGCAGAGGAACGTTTTGCCCAATTATTTTGAGTTTTAAAATTTTCACTAGTCAAATTGACTTCATAAAGCTCTTTTGAAAACTAGTTGGAAATAAATTTACAATCAAAACCAGATAAAAAAAATAATTGGCGTGCAAAACCAGATGAAACGTTTTTTCATTTTTTAAAAAAAGTAAGATTAACAAAGCGCGATATTCAAATTTTTGTCTGAAACATTTTTTTAATGATACCTATAGTTTAACTTTTAATTTTTTAATTTTGAGCTAATCGATTTACTGGAAAACATTTTTTGCCATTATCTCAGAATGAAAAAAAAGTGAATTATCTGGTTTTGCAAATCCACTCCTCATATTATAAATCATTAGAAAAATAATTTTATCAGCTCTCTAATGGTGTGGTTGTAACTTTTTCGGAGTTGAGCAAAAAAAATGGCGGATCAAAATGTTAATGTAGGTTTTTTTCATTTTATTAAAAAAATTAAATAAACATGAAACAGTGTTCTTAAATATCATAGCTTCATTATTAAAAAAAAAAAAGTTTAATTCATTTGCCATGATGTTATTGAATGACCGAAAAAAAGAAATTAAATATTTTCGAAAGCTTACCTATTCATTTTATTAAAAAAATGAATTTCTCTTTGAAATCGTAGTTATTAGGAAAATAGTTTTAAAAATATTTATATGAATCAAGGTATTTGAAACAGCTGTGAATTAAATATTGAATTAGATATTAAAAAACTATTTTGTATAGTTGACTGTCTTTATATTTAAAGATTAATAATAATGGAAGGTGAAATTAAAACTGACATTAAATGGAATAACATTATGTGTTAAATGCGGAGGTGTAAGAACACATGATCTTTTAAATCATGTAGGCTCAAACTATTCTGATTATAGCAAGAAAAAACATTCCGTGACTGCTTTTATAGAGCATGTTGTGAAACTTAATTTAGATACTTTAGTTGATAAGCTTAAACTGAACAAAAGAACAAAAGCAAACACTCATATCAATTTATCCCGTAGGAAATTAAAAAATTGCTCTCGAAAAAGATCAATAAAAATCATTAATAGAGGCAAAATAGAATTTTTTGATTTCAAAACACAGTGTTTTTATTGTGGCGGTGATTGTATCTATGACAGAAAAAATTCAAATCGCAACAAATTTGAAGAAGTACCTACCAAAAAATCAGCCATACTTACTTCCACCATCGAAATATGCCGTAATAGAGAAGACCGATGTTTATGTAATTTTTTTAAGGTTATCCGTTTCAAACAGAATTTTGTAAAGCATGATACTATCGACGAGATCATCTTTGGAAAGGGAACCTCCTTTCTTCAATTTGTAGCTCACAACACAGACCATGATAATGCTATTGTTGATGGAAAAAATACGCACCATGGAGTTGGGTCAATTACAATTGCAAATGAAAAATTCACAGACATTTCGTTCAAAAGAAATAAAATTTCAAGAGATAAAAAGAAACTATAGTCAAATATCAAGTCAAATGATGGGATAATAATTAGGCAGTACTACATACCTGACATACCTTCATTAACAAAAACAATATTCAAATCAGTCATTCAGATTTGTTATGCATACTACAATTTAAAAAAATATTTACCTCTACAAAGTTTGAAAGCTAACTGTCTTATTTAATTTTAGGAAAAAAATCAAGCCCGTTTTATTAATCTTCTATGGAACATTGGCTACCTTTTCAAAAACCCATGTCCAAGTTGGTCTGGCTAGATGAGTTCTGCAACAAATAATATTGTAAAACATCTAACATTGCTATACTACCTGTGACGCTACTGATTTGACAGCCCTATATTCATTACTTTGCTTCATCATTGATCACTCCAAAGTAGTGAATGTTACAATGCCATCCATAACATTTGATCAGCACCTTTACACAAAAGCATACGAAACAAAAAACAAAACTCAAAAAAAAACTTAGACATATTTGTTCATCTTGGAGGTTTCCATCAACTTATGAGTTTTCTAGCTTTAATTGGATGTAGGATGGAAGGAAGGTGTTTGAGAAGTGCTCTCGAAACGGTCTATGCTCCTTTAACAATAGGGCACCTGCAATCAGGAGAAGCATTTTCACGCGTTATACGAGGCCATATTTTATGTGCATTAGCAATAAATTCACTGATATTAAAGAATTTTTGCGATGATTTGAATGATAGTAAGCAGAAAAATATTTTAAAAATGTATGGTTCAGAAGACCCTTGTGTTCAAGAAAGTAATAATCTGGCGGTTAGATTGCTAAACTGGTTTACAAAGAAAAAAGATTATCTTTCATTAAACTCATAAACATCATTTTTATGGTTACACTATGTACAATACGTAACTGTGGCCACAAGTTTATTAGAGCAGAGAAAACAAGTAACTGGTCATTGCATATTTCTGGAACAAAGTACACGCTCAATCTTTTTGCTGCAACAGGGCACAATAACTATGCAAAATTGTGAAGGCTTTACCTTCAGACCGTTGATGTCTTTCAAACAGAACATTCTCTAGCTTATGTACAATACATAGCAGGTAACCACACTGTTAGAAGAACCAAAAAAAAAATGGTCAGGGATATGGACTGATCTAGCAATTGAACAGACTTGAAGCAATTGAACAGACATGCAATTGCATGAACTTGAAGCAATTGAACAGACATGCAATTGAACAGACTTGAAGCAATTGAACAGACATAGCAATTGAACAGACATGAAGTCACTTTATAGTAGAGGTGGAGTTATTCGTAAAGGCTTGACTGAAAACGTGTCGAGGGTGTGAACGAAAACATTGCATTGATGCGTAAAAGTAAGTGATGCGATGAGCACTCTAAAATCTCCGCATAAATCTGTTTACAAACATAGAGAAATGTACCTTGGAAGAATGAAACGTGATAGTGACAACTTAAAAAATATATAATAATGGTTTTTCACTCATAACCTATTCATCGTCGGAGATCAACTTGTTAGTTTCGACTCAGGTTTGGTTGATAATCAGAAAAATATTACTTGTGATTGATCAGATGAGATAAAAGCATCAATACACAAAGAGTTGAATGATAAAATCTATACAAATTACTCTTTCAAACAAAAAAATAAAATAATAATACTCAAGAGCTTATACTCCTGCGTATCTATTCAAGACGAAATTGTTACAATCAACCCATTAACACTTTTTCTAAAAATGGTTGTTGTTGTTGAAAAAAATCCAGAGAATAAAGTGGAGAGTTGCTTTCAATATATTAAAGTTATTATAATGTCCAACATCCTTATATAAAGGAGGTGTCATGAGATCAGCACAAAAGTCAACATTTAAAACATTCATACTCAATAATGTCACACCAATAAAAGAACCTGTATCAATCAAGGTTACTGATGGGGGCGCATTATTGTGGTGATGCTATTGGAAAAAAAAGAGTTGTTTAGTGAAATTTTTCACTAAAATGTTTCAGAAATACATTGATTTTTCTCAACATTTACAACTTACACAATCATTTTTGATGTTTATCAGTCATCCACTAAAGATAGTATTCACTAAAAGCGATCTGGTAAGATATCACAAATAATTGAAATCAATGATCTCAATCAATGCTCAGCAGAAAGAAGTATTTTCCTAAGTAACTACAAAAACAAAAATGATTTTGTCAGGCTTTTCGCATTGAAGTTACGAAAAAATAGTTTTAAAGTTATTTGTTGTCCCAGTGATGCAGACACAAGCTAGCGCTTGAGATTGACAACGTTGAGTCAGTCACAATTTATTCGGATGACACTGATACTTTATGTCTATTGATACATCATGTACACACTAGAGCACAACCTCAATGCATATTTTTAAAAATATTGACACGAAATAAGGCTACAGATCAAAGAGTATCTTATAAAATTCTGAAAGTTGTAAAGACAAGTGATGGTACTCTTTTTAATTATGTGTTACTTGCACACGCATTCACCGGGTGTAACACAACATCAGCAATCCAAAACTTCGGAAAAACCACAATTTTTACGAAGTTGAAAAATTCAAATGAATTGAAATTTAATGCAGATTTATTCTACAAGGAAAGTATTTCTATTGATGATATTGGCAAGGGAGCTATTTGTTTTTTTGAGTTGCTTCATTCATTTTGTTTCAATCTACAGCAGATCAGGAAATATAAGTATGATGAAATAGCGGCATCTAATTGTACAAGTATTGATCCTGCTCTATTACCACCATCATCAAAAGCTGTATATTATCATGGACTCAGAGTTTATCACCAAATGAAAGTATGGAGAAATTTGAGTGACGTTGGTTTAGATTCATTAAGTTGGGGATGGGTAATACAAAATCAAATGCATGCACAGATATAGAAGCAGGTCCTCAAGATTTTTTGAACATTATCAGATATGGCTACAAAAGTCCAAATAAATGCACTTGTCAAAAAGCTATATTAAATTGTACATCCAGTTGTATTAAATTGTACATCTTTTAAAGACTCCTAGTGCGTAACATGCACTAACAGTAATATTATTATTCCATAAGAAGACATTGAAGAGAAAGAAAGACATTTACTTGATGCA
Source organism: Hydra vulgaris (assembly GCF_022113875.1). Taxonomy (NCBI): domain Eukaryota; kingdom Metazoa; phylum Cnidaria; class Hydrozoa; order Anthoathecata; family Hydridae; genus Hydra; species Hydra vulgaris. The sequence goes on from NC_061157.1 coordinate 62,397,355, forward strand.
TTTTGAGATATGAAAGATTATTTTTATATTAAAAATATATTTATTAATACTTTAAAACATATATATGGTGTTGAATTATTTTGTATTTTCTTATAAATATTGGGTTATTTAAACGAAGATCGCTCTAAACGGGAGGAGGGGGAGGATCGCTCCAAATGGGGCAAAGTGTCCTGGGACACATTTTTCCAAATTTTAAAAATTAGGTATAAAATGTAATATAAATTATAAATATATATAAAGAAAAAATTTTTCTCCTTCCCCAGGTAAATACCGGAGTCGAAATCCGTGCTTTTTAAAAAAATTGCTCAGGTTAGCAGAAAACCTCTATTCACCTTTTCATCTGCCACTTTTTTTGCTCAATTCCAAAAAAGTGACAAGATTAAAAAACTGATAAAATTATATTTCTAATGATATATATTATGTCTCTATAAAAATTTTTTCCATTTTAAACATAAGTTCTAGAGTGCTATAACTTCGGACACTTGACTAGCATTTTTAAAGATGAACATCTAATAAATAAATACGCAATTTAACAACTATTGTTGTTTATTTTTCATTTATAAATTATTGCAATTGGAATTTATCCATATTGCACTTAAAATATATCACCGCAAATCAAAAGTATCAGTTTTTTCCGTGGAGCAGCTTTAGGATATGGATGTTATTGAAAAGGGGGGAACATGTGAATTAATAGATATGGGTCACTATAATAAAGTTGAAACTTCATTATTACGAGATGTTTATGAAAAATTAAAATGAGTTGATGGCATCCTTATGTTATGATTAACATTATACGATGAGAAACATGGTTGTATTTTAATATGAGTATTACTAGCAGATATCATTATCAGTTCAACATTCTTCTCACCATCCAACGGAACTATTGATAGCGGTTGACCAATTAATGAAAATAATACACATTATTTTCGCTGTTATGAGATATTATAAGGCTATTTGGTTGAGCAGTTTTTACTCAATCTTTCACATAAGATAATATCTTCATAAAAAATAATCTTCATCCGTAAAAATAGTTTTATTAAACGGCCGAATACCAATGCATCTAAATCCAAATTTTTTTATATTTTTAGGAGTAGCAGCTCTATCCCATGTTTGAAGACAAATTTGTGGGATATTATAAATGCTAACAGTTTGACCAGGGTGTGATAACATCAATGAATCCAGACCATGGATGGAATATATATATATATATATATATATATATATATATATATATATATATATATATATATATATATTTAACTAAAATAGTTGCCACTGCTGATGTAAGCCATGCTGAACAAACTACGTTTGTCATTCGATATTTACATAAAGAGAAACCTGGAAAATTTTTAATTTGTGAGCGGTTTTTGATCTTTGCAGATTTTGCCAAGAAGACTGGATCTGATATTGCAGGATTAATTCTAGAAGTTTTGGAAATTTATGGCTAAGGTTATTAACAACCACAATTAAAACTTATTTATCATATAATAATTAAATAATTTATTATGTTTAAAGCAACATGTAAAAAGTTAACAGAAAAAAACTGAAATAATTTTAAATGGAATCAACATTTTAAGCAGATATTAAAAGAAAAGAGTTAAGTTACTTGGTGTGATTTTTAGATTAACAACTAAAATTTAAAAATCAAATAGATTCCGTAGTTTCCAAATTTAGTTCAAGGCTGCGTTTATTAACTTGTGCAGATTACAGACTACTAAAAGTATTACAAAAAATGGCTTGTAAGAACGTCTTGTAAAAAACCAAATGGAATTTGCCAGAGTATTATTTTTACACCACTTGCCAAAACATTAATCAAAAGTCTTAATTATTTGATGTAACCCAAAATAAATCAACAAGAATTGTATGTCGTGCTCACTAATTGAATCACTTAAGTTAAATTTTTTGAAAAAAAAAAAAACTAACCAAATCTCTTATGTTGTCTATTCTCAATAAAAATTGTCACCCAGCATTTAAACGTCTGAAGAACATAAAGAACAATCTTGAGATTACATCAATTTTTAAAAAAATTGATGCAGTCTCAATTTTTCTTCAAAATCTTTATTTCAAAATTTCAATCTTTAATATTGAATACACTAGTATACCAGTGTAACTTGTGCCTGAACCAAAAATATTTTTAAAAAACAGAACGATCTTAAATGGCAGAATTAATAGTATAAAAACTATTTTTAGCGATAATTCACTCAGTTGATAGGGTAAGTCAAGTTTAACTTTTTTTTTTTAAGGCACTAAAAACTTTAATAATGAACATATCCTGAAAATGTAAAGCTAAAATAATGATTTTTTATTGAGATATGATTGTTTTCCTCGAGCTACTCATAAAAAAAAAAAAAAAGAAGTTGATAAAAATCAATTTTAAAATTAAAAATTCATGTACACTACTCAGATAAATCACCAGCGCAAAAATCTTTTGCAGGTATTATCGAGAAAAGTATATATTTACTATTGAATTCTACAAGGTTCAATTGTCAATAATAAATATTGTCAATAATAAATAATAAATTGTCAATAATAAATAACATTTTTTCAAATTTTTTTTTTCCCGATTTTCGCCGAAATAATGCAAGGATACCCTAATACGTTTTTTAGACGTCTTGTGCCCACTTGAGGTTTACACTAAGTTTCAAGAGTAGCTATTAAAGTTAAATTAAAGGAATATATTCTATTTTAACACGAAAATCGATATCGCATTGTTGGTTCAGTGGTAGAATTCTCGCCTGCCACGCGGGGGACCGGGGTTCGATTCCCCGACAATGCACGTTTTTGGATAAAAATATATATCTAATAGATAGATTTTTATTAAGCGACGTAAACCGGCTGTATTATAGCTATATGTATAAAATATATTAAAGCCCATATATAAAAGCCTATATATAAAAATAAAGTAAAAATATAAAAGATTACTAAAGATACTCTTACTCTTCTTAGTTTTAATTTTACTATAAAAGTAATATTTTAACTTCTAGCTGATTTCCGTAGTGCTAAAATGTGCGCTTATGCACTTCAGTAACCTTTATATAAATGTAACTTATTTCAAATAACTATGGTTATCATGACATTTTACATTTTGAAGCAAGAAAAACTGGACGAGAAAAAATTTTAACGAGTCTTTTTTGTACATTTTTTACGACTTTTATCATGAATGGATCCATTCCAGAAATATTTTGGGATAAAATAGATTCCTCTCAGAACATCTTCACTTTGCAGTGGACTCTGACACAATTTACAAAAAAAATTTACGGTCGCTGAATAAAAATCTCTCCGTTAAATAATAAATTAATGTTCATAAAAGAAAAATGTGCATTGTCGGGGAATCGAACCCCGGTCCCCCGCGTGGCAGGCGAGAATTCTACCACTGAACCAACAATGCGATACGTGTTTAAGGAAAACATATTATTAAAATTCTAACTTGACTTTTGAAAATATTAAACTTTTTGAATAAAAAAAATAAATTAAAATACTTCTTTCATCATTTATACTTAAATCTTATCACCTGCGTCTTTAATATAAGAAAAAAATAACTAAAACATCATCGTGATGATGTGTCAACTGTTGCTTGCATTTATATGTGAGAAAATTATTAGTGTTTTTAGTGATATTTTTCCTCTGACTAAAAATAACTTGTCTTCCTTTCAGAGTTGTTAGTCCTCGGCCTTAACCTTGCCTTAAGGCCAAAAATTATAGTCTTGGCCTTAAAATTTTTGGCCTTGACCTTGATTGTTTTGGCCTTGGCCTTTATAATAAAATATATAAAGTTAAAGAACTAAAAGTCTTCATTCTTTATTTTACATAATTAATTGCGTAATTAATCATTCTTTATTTTACGAAATTGCTTTATTAACGTAAGGCAAAAATTTAAGTCTTTGGCCTTGAAAATGTTTGCATAGGCGTTGACTTTGAAACTGTTATTCTTGGCCTTGGCCTTGTAACATGTAGTCTTGGCCTTGTCCTTGGTCTTGTAACCTTTGGCCTTGGTCTTGGCCTTAGCCTTGTAACATGTGGCGTTGGCCTTGCTACTTTTGGCCTTGTTAACAACTCTGGTTCCTTATAAGCAGTGGTGTTTTTGGCGCCGTTACTTTATTCAAATTTACTAGTTAAAAAATATTATTATATGCTTTAAATTAAGATTTCAATATTATAAACTACGTTAAGTCTAACTAAGTTACGTTACGTTTAGCTATATAGCTACGTTAATTTAACTATTTTTGATCAGTTTAAAAAATTTATTTTTATATTGAATTTATATAAATAAAAATTTATATAAATATAAAAATTTATATAAATAAAAAAAAAAAAAAAAAAAATTTATATAAATAAAAAAATTTAATTTTAATTTTATATTATAATTTGCAATTTGCAAATTACAAACCATCTTATAGCATATTTTTATTCAAACAACGCTGATACCGTTCTAATCGAACTGTACGTTCTAATATCGAATATTGTATATGAATACTGCAACTAAGAACTGTAACTGAAATGATATTTATTTGTAATGAATTATTATTCCTTGGTTAAATATAATTTTTTTTTTTATAGTATTATTATTCTGAAACCAGCTTGTTTAATTACAACTAAAATTTTATTGATTCTATTTTGCATTTTTAATCACGGCTAAGCAATCATCTCCATACAGCCTAAAATCAAAGTTGTTATAAAATTAAGAAAATAGAAAGAGAAATAAAAAAAAAAAAGCCGTTACCACAATTTTGATATTAGGGGGGTCTAAATAACTATCCAATAACTATTCAAATGAATAACTTTGAAAAAAGTGACTGAAAAAATGACTATAAAAAAAACCCAAAAAAAGGTCCTTAAAACAATTTCGGGGCCCCTTAATCATGCACTCCCCCGCCCCCAAATATAATTTTTGTTCCTAGAGTCCTGATTTATATATATATATATATATATATATATATATATATATATATATATATATATATATATATATATATATATATATATATATATATATATATATATATATATATATTATATATATATATATATATATATATATATATATATATATATATTTATATTTATATAATTAACGGCAAATGCTCTTGACGAAAGCAAGGATTATCTTGTTTCAGAAAATGTTTTTTGCTTAAGTTGTCTTAGCTGCTTTGTTTAGCCTTAGATTTAGGAGCTGCTTATCCCAACTAGTAAATTGCTGATTGATTGCTTCAAGCTCATAATGTTGAAATATAGAAAATTGTATTTTGAACATCTGTTAAGACATATTTTAAGAGATTTTCAAAAACAAACTTGTTTATTTTACTTTCAAAAATATTTAAATATTTGTAAAAATAACTTTTACATGAATCAAAAATGACTCTACCCTAGTGATTGCAGATAAAAATTGGTATGGGTTGGTAGATATTATAAAATGAAGTCGTTAAAAAGCCATCACAGTATTATGTTTAAAAGAATTGGACATCCTTGACAATTGGACATCCTTGACAATTGGACATCCTTGACAATTGCATTGGCAATATGATGTACTCAAGGATCCAATACGGAAACTGATGGTGTATGCAAGGAGTGGTCGTTTAGTATCGAAAAAAATCTTTCCATTTGTCTTATAAGCAGAGGTGTTTTGCCAAAATAAAATATAAGACGAATAAATAAGGTCATAATAAATAATGCTGATAATAAATAAGGAGACAAGACGTGCAAAGATAAATCTAAAACAAATCGAGTTGTTGTTTTAACTCTCATTATAGCTCAAATTTCTCTCTCATTTTGTATCTTATAAACTACAAAATAGAATCAATAAAATTTTAGTTGTAATTAAACAAGCTGGTTTCAGAATAATAATACTATAAAAAAAAAAATTATATTTAACCAAGGAATAATAATTCATTACAAATAAATATCATTTCAGTTACAGTTCTTAGTTGCAGTATTCATATACAATATTCGATATTAGAACGTACAGTTCGATTAGAACGGTATCAGCGTTGTTTGAATAAAAATATGCTATAAGATGGTTTGTAATTTGCAAATTGCAAATTATAATATAAAATTAAAATTAAATTTTTTTATTTATATAAATTTTTTTTTTTTTTTTTTTTATTTATATAAATTTTTATATTTATATAAATTTTTATTTATATAAATTCAATATAAAAATAAATTTTTTAAACTGATCAAAAATAGTTAAATTAACGTAGCTATATAGCTAAACGTAACGTAACTTAGTTAGACTTAACGTAGTTTATAATATTGAAATCTTAATTTAAAGCATATAATAATATTTTTTAACTAGTAAATTTGAATAAAGTAACGGCGCCAAAAACACCACTGCTTATAAGGAACCAGAGTTGTTAACAAGGCCAAAAGTAGCAAGGCCAACGCCACATGTTACAAGGCTAAGGCCAAGACCAAGGCCAAAGGTTACAAGACCAAGGACAAGGCCAAGACTACATGTTACAAGGCCAAGGCCAAGAATAACAGTTTCAAAGTCAACGCCTATGCAAACATTTTCAAGGCCAAAGACTTAAATTTTTGCCTTACGTTAATAAAGCAATTTCGTAAAATAAAGAATGATTAATTACGCAATTAATTATGTAAAATAAAGAATGAAGACTTTTAGTTCTTTAACTTTATATATTTTATTATAAAGGCCAAGGCCAAAACAATCAAGGTCAAGGCCAAAAATTTTAAGGCCAAGACTATAATTTTTGGCCTTAAGGCAAGGTTAAGGCCGAGGACTAACAACTCTGAAAGGAAGACAAGTTATTTTTAGTCAGAGGAAAAATATCACTAAAAACACTAATAATTTTCTCACATATAAATGCAAGCAACAGTTGACACATCATCACGATGATGTTTTAGTTATTTTTTTCTTATATTAAAGACGCAGGTGATAAGATTTAAGTATAAATGATGAAAGAAGTATTTTAATTTATTTTTTTTATTCAAAAAGTTTAATATTTTCAAAAGTCAAGTTAGAATTTTAATAATATGTTTTCCTTAAACACGTATCGCATTGTTGGTTCAGTGGTAGAATTCTCGCCTGCCACGCGGGGGACCGGGGTTCGATTCCCCGACAATGCACATTTTTCTTTTATGAACATTAATTTATTATTTAACGGAGAGATTTTTATTCAGCGACCGTAAATTTTTTTTGTAAATTGTGTCAGAGTCCACTGCAAAGTGAAGATGTTCTGAGAGGAATCTATTTTATCCCAAAATATTTCTGGAATGGATCCATTCATGATAAAAGTCGTAAAAAATGTACAAAAAAGACTCGTTAAAATTTTTTCTCGTCCAGTTTTTCTTGCTTCAAAATGTAAAATGTCATGATAACCATAGTTATTTGAAATAAGTTACATTTATATAAAGGTTACTGAAGTGCATAAGCGCACATTTTAGCACTACGGAAATCAGCTAGAAGTTAAAATATTACTTTTATAGTAAAATTAAAACTAAGAAGAGTAAGAGTATCTTTAGTAATCTTTTATATTTTTACTTTATTTTTATATATAGGCTTTTATATATGGGCTTTAATATATTTTATACATATAGCTATAATACAGCCGGTTTACGTCGCTTAATAAAAATCTATCTATTAGATATATATTTTTATCCAAAAACGTGCATTGTCGGGGAATCGAACCCCGGTCCCCCGCGTGGCAGGCGAGAATTCTACCACTGAACCAACAATGCGATATCGATTTTCGTGTTAAAATAGAATATATTCCTTTAATTTAACTTTAATAGCTACTCTTGAAACTTAGTGTAAACCTCAAGTGGGCACAAGACGTCTAAAAAACGTATTAGGGTATCCTTGCATTATTTCGGCGAAAATCGGGAAAAAAAAAATTTGAAAAAATGTTATTTATTATTGACAATTTATTATTTATTATTGACAATATTTATTATTGACAATTGAACCTTGTAGAATTCAATAGTAAATATATACTTTTCTCGATAATACCTGCAAAAGATTTTTGCGCTGGTGATTTATCTGAGTAGTGTACATGAATTTTTAATTTTAAAATTGATTTTTATCAACTTCTTTTTTTTTTTTTTTATGAGTAGCTCGAGGAAAACAATCATATCTCAATAAAAAATCATTATTTTAGCTTTACATTTTCAGGATATGTTCATTATTAAAGTTTTTAGTGCCTTAAAAAAAAAAAGTTAAACTTGACTTACCCTATCAACTGAGTGAATTATCGCTAAAAATAGTTTTTATACTATTAATTCTGCCATTTAAGATCGTTCTGTTTTTTAAAAATATTTTTGGTTCAGGCACAAGTTACACTGGTATACTAGTGTATTCAATATTAAAGATTGAAATTTTGAAATAAAGATTTTGAAGAAAAATTGAGACTGCATCAATTTTTTTAAAAATTGATGTAATCTCAAGATTGTTCTTTATGTTCTTCAGACGTTTAAATGCTGGGTGACAATTTTTATTGAGAATAGACAACATAAGAGATTTGGTTAGTTTTTTTTTTTTTCAAAAAATTTAACTTAAGTGATTCAATTAGTGAGCACGACATACAATTCTTGTTGATTTATTTTGGGTTACATCAAATAATTAAGACTTTTGATTAATGTTTTGGCAAGTGGTGTAAAAATAATACTCTGGCAAATTCCATTTGGTTTTTTACAAGACGTTCTTACAAGCCATTTTTTGTAATACTTTTAGTAGTCTGTAATCTGCACAAGTTAATAAACGCAGCCTTGAACTAAATTTGGAAACTACGGAATCTATTTGATTTTTAAATTTTAGTTGTTAATCTAAAAATCACACCAAGTAACTTAACTCTTTTCTTTTAATATCTGCTTAAAATGTTGATTCCATTTAAAATTATTTCAGTTTTTTTCTGTTAACTTTTTACATGTTGCTTTAAACATAATAAATTATTTAATTATTATATGATAAATAAGTTTTAATTGTGGTTGTTAATAACCTTAGCCATAAATTTCCAAAACTTCTAGAATTAATCCTGCAATATCAGATCCAGTCTTCTTGGCAAAATCTGCAAAGATCAAAAACCGCTCACAAATTGAAAATTTTCCAGGTTTCTCTTTATGTAAATATCGAATGACAAACGTAGTTTGTTCAGCATGGCTTACATCAGCAGTGGCAATTATTTTAGTTAAATATATATATATATATATATACATATATATATATATATATATATATATATATATGTATATATATATATATATATATATATATATATATATATATATATATATATATATATATATATATATATATATATATATATATATATATATACACACATATGGTATGTATATTTGCAGTTTTATAAATTTTGACGATAAGATCTAACTTTTTTCTCTATTTATAGCATAAGTGCTTTGATTTATTTTTTAATTTACTGCACTATTTGTTGTAATTTTAACTGCCTCAAAAACTCTAATTTTGCTACTGGCCTTAGCCACTTCTTTTTATTAAATACTTACCATTGGGTTAGCTCGTTTTAATAAATACTTGTTTGTATATACAGTTTTGTTACATCTGTCTGGGCAAAGTTAGCAAAAGTATTATTAACAAAGCCCTAATACTTTAATAAGGTTGATATTATATTATTTGGGCGAAGTTGTTTGATAAAATAAGCTCTTGTCTAATTTTATTTATAAGCTAATATAAAAAAAAAATTATTAATTTAGCGTTTTACTTTATTTAAAAACTTGTCAAGTCATTATACCAGGAAAAAAACTTCACTTAAAAAAGAAAGTCTAAAATGAAAATTATTGCACATAAGTAAGAAATATAATTTTAATTGTAAACAAATATGGTTATTTAATATAGTTAGTTTAGTATTGAGTTTTCTTTTAATGAAAAAATGCGATTCTGATATTTTTTCTCATGTTGTCTTCAAATATAAAAACAATAATTTGTATTTATATCTATCGATAGATATAAATAGATTTATCGATCGCGAGTTTCTTTCGGCGATAAGGAGGTTGTAACTTTCTTTTTTGTTGTTTCCTAGGCAATAACTGTATAATTTATATAACCGTGTGTTTTTAGAAAAGTTAATTTTGGAAACTTGGGCATACATGATTTGGGTATACTTTAGCGTTAACTTTACCTGTTTGTTCCTCAAAATTTGTTTAATTTACAGAATGGTTATTACACAAAATTTTACAGAATGATCTACAAAATCGGGAGTGATATTTTCTACATTGAGATTACTAAATATTAAGCTTTGTTTTAGTACTCTACTGATCTATACTTTTCAATCATTTTCGAATTCAAAAAATTTATAAACCATTTTGTTTTTATGGCTTATAGCGAAAAGATGGAAAATTAGCAAGTCATTTTCTTTTTATTATATATATATATATATATATATATATATATATATATATATATATATATATATATATATATATATATATATATATATATACACAGGGTTGCCACTATAATTTTTAAAGTTTTTCCCTGAGTAAAGAACGGTCTTCCCTGAGTTGAACTCTTTAAGTTCCCTGAGTTTTCCCTGACTTTTCTATATTCTTTCTTGTTCATCAACGAGATTATTATTTTCCTTAATTAAACACAATCTTTATATTTGACAAACTAAAACTTTTACAACAATACCCACATCTTGCAAACTTATTATTATATGTATTACCAAAAATTTTTGAAAAAAAAAAATTATTGTACAAAATTTAAAAAAAAAAAAAATTTCCTTGAGTTTTCCCTGAATTTTATGAGAATTTTAAAAAATCCCTGAGTTTTTCAGGTTTTCCCTGAGATTAATACTATTTCCAGGTATTCCAGGTTTTCCAGGTTGAGTGGCAACCCTGTATATACACTTAATAACTAATTATATATAGTCTATAAAACGTAAAATGTATGTTTAAATTGATATAATTAAATGTATGTCTTGTTGTACGTGTTTTTTTTTTTCAGATATGGAACTTAATAATATTATTGTACCAACAAACTGTTTTGTACATCGTCTACCTTTTATACGTGAGATTAAAATATTTTTCAGTAATTTTTTTTTTTTTTTATGTTCAAATATCACAAAAAGAAAAATAATTATATATATATAAATAAACTACTAAATTAATCACTCTTAATAGCACAGCTAAATCGGGTTATTTCTTCTCCTAGAATATTGTAATAAATTATGCGACTTATTAATTTATTATTCATAGAAGATGTAGCTTTATTATAAATTTATCATCCATAGTAGATGTAACTTTGATTATTTAACACTAAGAAGAATCTTTCTTTTTAAATAGCTGAGTTAAATTATTTGAACTTCCTCCAACAACGCGGAAACTCCATATACCCATTACGACAAGAAGGATATAACCAGTTATTAAGGAAGGCCAATATGTATAGTGTTTATTCAGTAAAGTCTAAAAAAAAATTTAACTAATTATTAATAGCAAATCATAGAATTAAAAAAATCAATTTACCAAAAGAAAGCGCTAAAATATCATCTTACCAAAAGAGAGATTGCAAGATGACTAGTGCAAACAAACAACACAGTTTTCCATTTTTTTGCATCCATAGCATCAAAAAAGAGTATTCCCCAACACGTATGTAACAATACGAAACAATTGGTCAAAAAAGCTGAAAACAATATAATATTGAAAAAAGGTGCATTATGCATAACAAATTGTCCCTAAAAAGAAGTTGATTTTTTTAAAATTTGGTTATTAAGGTGCCCTAAGAAGTTCTTGCGGTCTAGTCAAAGAGCATCGCAGAGGAGTCACGGCTGTTTCATTCAATATAAAAAACGAGCTTGACGCCACAGTTTTTTTTGTGTTTATCAAAAAAAAAAGTATTTCCGCAAAAAAGTTTAAAAATACAATAATTTTAAATAGTGTTTTTTTCCTATAAGCGCTTTCATCTTCAAATAAAGAAAATATAAGACCTATCTTTTTTTTTTTAAATAAATATTTACATTAAACAAAATAAAGATATTTATTGTTTAAATATTGCTAACGATTTGGGATCACTTTTCTGTTTTTTGTGATTTTTACGGAAAACCTGTCTTGGGTCGACTAAGATTTCATAACATAGCTACATGCCTAATGGTTGAAATTTGGAACATTCATAAATAAATGTCTATTCTATCTAATTTTTGGTGCGGATTGCTAATTTTTTTTTTTTTTTCATTATTTTTTAATGCATTTATATTTTTAATTTTATTATTAGATTGTGAAAATCGTATTATTTTTGTAATCCGCACCAAATTATTGAAATTTCAACCCTTTCCGCAAATAAATATCAAAAAATCGTTTTCTGTACCTCTAGCTATGTTATGAAATATGTTTTTAAACTTGGCTAGTTTAGAAACAAATTTTTCTAGTTTTATACATAAAACTTTGTTTACATTTTAAAACAATCACGTGACCTTAAGTACTATACGTCCCAAGCAAATATTTAATGAATTTTATGAAAACAACTTTCTTAGCGAGACAAATTCTGAAGTATAAAATAAACAAAGTTAGGCAGTTTTTTTTTCTCGTGGGTAATCAACTAACATCAGATAAGTTTTTGAATCCTATTATATCTTGTTCATCTATTTGTCAATAAATATTATTTTATTTGCATTGTTTGTTATATTTTTATTACGAGATTTATTTATCATTATGTATTCTACTGAAAGGGAAATTTTAAAACTATGGATTGAATGGGATGATAGTTGGGAAAATGAGTGTAACTTTCCATTTGTTAAGCGATTAATTAGCATTGATAAAATGACTAACAATGTAATTTCAATTTTAATGTTAGTTTTTAAGTCAAAAGCATTGTTTAGTTTAATGAGCTTTATATTGCCAATTGACTTTAATTTGTTTTGATGAGTTGGATAATATGTGCCAAAATTTAATACGCAAAAAAAAACTTTTTAAAAAAAAATTTTAAAGCTTCAAAAAACGAAGCCTTTTTTAAAATGCAACTGTCTCCGACTCTACAAAAAAAAAAAAAAATTCAGCAGATGCAGATGATTTTTTATTTTTAAATAGGAATAAGGAACTAAGTAGTCAAGTTTACCAATTGACTTCTGAAAATAAAACAAATGTAGAGCAAATAGAGAAATTAAAATCGCAGTTATTAAAGTTGGATACTGAAATTTGTAATTTAAATTCTAAAAATAAGGCTCTTAGCACACATTGTAACTCATTATGTTCTCAAGTAGAGACTATGCGTATTAGGCTAAAACAGGAGGAGCAGTTCCAACTTGTTTTGAAAAAAAAAATTAAAACAGCACAGCGCAAATTTGCATCTGCTCGTGCCAAAAATGTCAGTTTTGCTAAAAAAAAATTACATTTGAAAAAAATAATACAAAAAATAGTGATATAAACCAGAAAGGTTGCCAAATTTGCAAATGTCTTGTAAGCGGTGATAAGAATTTAGTTGTTGTTGATTCTTATTTAGACTATGACAACATTAATTCCTCTGAATTGTTCTGTAGATTTAAATTAAGTAATCCACAGACTATATCAATTAAAAGGCCAATAGTTGGTAAAAAATACACTTACATTAAGTTAGGACATGGTAAACCTTATTTTAAGTTAGGTAAGCATGCTGCAGCTAGACGATCTAAACTTGCCTTTATATTCCTTCGATTATTAGCTTGTTCAGATTTTGAAATTGATTTGTCTATGTTGTTTTGTGATTCTATGTCTTGTGAAAAGTTAATATATTATTATGTTGCAAATAAGTTAGGTTTAGTTAGGCAATTAAGTGTTTCTGATACTGCAGAGCTGCAGTGCCAATTAAGGATGCCCATGGCTGAATTTCGTAGGCTAAGACGTATTTTGTGTAATCTTGGTGCAAGGATTCTCGCCTCTGAGCCCAAGATTAGACAAGAACAAGAAATGCGGACAATGCATGTCAATAAAGAACATGTCACTGTGAAGTCCATGTTACTTTATCCATCTGCGAATGAAGCACCTTGTTTAGTATCTGTACTGATGGTCAAGAATTTGACAACTTATATTGAAGAGGTTTTTAATAGTCTTCACGTACGCGACCACCTTAGTTCGGATGTTGGTTTTGGCGAAGAGCTATGGCTCCTTTTTGCTGGGGATAAAGGTGGAAAGTATATGAAATTCCATTTTGAAGTTGTCAATTCGAAATCGTCAGGGTCTGTATATGATGTTCATTTGTTTTGTATGTATCAGGGTTCAGACTGTCGTGAGAATATTGCCTTAATTCTCGGGCATTATGCCAACGACATTAAAAGAATTCAGTCGCCAGATTTTACGTTAAAAGGCAAAATAGTCAGGTTGTTCTTAGGTGGAGATTTTCATTTCATCGATGATGTTGTGGGACACCAGGGTTCAGCTGCTAGCTTTCCTAGTTCTACAGATCTAGTTGAATTGAAATCTCTTAGAAGCCATGCTTCTATGCCTCACACACCTGCTAATTGTAACATCTTAAGGAGGACAATCCAATCTCTGGAAAGTGCTTACAATGAGAACTTGTGTGAAAATAGGCAAGGTGGAAACTTAAGAGCTCTAGGTAAGTTTCATAAATCAATTATTGCTCCTGTGATATTCCCCATAATAACTTTAAATAATGTAGTGCCACCTGTTTTACATATTATGTTAAAAGTTGTGTTAAAACTGTATAAGTTATTGTTGAAGGAGTGTAAGACTTTAGATTGTCAAGGTGATTTGTCTTTGTCGCATAATGAGAATGTGAGAACCAATGAATTGTGGGCTGCTAAAAGCGTTGAATGTTCTAAAACAGCAGAAACTTTGTGTTTATTAGGAAATCAATTTGTAGACATTGCAAATCTAAAGGCGCGATGGTTGGCTTTTAATAACAATTTTTCCGAATTAGAAAAGATATCCCTAAACTCCTCCAATAAAAAAAAAAACTGTAAACAGCAAGAAATGTGTGCTAGTATCAGGTGTTTAATTACTAAATATGATTGTAACGTTGACTGGGTGCAGTGTGATGGTTTCATCAATATTGTGAAATTATTGGTGATTCAGAAAAGAGTGTATTGTGTGACATAGAGATGTACGAGTGTTTTGCGTGTCAGGGTGAAGATATAGAATGTCTTGACCTTTATATTTCTGAAAAAATTTCTTTTATACGTGCACAACGCGAAGTTTTAGACACTGAATATATTAAATTGCAGATGGAGTGTGAAGACCTAGAAAAAATATCCAAAAGTAGCATGATGACTCATGAGAGGTCTCTTAATAAGGCCCTTGAAGATATGAAGGTTGAGGGACAAGCGTACCATGGTAATGTGTTTGTGAGTAATCATTGCAAAATAGTCTTAAACCACTATAAACTTTGTAGTGTTTTGATGATGAAGCTATTAAAAATAGATTTGTACGTGTGTTTAGTGTTTTTAATAAGTTGCAAGCTATTCTTTTTAAGCGAAAATTTCTTTCTGATGCCAAAATTACTGAGCTTCATCAATATATATATTTATTTGCTATCGAGTTTCATGCTTGCTTTCCAAAAGAAAGTATCATGCGAAAAATGCATGAACTCATTTTTAATGTGCCACTTTTTGTAAAATTGCATAAAACTATTGGGTTGCTGAGTGAAGAGGAGGGAGAGTGTTTGCATAATAGTATAAATAAGGAATTAAGACAGTTGCATTCAGTAAGAAATCAAAAACAGAAGCTGCGTCTTGTTTTAAAACACTTTGAATTGCACAGCAAAGCTGATAGGAAGCTTCAAGCCTCTAAGGTGAGAAAGTGTGTTGTGTGTTCTGAGCGTGGTGAAAATTCGTTTAATAGACGAGGCCTTTTTCTTGTTTGTGGTCATAAAATTTAGACTAAATATTTAAAAATAAAGTTTTTAAAATATTTATTATAATTTATTATTAATTTTATATATTAGATAAATGCCCATTTCATTCTCATCTTCACAAGTTAATTATACTTATGCAATACCATCCAGGTTAAAGAATGGTACATAAGTCTTGCATCAAATGGGTATAAAAATATAGCTTACCATTTTAACTTATGAGCAGAGCAACTGGTAAGTTTGTTGGCTACAATATAAAATATTAGTTTGTGTAGTTAATTTTAAAAATGTATTGTCATTTATTATATGTAACATTTAATTTAAATATTAGATGCCTTTTCAATTATTATCATCAGAAGTTAGTTCTACCTCTGCAGTACCTCTCCTCAAAGATCGTTTTCTACTTAAAGGACAGAATCAGTAGATCAATTTATTATAAAACAGTTTTATATGAGAATAAAAACACATCAAAATAAAATTAGCTATTTGTTTATTTAAACAAATGTTTTATTTTTTGTGAGAAGAGATTGAATCAAGTGCCATAAAATAATTCTATTACCAAAAGCAAGGTTAATTCAAAAACTTAAACACAGTTGTGGTCATGAATTATTTTATTAGTCTTAGTGAGTCTTAATTTTTTAACAACTTAACACCATATTATTAAAACTCTATGCATAGAAAGAAAGAAATTGCTAAAGTTTTTTAAAGGCTTTAGCTTAGAATGTTAAGACTAAATATTTCAAAATTGACAACTGGCTTAATTTTGTAATGCATTGAATTTATCAACTTAGTGAATTTTTTTCATATTTAAAAATGTACTCATTTAACAGATAATCCCTCTTTAAACGACATTTTTAATAATTTTGCAAAAAATGCGGTTTGCTTGCAAACTTCAATTGTAACTGTTTTTGTTAACCTTAAGCAAATAAGTAAGGTTTTTTTATTTTAATAATAGTCAAACAACGAGTGCAATTGATAATAACTATCAGAAATATATTTTTCTGATTTTTTTTTGATAAAAAGTAACAAGAAATTACTAAAAGTTTTTTATAAACTAAAAGAAGTTTTTTTTATTATTGTATTAAATATCGTATGATAAAACATTTTATTTTTGTTTTTATTCTTTTTACAAAACAAAATTATCTCAAATATTTCAAATGTTATAAATGTTTTAGTAACACCCCCAAAGTAAATATTTTCCAAAAAAAACAAGAAGCCGTAAAGCTCACTCTGAAACAGCCGTGGAGTTGCATAAGTGCCCTAAGAGTTCCTTGCATACCTGTCACAAAAATGTTTAGAGCTGGCATGAAACATTAACCTCTCAATTTTGAAATAAACGCTCAAACCACTGCACCAATTGTTGCTCAAAGTGTTGAAAACGTAAAAAAATGTGCCTAAAGTTTCCATTTTTTACATTTAATTTTTTTTTTATACAAAAGAAACAGAAAAGTAACTTTTGTGCGAAGTAAAAAAAAACAAAAAACATAGATGCATAGATAGATAATTTGAAGCCCAGTTCACAGCTGTGTTAACTAAATATCGATAAGCTATCTATCTATCTATCTATATATCTATCTATCAAAGTATCTATGTATCTATCTACCTATATATATATACAGTATTTGACAAAACATTTGCAACCAACATCGAACAATGCTAAAAAGTGTTCTTAATTTTACATGTCTTAAAAAGGAAACGAACTATACTACCACAGCAAACAGTTCAGGAGTTTGGAGTCATAGCATGCCATGACATGAGCAATCAGCTGACAGGTGACAGCACACAGGCAGAATTTCGTTGACAAGTGCCATTTTGCAGCGGACAAAACAAGTGCAACATTTTTGGTTTGTTTCATTTTCTTAAGTCTGGTCCAAGTCAACGTCACAGAAGTCTTTAATAATTTAAGGAAGTATCCAGAAGTTTCCAGAAGTTTCTAGAAAAAGCATTTAGAAGCATCCAGAAGTATCCAGAAGCTTCCAGAAGCATCGAAAAGAAGCATCTAGAATATTCCAGATCAGGTTCACACAGGTTCATTTTACTATATAAGAGACATGTAAACCGACATGTAATTCAGTCAGTATATGGAAGTCAATCAGTCAGTATTATCAAGACAGTTTATCGAAGTGAGTTTTATCAAAGTGTTTTATCGAAGAACATCGATACAAGAAGTGAAACACAACTAGTGTTTCATTACATCAATACAGTCCACATCAAACCAAAACGTTGTGTTCCACAGAGCATTACTGTATCGTCACAAGATAAATGTAACACGGTAAGCCTTGAGAAGCGTGATTATTTATTATTATTATTTTTATTACTTCAAGTGCAAAAATGGCTCCCGACAGTCTTGGATTGGAACTAAGAAAGAAAATTATTGGCGATTACGTAAGTGGAATGTCACAAAAAAGTATTTTTGATAAATATCGCGTGAAAAAATGGTTGCACCACTTCTAGAGAGGATTCTATGATCATCATATTCGTCAAGAAGGATCCCTGGATATCATCATTCAAGATACAAAAGCAATTAGAGCTGCCTGTATCAGACCGAACAATCAGACAATGTGCTGTTGAAGCCGGATTGTTTTCTTGATGCCCTGCAAAGAAACCGCTGATTTCACTAAAGAACCAGAAGAAAAGACTCCTGTTTGCTACATCTCATATTGACTGGAATGTGCAGAAATGGCAAACTGTTCTGTTCAGTGATGAATCGAAGTTGAACATCATTGGGAGGGATGGCATTTGCCGTGTACATCGACCGCCCGGAAAACGCATCGATTTACATTACTGTAATTTACATTACTTACATTACTACCATAAGACCGTGAAGCATGGTGGAGGCAATGTAATGATTTGGGGGTGTTTTTCTGCTAACGGTCTAGGTCCAATACATCGAATCAATGGAATAATGGATCATTTCATGTATAAAAATATCCTGAAAGATGTAATGTTACCTCATGCTGAATGGAATATGCCAATAAAATGGGTTTTTCAGCACTTTCATACTGCAAAAGTAGTCAAGCAGTGGTTTCAAGACAACCACCTATTGGTGATGGATTAGCCGCATCAATCTCCTGATCTCAACCCTATCGAGAACCTGTGGGAGATCGTCAACCACAGAATTAATTGTAAAGGTGTTCGTAATAAAGATCAACTGTTTGAACAAATCCAAAAGGCCTGGGCAGGAATTTCACAAAATTTCATTGATCACCTGATCGAATTTATGCCTCGAAGATGCAAGGCTGTGATCAACAACAAAGGATTCGCCACAAAATATTGATAGCGAAATACAGCTTGGTCAACATTTTGTGGAGTTGCACTTGTTTTGTCCAGAAGGAAATTAACTTTTTTTAATACTTTTGATTAATTTATTAATTTTCGTGTACAAATTAATGAACTTTGTTATAAATAAAACTTGTCTCTAAACAGTTACATAGTTATTTCTCTAAATTGAAAAAATGCAGCACTTTTATATAAAGAAACTAAATTAGCATTATTTGGTTGCACTTGTTTTGTTCGATACTGTGTGTGTGTGTGTATATATATATATATATATATATATATATATATATATATATATATATATATATATATATATATATATATATATATATATATATATATCTACCTATAGATAGCTTATCAATATTGATAAGCTATCTATAGATAAATAGCTTATCAATATTGTTGCAAGTAATGTAAAGCAAATTATAAAATAAATATTCCGATAAAAGTAATTTTGTTCTTAAAATGAAAGAGGTCTGAGTCCTAGTTTTGAATACAACAACATCTTTAATCAAATTATATAATACCTGAAACTATCACAAAGTGATTGTTGTCTCCAAAAAGTCCAACAGTTCCTGGACCAGTTATATCAGCAAGTATGTTGACCATTGCAAATAATCCACTCATCAACCCGTAACCAAGGCCAGACACTAAAAATTAATTAAAAAATCTTTTAAAAGAAATTTTCAGCATTAATTTAAAATGCTGAAAATTATTTTAAAAATTATTTATTTGGAATTATATCACCTTATTTAGCATAGCATAACTGATAAATCAAAAAAATATTTTTTTGAGCCTTTTAATATTTTATTAAACCTATTAAGAGATGAGATTATCAAGAAGGTTATTTAGAAATGAGATTATCTCGAAGGTTATTAAGAGATGAAATTATCATGAAGATTATTAATATTGATGAAGAATATCATAGGAACAAGGATGAAACCTTGTGGTACCCAAGAAGTTACTGGAAATAAAGGAGAGTGTTGTCCAGTAGTGGAAGGGATCAAAATCTTGATTATCAGAGATAAGTTCTTAGACTCAAGAGTTTTTAAAATTACAACCACAGATACCATTTTTCGGTAAGCATGAGAAATAAGATTCAGTTAAGCTCTTGTTAAATATATCCCGCTTCTATTGCTAAATAACTTTAGCAACTGAAGCAAGAGTGATTTGGATGTTTAAAAACGGAATAACCCGTTTCTTTGGGATGACAAGAAGAGTGCGATCTTCAGATTCAAGAGATGTGTTAGAGGAAATTGAAAATTGTTTTGTCCCTTGGGAGAGGGAATAAGATCAGATAATTTATAAGAAATGTAATGTTAGACGTTTATTAGTGACATTGTTTAAGATTTTCAAAAATTTAATAATAATAACACTATGTATCAAATAGATGGGGAAAAAGAGGCAACTTTGAAAAGCTGCATTTGTGCATTCTTGTTTTTAAATTAAATATTTTGTAAGATAAAATTAAGATTAAGTCATTATCATTGTATTAGTATTAAATTAAATTTCAAAAAGCGTACCAGCAGTTTTAAAATTGTATTGATAATTAAAAGTCGCTTAAAACAAAAAAACAAGTTAACAAAAAGTTTTGTAACAAAAACAGTTGCCCAAAAAAAACAAAAACAAAAAAAAAAAAAAAAAAGCAGTTTTTGTACTTTATTTCAAAGTGCTTATCAACTAAAATTTCCATTAGTTGGTTTGTGTTTTATTGACTATAAGGATGATAGAAAATGGTTGAGGCTATAGTTTCATAAGATAATTGTTTTGGCTTTTTAATTTTTTATATTTTAGTAGCGTTTTGAAACATCCTCTAGAAGGGAAACCAATAAATAGATAATCTGAATTCAATAACCTATTTCCCTGTTAAATATATATTTTAAATAATTGTTCAACTAAAAATGTTAACAAGCGTGGAAAATTTAGGGCAATTAACAGTCAATGACTGCCTGCAATGACCAAATTTGCTGATTTGACCTTTCAAAATAAATTCTTGCCGCTCAAGGTTAAATATCAAAAATATTATTTTTGAGTTAAGAAAATTAAGATATTAAAAATAACCAGGACGTCTTTTAAAAATACAAATACTAAATATTAAAAAAAAACATTTAAAAATTGAAGAAGTATTTAAAACATATTGTAACGATATGATGCTGTAACTAACATATTATATATATTGTAAACTACAATTTGTATTTTGATGTACTTATTTAAATTTAAATTCACTTCACTGGTTGTAAAACCCATGGTTAAAACATGGCTACTTTTTTATACTTGATTGAAGTTCTTACTTTATTAATATTATTGTAGTATTCAAGTAAGAACATTTTTTATTTCAACTTTATTTTTAGCCGTTTTTTAAATTTCAATCTTTTCATTTACAATCTCTTAAATTTTTGCTGCTATTTGTGAAGTCATTACAATAAATAAATAATTTCGAAATAAATTTAAAAATATTATTTGCAAATTTTTCAATTTGGAATCTCCAACAGACAAATAGGCAAAAAGTTAACTCCAATTATTCTATTAAAGTAAAAATAGTGGTGAAATATTAATATTCTATAGTAATTAATAGTATAAAAATATATAAAAATAGTGGTGAAATATTAATATTCTATAGTAATTAATAGTAATAAAGTAAGAATATTTAAAAGTTTATTTTTAGTAAACAAAACCTTGTATTACATTAGTAATTATCATTGTATTACATTAGTAATTATCATTGTATTATATTAGTAATTATTATTGTAGTGTTTCATAAAATGTTCTACTCAGTATTAAATATTTCGTTTAAATGATTTGTTTTATTATTTTTTGTGCTAAAGAAAAAAAAGTAGTAATTACTATAATAACATAAAAAGACTTTTTAATTTTAAATTTCTTTTTACTTGTAAACTTTAAATTTTTTTTATTATCTTCTTGTTGCCGAGATAAAGCATTCCATAAATTTAGACTTTCGATATAAAAATTTTAAAAATGTTAGAGATAAAGCTAGGTTAGTTCTTTAAATTTATATGCGCACACACAAGAGTTATTTCAACAGTAAATTTAAACTTTATTTAATTTTTTTTCAAATGTTAATCCACCTCCCCAAGGCTGAGAAGGCCACTACAGACAAGGAGGTTACTTAATTGAGGTTACAACCCTCTCTCAACTCTAGAACTCCAAAACACGAACCTTGACGAACAAGGGCACTGTGTGGAAAAACAAGTTATTTACTTTTAGTTATTTACTTTTTAATTTTCATTAAACAAAGATTTTATTTAAAACTATTATTATAAAAGTAATATGAATTCATTAATTTTAAAGTAATTTTAAATTTTAAAATATTTTTTATTAAAATAATACTATTGTAACCTATAACCAGTTACTAAAAATATTAAAACACTACCATAATGAAACCTAATCTTTCTTAATGGAGTATATGAGCCATTCATAACAATAAGTCCTTCTTCTGCACGCCTAAATAAAATTTAAATAACTTAAATATACCAATTTTACTTTGTAAATAAATTTAAAAAAAGATGATTTACTTTGTGATATAGCAGAAATGAATTTATTTATAATAGGAACTATACATTTTTTATAATAGGAATACAGTTAGAAAAATAGCTCAGTTGGTTATGGCTGGATAGCTCAATTGGTTGAACATCAAAGTAATATTAAAAGGCTGGACTGTTGTGAAATACAAGTTCAAATGTGGCCACCTCTAACTCAAGACAGGAGTAGTATTTTAGTACACAAAAACATTGGTCAATAATGGACACTACTATGGGATTAGTCTTGATGACTATTTGTTCCTTTGATAAGGCTTTATGAAAGTTTTTGGATACATGGCTGACAACACAGGTTTCAAAGTGGAAGGGCACAACTGTCAATTTCTAAAAAAAGTCCTTTATATCTATAATTTTTTGTAAGAAAAAATAAAGTCCTTTAGTAAAAAAATTTAGTGGAGGGGAGGGAGGATGTTATGTTATATTTTGTTATACAATGCTCTTATATCCCAAGGCCAACGACACCTGACCCCTGGTGTCGTTGGCCTTGGGATATAAGAGCATTGTATAACAAAATATAACATGAAATTCAAGTAAAAGTAAAATTAAAAAAACAACAATCAGATTCAGATTTAGCAATTAAGAACCTGTCCTTAAAACTACTCATATGGGATAGGTCAATATACTAGGTATGCTATAACCAAGTATAAATGCAAACCAGGAATATAAAAAGTAGTGAAGCTGCAAAATAGTTAGTGTAAACAACATAACCAAGAAGCAACATTAGCTTTGTATAAATGCAAAAAATGAGTCATATTATGTGACTCACTTTTTATTCTCTAAATCCAATATTGGCTCAATTGGCTCAATTTATGCAATTTATTAATTTTAACTTTTAACAATTTGTCTACAACACATTAGTTATTTAACTTTGTTTAAAAAATAAAAGAGTATCATTAACAGAACCATCCATTGTTAACTATTGTTATCATATGATAACAATATTCCATAGAAGGATGAATAAAAGATTAAATCTTAATAAGGATTTAAATTTAATAATGAAAGCACAATGAAGAGAAGCAGATGTTATATGATACAGCAGATGCTAACTTTGTCTATATGAATTGTATTTATAGTTTTCATGAGAGGTCCAGTAAGTTGTTCATAAAGTATAACTTAATAATGTGGTTAAAAAGATTCAACATTTTAAAAAAATTTTAAAGATATATTGTATGAAGCAAGCTTATAAAAAAGGCCAGTATGCCAGACTGTCAAAAGCTATAGTCTTTGCTTTCATCTAACTCAAAATAAAATTTTTCTGTAAAAATGGTTAAACATTCTGGAGCCATATTCACATCCTTCCATTAAACCCTGCAATAAGCTATTGGCTTGTTAAAAGTAAATCGGCAGTTTTTAAAGTTAGCGATAAAATAAACTTGTATTCTAATGTTTCCGATTGGTTAACAGCAGGAGTAAATTTAGTTATCAGAAGGCTGTTAATGCAAAATTCTAACCCTGCTATACCCTACTGTTAAAACTGCTATCATAGGAATTTTCTACTAAATTAAGAAAAATAAAAAATGGTATCCAATCAAAAAAAGCGTAAACAAATAAGTTTACTTTTATAACAAATTTGTTTAATTTTATAACAAATATATACTGTATCAAATTTATATGATTTATCAATTGAATTTAATTGATAAAAAATTCATTTTTATTATTAATACACTTATTAGATTTTAAAACAAATATTATTATAAAATGAAATGTATTTTGCATTTGATTAAAATGCACACACTTTTATGAGCCTATACGTATTTTAAATACATCTGTATAACATATAAAGGGTTTAATTATGTATAAAAGGAAATATACATGTACTTTGATTCATTAATAAACAAGAATATATATATATATATATATATATATATATATATATATATATTATATATATATATATATACACATTTATACAAACATATATATAACACATATACAAATATATATCTTTATCTATATATATATATAATGTATATATATATATACATATATATATATAATGTATATATATATATACATATATATATATATATATATATATATATATATATATATATATATATATATATATATATATATATATATATATATATATATATATATATATATATATATATATATATATATATATATATATATATATATATATATATATATAGATAAAGATATATATATATATATATATATTTGGGATAAAATATTATTAGGGACCCGGTAAGTGTTCAAGGGTCTTGTGCTCCCCCTAAATCCAATAAAATTTTGAAAAAATTTAGCAGAGTTGCTTGTGAGAACCAATAGAAAGTTTTAAGAATATGAACAGATCTTTTTTAGAATATAAGGGGCGGCTGGGACACCCTAATATATATATATATACATATATATATATATATATATATATATATATATATATATATATATATATATATATATATATATATATATATATATATTTATATATATATATATATATATATATATATATATATATATACATATAGACACACACACACACACACATATATATATACAGACACATACCATAGATCATCCAGATCATATTTTAAAAATCTGGAAAATTGTTTAGGTAAAAAAATCCGTAATATATCTTCCTCTTAAATGTGCTTTTAGCTGAGTTGTTTCAATTTTTTTTCCAAACTTTTTATAATTTGTGTATGAATGATGAATGAAAAAGCTTAAAAAACAAATATATTACAAATATATATACCTTAAAGGGACTACCAAGTCCCGAGACATGTTGTATTCATATTAAAGGGAATGTTAAAAAAAAACGTCTGAGCAAATTTTTTTTGATTATAACTAATTAATAAATGTATATCAAGAAGTCGAAGAAGTAGAAGCTCATCTTTACCATTTTCTCTGGTATTTTGAGTATGTAAAATAAACGCGATTTTCCAGGCGCATTATACAGACTTGATAATTTATTCAAGTGCGTTTAATTCATAGGAGTTTTAGTGCATGACATCATAGATTTATTTTTTGTTTAAAACACCGATTGTTATTTTTTACATACAATTTCCAAATCATATTCATTTTTATTATATTTTAAAGTTCTAAAATGTGTTTGTAAAATAAAATTAAAAACAAAATAAAATTAAAAACAGAAATAAAATTAAAAACAAAATAGTATTTTATTTGCGCAACTTTTTTAAAATAACTGTCTAGACCACGTGTATTTTGATTTCTTTTGTTATAAGTTTTTCTTTCAAAATATTAGATAAAATAATTTTTAACCTAAATAATATCTCTCCATATTTACTAACCGCAACTAAAACCCTGATAGATACGAGACAGCGGGAGGCTGAACAAGTATCTATCACATTGGCATAAGTGCGAAGCAGTTGCAAAAACTGGCTCAAGTGCGAACTGGCTTAAGTGCAAATTGGCATAAGTGAGCCGAACAAATTTGCAAACATTGGCATAAGTACGAACTGGCATAAGTATGAAGCAGTTACAAAAACTGGCATAAGAGCGAATAGGCATAAGTACGCCGAATAAAATTGCATATATTAACACAAGTGCAAATTAGTATTTTAAACTTATGCCAATGTTTGCAGATTTATTCGGCGCACTTATGCTAATTCGCACTTATGCCAATGTTTAAAAAATCTTTTGGCGCACTTATGTCAGTTTTGCGTTTCTGCCAGTTCGCACTTATTCAGTAGTCCCCTTTGACAGCTGTCAATAAACATAAACCATTTTACTACGAAAAAAACAAGTAAGGCAAATTTGAAAAAGTTAATTATATATAGTGTATTTGGTATACAATAAATATTTATTACGTATATGTTACGACAAATAGTTTAATATATTCAATAACTTTTATTATGATTATATTAGTAAGTATTATTATTAGTAACTTTTATTATGATTATATTAGATTATATTAGTAAGTATTATTATTAGTAACTTTTATTATGATTATATTAGTAAGTGATCTTATTTCATTATTTATAAATTTATTTCATTATTTATATTTCCATTATAACATCCAATATATATTATGGTGGGGGCTTAAAAATTAAAAAATTAATATATATTAATTTTTATTTTACAGACATACATGGAAACATAATCAACTTTAATGTTCTTAAAACATCTTGCGGAAGAATAAAAAGATTATTCGGGAACACTAAAAACCCGCCAAATTTGCGAACAAACTAATTCTATTAGTTCAAAAAACACGCTGACTAAGCGAAATAAAGTTCTAGAGTATTCTGTTGAAATGTGTTAGTAATTGTATTATTTACGATTTGTTGAGTTTTGAGATATCTATCATAAACTTTTTTAAGAATATATTATCAAATGAACTATTACTTTAATATTATGGCTCATTCATGGAGCCACATCTGTAAAGCCGTAAAACTTTTAAACTATTATCATTTGTTTACAAAAATAAATGTTTTATAATATATATTTTTTAAATTGTCAAAATTTTGAAAGTTAATTACAAATTATATATTTTATTAATATATTCTTATTTTTTATATCTTTTCTTAGTGCTTGGTTTAATTAATTGTTCGTTAGATTTGTAAAAAACTAACGAACAATTAATAAAATAAACTTTTAATAAAATAAGTAACTATAGTTAGCTATTTGAGTAAAATTTAATAGTAAAATTTTTAAAGAATTTCTAGAATGTTTCCAATGACGTCATGCTCTAAAACTCCTATGAATTAAACGCGCTTGAATAAATTATCAAGTCTGTATAATGCGCCTGGAAAATCGCGTTTATTTTACATACACAAAATACCAGAGAAAATGGAGAAGACGAGCTTCGACTAAAACAACAAGATTTGTTTTCCTTGGTATACATTTATTAATTAGTTATAATCAAAAAAAATTTGCTCAGACGTTTTTTTTTAACATTCTCTTTAATATGAACACAACATGTCTCGGGACTTGGTAGTCCCTTTAATGGAAAGATTAGAATACCATTTACTTTCCTCCATTTTATAACTGGTCGTTTAGAGTTTTTTTCTTAACAGACACTCAAATTCTCTGTTAGTTTAACGGATGATGTGAATACAGCTGCAGGATTGGAGCAAGAAGATTAAAATCTGACTGACAGAGAATAAGTTGTTAGACTCAAGATAAAATATTAGAATTTTATTAATTAATGATTCAAAAACTTTGCTGACAATAATAATAAGATTTACGCGAGATTTTGAAGAGTCAAAAAGTTTTTAAAAATTAAAACCACATATATTTTTTAGATGCATATTTCTAAATAGTTTAGAGAAATAAGTTGTGGAGATAATGAAAAAGTTGTGGAGAATACTTTTATGCTTACACATATATTTTACAAATTTTATTATATTTGATGCAGATAATTGCGGTGCTTGAAGTAGACTGAGCAATGAAAGCCCACAGAGAAATACGAAACATTTCTATTGAAAAAACCTTTTTTATAAAGGAGGATAAGTAATAAAAACAAAGAAAAACGAACAGATGTTCAGAATAAACACAGATTTATTTTAAGGAGAAAAAGCTTATGCACAAATCACAGTAAACAGTAACTTCATTGTTAAAATATACCTAAAACAAATGAACACATAAGCAACACAAAGTAACCATAAATATTCATTAAACAAAAAAGTTTAACTTACTTTAAAACAAATATACATATATATGAAGCCTTCTCAGGAGACATGTGTGGTCGCATGTTTTATATGACCACACATAATATTTCAATTTGACAACTTGGCCACGGCTCCTTGCATATTTAAAGTTAAATGCGTTTAAAAAATGCGCTGAATAAACAAATGTGAACTTTCGCTAAAATTAAAAATAAACAAACTATAAACTGGAAAGAAAATAAAAACTAAAAAAAAAAATACAAAACTTAACTAAAAAAAAAAATCTTAACCAATGATAAAATGAATAAAAAATAAATCAGAAAAAATAAAAGCATAAAATCATGTCTTTATTTTAATTTAAAAGTGTTTCACTACAAAGAATTTAGAAAAAATCGAAGTTTCAAAGTTATTTAATCCAAGCTTAATTACTTTGAAACTTAATTATTTAAAAACCTGAAACTTTTATATTTCCTCATGTCTACAAAACAAATAAAACATAAAAAGAAAATTATCAGTTAGTAGGATTTGATCCTTAGTCTAACACTGATATAACAGTTATGACACAATTAATCAACCTAAATCTAGCACTACGTCAACATGGCGGTATAGGAAAAATTAGTAGCTTTAAACAATTAAAAGAAACGCTTTTAGATTAATTAAGTTTTAATTGAAGCATCTCAATTAATAGTTAAAATTAATAAACTAATTTTAACTATTAATTGAGATGCTTCTAAATTAAAATATATATTATTGTATGCTTTTATTTTCTCTGGTTTATCCTTTATTTATTTTATCATTCGTTAAATTTGTTTATCTTTCAATTTATGGTTTGTTTATTTTTAATTTTCTCTTTTGTTTGATTTTTTCAGCCCATTTTTTAAAACACGGAAATTATCAATATATGCAAAGAATTGTGACCAAGTTGTCAAAAAAAAAAAAATGTATCCATGGTCATATAAGGCGTGCAACCACGCACATCTCCTGAAAAGGCTTGATATATAAGCATAGATATACCAATATTTAAAACAAACAAACACAAAATGAAAGGAGGTATAAGGTAAAAAAAAAATATTATTGCTTTTGTGTAATCATAATTTATGCAGTGGTGGTAATAAACTTCTCCTCAGAATCATAATTATTATTACAAGCATTTCAAAGAGGCTCAGCACCAATCCTCTTTAAAAAAAGATGTTAATTACAAACATCTGTTTTTTTTTCTTTGTTTTAATTGTTTATCTGTCTTTATAAAAAAAGTATTTTTAATAAAAACATTTCATATTTCTTTGTGGGCTCATTGCTCAGTTTAGTTCAGCACAGCACCGATTACCTGCATCAAAGCCAATTTTAAAAAACACTTGACTGAAGGTAGGTTTTGATGATCTTACATTTGGAAAACAAACATTCACATGGTGCAACAGTCACTGGAAGTAATACAAAGAGAACACATGCTAATTCTCAACGCATGGCGTTGCAAAATATCTCAAACAGTCTAAATTTTGCACAAGTCCTCAAAAATTCTTGCTAGTATGAGAGAATTTCTTGTCACTCACATTATTAAGGTATAATTTTAAAAATTTGGATGCAGCAAATTCCATTTCAGTATGCAACAAACTCTTGAGATGATGAGGATGCAAAAATTTGAACAAATCAGTAATTTTTTTGTGGCCCTGGAAGCAAAACTGCAGTTGATATATTGCAGTGTCAATAATAGGATAAAAAGCATTCACTTTAAACAAAAAAGTTTGCTATCTTGAATCCTTTGATCTTGTTTTGAGTCATCATAAAATAATCTGGCATTTCTTTCGGATGTTTGCAAACATAATGGTGGTGTTCCACTAAATCACATCAATAAGTAAACAACCAGTAAGGCTCACAATAAGCCCAATTCAGGGTTAAAGAAAAGCATAGTCAATTGTGGTCAACATACAAGTTTCCATAAGAGTACTTTAACCTCTCAAATTGTCCTACTGGCTTACATAAAACATGCTTCAGAATAGTTTCTATCAAATCAGAATTATTTATTGTTTGGAAAAGGATTCCAAGATCAGCTGACAAAACAAATGCACTCAGTTGTATACCTTTCTGATACATCTGTTCAAATGTTGCTTCATTTAGTTAATTTCTATTTCTAGTATTAATGTTATTTATTATTTGCCCAGTTATGATTGTATTAACATTTTCCCTTAAAATAGGTGATTCACAGTCAGGAAGAGAAACATTGTATTTAGTGATATGACTTTATTGAATGGGCAGATCTGGAGTTTGTGAAAAAAATTGGTCAAGTCATTTGCATTTATTAACAGCGACTTCTGCTTTTTTTTTCTTTTTGTTTTGCAATGAATCTGTACATCTATGACCTATAAAATTCAATTTTTATTATTTTAAGTTTACCACAAAGCATTATTTAGCCTAAATGAATAAATTAAAATGTTTATTTAATGCAAATTCACTATCAACACATTTTTTTTTAAGAAATGAAAAAACAATATTAAAGAATAAGGATCCTTGGCATTTGTCTGCCGGTTGTTATGCCACTGACTGTGTGCATTCCAGACAGAGAAACAAATATGACATTTTAATATTATGCATAGGGCCTGCGAAGCTTTG
Organism: Hydra vulgaris; assembly: GCF_022113875.1. Lineage (NCBI taxonomy): Eukaryota > Metazoa > Cnidaria > Hydrozoa > Anthoathecata > Hydridae > Hydra > Hydra vulgaris. Next base: position 62,428,161 of record NC_061157.1, read on the forward strand.
AAATTTTGAATCGAATCGAATCAAAAAAATGATTTGAGATTCAATTCAAAAATTTTCAAAAATCGAATCCTTGCTTATTTTGTTTTTGTTGTGGGTATTTTAGATATTCTGCGCTTTGGCACTATCGAAATAACGTTACTTATTCTTAAATACCTTTTTAATCAGTCATTAAAGAGCTTAACCAGGACAAGAAGTATCAATAAAGAGATTATACAGTTTTTTTATTTTATTTTATTTTAAAATATGTATTATTAAATAAAAAATGCTTAAACTTAGACTTCAAAATGCCAATTCAAAACGTGATTCGAATTGCGAATCAAGACCTGCTTTGATTCGAGATTCGATTCGAAACAAAAACTGCCAATTCGCAGGGCCCTAATTATGCACTAACTTGTTCTAGTTCTAAACCAGGACAACATGTTTAATGATAGGAAATAACTCATGAAACTAACTGTATTTAGTATAAATTAACTGCAGTTTAAATTTATGCAGAAAAAACATTTTTTTCTGTATAAATTTTTATTCAATATTAAAAAACAGTAGCTGTAATAATAAAAACAAACAAAAAAAATTTATAGTAATCATTTGAAATCAATATGAAGAAAAGATACAACAACTTTTAAAATTTATAACAATTTTTTGTAATTTTTATATCAAAAAATCACAATTAATTTAGACAAATAAATTATAATTCTGTGCAATAACTAACATTAAGACATTTAAAAATTAAAGGTTTACCTTAGAACCATCCAGAGAAATAGCCGAAAAATTTCTTGGAATATAACTGAAAAAATCATACTAAAAACCAGATAATTTTTGAGAATTGTGAAGTTGAATAACTGCCACCACATTGCTGATACCAATAAAGATAAAAGCCAAAAAAATGCACTAAAGTAAACACATATACAAAGTCTACATTAAACATACACAAAAAATAATGATGATAATAAAAGGGTGTTTATTTGGAAAGCAGGTAGGATGTATGCAGGGCTACTCCATTTACTTCAATCTTGACATAGTCAATTAGCTGATTTTTCAAACAAATATAAAGCAAGTGAGACAATAATAGACACTCAATAATTAAATAATAACTAAATTTGTGCATACGTGTATGCTGAGATTCCTTTAACTTAAAATACCCTTGTACTAATTGGTTGCAGCTGTCATTTAAAATGACTGATTTTGTTAAAAATCTTTAAATAAGATCATATGGTAGAAAACCTTACAAATTGTGATCACCCAAAGATCAGCAATCATACTTAAAGAATCAAAATCTTACAAATTGTGTTATGAGTTATAAGATGCTTTATAAAAATCTTGACCCAAGATAATTTGATATTGTTTTAAAACTGAAATTATAAGATAAGAAGCAGTGCATATTGCAATCACCCAAAGATCAGCAATCATACCCAAAGAATCAAAATCTTTCAAGTAGTACTACTTTATATATCTCTTTTTATATCTCTGCTACTTTTATATCTCCTAATAAAGCTCTAGAAATAGGCAAAAAAAAAAAAAAAGGCCAGGAGATACCTGAGGGTTTAAAAGGATACACGAAAGTTTAAAGTTTTACACTTTAATTTTTTCCATAGTGCTCATCTTTAAAATAAATATTTTATTTAAATGAAGCCAACCCAACTACAAATTGGAAGAGTGACCTTGATGTTATTATTTTTTTTTTTTTGTTGCATAAAAGTTACTTTATTCATAAAAATGCTCATTTCCTGGCTTTAGAAAATGAGAAAGACCTTGTTCATATAAACAGCCCCTTAACGATAAAATCTATACATCAAAAAGTAAATAAGCAACAAAAGATATGTGAAACAAAAATATAAAAAATCACCACTAAAAATCCTATATTACAAAAGCAGCATATGCATTAGCTCCTTTTGTCATGCTTTACCATATCTGTGATTTTCTTAATTATCATCCACAAAATCATGTCTTGTTAGGCAGAAATGGTACAAATTATTCATGCTGTTTGTTTTTCTCTAATTTAGGGTGTGTTTTTTTTTAAACTATGCAGTAGTAGTGTAGTGATTAAGTGCTTGCTGGGTAAAAAAACAAATAAAGTTTAAATTTATTTGGTCAAGCAAAAACTGATATGTGGAAAATCATTTAATGACCAATTGAAATCTATTTAATGTAAATATTTAAGATTACAAGGATATTTATAAGGCTATTAAGATATGCATTATTATATTAGGGGTGTTCAGAAGAAAAAAAATCTGAAAAACCGTTTAGATTTGAAGTAAATATGTTTAAACTCACTATAAAAATTTTAGCACCATTAAATCACTCTTTCCTTACCCTTAAATCACATTTGAAAAAAAAAAAAAAAAAAACTTAAAAATTACCAAAAACAGCTGTAATTTTTCACACTTGTTACAACAACATAACTTTAAGTGTCTTGAGGCTAACTATTTTTAATAAACTTGTTTTTCTAGAGCATAGATAAATATTTAATTAAAACTTTTAATTAAAATAATATAATCTTTTTCTTCTCACCTAAAAAGCAGTATAGCTTACATTTAAAATCAACTAAAAGCGGTTTATTATGCAGTACGGCATTGCTTGTATGACTTTTTCAAAAATTAAATTCAAATAATGTTATTTAGATTCATAGTAAATATAGTTTGCAAATGTATATACTCAAAATCTGAATAAAATATGTCTATTATTTCTGCTCCCTATGATATCACTACAGTTTTATTTATCAAATCAAAAAACTATTTATTTTAAATACTTAACTTGTGGAATTTTCTTTTTTCTATAGTTTATCTAATTAATAGTGTTTTTTTCTTTGAGTTCTGTTTCTTTGCTAGACAGCTTCAAAGAAAAGATAATTGATTTTTTTTGTGGATAATCTAATAGTAATCACTTTTTTTTATCTTTTTCCAAAGAACAACTCTCATTAGAAAAATGTCTTTATATTGTTGAAAAAGGTGTTTTTCAATAATATTTGTATTATATTATATAAAAAGGTGCTGTCAGATGCTAAGCTTCATTATTCTAGTGGTTCCAATTTTTAAAAACTCTAGAGTACACTCCAAATCCTCCAACAATCATCCAATCAGCCTACTCTCTGATATTAGTAAGGTCTTTGTACCTTTAATCAACAAATATCTAACATCCCATCTTGAGCATAATATCTAACTCTCTGATAATTAATACAAATTTTGATCTTCTTATTCTATGGCTGACTTGCTAACCCCTGTAACTGAAAGATTATATCATGCATTAGATGGAGGAGGAGCTATTGCTCTTGATATATCCAAAAATTTTATTAAAGTTTGGCAAGCTAATCTTCTCCATAAGGATGTTTTATATGATGTATTGAAAAAAGTTTTTTAGATTACTAAATCATTTTTTATAAGAGCAGTATTAGAGTCATCCTCGAAGGCTAACACTCTTATATTTCTACTTCAACACTCTTTTATATTTCTAGTAACTTCTTGGGTACCTCAAGGTTCTATTCTTAGTCCTGTATTCTTTTTTATCTACATTAATGATCTTCTTGACAATCTTAAATCCAAAGTGGCTCTAGTTACTGACAACTTAACTGACAACTCCTTTCTTGACATTAAGTCTTCCCTTTTCGATTGTTTGAAACAGGCAGCTGATCTTGAATCAGATCTCTCTTCTGTAACAATTTGGAGCTTGTAATGGCTAGTGAATTTCAACAAAATTCAGTTATTTACTGAATACAAATACCAAAATATTGTTAACATACCTTTAATGATGAATGGCAACCCTCTCACTGAGTCCGCTACTTTGTTTCTTGAATTATCATTCACTACTGATCTCTCATGGAAACCATGTATATAATCAGTTGTAAAGTTGGCATCTGCTAAGGTGCTACTCCTTATCTTGTTTACCATTTCCTTAATCCTAATTCTATTCTCTACCTCTATAAATCTCTTATTCTTCCCTTTATCAAATATTGTTGTCACATTTAGGCTGTTTTTTAGCGATTCTCTTCTTATTAGTCCAAAAACACGTTGTAAATATAGATGGACCTACTCTATCTGTCAAGTTTGAGCCACTCTCTAATCGTTGTAAGGTCACGTCTCTTTCTCTTTTCTACAAATACTATCATGGTCACTGCTCAAAATATAATCTCTAGTTCAATCAACCATCATTCTTGCTCAGAACTCAAATAAGAATTGAGTTTGATTTCATAAATAGATACCATCAATTGCATTTCTTTATTTTTTATTCTAAGCATTAAAGAATATTAATTTCAACTGCTGAACATTAATTTCACTGCTCAAATGCTAAAAAAAAGCTATAATCTCTAGTTCAATCAACCAAAACTCATTCTTGCTTGACGCATCATTCAGCAGAGTCACTGTAACTGTCCATGCATGTTCTAAAAAATTTTACTCATCTTGTTTTTTTTCCCCCGCATTTCAACACTTTGGAACTCTCTCCTATCTTCATGTTTCTCATACAACCTACAACTTTTCAAATATTTTGTCAACTGTTTTCTTGCTCTTTAATGCTATTTTTTATTTTCTAGTAACTTCCAACTTAATAGTGGTTGCTTGCAGCCTTGTTGGGAAAGAATTAGTATAAAAAAATATATAAAGCCAAAAACGTTTCCCAGCATGCATATCTATTAGAATTTCTGCAGTTACTTTTAGATTAAGAGGATTATTTTTGATAACAGTCACTGGGCTAAAATCAGAATCATAAGATCAATCAGAACTCAAATAAGAATTGAGTTTGATTTCATAAATAGATACCATCAATTGCATTTCTTTATTTTTTATTCTAAGCATTAAAGAATATTAATTTCAACTGAAATGTTTTTAATAAAAATATCATAACATTTTTAATTGTAAAGTTTAACCTTTGAAGTTTAATTCTTATCCTTTGCCCTGAGGCTTAACATTCTTTCTCCTTCCTGATCTTCCAAAAAAATCAAATCTTCTAGTTTATCCTTGTCATATCTTTTTTTGTTGGTTTTATCTAATAATGTTCTGCAAATTTTGTCACCTTAAAAACTTTTTTAAATCAATCTTTAGAAGTTTTCTGATTTGCTGCATCTTTAGCAGAGCCTTTTTTTTTTTAGTTTTAATAAATTTTATTTTCTCGTTGGTTCTAACATTTTTCCTCAAATCTGGTTTGCTACCTTAAAAAACTTTGAAGTAATCTTCAAACCAAGTTAGAACTTTATATTAGTAAAAATTATAAAAGCAACACGGCGCTAATATATAATATATCAGTATATTTTATATAACTTTTATATTGTAAATAACATAAATTTTATTTTATATCTTAATTCTATTGCATATTCATAATATACAATACAATCACTATTATAAAATAAGTAAAATTGAAGTGATAACTTAAGGAGCATATTATTTTATTCTATTTAAAATATTTTGAATACATACATTTGCAAACTGTACTTAATATGAATCTAAATAACAATGTTTAAAAGGTCATAGAAGCAATGCCTCACACCAGAAAGATTCAAGGCTGAAAAATTTACTACAGTCTAGGCTACTTTTTTTTTTTTTGCGCTTACAAACGAAAAAAACTAAACTACTATAATCAAAAAGGCAGATATTTATCTATACCCTAGAAAAAAATTTATTTAAAATATTTATTTTAGCCTTGCACTCTAGACACTTTAAGTAAGCTATTTTTGGTCATTTTCGGGTCCTTATTTACCAAACATATAAGTTGAAGAAAGGAAAAAATAACTCAACATTGCTGAAATTTTTTGGAAGTGAGTTTAAACATATTTATTTCAAATCAGTTAGGTTTATCAGATTTGAATAATTTTTTTTCTGAACACCCCTAATATATAAATGCATACTTTTAAAAAGTTAATAACGATTAAAGTTTTAGCCCGTAATTATAGAGAAAATATTTAACTAAATTGAGTCACAAACTATTGGAACACATTGGTGGATATTATTAAAGCTTGTACAGTTCATTCATTTAAAGCAAAGCTTGGTAGACAGTATGCATTAAAAACCAGTTGTGATTTGGATTTTTATCAGAACCATGTAATTCATAAGTGGTTTGAGGATTTTAAAGAATATTCACTAATTTTTACAATGTTTTTTTTATTTTATCGTCATCTGCATTTAACTTTATACTTTTGAAAACATTTTTAAAACCATTTTGTTATTCAAAAACTATTTTATAAAACATTGTGATAGTAACTTCAATGTAATAAAATGATAATTCTATAAGCTATACATATTAATAGTAGTGTTAATAAAAATTTTGCACAAATAATTAAATATACTGAATTTAACTATTGCAGAAATGTAAATAAAGAGTCAGCAAAATAGATTAAGCAGATCCTATGGAATTTAGAATTTTGTTATAAACAACGATGTCACTTTGTGGTAAAATTTTTAATTTGAATAAATTAATTTATCTGATAATTTCATAAAATTGATAATTCATAAAAGTTTACTTCAAAATAACAAATAATTACTAGAAAAATAAAAACAGTTATTAAAATACTAATTAGAATCAATTAATTCCTGTCATCTTTAAACTAAAGATAGGAAACAAAAATAAAAACAATTTGAATAATAAGCTCTACTATGTAAACAATGATTAACCTACAAAAGAAAACTACAAAATTATATTTCTAAACAAATTTGTATTTCTTAAAATAACCTGCTAATGAGAACAAGTACTTGTTGAGCATCATTAAATACAGTAATTGCAAACATGGAGAGTGCAGGACCAAATGCTACAAATGCACATCCAAAAAAAGATTCTAATGTCATTTTATCTGAAATCAAAACTTTTTTAATGCAATTAATGTAAAGCTTAAAAAAAAGTTAACTAATAAAAAAATAAGTCTTTTCCGATTTTAAAAAACCCATTAAAAAGATGCGAATACTGGATTGATATAAAGGTGATAACAAATCATTCATATAACTTTTTTAATAAAAATTTTTACGAAATAATCTATTTTCAGGAAAACAACTCAGATTGCGGTAAACAAACAAGACCGCAGCAGAATAATGTATACCGAAATATAGTACGCAACGCATCGGATTACCACACCAATCCTCTAGGAGTGAAACTAAGGATATACTAGAAACAACTTTTTAATATATAAGTAAAAAAAGTATATGTAAATAAATGTAATAAAAACTTTAAGTAAGTAATTCTTATATGATTATATCCTTAGCAAAATAACCTTCATAACATCACAACCGCTGATCTCTAAAATAACTTGAATATATTATACTTATAATTATTACAGAGATCTGTGATAGCAACAAAGTAGGGGAGAGTCGAGTAACACCGAACACTCGCTTTAAAGGAAAACTAAAGAAGCAATTTAATTTTAAGTAATGTAAAAATATTGTTTGAGTAAAACTATGGCATATGCAAAATATTTATTCCGTTGTGCCAAATTGATTGACTGCGAATGCAAGGTATTTTTTTTATACCATCAGAAAAGTTATTTTTTTATTTCATTCACTTATTACAGTATTTAGTTTTTATGCATACAAAATAATTTTCATAACATTAAAACTAGTGATGGATCCAGGGGGATGGTGGTATGCATTCTCCTCCCCCCCCCCCCACACACACACCACTAGAATCTGAAAGTACTAAAATATCCTAGACATTGAGGACCTTTTAATTTTTTAGGAGACGCAAATGTGATACAAAATAAAAAAATAAATTTTAGGTAAATTAATCAAAGGTATTTGTATTTTTCCAACAAAAATTTTGATTTATTATTATATTTATTTTAACCATCATCAACTTCTACATTAATATTAAAGTTTTTATTAAATTGATCAATATCAATGTCATCATCTGATGTGTCCCCATTATCGTTGTTACTTGTATTTACCTCTACCTTTTCTAGTATATTGGTCAGAAACTTCTTTTGGAGAAATGTATGTTGTTTTTTTTAGTTCTTTTGCTTAAAGATAATAAACATATAATTGAGTCTCACGAGCCTGGAAAAAAAATTACCCCAAAAGATTATTTTATTAAATTTATAGTTCTAAATTCAAGATCATCATCATCACGTTTATCATGTTCCAAACTTATTGCCCTTACATTTGAGCAAGTGGCGTTAAACCTGTTAGAGCATTTTTGTTTCCAGTCTCCAAAAACCCTATATTTTTTTGCAAAATACTCTCATTCAACTTAGGCACTAAAATACTTAATTTTAGGCATTCGACTTATGCATAAAAATGCTTAAATTTGGAGTTTTGAATGTCTAAAATGATCACGTCTAAAACATTTCAAACCCTGGATTGGCATATTGAATATAGATGAAAAAAGACCTTGATATTTTACAAAGACCTTGCATCACTAAAAAACAATTATTTCAAAAAAAACCCATTAGGTGCAGCTACATTTTTCACTAAATTTAATATCGACAAAATATTTTTTATTTAAGGATTATCAGGAAAAACTCCTTGTGGCTAGGTTTGTTGCTACAAAATATTTATTAAACTCGGTAGCAAGTTTGTTTTGAGTTTGATTTGTACCTTTCAAATAAATCCTTGTAGTTCTTTTATTTTATTTTATTTTTCATTCAAATAGTTTAGCATATCTTTAGTAAATACTTTAATTCTCAATTGTTTTTGAATTATTTAGTATAAAGCTTTAGTTTAATTTAAGAAGAATTTGGTGCGCCGTTTGAATTTCATGACAATTTCATTTTTTTGTCTTCTTTAATTCCAGTAAAATTCCTCTACTCCTGACTTCCAACATAGCTAGTTTTGTGTTTTGTTCGAATATACTACAAATTTTTTTTCATTTTTAATTCAATTAATTAAAAATGAAAAATAAATAAATAAAATAAACACTTTTTAAAGTTATGGATACTTTATTTTCTGATATGTGTTATATTTATTTGTTCTCGAAATGTCCAGGCTACTTTCCCCAACAACGAATCTCATCAGACCGTTTAATTTACAAATGACGTAAATTAAATGCTTTAATTTACAAATGGCGTAAAGTTCAAACTTTGTTTTAGTGATAATGAATGCAAACATCCACTTTAAATGCTATTTAAAGTTACGGTTTTAGATATGACAATTTATCAGTTAAGGTTTTTGAAATCTTGGAGTTTTCTCATCTTGGAATTTCCCTATTATAAAAATAATAATGAAAAAAAATTAACCTCTTCTTGAATTGATTTTTTTTTATAAATGAGAAAATGAAAAAGATCCATTGTAATCCAAGCCATCGATGATTGCATAGTTTACAACTATCATCAAAACCAGTTTTTATTAATACCTTAAAATAATTTTGCTTTAAATTCCGTTTGTATAAATAGTAATGAAGCGTTCTAGAATGAATGATTACTTATCAATAGATTTTAAGTTTCATCAATATACATCAAACCGCGATAAGTAAACTTTTTAACTATATGTGATAGCATCGATGTAGGCCTTGTGCAAATATGATATTTAAACCACTTTTATCAGTATTTCAGTCATACATAGCCCCCAAAATACAATTTGCTGTAATTGATGTTCTTTATAAAAAAAGAGAATTCGATGCAAATCAGCCAAAATTTAAAAATGAATTTTTTGACTGTGATTCATCAGAGACGGAGGATATTGAGGTAGGTTTACTGGGCTACAATCATGAAACTTTAAGATCCAAAATTGAACTAAATGAAGTCCATTATGGACCAGTCATTAAAAAAGTACGCTAGTTGATAATAATATTTAGACAGTCACCTACCAAAAACGACATCTTACAAAAATATATTAAGGCTGAATTTGGAAAACAACTGTCTTTAATTATGAATTGCAAAACAAGGTGGAGCAGCTTTCTGTTAACGCTTAAACAATTTTATAAAGTAAAAAGTTGTATACAAAAATCATTAACTGATATTAACTCAGTGCAAGATAATTCTATAACTCTGTCGCATGATAATTTGACAATATTATCAGACATTATTACAACTTTTGTTCCAATAAAAACAACGGTTAAAGCATTTTCTCGCCAAAATTCTAACCTGTTTACAGCTGACATTGCTATTAATTTTTAACCTATTTACAGCTGACATCAGAGGCGTAACCACCGGGGGGGGGGGAGGCAGTGGGGCTTGGGTCCCCCCAAAAAGTAATAAACTATAATTATTAGGGAAAAACAAATAACCTTTTTAGGGCTTTTACTCTGCTTGTTTGGGCCTCTCCCTATCTTTGGGCCCCTAAAATAAGTACCTAAAAAAAAAAAAGGTCTTTAATATGTAACATGGGCCCCCTAATATGAAAATTGTGGTTACGGCTCTGGACATACAGCTGACATACATTTATGCTTATAAAATTAAAAGATGCTGACAATAACACAAGTAAGAAAACTTTAATGGCTCGTATACATGAACGCCGAACTGATATGAATATACTTCTGCAATATCTGCATAACGGTCGAAGCTCAATTGAAGTCGATGGAGAAATAATTAGAGTGCCTTCTTTATTTAAATGTTGAAATCAGTTGAGTCTGATGTGCTAGTTTTATTGAAGAACCTGAAACTGAAAATAACACTTTAAGTATTGAAGAGGGGCTTGATAGTGTAATTAAAGAAGCGCAATCACCGATGCAACCAGTTAGACATAAAACATTGTCATGAAAAATATAAAAAGAAATGACATTATTTGAAAATGGTGGTACACGTGGTGATTATTTAGAAAGAGTTTATTCATTTTTAATGACTGTGAAACCAACAAGTGTCGAGGCTCAGCGGACATTTTCTTCCGTAGTACTGTTTAATAATAAAATTCGTAACAGGTTGGGTGATGAAACATTGGACGCATTGTGCTTCCTGACTGTTACATTTCAAAGTACACGAAATATGATATATTTCCTTATTTCTAATGAAATTTCTTGACGTTGACTAACATGTTTTTCTTCTATGCGTGTAACGATGTAATGCAAACAACATCATTTATAAAATATATTTTTGTTTAAGAGTGTACTGTTTTGTTTGAGTATACTTCTACTTAATACTATATTGAGGCTATATCTGTTTTTCATTTCCGAGATCAATCCCGTGATTCCAAAATTAATGTTTCTCAATCCCGGAATCCCGGGACTCCGGGATTGCAAACCCTAAATACAAGTTCTTACATTTCTGTCACTGTTTTTTTATAAATTTTACTGAAATCATCCGCTTTTCTTATAAGATTTTTTGTTAGAATTTCACCATCTTTCGTATCGGACTCCTGTTCTTCTGCATTGTCTATTTTTTGACTGCCTATGTCAACTTTATCCTGATTCTGTAGTTCACCGTGAGGGTCCTCTGGCTTCACCGGTTCAGTTTTTTTTTTTTTCAACAAAGTAGTAATTATGATCTGATACGGTGATGCTGCTGCATTTGATAATTCCTTAGTTTTTTTCTTTTGAAGTCTTTCGACCTTCAGCATGACTGTTCAGTAGTTAAAACCGTTTTTAAGTTAAGATTACGATTAAGAAATAAAGTACTAAGAGAGATAAATTTTTACTCAAATAATCGTTGAAAATAATCACCACTCGAAAATAATCATCAAAAATAAGAATACCAACTGAAAAAACTATTGCTTTATTTGTTTTATAACTGTTTATTGTCTTTACAATGTATTTCTTTTTTTTATCTCTTTTTCTTGAAAATAAAAACACAAACTCAAAAAACTATTAGTTTTTGGCGAAATATCTACTAAAAAACATTTGGAATATATAACATGTTACGACTAAAAATCCGGACAAACTTTGAAGCTTCAATTCATATGTCTAACAATGTTTTATAAATTTATAATTCTGTCTATTGTGTTGCAAATTTATTCCTCTACTATATGCTACTTTTTTTCAGAACCTAATTAAACATGTCTAAAAGATTGAAAAATCAAGAGACACTCCGTAAATGAATGTACACTTTTCTGGATTTGCATCCAGAAGAGAATAAAATGTTGTTATTAATAAATTAACCATATACGTTATACTGCAACAAAATAAGATCAATATAGAACCAGAAAGAAAATTTTGAAGTGGTCAGACTGCAAAAAAAAAAAAAAATGCCTAAGAAACAGATTAAATGACTAAAAAAATTAATTGAGAAGTCTAAATTTGCCGACTAACTAGTCAAAAAGGGTCAAACTTGCCGACTAGATGAACAAAAAAATCATTGATAGGGAGAAGGGGGGGTCACACCCCCAATCGCGCCGACCTTGGTCTTGACGATAAGATTTTGTCTTCTTCTTGCCCCCGCCATTTGTATATTTTACAAATACAAAAGTTATAATTGTTTTAAATAGCAAATTTATAATAATAACAATAATAATAATAATAATAATAATAATAATAGTAATAATAATAATAATAATAACAATAGCCATATTAATAAAAAGATTTTTAAATATTAGTGAAAAATTCACTGATAAATTTTCAAAACTTCAAAATTAGTGAAATTTTAAAATACTAGAGTAAAACGGGGTAAAATGAAATAGCGGGTAGAATGAAATGCTATATTTTTTTTTTTGGTTTTGTTTTTTTTATTACATTTTAAATACGCATTTTGTTACAATATTTAAAATACAAATATATAATAATAATAATAATAATAATTATATATATAATGATCGTTATTAAAAAATAAATATACTACATCAATGGACGCGGAGTAAATCAATTATGACCTAAAAAAAATTCTCTAAATTGCGCTTTTAAGTTTCTGGTTTTTTTATTGCTATACTTTTGGAAATTGAAACTTATGGGCAATATTAATGTAATTATTATTGAACGGGTTTTGTTGGTTTTTTTGGTGCATTTTTGCATTTTTTAATTTATAACTATTTTGATATTTGTTATTGAAAATCGTATTTATACACTAATTAATTTTCAAATGACTTGGAATTTATTCAAGAAATAAGTTTCTTAGAAAACCTAGTCAAAAACATACACTTACAGATAAATGAAACATTTTTTAAAAAAAATAAATGCGTATCTCCCAAAAAATAAATGTATATTTCCCAGAAAATAGTTTCACAACTTAAATGATTTTGAAGAATGGAAAATCCTACACACTAGTTATGCTGGAGCTTTTAAAAACTTTAACAAAATTTTAAAACAATTTATTACTGAAAAATTAGCACAAATTTATGACATTATTCTTTGATCACTCCTTGTAACATTATAGTAAAAAAAATATTGAATAATAAAAGAATTTTAAAATTTTAATTTTTAAGAAAGAATTGGTGTTTCACAGCATAGCTGTGCATCCTAAGTGCAGAAAATTAGTTGCACTTTTCCTGAAAAAATTTGTGATAATTGACGACGAGTTGTATTTTTCTTTGTGCAACACACAGAGCTTTCTGTGCAACTTCTGACAATCTAGGATGTTATTCTTCTGATCCCAACGCAACTTCTAATGAGGTCAAACTCAAAAAAAAAAAAAAAAAAGCCTAGTTTTTATTTTTTTATAGGACAAAAATATTGGTTCTTAAATTTCCTAATACTAATAGCAGGCACGCCGGAAAGGGGTAGTTACTGCTACTCCTTCCCTTTTGGCTGGGGTGGCAAGGCAAATATGAGCCGAAATTATTAGTTTGGATAGCTTTGTCAGAGAAAGGGGTCTCAAAGCATTACATCGCTCCTTCGGGTCAAGCAGTCGACAAGGATGTGTACATTTCCAAATGTCGGTTTAAATTAAAGAAGTTCATCAACAAGGTTCATAAAAATGACAAAATTGTGTTCTGGTCTAATCTAGCCTCCGCACACTATTCAAACAAAGTACAAGATTACCTAAAAGGCGAAAATATTGAATATGTGCTTAGACACATAATCCCTGATAATGTGCCCGAAATACGCCCGATCGAGGATTTTTAGAGTAAATTTTTTTTTCGCCCGATAGAGGATTTTTGGAGTGAAAGATTAATTTATACCGACAATTGGCAAGCTAAAAATCTCTGCTAAAAATCAAATAGAGTATTGTATGAAAAAAATCGATCAAAATCACGTACATAGGCTTGGGGCGAGTACCTTTGCAAAAGTTGACTGTGTTCGGCAAAATGGACTGGTAACAAATAGTTATATTTTTATTTTGTAAAATACAAATTTTTTGTTAATTTGCTTTTTAAATCTAAAAAATCGATAACTTCGTTTAAGAGATATTCATTTTCAAAGTTTGTCTGAATTTTTAGTTATAAAGAGTTAAAGCGTAATAACAAAAAGTTGTAACGTATGTCGATAGCAAGAAGAATAAAATTTAATATAACATAATTTATTTAATTTCGAATTGATTTTTGGAAGCATATTAGTTCTAAATGTGATTGCGATTTACACAAAATTCTTTAACGTTGGTTTATTTATCTGAGTTGTTTTTGAGTTGCGCCACTGCTGCTTATTGATTCTGGTCTTTTTTTTTCTTCAATAAAATATTTTTTAAAGTTTCCTTTAAATCAATTTTAAACTGTTTTCTCTTTAAAAAATTAGAAAAAAAAAATTAATCTATTACCATCTATCCCACCTATTAACAGTTCCAGTTGGTAGATATTGATAATAAAATATTGGTAATGAAATGTTAAATAATAAAATGCTTTTAAAACAAAAAAAATTACCATATCTATTTCCTAGAAAGAGCATATTCATGCTACCCTTGCCACCCCAGCCAAAAGGGAAGGAGTAGCAGTAACTACCCCTTTCCGGCGTGCCTGCTATTAGTATTAGGAAATTTAAGAACCAATATTTTTGTCCTATAAAAAAATAAAAACTAGGCATTTTTTGGATTTGGATGGGGCACCATTTGAAGAAAATTTTGAATAGCACCATTTGGAGATAAATTTTGTATGTTTAAAGAATAACTCTTTTTGCTGGAAACAAATATTAGGCTGGTTTTTTGTTACTATTAAAACATAGATAATTATTCAATAAAATAACAAAGTATTATTTATTTCTACCTCTCATGACCAAAGAATTGTAAAAGTAAATGTTTTTTTCCAATTTGCTCGGACATAAACTTAATTGAGCAGTAGTGTTTAGTTTTTAGTTCGGCGATTTGTGTAAAAAGCAGAACGTATTAAAAACGGATCTCTGATTGAACGTGTCGTATACAAAAGTATACAATAACATAATTATAAAATCCTTTAAAAAGCGCAAGAATTCTTGGCAAATTTCTTTTAGTTATTTAAAATTAGATTTTAAAAGTATTTTGCTATTCTAATAATAATTAACATTTCTTTTTAAAGATAAAAAATAAAAAATGATGGACTTGGATATTGCAAGTTGGTTTGATGAAGTGCGAAGAATGAATAAACGTCAGTTGTTCTATCAAGTGCTAAACTTTGGAATGATTGTATCATCTGCCCTAATGATATGGAAAGGTTTAATGGTTGTTACAGGAAGTGAAAGTCCAATAGTTGTAGTTCTTAGTGGAAGTATGGAACCAGCTTTTTATAGAGGTGATCTGCTTTTTCTGACGCATGACCAATCTAAGCCTGTAAGAGCTGGGGAAATTGTCGTTTTTAAAATAGAAGGTCGAGAAATCCCTATAGTTCATCGTGTCATAAAAGTACACGAGAGAGAAGATGGTTATGTGAAATTTTTAACAAAAGGGGATAATAATAATGTAGATGATCGTGGTTTGTATGCACCTGGACAAATGTGGTTAGAGAAAAAAGACATGGTTGGACGAGCTAATGGTTTCCTACCTTATATTGGCATAGTAACAATACTTATGAATGACTATCCAAAAATAAAATACCTTATTTTGGCTGGCTTAGGGTTCTTTGTACTGATTCATCGAGAATAAAAAAAATTTTATTCAAATATTCTTTCTTATTTCTGTTGTTAGATTTTTAATTTTTGAAATAAAATTATTTTATTTTGGTATCTAAGAGCCTGTATTTATTGAAGTAAATAAACTTTTCAATATATATATATATATATATATATATATATATATATATATATATATATATATACTATATATATATATATATATATATATATATATATATATATATATATATATATATATATATATATATATATATATATATATATATATATATATATATATATATATATATATATATATATATATATATATATATATATATATATATATATATATATATATATATATAATATCTCACTTTAATTACTTTTGACTTGTTTTAAAATGTTTTTCATGCAAAATGTTTTTATTTGTTTTAAATGTGTTGTGCTGTTTTTTAATTCAATTTTATTTGTTTTTTTATTTTATTGAGTAATTTATTAAGAGGTTGGCACAAACTGACATACATTGACTAACTATCTTGGGATAGGTCCAACAGAAACTACATACATTGACTGACTTAAATAAGGAAAATATGTGAGGATACATACTTCAATCTTCTATACATATATTAACTCAGGGTTAAGGTGAATAAGCAATCTTTTTAATTTCATTTTAGGCTTGCTTTTTTAATTGTTTTATGTCAACAGATTATGTTGAAACATTCAGACAACTTTGCGAATTTGTTATGCCCAAAATGTACATTATATTAATAGTATATATATTATCAGTTTTTTTTTATCAGAAGGAAAACAAAATAAATTTATTTTAATTCAGTGCATATTTTTATCTCATATTTTTTTATAAAGTTTTTGAATTTTTACAAAATTTAAAAGCTTTACAAAAAAATATGAGATAAAAATATGCACTGAATTAAGATAAATTTCTGTTTTCCTTCTAATAAAAAAACTAATATTTAAGTCATAATTTCAAATGCGTAAAAATAAGAATAATTTAAATTTTTTATTATTAAAAGTTGTTCAAATGTTATCAACTTTTAGACTTCTTCCTAGTGGTTACCATCATAATAACTATTTTCATACTTCATCATAAAAACAAGTTAGCACAGAAAAAGCCATTTAATTAATTGCTTCATCTTGTTTATAATTCCATACTGATAAAAAAAATGCCATAATGTCAAACAGTCCAAACCACTGAAGGAAAAAGACTCTTTATGCTAAAATTTTGTTTAAAAAAGCAGATATTTAAATTCATTAGAAAAAGTAAGACCATAAGCTTTTGTATAGAAATACAGCAAATGCAAATGAGTTACTATCCCTTTAACAATACTATTAATAATACTATCCCTTTCCCTATTTACTCAGTAAAAAATAAACTGAAATTTTTATGGTTTGTTTTATTATTATTTTTTTTTGTGTACCAAATGGCTAAAATATACTAAAGACTTGTAAAAAAATCTTGTTGTATTATGGTTAGTATTGTGCAAATATATTTTAATCAAATTTTGAAAAAATGAGACTTGACTCCTGACAGATTTTTTTTAGATATTAGAAAGAAAAAGTTCAATGCTAAAAAGTTTATAAATTGAAATGGAAAAAAAAACATTACTTATCACTGGTGGAGCAGGTTATATTGGAAGTCACACAACAGTTGAGTTTATCAAAGCAGGGTTTGAATGTGTGATTGTTGATGACTTTTCAAATTCTTCTGTTGGTGAGTACAAGAATATAGTTTTGTTTTTTGTAATTTTTGTTTGTAATTTAATTTGTTTATAATTTAGTAAATAAAAAAATTAGATAATAAAATAGAGTTTATAGGTAATAGATATAGTTTAAAAATTAGGAAGTCTTGTTAAAGTTTTTTTTTTTTAGAAAGCATTAAACGCCAAGAAATTATCACAGGTATTGAAAAAATTCAATACTATGAAGTTAACATTTTAGACAAAGAAAAGCTTTCTGAAGTATTTATGAAAGTAAGTCAAAATTAATTTGTCACTTGAAACAAAATTTTTTTTTTTAAATAAGCATTACTCTCTTACAGCATAAATTTGAAGCAGTTATACATTTTGCTGGTTATAAAGCTGTTGGTGAATCTGTGAAGGTACCTCTTAAATATTATCAAAATAATATCTCTGGAACATTAGTACTTTTGGAATGCATGAAAGAGCATAATGTAAATAAGATTATTTTTTCTTCCTCCTCTACTGTTTATGGTGAGCCCCAGTTTCTTCCATTAACAGAAAAACACCCTCTTGGGGGATGCGCAAATCCTTATGGGACAACTAAATATATGATTGAGCTAATTTTGAAAGATTTGTGCAATGCTGATACTAACTTTCACTGTATCAGTTTACGTTATTTTAATCCTGTGGGGGCTCATGAATCAGGTTTAATTGGAGAAGATCCACAAGATATTCCTAATAATCTTATGCCATATATTACACAAGTTGCTGTTGGTCGTCTAAATGAGCTCAGTGTGTATGGAAATGATTATAACACACCTGATGGCACTGGGGTGCGTGATTATATTCATGTTGTAGACCTTGCACTCGGCCACGTAGCAGCTTTAAATAAAATAATTCTTAAGCCTCAAGGTTATCAAGCATACAACCTAGGTACTGGAAATGGAATTTCCGTTTTAGAAGTAATAAATGCCATGAATAAAACTCTTAACAGAGAGCTACCTTACAAATTTACTCCTCGTCGATTAGGAGACATTGCTTCAAACTATGCAGATTGTTCTTTGGCTGCAATTGAGTTAGGTTGGAAAGCAGACAGGGATATTAATAAAATGTGTGAGGATTCATGGAGATTTCAAAGTAAAAACCCAATGGGGTATAATGTTAAATAAGCTTTATATTTGGCTTTTCATAGTTTGTAGAATTTGCAGGAGTAATTTTATTGTTTAATTTTGTTTAAAATAGTTTATTTAAATTATTTATGGTGTTTTATTTTAAATTTTATTGTAAATGTTTGAACACATACATTATAAAGTTTTGTTTTGTTCTTTTATTTACTTTCTCTATTTTTTGCAGACTTAAAAATTAATTCAACTTAAAATATATTCAATATCAATAAATTATATTTCTTTACGAGTTTTTAATAATGATTTTTATATGATGTATTGATGTAATGTTTAAAAGCACTTTATTTAAATTTATATACATTCAAAATTCTTATTCAAAGTTTCATTTATTTGAATATACGTGGACCATGGATATCAGTTGAAATGAATAATTAATATCTTCAGTGTATATAGTGCATGATAAATACATAAAGCAAGACAGTTAAAATATTTTGAGCTAGTTTAAAAGTGATTTACAAATGCATTCAACATAATGAATTGATATTTAAAAAAGAAACCAGAATAAAAAATATTTCCAAAACATTGTTAGCATTTTTTAATTTTATATAATATTTTTTGTTATCAACCTAAGTTATAGTAGATCTATTTGCTTTTCACGAAATTGATTTAGTTTTTTTTTCAAGAATAAGCAGAAATTATTTAGAAAATATAATTGAAATTTAGATAAAAACATTTTCTTTTAATTAAAGACGGTAAGAATTGCTTTTTAAAAAAACAAAACATTTATATATTTTTCTTGAAATTTAAATTACTTTCCTTCCTAAATTTATAGGAACAATTTTGACAATAGGATGAATATGAAAGTCAATATTTTATAAGCAGCAGGGATGATAATTTCTATAATAAAAAAATTAAATATTTTTTTTCAAAGTTATATACAAGATAAAAGTTTAAAAAGTTTAGCTTAACTTTAATTTGATAAAAAGAATCAACGAATAACTTTTGTTTCATTAATGTAACTTATAATATAATGTAACTTATAATATGTTATTATATAACAACGATAAACATATAATAATAGATTAGAATTATATATATATATATATATATATATATATATATATATATATATATATATATATATATATATATGTATATATATATGTATATATATATATATATATATATATATATACATACTGGGTTCTTCCATCTGTCTGGCATCCTGTATTACTTTCGCACCCAATCTCACAACTCTTAGTTGACAATGGATACAAAACGACAGAATTCTTCTTGACATTGACAGTGTCAACTAGAAAACGAGTTCTGCATATTTATCGCTGGAACCTAAAAGAAAAGTATAATAAAAATCATAATATCATGTAAAAATGATTATTTAATTAGAAAAATTTAATTTTAGAAAAATTTTAAATATAGTTTCACTTTATTTGAGATCCAATCTAACATACCTTAAGAAATATCTTGGAAATAAAGGACCTGTTTAATGTTCAAGGGTCTGTAGCAACCCCTGAAAATATTTTTAATTTAAAAATTTTATATATCCAATATTTGTATAAAGAACGCATTAAGGGGTGCAGATATTTTTTAAAAACGTTTTTTTAAGAGCCACTCTAATATATACAATCTTCTTTGCATACTTAGCCTTAGATGAAACTTCATCAAAGATGTTATACTGAAATATTCATTAACTGAGGGTTAGGGTTTGGGCAGGTACTGTATAGATATGAAGAACTTTATTATTGCAAAAATAAAATTTTTTTAAATTATTTTTTGTTTTATTCTTTTTTTTAAAAAAGCTGTCTGGATTTAAGTTGGCATTTTAAAACTTAAAGAGTGCAAAATATATTAGGACAGTGTCGACCTAAATCAACAAAAGTCTGTGTGTGTGTGTGTGTGTGTGTGTGTGTGTGTGTACATATACACTATACACTTATGGTTTCCAAATGTCCGGTTTTTATGGTGGAGAATACAGTACCAAACCTGTAAAAATATGTTTTTTACTGTGTTCTTTTTTGTAAAAGCTGGTTTTCTGGCAACATTATACACTATATATTATTATTGGTTAGTTCTGTGCAGATGTGTTATTGATAAATGATATTTATAATTAGTATATGATTTTTTATTTTATGTATTTTGTATCACATTTCTAATACTAGCTTATTGTTAATTTTATTTTTTCTTTCTAACATATTAATGAGATTATACAGATAATTATGTTGTAACTTCTTTTATCATTCCAACATCTGGCTATAAACATTTTTGTAATATAATTTTCTTTTCTTACATACAGGGTGACCATTGTCCTGGTTTTTACCCAGAAGAATGCAGCGCTAAACTAATTAAAGTTATTTTAGTGCTGCGATCTCCTATAAAAACCGGGACAATTTTTGTTTCTTATTCACATTGAAGAAACTTTCTTGCAATAAAAAATAAATATATGTTATTAAAAATATATGAATATTAAATTGTCATAAAAAATAAATTTAAAAATTATTATTAAATAAAAAAATTAAGACAGAAGTTAAAAGGTATGAATATCTTACGACAATATGCTGTGCTCACCTCAGGAGCACAACCTTGGAACAATAATATTTGTGCTGCTAATGGCTTGTATTTTGCTTATTGTGCAACTTTGGCAATTTATATATATAGAGTAAGTAGTTTTTATTTAAATAATTGGTTTTTACTTTTAAATTTTAAATTTTTTCCAAGTTAAAATAAAAAAATGTTTTAATTATATATATATATATATATATATATATATATATATATATATATATATATATATATATATATATATATATATATATATATATATATATATATATATATATATATATATATATATATATATATATATATATATATATATATATATATATATATATATATTCTGCCCTGTCATTGACGACAGTCAACCCATTGATAATATTTTGGCTTTTAGGTTTTTACCTGCAGCTAACTTCCATCCAGTCTGTTTCCTTTAGATTTAAATGTTGAAAAATCACCCAACTCTGAGATCCAACCAAACTGGGTAGACTGGGAATATTCTCCATGCTTTATTTAGGGAAAACAGGTTTTCCAAGTTCAAATGTTTCAGGTCAGGACATATTACTACTTTCAGAGCTTAGGCAATGCCATGTTGCATATTCTCATCCAACTGATCATCTGCTAGTGATGTCATCTGCAACTGATCATCTGCTTTTTTGTTAAACAAAATAACCTCAGGAGCATTTTTTGACAGAAATATCAAACAACTCCATTTATTTCTTGAAAAATTCCCTTTTTCTCACTTATGTTGGAGAGGTTCTGGTTTTGTTCTTTAATAGCTTTTTCCTTCATTCTTCCAACTGAAGTATCTTTAACCTGTATTAACAATAGTATATTTTTGTAGTAAAAAAATTATTAAATGTATTATAGATTATAGCAATTTTGAGTTCTAAATAAAAAAAGAGCTGATTAAAAAAGCAATATTTTGGAAAAGTAGTTAAATTATATTTTCATCTAATAGAAAAGTCTGAAATATGCAGAATAGAACTCCTTTGCCTGAGATCCTTTACAGCACCAGCCACACACTGGGTTCTTCCATCTGTCTGGCATCCTGTATTACTTTAGCACCCAATCTCACAACTCTTAGTTGACAATGGATACAAAACGACAGAATTCTTCTTGACATTGACAGTGTCAACTAGAAAACAAGTTCTGCATATTTATCGCTGGAACCTAACAAAAACAAGGAAAGAGATGGCTTCAAGTAATTTCAACAGTGACACTGTTGAAATTACTTGAAATGTCCTTGTTTTTGTTCTCAGGTGCACATATAGATGTGCACCTGAGGACCATTATTTGACTGTTGTTAAGTGTTGAATAAGATTATTTAATTAAGCACATGTTGTTGGATTGTTGTTTTTTGCTCATATTTTCTCACATACAACCAAGCTTTTAAAAAATAAAATTCGTAATTCAAACTAGTGGAAAAATCTTTTAGCCAGAACTGTGGTCATATAACCAAATTGGTGACACTGTTTATAAAAAATTTTCTAATTTTCCTTGTCACCAGATATAAATCCAAATTTAAAATATAAGGATAGAATTGAATTTCCTATTTATTAATGTATGGGTATATGACCCTGAAATAGAAGAAATGTGTCCAAAATTTAAAGATAAAATAATATAAAGAATTTTCTTTCAAAAAATTATCTGTATTTGTTATGATAATAAAAGTTCTGTTAATTCTAAATTGTTTCAATTTATTAAAAAAGTTTAGAGTCTTAAAGTCAGAGTCTCAATTGTCATATGTTTGGGCTAAGTATATAATAGGTATAAAAAATTGACTATTTGTTGTGAAATGAGGTTTGATAATTCTTTTATGAGTTTTTGTTAAGCACCACTTTACTCATCACGTTTTTCTTTATTTTTTTTTACCTTTTTATTATATATATATATATATATATATATATATATATATATATATATATATATATATATATATATATATATATATATATATATATATATATATATACACCTAAATTATACTCTTTTCAATATAACTTCTGATCACTGGATTAATTATACTTTTGTGTCCATATACTAATATAATTGCTTTTAATGAATTAAATGCTTATCAAACTGAACTTGGTTCTAGTACCATGAAGTTCTAGCATCTTGTCTTTATAATCTAGTTCAGATTATGCTATGATTTCACTTTTATCTTGTTTTTCTTCTTAATTTTTTTCCAATTCACCTCGTTATTGTACGTTTTTAAAACTGAAATTACTTTTCTGAAAGTTTTTGTAATCGTTCATGGGTAGGTATAAAAATTTTTATTTCTTGTCAATAGAATGTAAATCTCATTACTCAGAAATACTTCTCAGAAGGTAAGCTCTAAAATCTTTTAAAAAAATCTTGCTTAGTGTTATTAACGAATCAAAATTCTGATATTACATCTGTCACTGATTACCTGGTCTGTTCTTATTATTGTCCCCAAGGAGACAGCAGAATTATTTACAAATTTGACTTGTTATTCTAATGGCTGCATTCTTTCTGGCATCCCAGACAAACAGGTTAATTCTCCATTAGACAAAATTTAATTTTTTTTTGCTAAAGCTATTTATCATTTAAATTCTTTGACAGAAAATGCAATAGAAAGTTTCCTAATTATTCAAATAATTTTGTTTAACTATTTAAATAACTTTCTGATTACAGTATTGTCTTACTGTAAAACGGGCAGCCAATTTAGAGTGTCATCTCTCATTGCCAATTTAGAGAGTGATCTCACTAATTCCTTGGTGAATTTCAACCCCAAAAAAATTCAGTTGTTTTCTTATTTAAACGAGCTATTGCCTTTTGTTTAACCTATCAAAAGTTCAATCAAATGTGACTTGTCATTCAGCGAAATTTTAGTACAACTGTTTCCTTAACTCTAAAAAAAAGCTATAATCATCTAGTTTTTTTTTGCCAACATTATTACTTTAGAGAATTCTCCTGTCTCTATGTTTCCATAGTTCATTCAGTTTATCGCTTTTTAAGAGTTATGTAAAATATTTTCTTGCACTTTAACAATCTTTATTTACAAATTTTAAAAGTTGTTAACTGCAATCTTTGAAGTGATGTTTTAGAATATATTTATTTTTTCTAATAATAATGTTTGAACTAAATCAAGCATGTATGCCTCTCCACCTAAATGTTTATAATAATGTAAAAAATTATGTTTTTTATCATATATGTATATATATATATATATATATATATATATATATATATATATATATATATATATATATATATATATATATATATATATATATATATATATGTATATATATATATGTATATATATATATATATATATATATATATATATATATATATATATATATATACAACCTATGCTTAATAATTCTATGTTTTATGGAAAGACTTTGTATATATATATATATATATATATATATATATATATATATATATATATATATATATGTATATATATATATATATATATATATATATATATTTATATATATATATATATTTATATATATATATTTATATATATATTATTGATATTTACATGATTGATATATATTGATATATCTTTTTTAAATAAAAATTGTTAGTATAAAAATTATTTATGTTTAATTATTTATTTTATTTATTTTGTTTCTTTCTTATATTATTGAATTAACCATATTTGTTTAAAAACTTTTTTAAAGCTGGATGAATCTACACATAAGTATGTGTTGCACTCAATAATGTGCGAACACAAGAAAACAATTACTGCAATTACCTTCAAAAAGAATGCTGTAAACATTTTAGCTAGCACTTGTTTGAATAAAGTAGTTATTGTATGGGATATTTGTCGTCAATGTGTTATCTCAAAGTTAGAAAATTTGAATAATGAAATATTATCACTCGAGTGGTGTCCTTTTTATAATAATACACTTGCGTTTGTTCTTGAAAAAAAAGTTCTTAACCTATGGGATTATTCTTCTATAGTTAATAATGTAACAATTTATGACACTCCCAAATTTTCTCATAGCATTTCAACTTTCAAGTGGAATGGTTTAAATTCAAATAAATTATGTTTTGGACATGTTAATGGCAGTCTTTCTTTCTTATGCTCAGGAAAAAAGTCTGCTAAGCATGTTCTTCCTACTGTTAATTTTGAGACCTCTTATGAAAGCGACCCTGTTATTGATATGGACTGGGATCCTTTGTCAACTGAATATATCTTAGTTTCCACCAAACAATCTGGTATAAGGTTAATTGACTCTGATTCTCATACAATAATTATGAAATACAAACTTCCAAGCTCCATAACAATTCGAAAGTTTTGTTGGATCCCACTATGTCCTGGAATGTTTATAAGTTGTGGTAAGTTTTGTTCAATTAGTATTTGTAGATAATAGAATTTTTGTTTTAATTTTTATGTATATTTGCAGGTTTATAAGTAAGGATAAAGGATGAAGCTGAGAAACATCTCTGTAAGCAAGAAAAATGTATTTTTTAGATCAAAAAATGTATATTATCATGAAAAAAATATAATTTTTATAAGAGTTGCAAAATGGCAATTTTTGTTGAATATTTTAAATATCACAAGTACTAACTTTTCAAAAAAGTGTTATGTAATTTTTTAAGTAAATTAATTAAATAATAAATTTTATAATTTAAAATGTTTCTGATAATTAGTTACTCATTTGGAATGATGATAAGTTTTAATTATAAATTGGGTTTAGTAAGACAAAACTTGCCTACTAAACCCAATAGGTTACACGGAAAAAAAAAAAAATAGAACACAATACCATTGTTAATGTATTTAATGATGGTCTTTTAGGACTGAGGGAGGATTGTGAAAATGATGTAAAAAAAAAATTACTTATATACATTGTTTATCACAAATAAAACATCATAGTTATAAAAAAAATGTGTATTTACTAACTCTTGAAAAAAAAAAAGACAAAAAATGCAATCAAATATTAATATTTTTTTGAACTACCTGTAGGCTCAATTATAGTTTTAATTTTGTGCAACATGATATCAAATCAAGACTGTAGTGTCTTTTGCATTTGAGGATGATGATTCCATACATGAATGATCTTTTTAAAGAGTTACTATTAATATAACATGCAAAAAAATAATAAAATGCAGATTAAATAATTGAGTGAGGATATTATACCCTATTTTATTAGCTCTTACAAACTATTATCCTTTTGATATATATATTTTTAAAGATATTATCCTTGTTCAACAGTCAAAATATTATTTTCATTTAAAGGAAGGTTAAAGTTAAATATTTACTCTTTAAGTATATCTTTTTATGAAAGAAACTATATATTGGCTATGTGCTTCAGTAAAAAGTTATGCTGCTGGCAAAAATATTTTATAAGTTCTCTTGAGTATTTCCCTGCATGACTTCAAGTTTTTTTCCTAAGCTTGCTAGGTTTAAATTTCTAAGAATATCCATTCCTTTGAAAAACTCAAACATATGAATTAAAATTGCTTTAATCCATTTATTTTGAGGGTTGTTATATGTGGTATTTTTTAATCTCATGCAGGCTTTCCCAGGAAAGGCGTGCGGTTGCACGCCTTGTTTGTCCACGCATAAAATAAATTTTTCTGACTAACTGACCATGTTTTGTTATTATGCGTTTCAAAAATTCGCGCCAAAACAAAGCTAAATGAAAATACCGCAAAAATGCAAGCAATCTTAAAGTAAATAACAGAAATCTGTTTGTGCTTTAAAATTAAAAAATTAATGTATATTATTAAAAAAAAAATTTACCTATATTTTATTTATTTATATATATATTTTTTTTAGTGTGGTAGTTATTTTAGCTATGAAAAATCAAATCAATAAGAAAAATAAAATCAAAAAAAAAAAGGTTATAGTTTAATGAAAATAAAATTTTAATGTAAAATTTGTTTATGACTTTTATCAGTCAGTAATACTTTAAAATTCATGATAAAACTATAAACAATTTTTAAATGTTTCGTAAATACATTTAAATGTTTAAATGTATTGATACGCAAGAAAGCGCAAAAACAATTGCTATTTATTTTTAAAATATGTTTTTTTAAATTTTCAAATGAAAGAAAATTTTATTGTCAAACGATTGAGTTTATTTTATTTTACAATCATTAATTGACATTGTTAACAAGTGTTAATATATAATAATGTCCCAAACGAACTGTTTTCGTAACAATGGCAACAGAAGCAATGCAGTTATTTTTTTAACTTCTTTCGTAATTACAAAATTATGCAATTGAATAATTTCAATGTAATAAAAGGCGAGCATTGACTCAGTATAATCGGTTTAGAATAAGTCGAGAGAACTTTTTTCACATTAAAATTTTGTTGTTTAAAATCTCAAATAATATATTTAATAATTAAAACAGCAATTTATTTTCTTGTCTAAGTATTGGGGAATAACGTCATCGCCTTTGCATAAACCTTCGTAAAAACTAAGTTAAATGAAAAAATTTAACTAAATTTGTCTAGCGTAAATAATGAATCAGTTTTTTAATACGTTGTCTGATAAAGTTCGTGAATAAATTACGTATCAAGTCTTTTTATTTTCATGAAAACTTAATGACTTATAGTCGTCTTTTCCTTGACTTGTATCAAATTTTGTAGCTGAAAATAGCAACCCTAAAAAAAACAAAAAAAACAAAAAAAAAACAGTATTAAAATTTTGAAAAAAGTGTTCAAGACTTTTTTTTTTTTGTTACAAGAATTTTTTTTTTATTATTAAAATATTTTTCTTACATCCAATTTCAATTTTATACTTTGTTTAGACTTGGTTTCCTTTTTTTTAATACTATTTTTTATTCTCTGTTGATAAGTTTCTCTTTCCCACGAAATATTGCCGCGGTCACGTTTTCTGAAAAATTTATTCTATGCGTGGACAAACAAGGCGTGCAACCGCACGCCTTTCCTGGGAAAGCCTGCTCTTGCTATAATTAAGATGTCTGAGAGATGACAAGAGGTGTGTGGCCTGGTCCTGAATTTGTTTGAGTTTTTATCTTTTTTTTTATATATCTTTTTTTTTAAATATGGCAACCATACTCATATAGCAAGTTCATAATGAGGTGTTACTAAAGCTATGTACAGTATTCTGAGCATAATTGCATCCATATAGCTAAATTTATGATTATGAGTTGTGTTTGGTTTTTAATTGAATATTTAGCCACTTACTTTTTTATCAGCTCCATTATGTTTTCAATAAGGTTCATATCTGGGATATTACCTAGCCAACCTATCAGAGGGATATATAGCTCTATATATTTAAACAGCTATGTTTAAATATAAAATTTATTGCATATAAACTCATGCAAAGCAAGTAGTTGTTAAAAAAACTACTCTTCTTCTAATAACTTGGACTGGGTTGTATATATACACTATTGGCCCTTAATAATTATCCAGCATGTTTTTTTTTTTGATATCATTTGACTGATATCATTTGATATCATTTTTCGCATTAAATCAATGATCTTGATGAGCATTCTTTTTTCTTTCTAATATTTTTTTTTTTAATTATCTTCGCTTCCAGCAAGGTTGCAAGCAACCACTAATTAGTGTTGGAAGTTACTGGAAGAGAAAAGATGAAGATTGTAGAGCAAGATAACGATTGACAGACGACTTAAAATATTGCAAATTATATGAATCAGGAAAGCAAGATGAAGGAAGCGAATTCCAAAGAACTGATGTTCGAGGAAAAAAACTAGACGAATAAGACTTTTTGGAGCACTTAGGAACAGTAACAGAAAAAGGATGAGACTTAATTGAATGACGAGTAACACGAGAATGAATTTTAGTAGATGGCACAAGAGACGTTAGCTCTTTAGAGCAGTGCCCATTATAGTATTTGTAGAAAAGAGAAAGAGAAGCAACATTACGACGATGTGACAGAG
The DNA here is from genome assembly GCF_022113875.1 of Hydra vulgaris. Taxonomy (NCBI): domain Eukaryota; kingdom Metazoa; phylum Cnidaria; class Hydrozoa; order Anthoathecata; family Hydridae; genus Hydra; species Hydra vulgaris. The sequence continues at coordinate 62,457,136 of NC_061157.1, forward strand.
GTTGAAGGTTGGCTGCAAGAGCAGGTCCAACTATGTTTACAATGCGTTTTTGCACCTTGTCTAAAAGAGAAAGGGCATCATTAGAAGATCCGCCCCAGATATGGCAACAGTATTCCATACAAGGCCAAATTTGAAATTTATAGAGATAGAGAATAGAATCCAGAGTAAGAAAGTGGCGAGCTCGATAAAGAGAAGTAACTTTAGCAGATGCTAATTTTGCAACGGATTTGATATAAGGTTTCCGAGAAAGATCAGAAGTAAGAGTTAATCCTAGAAGATGAAGGGTAGGAGACTCATCAAGTACATTACCGTTCATAAATATAGGAAGGTCTAAATTATTGCGATAACGATTGGCCGAAAAAATTTGAGTTTTATCTGAATTAAAGTTCACCAGCCACTGCGAGCCCCATGCTGTAGCAGAAGTGAGATCCTTTTCGAGCTCAGATGCCCCCTGCAAGCAATCAGAGGGAGTTGGCTTCTTATCGTAACAAGAATAAATGGTAGTATCATCAGCAAACAATGCCACCTTAGATGTGAGAATATCTGGAAGATCGTTAATGTAAATTAAAAAGAGTATAGGGCCAAGGATTGAACCTTGGGGAACCCCTGAGGTTACAGAATAAGAAGAAGAGTGCTGTCCATCAAGGACAACTTTTTTACTACGATTGGAAAGGAAGGATTCAATAATCTTAAAGATGTTTCCAGATACACCATAAGAAGAAAGCTTATGGAGGAGACCAGCATGCCAAACTTTATCAAACGCTTTAGCAATGTCAAGAGCAATGGCCTTAACCTCTCCACCTTTATCTAATGCGCAATAAAACCTATTGGTTATTACTGATAGCAAATCAGCCGTAGAACGAGAAGATCGAAATCCATACTGATGATCAGAAAGTAGGTTATGAGATTCGAGATGAGAGATTAAGTGTTTGTTAATTAAAGATTCGAAAACCTTGCTTATGATAGGAAGAAGACTAATGGGACGGTAGTTAGATGAGTCAGATCGCTCTCCAGAATTTTTAAAAATAGGGATAACAGATGCTGCTTTCCAGCAGGCTGGAAAACAAGACTCTGATAAGCACTTGTTGAATAGTTTTGAAAAGATAGACGACAGCTCAGGAGAACACTTCTGCAAGACTATAACAGGTATGTTGTCCGGGCCGCAAGCTGTAGAAGAGTCTAAGCAGGAAATCACTTTAGATACAGAAGCTGGAGTGATATGAATGTCGAGCAATGAATCAACCTGTTTGACGGGTATATCAGGTAAAACGCAACTAGTGGCATCAAGAGATGATATTGATGAAAAGTTCTTGGCAAACAATTCAGCTTTGTCTTTAGGTGAGGTGACAAAGTCTGAACCATACAAAAGAGGTGGAATTACAGACTTGCCCTTATTATTGATACTATTAAAGATTCTCCAGAAGTCACGAGAGCCTAATTTTTGTGATGAAATACGAGATTTCATGATCTGAGAATAGCGGGTTTTGGCGTTAGACAAAACCTTTTTACAATGGTTCCTAGCAGTAATAAAGAGACGTCTGTTTTCTGGAGAATTGTTTTGCAGATAGATATGGAAGAAATGTAGGTATAAATAAAAATATTATTTGATGTGCTAATTGTATAGCCTATTTTTGACATATATCTCATAATCTAAAAAAGTTATTGTGGCCAAAATTAACAATCCACTCTTTTATTTTAAACTTCCTTCAAAATTTCATTTGTTTTTGATTAAAACTTGGCACTTATTTGCAAAATATTTATAACTATTTGAGAACTTTTATATAAATTGTTATAAATAAAGAAAAATTAAGTAATGCTGAGAAGAAAGCCTTGAAAAAATAGATCCAAATTGTTCTACGTATAAAACAAAACATGGTAGTGTAAAACAGGCATCTGGGCCAGTATGAACTATAAAGGTGTCGGTTGTTTCAAAATATTTGATGGAAGGCTCGATGATATTTAGACATATTGGATAATTATTTAATGTCTTCTATTGATATTTTACCTAAAGACATTTAGGTAAAATATCAATATTTTGCAAGCAATTGTTTGATGGAAACAACATTAAAACCATGTCTTGGCCTGCCAATAGTCCAGATCACAATTATATATAGAATTTGTGGTCTGGGTTAAACCACAATCTTGGTTAAATTAAAATAAAAGATCTGGACCATCTGAAAGAATTAGTAACAAAAT
>NC_061157.1:62464331-62619331 GCF_022113875.1 Hydra vulgaris
AGACTGAAAACAAAAATCTGTCTTAAATGCGAGGGCAACAAATTAAAATTTTTATTTTTTTTAATTACACTAAATTTAAGTCGACAAGTTTTAAAATTCATATTCTACTTTTTAAGTGTTCAAAAGTTATGATTCTGTAAAGTTTACACCCTCACCAAATAAGGTGGTTGTTTCAATCTTTTTCTAAACATTCTAATGTGGTATAAGCAAGAATATACTTAAGTTTGACGCATAAGTATGTTGTTGCTTATATCATAATATAGTATCATAGTATATTAAAGAAATAGGACACTATCAAAAAAGTGTTTCATCAAGTATATATACTAAGATAGATGCACTATTGAATATGTAAATTATGCTAAGTTAATTAGGTTTAATATACCCAGGTTCAATTCCATTGTAATTGTACAAATTGTTTTGTAATGGCTTGTTTTATACATGAAATTTAAATTGTTGTTAGTAATTATTCCAACCAAAATTGTTGCTTTTTCATACTTATATTGAACTTACATTTCAAAATTTACATAAGTAGACATTGTTATATTATTGGTTATCCATAAAGCCTTTAAATGAGTTTGATATGGTATCTAACAATACATTAAAAGGTTTTCAGAAAATATAATATTATTAGTTAAAGAGGCTGTTGGTTAAGTAATTCTAGTTGGTTTGTTGATGAATGGAATCACCTCTATTTTCAAATTATAAAACATTTACACTTTTTTGACGTGGTATAATACCACGCTAATCACTCATATTTTAAATCAATTTAAAATTAAATCATGTATTTTATTTAATTTATATTTTAATGGATAATATTTGTTATAACATATTATATATTATAACTTAAATTATAAAAAATTTAAATTAAAAAAAAAATTATTTTACTTCTGTTTAAATAAATTTTTTTCCAAAAAAGTAATTTAAGCATATTCTTAAACTTAAGAAAATATATTTAGTTTATTAAACAAAATTTTCTTCTTTCACTTTTTTATCACAAAACAATTTGAATGAAAAAACTGAATGAAAACATCAACTTAAAAACAGTTTAATTGAAAAATTTAATTATACTTAAATTTTAGATAGTACACAGGATCAAGAAGTAATGATTTAGAATAAAATGTGGTATACTTTTTTCTGAATTTTTCAGATAATGTATAAAATGTAAATTAAAATATAAATTTATTTTAAAAATTTTTTCCCAGGTTGCTTTGAGGTCAACTAACATGGTTGTATTAGATAATTCAATATTAAACACAAATATACAAAGATAAAAATATTGTTTATTTTATATTACACAGAAAACATTCTTGAATTATCATTTTTACCTCAGTAAGGAAATAGTGTTATTTTTATATATTTAAAAAACAAAATTTTAAATATGTGATTGGAATCTGGTTGTTTAAATATTGTGATTTGTATTTTTATTACTTTTTTGCCTTTTAATTTAAAGTAAAATTTAAAGTAAAAAATTTAACAAAAATATACTGAAAAAAAAATTTAACTTGATGTTATTTTATTATATAGAACTATTTTCTTCACAAATAACTAGGGGTGTACCAGATCAGAAATTTCGAATTCTAGCCAGAACCGGGTTTGTTGGAATTGTTTAAAAAATTCTGGACGGAATTCTCTCCAGAACAAGAATTATACTCATGTAATTTTTTACATTCAAGATTGAAAGTAAAAGCATGCACCTCAGCATCATGACTACATAATATATATTTAAAACCTATAATATATATATAACCTATTTCATTAGTTTGGTTTTTGTTTCATTTAAATCTAATGTTGTTTTTATTTGTTTCTTATAATTTTATTTATTGAAAGTTTTAATCTGCATAATATTTAATACTATTCTCAAAACTGGAACTAGCAACTCTTTTTGCACCACAACATTCCTTCTAGTAATTAAACTTCTAGTAATCCTTACATAATTGATAACTGCAATTAAAATTACATTGTGTTTGTTGAGAATTTTGTATTTTTTTACCAAGGTTTACCTATAGTTCTTCAATTCCCTGTAAGACAATGATTTTTTGATAATTTACAAAGTCTGTGTCACAGATAAAAGATTTGGAATTACAATATTTCTGGCATTCCAGCCGGAATTACAATAATTCCAGCCGGAACCGGAATGACCTAAAAGTCACAAATTCTGGCCAGAATTCCAGCTGGAACAGAATTCTGGTACATCTCTACAATTAACTAAATATTTTTATATTAAAAAATGCATTTTTTTAAACCTCCTTACTGCATTTACTATACTGCAATATACTAAACAAAAGTTAAAAGTCAAAAGTTATCAAATCATTTTATTTTAATTTTTTTTACTTTTCAACTTTTTTTGTGAAAAAACAAACAAACAAAAAATTTATCATTTATATTAGTTGTAAAGTGTAAAAATTTAATTTTTAATTCAGCATAGTCATCAACCACTCTAACCAAAATGAAAGTTATTTCTGGAAAAAACTATCTGGAATAATTGTTTTCTGGAAAGGACTCATTGAAATTAGTTTGTTTTAGACAAAAGTGTTATGAATAGTTTTTAATAAATAAGCAAAAAAAATTTTTTACATTTTGGTAAGAGTGGTTACTAACAATGACCATGCTGAATTAAAGAAGTAAAAAGCTGCTGCATAGCAACAAATATCCTTGAACCCTTTATGGTCAATTTTTATCTGGGCCATTAAATTTCCTCCTGACAAAAAATTAATACTAAAAAAGTAAATTTAAAAAATGCCTCGTTTAAGCTATCTTGTAAAAAGATTTTTTTAAAAACAATAAACCAACTTTAAAGAAAAATATATATTGCAGAAAAAAAGTTGTGCAAGGGGAGCTGTTAGGGCACAGCTTCCCTTGCCCAGGAAACAATTTTAACATGCATGTTTTACATGGGACTACACAAATGCTGAAAGTGTCAGAGTTGGTGTATATACACACACATATATGTATGGTGTATATACACACACATATATATATATATATATATATATATACACACATACATGTATATGTATATATACATATATACATGCCTGTATATATATAATATATATATATATATATATATATATATATATATATATATATATATATATATATATATATATGTATATATATGTATATATATATATATATATATATATATATATATATATATATATATATATATATATATATATGTATATGTATATGTATATGGGGGGGGGGAGGGAAGTTGCGTTAGTATATAATTGTAACTTTTGTACATAATTGTTCTACTTTTAATATATTATCTCTCATATTTAAATACAATCTTATAATTATCTTGTTCGGCAGGGTTTAAAATAGCGTAAGTAACTGTTATTATTTACAACTTAAGTTAGAACTAAAAGTTTAAGTTGCAGTTAAAAAAGTAAAAGTAAAAAAGTAAGAGAAAAAGCAACATTGCAATATCTAAACCACTTTTATTAGTCAAAGAAAACTATTTAATACGTTCGTGCTGACGTTAAAACACGTGTTAATTTTAAAAAGTATTTAATTATTAAAAGCTATAAAACAACATTAAAACAAACTGCAAAGTTGTTTTAAAAATATAAAGAGCTTGGGTTAATTTGTGACGCTGTTTCGTGTTGATTTTTACAATTTATAAAATAAAACGCGTTTAAAATAAAAGAAAGCAAATAAATAAAATTAATCTAGTTAATAAACTAAAACAAAACTTCATATTTACGCCTATAGACCTATACGAGTTTACAATATATGGACCAAACGAGTAAGATCAAAGCATAAAAACATTAGTTTTATAAATTATTGTTTCCCGATCAAGCGTACGATTAAAAATTTAAGTATATTTAAGTTTTTCATTCAAATGGTTTTTAAACTGATTTTTCATTCAATTTTTTTTATTTTAATTGTTTTCCCAAAAAAAGTGAAACAAAAGATTTTGTTTAATAAATTGAATTATATTAAGTATAAGAATATGCTTAAATTATTCTTTTAGAAAAAAAATTTTTCGAACAGAAGTAAAATAATTTATTAAATTTAATTTAAATTTTTTACAATTTTTATGTTATCCCAGGCGGCACAACTCAGAAAATAGTTATGCTTGGTTTCTGTTGCGTTTTTATATATATATATATGTATATGTATATATATATATATATATATATATATATATATATATATATATATATATATATATATATATATATATATATATGTATATATATAATGCTTAATGTATTAGTTTAATGTGATATTTGACGTCATAAAATTCTCTTTTTTTTATTTTTTAATGACATTTTTTTATTTTTTAATGACAACTTTTATTTTTAATGACATGAACTTTTTTATATTATTAATTAGCGAAGCAAATAAAAAAATTACATTAATTTATTTACTTTTAAAATTAAAAGTTTATTATTTTATTATTAAAATAATATCGCTGTATATTGTTTATTTAAAAATGATTGCTGTGATTTAACTTGCGTTATAAAAAAAAAAGTTTAATTTACGTTTTGTGCAAATTTTTGATGCTGCCATTTATTTAAAACTTAATTTTGAGTAAAAAAAAAAATTTAGGATAGAAAAACAAAAAAAATAAATTGTGATAAAAATGAGCTAATTTTTTTTTTAACAACAAATAAAATTTCAATACTGAATAATATTTAGTAATATTTTTAAATAAATTTGACTGTTAGTTTAAGTATTAACTTTAATTTTAATAAACTTAAATATATTTTTTAAATCAAAATTAAATTATACATTTTTAAAATCTAAATTAAATTACATATATATTTTTTTATTAGAATAAAATTACATATTTTTATTAAATTATTTTTTTAAATATATATTTATTTATCAGAATTAAATTATGTTTTTATGCTTCAAGCTTAAAAAATCAATCATTGCAATAATATAAAAACAAAATAAAGATAAGCTTTTAATTTTATTTGAGTTTTTTCATTAATAAATAGCATATCAAGTATAATTGTCATTCACACATTTGTAACAAATATTTTTACATATACCTCATTCAAAAAATAATGTGATTTATTTAATAGTTTAAAAATTAAAAAATTATAAAAAATTGCTTAACCGAAATTACTTACTGCTTATGTAAAATCTGCTTAAGGCATAAGTAAATTACTCTACATGTAACGCTTTGAAACAAGGCCTGTGTATAGTAAGACACTATTTGCAGAGTTTTATTTTGGATAGTTGCACTTGTATACTTTAGAGCTGGAAATAGTTATTTCAAAGTTGCCAATCAACACTGATTTGTTGAAATGATAAATATTGAAAAGTAAATGATCAAATTATTTTCTGGATGATCAAATTTACTTTTTGTAATTTTCATCTAATTGTTGTTACCAAAACACTTAATGCACTTTTTGAGTTTTTTGGGCAATATATTATGAGAGTAATATTGTTATAAAGTGTAATAATCCACAAAAAATGTTGATTTAAAAAAAAAAATCAATATTTAAGAATAGTGATCAACCGAAAAAGTAAAAAAAGCCGAAACCGAAATAAACCAAAATTTCAGGTACTCAAATTTGGTCAAAATTTTGGGTATTCAAATTTTACCAAAACAGATACTCAAATTTTGGCTAGTCAAAATTTATTTTATTAGAAAAATTTATTTAAAAAATGCAATTTTACATTTGTTGTTTTTTTATACTCGTATTAAGTTATCCTAAATTGAGATTTAATACAAGTCGGCGGTATAAGTTATTAGCAAAATTTAACAACTGGCAGATTTTCTCTGCAAAACAAGATTTTTCAAGGTATTTTTCAATATTTTTGTGAAAATTCTCAAAATATTTTGTGAAAAATCTAAAAAATAACTTTTTTTCTAAATTTTGCCAAATTTATAAAAAGTACCGAAACCGAAATTTCAGTATCAGTTAAATTTGAAATTTTGTTCCAAACCAATACTGAAACAGAATTGTGGTGGATCATTATTTATGAATAATTTTTTAACAAAATAAAGTATAGGTTTTTATATTTTGCTTTTAACCCTCAATAAGTCTTTTCACTTTTTTTGCCCTTTTTTTTTTTTTTGCTCTTTTTAGTATATTAGTTTGAATCAGCCTAAAGAAATTTTTAACAAAAATAATATATTATTATTAAAAATATTAATATTATCATTTATTAGCTGTTTTTAATTGTAGCTGTTGTTTGTAAAGAAAAGACCTGCTAGGAAAAAAGTAAAGTTTTTAATAAGAAATCACCATCTAAAAAAAGCTTTTCGCTGAAATAAAAGTTTTACTTTTTTTTTTAGAGAAAAATTATTTAGACTTAAAGGTCAACATTTCTAGTTATTTTTTCAAATGATATTTGTCTTTTGGAATTTAAATTTTTTGTGATTTTAAAGAGTATAATCTTAAAAACTACTTAATTAGAATTAACAATCAAATTGTGTGTTGATCTAAAGGTTGTAGATGAATATTTAAAAAAAGTTTATTTGATTAGAGAGCTGGATTTAAAAGTTCATCATAGTAAGCTAAATCATGATTTGATCTCTGATGCAAAGCATCTGTTACCAAAGATGATACTTATTTTTTTCTTAAAATTTTTAATAGGCTCACTGAAATAGTGTTAATTAATAAAAACCAAAAAAATTAATGGGCATTTATTTATAATTCCAAAATAGATTTAGGTAAATTTTCCATAAAAAGAAATTAAAATTTTTGTTTGTCTTTTTAAAACTCTAAAGTTAACAAAATAATTGCATTGAATTAAATAATATTATTTGTTATAAAATGCTTATAATGAAATAAATAAAATTTCAATGTTTATAACTTTATAACTTTTCATAAAATTTGCAATAAAGGTACCCAACTGGGATCAGCTCTGCATGACCATGTAAATTTGCTACATTAAAAAACTAATAAATTTAATAAATTTTGAAGATCTTGATGGTCCTATGAAATACTAAGAATATTTCCTAAATACCATTGAATATCATATATATAGGCCACGTATCCATCACTCAAATTAGCAACTGATAAACAATAAGCGATTGTCTATGGAAAAAAAGAAACTTTTAACTCTCAAAATAAGTTATGGTCGGGAAAAATTCAATTGTTAACATTTGTCAAACTTTATGATAAAAAAATTTAACATTTAAAAAAGAATCCTAAAGTTTATTAAATTACCATTAAAATATAAAAATGTTTATATTAAGCAAAAAAACTGAATAATTAAAAAAATCCAAATGTCTTAAACATGTAATTACTTTGAAACAGGAATGCAGAGTCCCAAAAGGACTCCTGCTTTATATCTCTACTTTTAAAGGCTACTTATTTGTGGTTATAACCCTCTCTTAACTCTATAACTCTGAAACACGAACCTTGACGAACAAGGCCGCTGCGCGGAGAAACGAGTTGATTTTTTTTCCTATTATTAGTTCATAAACTTATTTATATTTTAGAGCTCCTGGATACCAAAAACTAGGACAAAAACTTTTTGTGACTTTCAAATCCGAAGTCCTTTTTGGGACTCTGCATCTTTACCTTGAAATAGTTATTTAAAACTAGCATATTTTGTGAAAAGTCAACTTATACAAAAATAACTCATACAAAAACATTATTTTATAATAAAAATAATAATAATGTAATAAATATATATACTTTTTATTTATGAATTTATACCAATACAATGTATGAAAATTTACTTATAACAAAAATTTATGTCTTAAAATTGTACTTTTTTTATATAATGTTATATTTATTTATAATAATTTTAGATTCATGTACTTCCTGGAAATTATGGAATCATATACAACCTATCTTGGGGAACAGGTGCTTTTGTTGATTTTAACATTTAAACATTAAAAAAAAATGTTTATCAAATTTTTAAAACATGATATAAAATCACAACAACTTATTTTGTAATGCTTTGCAGATGTTTATTTAATTGTTATAAAATTGTTATTTCAATAAATGCTATAGTAAGTACAAGAGTGCATCAAGGACTATATGAATATAAAAATATTCATATTGTCTTTGATTAAAAATTTTTCATTAAAACACCTCCTCCCTTCCCCCTCCCTTGCTCCAAGAAGTGGAAATAAATATATATTCCCAATTCTTTCTAGAGTTTTGTAGAAAAAAATTATCCAAATGTTCAAAATATGACCTGGATCATCCCTGTTTTAGGTTTTATAAATTTTTATGTTACAAACATAGTAAATAATATTTTTTACTTAGATATTTTTTTTTGCATGCAGGTGATCTCAACTTTATATGTGCAGCAACTGCAAAACATGGACTGATATTGTGGGATATTAAGAGAAACATAGTTGCAAAAGTATTTGATGAACATAAAGATGGAGCTGTGTTTTCATGTTCTTGGAATAAACAGGATTCAAGATTTATTGCCAGTTGTGGGGCTGATAAAAACTGGTTATTTTTATTTTCCAAATTTCTATTTAGTTCTTTTTTTAACATTTAGTTACCTCTTATTAGTAAGTGACCGAGGCAAAAATGAGACTTTTTGTATTATAATTTTAAATTTACATTTACTATTTATTACATACTGGCATATGTTATATATTTTTAAACTCTAATTTACATTCAACAAGCAAACGGCTATTAAGTTATGAGTTACTTTAAAATAGAGGACAGGTTAAAATACTGGAAAATGATTAACTGAAGACTTTAAAAGTTGCAGGATGTGTTAAAAATGAAAACACAAAGATGGGGAAGAATGAAAAGGCTTTTTTGATGTGTAATAAAATTAATAAAAGTTTTTAAGCATAAAGGGACAGATACAGTAAAAGGATGCAACTCGTTGAATAAGAAGCCAAGTAAGAATGAGTTTTGGTTTATCATAATAGTGATGATAGCTCGTTTTAACATTGACCATGATAGTATTTATAGAAAAAAGAAAGAAATGCAACCTTACAACAATGAGAGAGTGGCTCAAGCTTGCCAGATAAAGCAAGTCTAACTACATTTACAATGTGCTTTTAGACTTTGTCTGAGAGTAAGAGGGTTGCTATTTGTCAATATAGGAATGCCAACAATATTGCAATATTTTTTTTGCAGTAAATAAATGAGTTTTGTTGCCTTAAAAAGTTTAAATCCACTGCAAGCCTTAGGCTGAGCAATCAAAAAGTTAAGATTTTTTGTCAAGACAAGAGTATAAAGTTGAGACCTTAGCTAATAGAGGTACTTTACATGTAAAATTTTCATGAAGATTATTATTGTAGATAAGAAATATTACAGGAGCAAAGATAGAACTTTGTGGTACCTTTAAAGTTACTTGAATTAAAGTGGAGTGTAGGCCTTCAAGAATAACTTTAATTCCGTAGTTAAAAAGAAATAATTTATTAATCTCAAAAACTTTATATAAAGAAACTAAAACAGAGTGAAGACTAATCGTAGGATAGTTAAAGAGGTCAAAGTGTTTTCTAGAGTTTTGAAAAATTGAAACCACTTATTTAGCATTTTTTAAAAGTTTAGCAAAAATTGAAGAGAATTCTAGAGAACACTTTTTTAAGACTATGATGGAAATCTTGTCTGAAGCAAAAACTGTAGAAGTGTTCAATTGAGAATTAACTTTAGCATTAGACGCCATAGTGAGTTTAATGTTTAACAATGAGTTAATCTGTTTAACTAGTAGGAAGAAAATATAAGTTTGATGCTCAAAATAACTGTGACGCTCGTTTTTAGTATATGAGTAAACTAAGAGTGTGGCCATTCAAGATTTGAGTTAGTGTAAGATTTTTTTGCAAAAAAATCTTACACTAATTCTGGGGAAAAGTAAAAAGTCAGACCCATGAATTAGAGATTAAATGTTAGATTTGCTTTAGTTAATGACACTGTTGAAGACTTACCAAAAGTCTCTAGATCTTTACATCTGAGATAAGGAACAAGATTTAATAAACTAAGAATGGCAGAGCTTAACATTACAGGACCTTTTTACATTGGCTTCTTGGACTAATAAAAGGATATTTGATTGTAAGAGAGATGTACTTGTAAAAAAAATAAAAAAAATGAGTTTAATAAAACAACTGCTCAAAATGGTAAAAAAATACGGACTAAAATGAGGCTTGACTTAATATTGAAGAGAAGGAATAGAAGCTTCCAAGCTTTTATTCCAGAATAAAAGCTTCCAAGATACGCTTTATGCATACATATTATGGGTATAAACATATATTTTTGCTATTTATTTAGGTGCTAGCAAACAATATCCTTTCATATTTATATAAACTTTAGTATTTATATGGTGTAGTATTTGCCAAAATAGAAGATGATCAGATGAATGTGTGGTGTGACTCTAAAATGACAATAAAAGCAGGCATAGTCTTAGACAGGTTAGAAAAAAGTGTCTTATCGGACAATGTTTGTTAGAGAAAATTAAAGTGATTTAGGTATCAGCATGTAGAAAGGTAGAAGTTTCAGGTGAAAATGGTAGTGGTAGAAGTAAGAAAACTTGAAGAGAGGGCCTTATATATTGTATGAATGAGGTTTAGTTAAAGAAGGAAAATGCTCTAGATTATTTATATTAGAGAAACAGCATAAAAGAGGATGGCTAAAGCTGATGATGATGATGACTATGATGATGATGATGATGATGATGATGATGATGATGATGATGATGATGATGATGATGATGATGATGATGATGATGATGATGATGATGATGATGATGATGATGATGATGATGATGATGATGATGATGATGATGATGATGATGATGATGGTTATGATGGTCATGTTGATCATAATGATGTTGGTATATCCATATATATACAAAATATAACATGAATTTTGAATTAAAAGAAAAACTTTAGGATCTATAATTGTTTATGCAGCCCCGGTCATAAACCCTGCCTCGGCTATATTTTATCAAACCCGGCCCCGGCCCTGATCAAAAATCAACCCCTGTTGTTTTCTACCTCTTATAGTGACAAAAGAAATGACAACTTACCTTTAGTGGTTATCTTTAGTTATCTTAAGTGTTATTATCTGACTTTAGTGACTTTTATTTAACTAGTTTTCAATATAAGAAACACTCCTAGGAATAAGAAGCACTTCTAGGCATTAAAAGCTCTTCTAGACATAAGAAACACCGCTAGACATAAGAAACATTTCTAATAGCACATTTTTAGTGGTTTGTCTTTAACCATCAATTGTTTTAAGAAAATGTTTAAAAATTTGATAAGTTGTTATATAAAAATGTTTAAAAAGTTGTTGGCCAAAAATTAAGAATTAAAAAAAATCATTTTAGTATAGTTCGTATGGTTGATGGGTCATCAGTTAAGATATACGAGCATCCTCAACAAGTGTTTGGATGTGATTGGTGTCCTAAAAACAGGTATTTTTTTACACTACTAAGTTTTTTAAATTTAAATTCAAGTAGTGATGACTTGGCTGGAGTAAACAAGCATAAAAACATCAAAATGTTAAAATGAACTTGACTAGATTGTTTTAAAAGTTTTTTGTGTAGTCTATAAAGTTATTGCACAGAGAATATTTTATATCTCATAAGTATTAACAAACAAGAGCATCATGAAGAAACTAAATGATTTTAATGAGTAATTATTCTCAGGCAAATGTATTTGTCATTCAAACTTTTCTACGTATTGTCATTCAAATTTCATAAATTGTTTTATATAATGTTAATATGAATATACAAGAGGGAACTATATGAATACATGAGCTATATGAATATATATGTAGCATGGCATTGGATTGGATCACATATAAAGTAGAGCACCGCAATAATAATTCAATCAGGAATGCTTTTGATCCCTATAACTGGGTAGTAGTAATAGTATTGAAAACAGCCAATTGAACTGATAAGAAAGGAGACTTTCTGGAATAATATTGAAATAGAGAATAAAATTGAAATTGTGAAAAAAGAAAATCGAAAATCCTGAAAGTAAGATCAACATCAAAATAATTAAAAATTGAATAATGTTGAAAATCAAAATAATTATGATTCAATTTTTTTAAATTGACGGCCTGTCAAACCAAACCCTTAGTCGATGTAGTAGCACTCCTTACTTCTATGTATATGTCAGTCGATGTAGCAACACTCATTGCATGTTCTACCTCTTTGCCAGTTTTTTGATACTATTCCTAATTCCAAATTTTGATATTATTCCATATAGGCATTTTCGATATAATTTCTTTTAAATGATTTCAATTTTTTTTTTTTTCGAATTAATTCCTTAAAATTAATTTTTGATATTTATTCCCAAAAAAACATTTCAATCAAAAAAATTTCGATAATAATCTGTTTTTTGAGCAATTTTTTTCGGTAGCAATTTTTTTTTGATACTGTTCTGCTCTCCCACAATTACATATTGAGATGTAAAAAAAAACGTAATATACATAAAATGTTTTGGTTTGGTTACTAATGTTCATTATTTTTATGTAACTAAGGAGTAACATTATTACACAACAAGAGACAAAACTATTGTATCACTTGCAGGCCTTGTTTTAAATAAAAAGGACTTAGTACATTAGCTCATGGTTATTTTGACATCATAAGGTTATCTTAATTTTTTTTAATTTAAAATTAAACAAAAATAAAAAATATTACAAACAAAGAATATTACTTGTTGTAAAAAAACAAACAAAAGCAATTTAATTACTTTACCAGCACTTTTTTTTTGTGATAAATAAAGATTTAAGTTTGAAAGTACTATTTACTAAAAAGTATATACAATTGTGGTTTATTTATGACAAAAAGTTAAACGTACACTTATTAAACATTTTTGATGCAGTGTTATGACATGTTTACAAGGAATTTAAATGATTTTTTTAATCAAAATTTATTTTAAATTATAAGGAAATTTCTGTTTACATTTTTTTGATATTGCACAATGTAAAATATATAAAGCTGGTGTAATTATTATAAAATATTATTTTTCTAAACGATATGAGGCTTTGATAGTTTTGTGTCTCTGTTATTATTATAACTAATTTAAACTTGTGTCTTTTAAATACTATTGCAATTTCTGAACTACTAAAATTAAATTTTCTGAGTTTGAAAAAGGAGAGCCTAACTTATAATAAGGTTAGTTACATTACTTTCTGAAATTAAAACTAGTAACTGGAGAAATCTTTGTAAGGCGCCATATTTTTATAAAAGAAATCTGTGTATCCGGAGACAATTTTTGTCATGAGACCTCATTACAATTTAGACCATGTAAATCCATCTAACTATATTATTGGGCAAACCATTAATGGATGGATTTCTAGCAATTGTTTCTTTTCGTGGTTGTTAAATGACTTCTATTCATTGGTAAAAGAAAATGTTTCTTTTCTAATAATTGTTTTTATGGACTGTCAGTCAACGTATATCAATGTCTGTGTCAATGCATATCAATCTCTGTGAGTTCAGTAGAGACAATGGAATTATTCTATATTGTTTTCCAGCTCATGTTAGCTATTTGATGCAAGCCTTGGATGTTTCCGTCTACCGGCCGCTCAAAACTTATTGGAATGAGGCATTAAAAAATTTTAACAATCAGTTTCCTAACTTGGTAATGAACAAGGTAACCTTTTTTCAGTGTTCAACAATGCTTGGAAAAAAGCAAAAGGTAAACAAGATACTGCTGTATCGGGATTCAGGAAATGTGGGTTTATACCATTTAATCCAGAGGCAATTGACTATTCAAAACTGGTTGATTCTTCTACAACAACGCGCCTGTTATCTTTCCCTTTGTCACAATCTTCTAATTCATCAACAGAAATGTTTACTTTCTTAAGGTGCTTTAAAAAAATGGAATTGTTATTACCGGAGAATGTCCTGGTAACGTTTTGAAGACGATTAGAAGAAGGCTATGATGTTGAGAGTGATACGACTACTTCTGGTCGGGAGTGGAATATGTATAATTGATTGCACATTAATTCAAATTAAAAAATCTCTACCCCTGAACCATTGCTCAGTTTTTATTCAGATGTCGTAACACCTTGTGAAGCTGTAACACAAGCTACAACTGTTACAAAAGTACAAACCTGCAATAAGTATATTTCCCGCACGTAAAATAATACTCAAACAACCTGACACAAAGCTTGTGTCAAACCTATGCAGTCCAAGAACATCCAACATGAACATCCCAACAACTCCAGAACTTCCCAACAACTACAGAATCCAATAACATTCCAACAACATTCCAATAACATTCCAATATCAGTCCAAGAACATCCCAACAACTACAGAATCCAATAATCTAATCTCTGGAAAATTAAATTTTTATGGGTATGATGACACTGTACTTCCTGTGTTAAATATGACCACCATATCACATCCTAGTTTTAATAACATATCCTATTAACCATCAACTTCATCTCATAAGTTTTACAAAAATTGGGAGTATTCTTCATTTAAAAATTACCTAGCAGTTTCAAAAAATGTAATAATAAGCAGAAAAAATCCAAAGAAGCTTGTTAAGACACCACATGCTGTTCATGTTGGAATCAATTTTTTTAACCACCAACAAGCTGTTTATGAAAAGAAAAAGAAACAAAATGGAGAAAAGGAGGAAAGAAAAAAAAAAGATAGAAAATACGTCGAAAATGAAAAAAAATGTATAAATGGCTTCTCTCAAAAAAGTCAAGTTGCAGAAGCCTCTAAACCCTGACACAGCGTTTATTTTAAAATAAATTATTTTTTTTATTTTATTGGTTTATAAAAATTTCTAAGTATTTTTTAGTTTTCTTTTAAGCATTAATAAAATATATATTTTCAGTGCCATTTCAGAATAATATTCCACAAGTAATATTTGGGGTTCACCCAAAAGGTTTTTGGTGTAGTCTATATAATTCTATAAAGTTTTTTAATATCCTAACTTGTAGGGGTGTCCAAAAAACAACTTTTTTGAGAAAAACCTGCTGACACCCCCTAAATGTGTTTTATCTAATGCAAAAACACTAGGTTTAAAATTTTTTTGAACAAAAATTATTTTTAGGGGTAGCTCAAGGCCCTCAAAAATTTGACGGGTCCCTAATATTTTGAAAAAAAAACTTTTTCTAAAGTATGTCAACCTGGTACTCAAAAGAAGCAAAATTATATAAAAAATTTAAAAATGATAATAATTTTTTATAAAAATAATTTTTTTAGGTATAAATGCATAAAAACTATTGTTTTTAAGCTGAAAATAAAAAAAGTCAATATTTTCAGGTTTTTTGAGAATAATTTTTTTTAGGCATGTTTTTTATGTAAAATGATTATTATTTTTGAAGTTTTTATACAATATCGCTTCTTTTGAGTACCAGGTTGACATACTTTAGAAAAAGTTTTTTTTTCAAAATATTAGGGACCCGTCAAATTTTTGAGGGCCTTGAGCTACCCCTAAAAATAATTTTTGTTCAAAAAAATTTTAAACCTAGTGTTTTTGCATTAGATAAAACACATTTAGGGGGTGTCAGCAGGTTTTTCTCAAAAAAGTTGTTTTTTGGACACCCCTACTAACTTGTTTTTACAGGTCCTTAAAGTTAAAATGTCCTTTTAAATTTTAGGACCTGTAAAAGCATTTATTATTATTTATTATTAAGTTTAACTTAAAAAAATGTGCACAAAATTAAATTTTACTTTGTCAACTTGCACAATATTGTGCAAATCATCAAAAAAAAAAAAAAAAATTCAAAAAAAACAAACAAAAAAATAAATAAAATATAGTATTTAATAATTGCCCTAATTATCACTATTTTGTTGATAAAACAGTTGGCTGCCTAAATTGAGCTCATATGTATATACTAATTTAAGTATGTGTAGAAAAGAAGTCATTTTTACTTTAATGGTTTTAATTAAAATTAGTGTATTCTAGAGATTTGCTTGCTACAGCTTGTGAAGATGGCTTAGTTAGAATCTTTTACATTCCTACAGACAGTGTTCTGAAAGTATTCCATGGTAACTTTTTATGTACTAAAGTATAATTATTATTTACACTGGTTAACAATTTTTTTTATTTAGCATTATTTATGATGTTCTAAATTAAGTTTTTACTGCGTTTTCAAATATGCAATTAGTTTGTTGACTTCACGTAGGTTTTTTTTAAATAAGAATTATCACTTTTATTGTTGTTGTTTTGAAATTTAAGTTTCTAAATAACAAAAGTGGTGAATGGATTTTCTTTATAATTCAAAAACCTCTGTAAAACTAAGTAATATTCCAATGTTATTTTAACTAAGTAATGTCTAAAGTTTAAATGATTAATTTCGTAATCTTAAATTATCTAATCTTTCAATACGTATTTTATGTTGGTATTGAACCATAAAAAAGCAATTTTAGTTGACAGGATTAAAATCATGACGCAGACTTTTATAAGTTGCTGTGAAACGCTATAGCATAATCTAAATTGTATAATATAGAATGAACTTAACATGGCTTTCATATTTTTAATTGCCTTAATAAAAAATGTGCCTCTTTCCATCTTTGTAGTTCTTGTATTATCTCACATCTGTATTAATGATCTTTTTAGTGGCTATATACTCCAGTCTACATACTTCAACTATATGCACCAGTCTTGGTAAAAAGTTATCATTTTTTGATTGTTTAGAACAGGCAAGACGTACAGCCATCTTGAATGTCTGATCCAAATCACTTTTCTGTGACAACTTAGGGCTTAGGGCTTGTGGCTTTTAACTTATTTTAATAAATCTCCCTGTATCGAATACTGTTGTGATATTTGGAATGGTTCTTCTAGTGATGCCCCTTCACTTTTAGACAAGACCCAAAAGTGTAATTTGAATGTAATTGCTCTCGCTGCTATTCCATCATTCAGTAAAGTTGTTTGATTTTTACTGTATATGTCCTTTCATTCTCTAAAAACTTTTATTCATCTAGTTTTTTTTTTGCATAATAATGCTTTGGAACTCTCTCTTATCTTCACATTTTCTTGACTAATACAGTTTACAGTTTTTCAAGTCATCTTTCAACTGTTTTATTGCTCTTTAACAGTATTCTTTGTTTTCTGGTAACCAATTCAAACAGTGAATGCATTACATGTGAATAGTAGATGAATAAGTGTTTCTAAAGCATGAAGAGACAGATACTGTGAAAAGAATGTAACTTGTCAAACAAAATGTGTTTTGGTTGATCAAACTAGAGATGATAATTCTTTTGAGCAGCAACCATGAAAAGAGAAAAAGATGTAACTTTATAATGATAGGACAAAGGCTGTGTTAACCTTTTTTTTCTCGAGTGTTTTTAAATTTTAATCAGGGTTGCATGGTTTTAACCAAATGGTTTAAACCATTGGTTTATGCATGGTTTTAACCATGATTTAAACCAATTAAAAAAATGTTGGTTTAAACCAAACTAATGTTTTTTTAAAAAGGTTTGAACTTAGAACAGGAAATAAGACAGGGTTATGTTCACAAATATAACTAATCTTCAATATAGATATATATTATCAATATGCTTCATCCAGGATACATTCTAACTAATAGAACAGAAATTGGGGGAGAAATATTAAATAGGGTTTACACAGAAGAAATTGAAAAATGTAATGTATTGAATGGGTAAATTGTAGCCATGTCTTTAGATGGCTGGAGTAATGTACATAATGAACCTATAGTTTGTATCTCTGTAATTACAGATAAAATTAACATTTTAGTAGAAACAATCAACACTTCTGGTCATTCACATCCTGGTGAATATTTTACACAATTAGCAAGAGAAGCAATAGATTTTGTAAGGCGTAAATTTGGATGCACAGTAAAAAGCTTTGTGACTGACAATGCAGCTAATGTGAAATCAATGAGACAAGTATTGTTATCTGAAAGAGATATTGTCATAACTTATGGGTGTGCTCCTCATATGCTGAATTTTTTAGCAAATGATCTTAACATTGAAAATGTAAGCAAGCATGTTACACTAATAAAATATATAAGCAATAATCATCAAGCTGGAGCACTTTATAAATTAAGGGAGGAACAAAATTGCCACTTCCTGCTGAAACTCGCTGGAATTCTGTATGTGATTTTGTATGTGAAAATTTCACAGATAAAGAGTTCAAGAATTTGTTACCAATATTATTCAAATTAAAAGCCAAATCT
The DNA here is from genome assembly GCF_022113875.1 of Hydra vulgaris. Classification (NCBI taxonomy): domain Eukaryota; kingdom Metazoa; phylum Cnidaria; class Hydrozoa; order Anthoathecata; family Hydridae; genus Hydra; species Hydra vulgaris. The sequence goes on from NC_061157.1 coordinate 62,482,343, forward strand.
ACTATAACATAATGGATATTGAAGGTTTATTAAATGCACCAGCTTCTGGTGCTGGAATCAAAAGAATTTTTTCAACTTTTGGTTTTTTTCATTCTAAGTTAAGAAACCGATTGGGGGTAGAAAAAGCAGCAAAGCTTGTATTTATATGTAGAACATTAAACAATGATATATTAAATAATTTTGATGAAATATAACAAAAATATTGATAAAGAATATAGTTTACTTAAATGAAATACGTTATGCTTTTTTTAATTTAAAAAGATAACTTAATACCGCATTTTTTAGTAAAAACCAAATTTAAACCAAAAAAACCATGGTTTTTTTGGTTTTTTTAAAAAAACCTATGGTTTTTGTTTTTTTTTAAAAAAAAACGGTTTTTTTTGCAACCCTGATTTTAATGGAGTCTTTTTAAACTTTTATAACTTTTTAAGTGTATTTATCATCATTTATTAACTTAATAATTCATCATTATTTATTAACGTCATTAAAGTTAAACAATCAAAACAATTTTACAAGTTTAATAGTATTTATTATTATTATTACTTTTATTATTGTTTTATTAATGTAGTATTGGTGTTTAAAAAAACCTTTTTTGCATTTAGGTCATACTGCAAAAGTTTTTAATGTAAAGTGGAGTCCTATAAAAGATGGAGTTCTTTGTAGTGGATCTGATGACAAGTAAAATCTTTTTTTTTAATTTTATTTTATAGTTTTATAACAATGGTACATAAAGTGTGGGTTTTAAACTTTAAAGGTAAAAAATATTTTTTGATGTAGTTGTTTATTTTATACAACTTTTTTATAGAACTATTCGAGTTTGGGATTACTCTTTGGTAAGTAAAATTAAATAACGGAATAAATATTATGTTTGCATGAAAAATATAAATATTTTTTGTTAACCCATTTTTGCATAGCTTTTTTATATTGAACTAAACTAGTGATTCTAGAAGAATTCTATGACCTAATATCTATACAAAAAAAAAAAAAATTTAAGATCAATTAATTGCAAAATATTTTATTGTGTCATATATGATACTTCATGCAGTAGCGGAACTTTATGAACAATTGATAAACTAATGTTTGTTATCAAGGTCATATTCCAAGATAAACAGAGTTTATCTTGGAATATGACCTTGATAGTTATATACACTCAATTAAGACATCATTATAAACAAAATTTTGATTAATGGAAAGCTTTAAAACAGTTGCGGCCCTTATTAAGACACAGTGCAGTGTCACACCTCACAAAATTAATTTTTTCTGGACCAACACATGGCGTGATATCAGCAAGTAATGGGCGACCCGCTTTCCATTTACGTGACACCTGGTAAATAGACAATAAATCTGCTGTAGCCAATTTGAATCTGACAAGTGGAGTTGACGGATTACGCTTTTGCGACAGAATCCAGGCATTGATTATGGTCATATCAATCAAGTAGAAAAAAATTCGGTGATACCACTTTTGACCAAATCTTATTCCAAGTAGGGAATCAAGCAAGTTGACTCTGCCCGTGTGCTTGTTGTAAATACTGAGAACTCCTGGACAGGAAATGTTGATATGGCACGATCTTTTCTTGAAAGTCTTCTAACCTCAATTTAAGGTTTACTTCCAATAAAATTAGACAACAAGGTTTGTTGTCAAACCAGGAAACCACAGATACATCAACCCTATTAACCTTGGCAACATGTTCAGTAAATGTTCTGCGATCCCTTTGCTTCATTTCCTTATCTGACAAGACTGGAAAATTTCCAACACGGTTCCTACGTGCAGTTCCAACCATTTGAATTCCTTTCTTGAACATATCAAACATTCAACCCAATGCTGTTGAACCAATTATCAGCATACAATTTATGATTGACGTCAACTGGCAGGATTTGGGCTAGGTGCATGACAGTATTACTACTTGTTCCGATAGCTGGTTCATTATCAAAGTAAATGTTATCACTTCCTCCACATTAAACTTCAAAACTATAGCTGAAGCCAGAGACGCCGCTTAGAACAAAAACTTAAAAACCCCACTTTTGCGATTTTTTAGGGTTGTATTGTTTGATCCTTTTGAATAGAATAATCTGCTCATCAACGCCAAACTTCAATTGGAATACTGTTCAGCTGTTCATTCATTTTGTTTATGAGAGGGTGAAAAAGCTTGAAAAGCTTATCGTTTTGTCAGCAGAGGTATTGTCATCAAAATGAATAATGCTTTTTAATTTTTCAAGTGGTTGATGGGCATAATATCAGCTACATGAGCAATTCCAAAAAAAGATGACCAATAATCTCTTGTGCTTGGGAGTTTGACAATGGACATGTACAAGACGCATGTAACAAAACTAATTATGTCTTCCTTTTTTACAGCAACTGGATTTTCCGGATTGGTTTGCATGGAATACAACCTTGTCTGATAAGCAATTTCTTGAAAAAGCTCTTTTGGAAAAATCCGATAAAAGTATGACAATTCTGAACCAAGACAATCCAATAACTCGTTCATTTGTTGTTCATAGTTATTTCTAAATTTGTGGTCTTCTTGTTTGTTTGGAAGGTTTTCAACTTTCCACAATGGCTGAGATTTCTTTGCAGGCTTTTTTCCATTTGTATTAGCTTTCTTGGTAGTTTGCACCCCTGTTATACCGTGTTTTTGACCCGTGCTTCCATTTGCTTTTCTTAATATTGAAAGTGACTGATTGTCATTACTGTCATCACTTTCATCACTGCTATCGACTTCCTCACTGGAAGAAGAAGATATTGGCAAAAATAGTTCACAATTAGTTATATCTTCCTCATCGCTGGAGTCTCTATCTAAGGAACAGAGATTTGTGTCGTCATCAACAAATTTGATCAAAACAGGCACCTGTATCTTGTGGATACCAGAAGGCTTTCGACCATAGAAAGAAGTTGGGTTAATTGTTAAAGATTAAAAGAAGTATTAAAAAGGTTTTATAACAAAAGAAATAACAGTAAATCAAAAAAATAAAACCGCAAATATTTTTCTTACAGTTACAAAAAGAGTTGAAATGAAAGTTTAAGAAAATAGGTAAATAAATACACAAGAGGATTACCGATATGAATAAGTAACTTTAGGGATTTTTGGAAAATAGTATATTTCATAAGTTCTGATTAAACAAAAACTTTTTTTAATTAACTTTGATTATTTTTTTTATATTTTTAATTTAAAATAAGAATAGTTTTAAATAGACTAATTTTTAAATAGTTCCAACCTGGGTGTTATAAGGTGGGTGTAAGTTATTAGTTAGTTAGTTATGAGGGTGTTATTATGTAAGCATGGTGTTATTAGGTATTGGGTGTAAGCTGGGTATTGTTAGGTATTTTTAATTTATCTTGCAACATTAACAGCAACATTAAAATTAGGTTTGATTTAAATATTGCCCAGAACATTTATATAATGTTTTATGAAAGACCTTTACTTCTATCCTACTATTTAAAACAATAAGGATCAGTTAATATTAATACTATTATGACCTAATATCTTACAATATAATTACTTACAATTGAGTTTCTATATGATTCATTTGCTCAAAATTTACAATAAAAATACGAATAGTAATTTTAATAATTTACTGGATTTTAGCTAATTTGATGATTATTTTTTGTTAGTATAATGACTTTCATTACAGGTGAATAATAATAATATATTAATGTGAATTAGTTCAGCAAATTTTTTTTTAATGTATTTTCAAATAAAAAAGTTTTTTTCTTTTTTTTCTTTTTGGTATTTAGTTATTCCATTATTTATTATTATTAGTAATTCCTTTGATGTAGCTAATAAAACATTTTCTGTCTTTTTAGGGAGAATGTATTCAGTGTTTAGAAGGTCATTCGGGTCCTGTTCGTGGTTTGCTTTGGAATCCAGAGATTTCAAATATGATTATTTCTGGAAGCTGGGATTTTTCTATTAAAGTTTGGGATGTCAGGTTGTTTTTTTGAAAAGTATATGTATAAATGTTATAGCTTTAATTTTTTTTTTTTTTGTTGATAACTTTAATTCAAATTCGATTTTAGGACGGGATATTGTATTTATACTACTTCCGATCATGCTGCTGATGTCTACGGTAACTAAGCTATTTTTAGTTTTAGTTTTTTTATGTTGTTCACCTCCCCAAGGTTGAGAAAGCAACTACAGTTGAGTAGCCTATTTTATTGTGTTTACAGCCATCTCTCAACTCTTTAACTCTGAAACACAAACCTTGACAAATAAGGTGGCTGCTCGGATAAACAAGTTAAGCCTAGTACAAACAAGGACATGATTGATTTTGAAACTTCTTGCTTATGAAATGAGCGCTCTACCACTTCACCACTATTGCATTTTAACAGCAGTTACTTTTTTTATGTTTGTGTACATGTATATATATATATATATATATATATATATATATATATATATATATATATATATATACATATTTATATATCTACATATTTATATATATATATATATATATGCATTTGTATATATATATATATACATATTTATGGTTTAAGTGACATCATTTATTGTTTAAGTCACAATAAATCGATATTGCATTCAAATAATTAACCTGGTATTTATCAGTTGGACTGTTTATGTAATGCGGGCTATGTTGGTAAAACAAGAAATAAAATATCCACACATGTTAATAACACATCATTGGGATGGGACACATCAGGTATAGTCAAACATGCTCAACATTTTAGTGGTACAATTAACTGGACTAAAAAGTAATTTCTGTTACGCCTAACAACTACATGCGTAGGATACGCAAAACAATTTAGATACAGCGTTTGCAATTCTCAAGATCGCAGGTCTTAATTGCAAAAATGGTAAATTAGTGATGACACGCCATTGGAAAACACTTTTTGTTAAACTTGTTAAAGTCTAAATCTTTTATATATAAATAAAAAAAATATATATGTAAATGTTTACATATATATATGTAAATGTTTTATATATGTGTGTATATATATATATATATATATATATATATATATATATATATATATATATATATATATATATATATATATATATATATATATATATATATATATATACATACATATATAATATACATATACATAATATATATAATATATATATATATATATATATATATTATATATATATATATATATACATACATATTTTTGTTACTGGAAGAGAAAAGATGAAGATTGTAGAGCAAGATAACGATTGACAGACGACTTAAAATATTGCAAATTATATGAATCAGGAAACAAGATGAAGGAAGCGAATTCCAAAGAACTGATGTTCGAGGAAAAAAACTAGACGAATAGAAGAGTTTTTGGAGCACTTAGGAACAGTAACAGAAAAAGGATGAGACTTAATTGAATGACGAGTAACACGAGAATGAATTTTAGTAGATGGCACAAGAGACGCTAGCTCTTTAGAGCAGTGCCCATTATAGTATTTGTAGAAAAGAGAAAGAGAAGCAACATTACAACGATGTGACAGAGGTTGAAGGTTGGCTGCAAGAGCAGGTCCAACTATGTTTACAATGCCTTTTTGCACCTTGTCTAAAAGAGAAAGGGCATCATTAGAAGATCCGCCCCAGATATGGCAACAGTATTCCATACAAGGCCGGATTTGAGATTTATAGAGATAGAGAATAGAATCCAGAGTAAGAAAGTGAAGAGCTCAATAAAGAGAAGCAACTTTAGCAGATGCTAATTTTGAAACGGATTTGATATAAGGTTTCCAAGAAAGATCAGAAGTAAGAGTTAATCCTAGAAGATGAAGGGTAGGAGACTCATCGAGTACATTACTGGTCATAAATATAGGAAGGTCTAAATTATTGCGATAACGATTGGCCGAAAAAATTTGAGTTTTATCTGAATTAAAGTTCACCAGCCACTGCGAGCCCCATGCTGTAGCAGAAGTGAGATTCTTTTCGAGCTCAGATGCCCCCTGCAAGCAATCAGAGGGAGTTGGCTTCTTATCGTGACAAGAATATTATTATATATATATAATATAATAATATTATATATACATATAATATTAAATATATATATATATATATAATATATATAATATATATACTTATAATATTATATATGTATATATATATATGTATATATATATATATATATATATATATATATATATATATATATATATATATATATATATATATATATATATATATATATATATATATATATATATATATATATATATGTATATATATGTATCAGTTCTTGTTGAAGTCATAGGGGGGCGACCAAGTCTTTTCTGATTTACAACAGAACCAGTTGTTTTATTTTATTCACATCTTGTTGTGATTTTAATGTGCGTCAATAATTTGTCAATAATTAGCTTTGCTAATTATTGATAAAAGTCACATGTTGCATATTTTTATTATTTAAACGTTTTGTATAACAACCATTAATTGTTGACAAGAGTCACAAGTTGTATTTTTAAATGCTATATATAGTAAACAGTTTTTTTTTGTAGAAACATTGAGGTTGTCGATAAGTAATAAAAACATTAAAAACAAAATGGCTTCTAAATGCATTGAAAAACACATCTTTCTAACATCACTTACTGATATTTGATATTTTTCAGCACATTGCTTGAAGGTTAGGCCTTTTTTCTATCGCAAATGACCCAAGATCTAATGTCCAATGAATAATTTTGATATTTAAACCATTATTATTATTAGTTTTACTTTTTCTAAAAATAAATTCCAAAAAATATAGTTTAAAATGCTTATTGTTAATAACTTTAACAACATGTTTTTAATATTAATTATTTTTAATAAATAGTTATTGAAAAAACATATTTCATAATAAAAACGTAGATATTTCTTACTTCACATTCATTTTATTCTTTACTGTCACATTTATTTTAGACAGAAAAATTGTAAGATAGCAAATTTAATAGAGTTTTTTTTTTTTTTTGGGCAAGCAGCTAATTTTATGGTACGTTTGTAGCAGAAATTACATTGTTGAGTGTTTATACATAATTTTTAGTTTTGTTTTTCTGAACAGGCTTTCTGGGACAAACAAATACAAAGTAATTGTTCTAGTTCTTTGTGCAATTTGTAAACAGCAGACATCTTGCCATCAGCAAATAATTTTTAAAAGTTGAAATTTCTTCAAATATATAGTATTTTTGAATTTTTATTCTGACTAGAAGAAAAGCTTAAAAGGTTAGTAATTTGCATCAGTTGCTTTATACACATATTACATAATTACAATTAATTAGTTACCATGAATAGTTAATTAATAATCTTTTGTTTATTAAATGGATTAGTGTAATATTATCAATTTATCAGTCACATAATGAGGACTCAAATGAACATTGAATATTTGAATGTTATGTTCAAATGTTGAATGTTCATTATATTTTAAAAACTATTATTTTTAAAATAAAATGAACATTTGAACATAACATTCATGAACAGCAATTTTATGACAATATTTACTATTTAGTATTTTTTTATATCTACAGGCAGGTACTTAATTACATAATGGCAGCTGCAACAAGAAGTTCTGCTGAAGTTTGGCTTGTTGGCAAGGCCACCAACCAATTCTCTTCAGCAAGATTGGCTACTAATGGTGATACCATTTGCTGCCTCTTCTTTTACCACCTTGAAGAATACCTTACTGTGAAGGACAGTATTATTCGCACAATTAAAGATATCAATATATTTAGAGCTAAGCAAGAATTAGAGGATTGATTCTTAGAGGATTGATTCTGGTGAAAGAAAACTGAAGAAGTCATATAGTGAATATCAACTGTTGAAGGTGAATAGGACAAAAGCATATGAAAGTTGCAGATTTAAAGAGCAAATGTTCAAAAAGGACCTGAGGGAACTTTTTGACTTGGCCACAAAGAATGCTTTGGACATCATGACGAACAATGAAGACAATTCCTAACAATGCAAAGAGATGTCACCAGTTCAAGCATGGTTGGAGTGGATAGCAATTTTGCAGAGAAAGAGTCGAAGAAAAGAGCTCATATAGAAACTAATGAAAATCAAAGATTGAAAGAGACAGAAAAGTTGCAGCAAATAAAAACATCTGGTCTTGCTTTGGATATCAGTTCTTCATCTAAGTCTGAAGACGAGGACGATGTCCTTGACAACCTGACAATGTCTAGGAGCACCATCAGAAGGTCATGGATGGCTACCCGCAACAAAGTAGCTGAAGCAGAGAAGAGTTCTTTTTAATCGAATTTCCTCTTCTTTTTTATTTGGATGGGAAACTGCTTCCAGACATAGCTGGTGCAATAGAAATTGTCGATCGAATTGCTGTGATCGTTACTGGGAATGGTATTGAGAAGTTGTTGGCAGTCCCAAAAATTATCGGAAGAACTGGGGAAGAACAGGCTGCATGCTTAAAATTACTAGATGACTGGTATCTACGAGAAAAAGTTCAAGGTCTGGTATTTAATACAACTTCCTTCAACACAGGCATCCATTGAGGGGCATGCATTCTTATTGAGGAAGCCATTGGCCATGAACTTGTAAACATTGGATGCCATCATCATGTCCTGAGCAGTGTCTTTACAGCTGTTTTTGGTGGGACAGGTTGACCAGGACTTGGTCTTTTTAAGAGGTTTCAGAAGAAATGGCCTTACATTACGCAAACAGAGTATTCGCCAGCTAGAGACAAAATCTTTAATGAGGATATCAAAACTCTTTAGACGGAGATGGTTATCTACTACACCAAAGCCATAGGACATCAGTAGCCTCAGGAGGATTACCTTGAGCTTCTTCAGCTATGTCTTGTCTTCCTTGATAGAAGCAGTTTTAAGATGAACTTCCAGGAGCAATGCATCATGCTCAATGGATATTGAAGGCCATTTATTCTTTAAAAGTGGTGCTATTTGAAGGGCAATTGGAATTGACTGCTAAAGAAAAGTGAGGTCTGAAGGAGCTGGCACTCTTTGTTTCTCTCATTTATGAATTTTCTGGCATGAGGCTCCACTGGCTTCATATGCTCCCCTGAATGATGCAATGATGATCGGGCTTCTCAAGAAAAATCCAAACCGTATCATTGCTGATGCGGCTTACACTGCATTTACTCAATATCTGTGGTTCTTCTCAGAACATCTCGTGGGCTTAGCTTTTTTTGATAACTGAGTCCCTCTAGATGTTAAAAGAGCCATGGTAGCCAACCTCCAGCTTCCAAAGACTCAGTCAGCTCTGAAGAGAATAAGCACATGTGGCGCAGACTTCGATCATCTTTGTAACTCAAAGAACATTTGAGTTACAAAGATGATCGAAGTCTGCGCCACAAAAAAGTTTGTAACTCAAAGAACATTTTGTCTCTTCAAAGTACTTAGTATCGCTGGAAAGTAGGAGGCCAAGAGTTTTCCGTTGAAAGATCCAGAAGCATTAGAATCAGATGCTTGCTACCAAAATATGAAGGATTGAGTCGACAAGATGAAGGTTGTCAATGATAGTGCAGATAGACTTATCCAGAAATATAATGAAACTCTCACTAAAGACTAGGACCAAAAACAGTTTTTGCTTCGTTTTATCAAGCGACATCGCCAGATTTACCCATCCTCCTCTAAGGCAGCTATGATCAAGGTAGATGATATTTGGTGGGGCATTACTTATATGTCATACTTTTGAAATCAGTATTATAAGAATTTTTTATTTAAAATTTTAAATATTAAATGTGAAAATATCAAATGAAATTTTTACTCTTTTGAGAGTATAAACCTCATACATGAAAAGTCAAAATTTTTATTGACCCCTAATTAATGTCCGATTTGCTTTAAATTTTTACAGAAATTCTCTAATATTATATGAACAGAATTTTCAAACTTCATTTTTTTGGACCACCTTAATATATATATATATATATATATATATATATATATATATATATATATATATATATATATATATATATATATATATATATATATATATATATATATATATATATATAAATTGCAGTTTTCTTTGTTGATCAAAAAAGCCTATAATAGAACTCCGGTAATGTAGTTTAGTCAAACAAAAACACTCAAAAACTAGTAGTTTATGAACTAACATGAAAAGAAGCTTAAATTAACTTTTTAATGACAAAAATTCTAATGGAAGTAAAATAGAAAGTTCTCTACAATTTTAAAATTTTTTTGCCAAGTGTTTAAAAATTGTGACGCAGTTCACTGTCGCTTCTGAAAAAAAAAAAAAATAATAATATATAGTTTTATGTTATATTTTGTTAATTATTTATTAATTATTGTTCCTAAAAGAATTAAACTTTAAATAAAATGATGAAATTAAAATAAATAAATTTTTTTTTCATACTTCTCCCACTTTTGTGATTTTTGTGATTTTTGTTTGAATTTTTACCCATAATATTATGTTGTGTTTTTAAAAGTTTTTTGTTATTCTTTCCATTTAGTAATATTCTAAATATTTGTAAAGTAAAGACAATATTTATTTAAGTATGTCTAAGGTTGGCCAGGAGAAGCCTTGTACTGGTAACATATTACCTAATACAACCTGTCACATGTTCTGCTGGCTTTTAGGATTTGTATTTTGTCACATGTTCTGCTGGCTTTTAGGATTTGTATTTACTAGTAATGGCTCTAAGAAAGCAATTCTAGTATAAAACTCTTTCTCTTATAGCTCTTGGTTGAGGAAAGATCTTAAAAAATACTCATTTTTAATACAATGTAAAGCTTGCTAATGTTTTGTAAAAGGAGCAAAGAATGGGAAAAAGTTTTCTGTTAGCTAGTTTTGAACAACTTCCTCATATAATAGAGTTATTTAAACTTGTTTTATGCGTTTCCTGCCTAAATGATGATAGCTGAATTTTTTAGACTTATTACTTCTTGGTCTGTCTTTTTGGGACTTTTATTCTTACTTAATTATTTCAAACATTTTAAAAGATAAAGATTTAAAATTTTAAAAGAAAATACAAATAATTATTAAAAGTTAAAATATTATTAAAACATAATCTCTGGTTTGCACTGCCGAACTTTTTAATTTCACCTTGCATTACACATTGCATGACACCTTGCATTACATCAGGCATTGCACCTTGTATTACACCTTACATTACAATATAAAAATATATATATTAAATTTGATAAGATTTTGGCATAATCAATTATAGTTTTTTGGTATCACATGTTTTTGAATTATTTAGAAGAGCAGTTAAAAGTTACAAAAAAATTTTTAAAAGATTTTTTTTTTTTTTATGAATTAAAAATGAAAAAGTTGAAATTTAATCATTTTCATGATTTTCAAATACTTAATAACTTATAAACAGGAAAAATAAAATCTCTGGAAAAAATAAACATTAGTATTAACAAATGCACAATATAACTATGTGGAAATTAAGTCATTAAATAAAACTAAAGATTGTTTAATTATTACACTGTGTATAGTAAATGTAATCAAGCTTGTCAAGTTATACAATGTACAAGCATACAAATTAAATACTGAATAATAGTTTAGATAACAAAGATTCAAATTAGAGAAATTTGATAAGAAAAAAAATACAGACATCCACTTAGTTTCTAATGTTAATTTTTTTGTTTTTGTTTTTTTGATTTTTTCTTTTCTGCTAATTTATGGAAACTTTTGCTAACTTATGGTACTAAATTCATATCATTAACATAATGCTAATTGTTAAAAAAAATAACATAAATTCATTAAAAATTGTGAAAGATCGGTAATTTTAAACAAGTGTTGTATTTAGGTAAATGTTAAAAAGGATACATCATTATCTTTTTGTAATACAATTTGTTTATACATTACTTATATTATGATTTTTAATGGAATCATTACTTTAAATAATAGGTTTAGCATGTCATCCACAGCAACCATTTATAATTGCTTCTACCTCACGTGACTCTACATTGCGTTTATGGCATCTTCAAAGCACTGCCCAACCTATTTATGCTATTTTTTTGGCTGATCATGAAGTGGATAGTGTACTTTCTTGTCACGCAGGTATATATATACATACATATATATATATATACATATATGTATATATATATATATATATATATATATATATATATATACATATATATATACATATATATATACATATATATATATACATATATATATATATATATATATATATATATATATATATATATATATATATATATACATATATATATATATATATATATTTATTTTTAAGAGTAAGTTGATTATTTACTTTTTTTTCAAATCATGTAATGGCTAAGGTAATGAAAGTTGCATTTACATGTAAACTAAGTAAAATTGAAAAATGAAGGTTTTAGTTTTATGGTTGCTTGCAGATTAACAAAAAATTTTAAAATACCCCATTAGTAATTAAATTGAATCATTTGTCTTTAAGTGCTAAAGGCAATTTCTGTAATTCTCTTCAATTTTGGATTTTTTGCATTTTTTTGCATTTTTTACTATCCTAAATCCAATATTTTTAATTCATGTTATTTTTACCTAACACTGACAATTATTATTACATCTATTATTATTTTGTAATACTGGTTATAGGTTTACCAGTAAATACTTAAATTTGGATCAAGTTTTTTTCCGGTAAATCAAGCTTTTTGCTATGTAAGGATTGTTTTAATTTCTAATTGCTAAATATTTTTATCTAATCTAAGTTATTTATTTTCTTGTCGATAGATTAAAAATTAAAAATATAAAAGTGCAAAGCACTCTTTTGTTTGAACTTAATGACTAATTTATGTTTAAAAAAAAAAAAGAAGAACATGCAAAAGAACCGGCAGTTGCAATAGCATCGAAAACTACTTCTTTTATCAAAAAAGAGACGATTCTCTTGAAACTGTACTTTCAAGAATGATTGCACAAGATGGTATTCCTTTCAATAAATTTTGTACCAAAAATGATAAATTACTGCAAAAATACGTTAAAGAAACTGTCGGAAAAGAACTTTCTGTCGGAAAAGAACTTTAATTTTAGACTGTAAAACTAGATGGAGTACTTTATTAAGTATGCTGGAAAGATTTTTTAAACTTAAAGATGCTGTTCGTAAAAGTCTAATAGATTTAAAAGTTGACATTGATTATAATGAAAATGAAGTAAAATTACTTTCAAATATAACATCAAGCTTGCAACATATTAGGTTGGCTGTTAAAACACTCTGTACTGAAAAGGGTAATTTATATGTAGACGATCTTACATTAAAATTTATGTTAGACGAGTTAAGTAACCAAAACACTTTTTTAAGTATTGCACTAAAAAATGAATTAACAAGTTGTATTAAAGAAAGAAGTATGATAATTTCAGACGTGTTACTCTATATAACAGACCCTAATGATATTAATTCTGTTAAAGACAATTATGGCATTTTTAATATCAGCAGTAAAGCTGTAGTTATTAAAACTATTTTTGACATTGTAGAAAATATTTTGTACAATAATGTGGAGAATATCCAAAGGCACCTAAATGAATCATATTTGGATTTAAATAACGACCTCATTACTGTTGAACCAAATACTGATTTTTCTATGAAGGAAAAACTTTATCTTTTTCTTTAAAAATAAAAGGACAAGAATAAAGGGAGTACTGTTTTGAAAACCTGAAAGAGTATTTTCAGGAACTGGACTAATTTGTATAAATATTAGATCTCGATTAGGAGACAAGACATTGGATAGTTTAAGCTTTCTAAGAAACTACTTTTTGAAAAATGATATTTTATATAAGTTGTATTGATTTATTGATATATAAAGTTTATCAGTAATTTACCGATTTATCAGTATAACAATTTTCATTTACCGAATTACCAGTAAATCAAAAAGTCTGTAAATTTACAATCCCTATAAGGGAGAAACCCTAAAACTTCAAACAAGAAAAATTGCTATATTCCTAATGCCGTCAAAAAAGATTGTAAAATTACATGTTCTAAGATAAAACTAGATTTTAACCATGCTAGTTTTTTCAAAATAGACAATATCTCATCGAATAAAAGCATCAGGTGAGTTTTTTTCTGGAAAGCAAATAAAAAAACCCTTTTTTAGTGAAATTAGTTGTAAAAAAAGAATAAAGTGGTGCATTGAGCATAAAATTTGGACATGTGAGCAATGAGCTAAAGTTATTAAGAGCGATGAGTCTCCTTTTGTGTTGTTTTATAATGGTCGATCTCACTGCTGGAAATTAATTGGGGAAAAGTTCAACCCCCAAACATGCAAGGCAACCATTAAACATTACAAAAAGTTTAATGTTTGGGTAGCTTTACAGGAAGAGGGTACCATGAACCAACATTTGTCACAAAGTCTTAGTTAATCAATTTGGACCAAGTATAGAAGAACTTTTCCCTAATAATGACTACATCTTTCAACAAGATAATGATCCCAATCAAGTGGCACAGTTGAATAAAAGATATTTGGAATCAAAATTGATACCAATTATGTCTTGGCCAGCACATTTTCCTGATATAAATCCAATAGAAATTCTTTGGTCTATATTGGATAGGAAATTGCAAGATCGTAGGGAAACAAATAAAGATAAACTGTTCCAAACTGTTCTTGCGGATTGGAATGCTTTTTCAAATGACTTATTAAAAAGACTTGTAGATAGTATGCCTTTTAGATGCGCAGGAGTCATAAGAAACAAAGGATGGCCAATTAAATACTAGTACAAATAAAACTTGAAAAATATGTTACAAATCCTAATTTCTTTTCATTATATATAATTTACAATAATATTATATACATTTCTATAAAAATTTCTTTTAAAATTGTTCTGAATTACTTTTATTATATGAGTTTAAGACATTTTTTCTTGTTTTTTTAATCAAAAAAGGTTTTTTTTTTGCACCTCCTGTATATATATATATATATATATATATATATATATATATATATATATATATATATATATATATATATATATATATATATATATATATATATATATATATATATATATATTTATAAATTTTTAGAGAAAAGTAAACATCCACATAGCATTGAAATATTGTCTGGAAACATTATGAAATTAATTAAATCAAGTAAATCGAAAACATTTGCACAGAAATTGCAGTTATATGCTCATTGCTTTTTGGTTAGTTTTTTTTTATTTTATTATTGAATTAGCTTGTAAATCCATATTACTTTATATATATATATATATATATATATATATATATATATATATATATATATATATATATATATATATATATATATATATATATATATATATATATATATATATATATATATATATATATATATATATATATATATATATATATACAGTGGTTTTCAAAAATTTAGACGCACTCATATTTGAGAATAGAAATTTTTAGTTTTTTAACGATAATGACGAAAAAAGATTTCGGTTTAGTTTTTTTTCTATTTATTAGATAAATACATACAGAATACAAAATTTAAAAAAAGTTTACAAAAAAAATGAAATACTAAGTAATAATTAGGTACAACTACATGGTATTAAAAAAATTAGACAAAAAAAATTATTAATAAATTTAGACGCACGATTCATTAGAAGGCGTAATTTATGAACCAATCAATATTTTGTGTATCCGCCTTTTGCTTTAATACAACTAAGAACTCTTCTAGGCATAGACTCAACAAGATTTTTGCACATCGCTTCTGGGACCCCATACCAGGTCTCCTTAAGGAATTCCTTCAGCTGACCAAGTGTGGAAATTTGAACCTTTGCTAATTTACGGTCAATCCAAGCCCAAATGTTTTCAATCGGGTTCAAATCAGGTGAATATGGAGGCCACGGAATTGTCATGATATTATTATCGTTGAACCACTCCTTTGTATAGTATGCAGTATGTGCAGTAGCGCTATCTTGTTGAAGTTTCCATGGTTTATCATTGAGCATAAGCAGGTCAATTGATGGAATTAGGTTGTTTTCCAGTACTTCTACGTATATTCTGGAGTTGATTCTTCCGGTGTATGTTTGGCACATACCAACACCTTTGTAATTGAAGCATGACCAGATTCCTATCGAGCCTCCTTTACTTTGTACAGTTGGTCTAATGTACCTGGCGTAATACTTTTCGTGAGCCATTCTTTTGACTGTTATGTTAGATTTGCGATTGATAAGCTCAAAGTTACTCTCATCACTCCACATAATGTTTTCCCATTGATCTATTGTCCAATACCTTCTTTCACGACACCATTTTAGTCTCCTTTGTTTATCATATGGACGCAGAAGCAGTTTCTTCAAAGCAGTGTAGACTCCAATCTTGTATTTGATAAGTATTCGTCGGGCTGTGCTTTGAGAAATAGATGTATTTCGCGTTGTATTGAATTCTGTGGTCAATTCTTTGTAACTAATTCTTGGATTAGCTCTGACAGCTCTAAAAAGAACACTATCGTCCTTTCTCGTGGTTGACAAAGGTCTACCTGGCCTTGTTTTCTCTCTGGCACCACCAGTGTGAAGAAAGTTTTGTTTCGTTGTCCGAACGCATTTCTCAGAAACTCCAATTAACTTGGCGATTTCTCTATTACTTTTGGTTCCTTCTTTGATGTGCCCAATAATTTGCCATCTTTCACCTTGAGTGATACGTCTTTTGCCCATTTTTTGCGTCTTTTTAGCGCAAAACTAACTTAACTTTTGTTTATTTATTAAATAATGATTAACTAATTCCAGGTAAGTCATATTTATATAAGGTTTTTTGACAAAATCAATTAATTTAAGCCTATTAATGAGAAATATGAGAAAAAAACTACTAATTAACTATCAATTAACAAGATATAAGACTTTTTTAATTGTGCGTCTAAATTTATGAACAAAATAAAATCAAGTTTATCAATTAACTTTTTTGTGTTAATCGGTATAGAATGAGTAATAAACATCCTGTAAAAAAAAATTAAGGTACTTTATAATAGAGTTTCATTTCCTCTTTTAAATTATATATCAAACATAGCGGTAGCACTTTTATTTTATTTTTATTTTGAGTATTTTCTTACATATATGAAAAAAAAAATGAATGCGTCTAAATTTATGAAAGCTACTGTATATATATATATATATATATATATATATATATATATATATATATATATATATATATATATATATATATATATATATATATAAGGGAGATTAGGTAAGAATATACTTGTAAATTAGAGATAAAACAAAATATCATCTAATTTTATTTTTATATTCATTCAGTTTTTAAATTTTGTATTATAACATTTAATGTTGTCTGTGTGGAAAAAAAAAGTAAATGGCCAAACTATTCAAGTGTTCACAATAAATGATCTAACTCATTAGTTTTTTCCTGAAAAATAATTTAAAAAGTAAAAACTTACAATTAATTATCCTTAGTATTAGTCTTTACTAGTAATAGCCTAAGTGTTTACTATTTCAAAGTTCATTTAAAATTCAAGAAAAAAAAAAATCATAAATTTAAATAAAAATAAGTTCAAGATTTAAAAACATCTTAAGAAAAAAGAGATTGAATGTAAAAGTATAATAAAAAATTTTCAAACCTAAAACTAAGGCTGACTGAAAAAAAAACCTGACACTGAGGCTAACTAGAAAAAACCTGACTCTAAGCCTGGTTGCAAAAAAACCTGACACTAAGGCTGACTGCAAACACCTAATTTAAAATAATACAGTCAATCTATCACTGTTTATTCTCAACTTAATCATTATTTATCATAATTCAAAATATATAGTTATTAAAAGAAATTGGCATCAAATGTAAGGGAATATAAATTATTGAAAAGTAATTATTAAAAGATATTGGCAACAAATTAAGTTAAAAATCAACAATATCACACTAATGAACATTTTTAAATTTTGGTTTAGAATGCTTTCTTACCATGTTTGTTTTCAGTTTTACTTTATTGGGTAATGATTATAAAAGTCAATTCCAAGAAGAAACACCTTTTAAAAAAACTATAAATTTTTAGCTCATAATTATTTAGTACTTTGATTTGTTTTTGATTTTTATCAAGGATTGAATGTTTATAGCTCTTGTATATCTAAAACATTTAATAAAATATGTTTCTATTGAGGATTTTTTTTATCGTTTGCTAGCGCATACTTTTTATTTTGATAATAAACAACTCTTCAATTTATTTATTTTTTAATTTTTTTGTTGTTGTTGTTAGCAATATGAAGGTACAATCAATAGTATTTTTATTTTTTCTAATTTTCTTCATTATTTTATTTAAGCCTCCAATCAATTTGAGAAACTTTTGGCTGCTTATTTCTGTAATAAAAGATGGAAGAAAAGCAGTTCTACCAAGTACCTACAATGAGGGAATCATGCACGCATTACATTTAGTCAAATACAAAGCTGTAATAGTTTAATTTGAGCAATTTTTGTTATATTTATTTGTTTTATTATCTCTTTAGCTACTTTTTTTTAAAGGTTTAGAGGTTACAATATTTTGAGCTAGAAGCCTCCATATTTATTTTTTTTTAGTTATTCACCTCCTTAAGGCCGAGAAGGCTGCTACAGTCAAGAAGGCTACTTTAGTGGTTACAACCCTCTCTCAACTCTATAACTCCAAAACAAGAACATTGACAAACAAGGCCGCTGCGCGGAGAAACAAGTTGAGCGCGGTACTACCAGGGATATGGTGAAGATCGAACTCGAAACTTCTTGCTTATTAGGCAAGCGCTCTACCATTACACTACTACCACATATGGGTATGAGGGTTTCTAGTTAAAAATTTTGTGAAACCTTTAAAAAAAAAACCTCAAACCCAGAGAAATGTTTTAAAGTTTAGAAACATGTTTAAAAAAATAAAACTAAATCAAATCAAAAATTTTTCAAGGGTTGGGATGGGTGCCTGTTTCTCTATAGCTATGCCCTACTTGTTTTTTTTTTGTTTTTTCAAAGCTAATTTTTTATTAAGAGTTTTAAATACAAAATACTTATTTTGCAAAAAAAGTTATTTAGTTCATATGATTATAAATTTTGTTTGATTTATAGGCTGAAGCACAAGAGTTAGAGATGGCTAAATCTAACTTCAGCAAAGGAATTGCTTCAAAGAAAAAGAAAGAAATGTTGTTAAAAGCTGCAAACATATATATATCTATTGGACAGCTTGAAAAATATTGCGAGATTATGGTTGAACTAAATCAAGTAATATTTTTAAAAAGATTTTATATGTAAAATTTTTAAGTTTTAATAATATAGAGATATCAAGTTGTGTTTAAAAAGTAAGGTAACTTTTCAAATATTGCAGACAATATAAATTTGATTTTGATTTGTTTCATTTTTATATGTTTGTACAGTTTTTTATTTACAGAAAAAAGTATCAGATGTATTTAGGTGGCTTAGCTTTTTTCTGTTAAATAAAAAGATTTGTTTGCATGAAGCAGTATAAAAAAATGTTAGGATTAGTGTTAAAAAACATTTCAATGCTTTTGGTAATACACCGTTTACTCATTGTTGCTTGTGAGAGATTTTTTTCTCCAAAAACAACCTCTTATCCATGCTCACTTGATATGGCTCCCTATGACTTTTTTCTGTTTCCAAAACTGAAGTGACAAAAATGAAAAGACAAAGATTTGTAGCGATTGAGGAGATAAAACTGCATCACTGGAAGAGCTCAAGACTATACCAAAAAGTCAAAAAAAGTCAGAATTGCTTTGAGGAATGGAAAAAGCATTATCACATGTTTTATATACATAGATGAGTTTTTTCCGGAATTCCCGGAATACCAGAAATTCACTTTTAATTTTCCAGAAATTTCCGGATGTTTTTTGTTATTAATTTAAAAAAAAAATTATATATTTTTACATAAAATTTTAAATACGACAACTTTTGCATTTAAAAAAATGTTTTCTATAATTAAAATTTTTACGAGATCAATTTTTGTAACAATTTTTTTACTTTTTTTTTTTTTTGCTTTTTAATTCATTCAAATTAACTTTTTCGAATATTAGAAATTTCTTTTTGTAAAAAGTTAAATATTCTAAATTCCGTTTTCCGAATGTTTTTGTTGTCTTTTACAGGGTTATTCATTCTTATATGCGCGTCTATTCAATTTTATATGCGTATTTATTCATTCTTATATGCGTTTTAAAAAAGCAATAAGAACAAAAAAAATCATTTAAGCATTTTGTTTTGAAAAAACAATTTACTTTTTTCAAAACAAATTTTTCTTATTTCCTGGTAAACGAGGTTAAAAATACTTAAAACGGAGACTTGTTTAATTTTATTACATTATTAAATGAATAAATGAGTTAAATGAATAAATGCGCATATAAGAATGAATAAACACGCATATAAAAATCAATAGACGCGCATATAAAAATGAATAACCTTGTAAAACAATCAATTTCCAATTAATTAATTTTCCGGGACTTTCTGGGATTTTAAATATAAAAAAATTTCCGGGATTTTCAAAATACTTATATAAGTCAAATACTTATCTATGTATATAAGGGATTACATAGTGTACTTTGAAGAAGACAAATTAAAAATTGAACAGTAAATATATTTTCATAAAAAATGTAAAGTCACTTTACTTTTTAAACACATTTCATATTTACAAGTATATAGAGATAATTATTTAAATATTTTCTTTTGATTTTTTTTAATAGTTATTTGTTTAAATTAATAGTGGGAAAGAGCATTATCAGTTGCTCCTGGTGTGTCAATTGAATACTGGCAGTTCCTTATGCAACGGTTTTTGAATTAAATATTTTTCTAGTTATAATAACAGTAATGTCTGTGAAATAAAAATTGACACATTGTAGGAAGAAAAAAAAAAGAAGTTGCGAAAGAAAAAAGGGTTTGCCAAAAATAAAAAAAAAAGTTTTGTGTGCTTCATCTGAGCTAACCTGACTATCCCAGAATAATAAAGAACTAATAAAGTCAATTTTTTGACAATTTTTATTTGGCATACATTAATTGACAAAACATTGAATTACATTGTGCATATATATATTTTTATTACTTTTATTATTAATTCAAAAATAAAGTAAAAATTTTCAGATATAACGAGGTACTTTTTACAAGAGAAGATGAAGATTTAAAAGTATTCAGCATGGCCTCAAACGATATTGTCAAGGTTTTTTTTTTTAATATATTATCTGCTAAAAAAATTTTTTTAATTTATATTTTACTTTAAATTTTTTTGATATTTAGCTGTGCAGTTTTTATCGAGAGGTTACAAAGCAGTATCAAGATGCTTTGTTAGCTGTCCAAGTAGAACTAGAATCTGAACGACTACCATATCATAACAAAGTTCAAAATTCATTCCAAGACAATGATCTTCCTAAAAATAATGATATTTTTTTTCAGAGAAATGAAATGAAAATGTTTGTTTTTGTTTTTAATAAAATGATAAAATGATGTATAAAAATTTTGTTGTTAATTTATATTACTTTATATTATTAGTTTTTATTTTTGATTGTTTTTGACATATATTTTTTAATTTAAGTAAAATACAGCAAATTAATTTTACTACTAGTTTGCAGGCTACAATATCTCATGAGCTATCAAGTTTATACATGAATAATGGTGATCCAATTGGAGCGGCTTCATCTTATTTGTCTGTCAATAATGTAGATGTAAAAAAAATTTTTTTTTTAAATAAAATTTGTTTGTTCTTTTGTTGTTTTTTTGCAATTATTTTTCAATTTTTTTAGTCAGCTTGTGTAAGCCTTTTACAAGGAAATGAGTTAGAGCTGGCATTTTCTTTAGCAAAAGTTCTTCCTGTTAGTAAAATAATATATCAAGAGGTTCTTATAACTTTATCAAGGCGATGTGAAAAGCATAATCTTTGGTTAGTTTTTTTGTTGTTGTTGTTGTTATAAGTATTTTTTTTAATATTATATTATTTTAAAGATTTATAACTACTAAGATGGACATTTTGAGCATGGGTCTGTGAAAAACTTTGCATCAACCATGTAATTATAAAAAATGATGTCTGTATCTTTAAAACTTTCATGAAATGTCTATATTTTAAAAGTCTTAAAGTTATCAATTAAACCCAGTATTTTTAGGAACTGCTTTGAAAGTGTAGAGAAAAATCTATTTTTCCCGTTATTTCATCTATGTACTAATGATAATAACAATTCTAATGAAAAATTTTAAAGTAGTCATTTAGTCAGTATCTTATAATATTATAATCTTATAATATATCATTCCATTGAATAAAAGTAGCCATTTATACCATTCCATTGAAAAATTTAAATGATAATGACTTTACTTCATATTGCTGCCAAATACATTCTGCCATTATTTCATTAATGCCAACATTTATAAAAACTATCAACAAAAATAAATAACAATTAAATATTCATAAAAAGAACTTTTATATTGTGCAACAAAGGGCATATGAATCAAAAATTAAAGTTTCTTACAGATGTATTTAAATGGTTATAACATTTTAAATTTTGCAACTACTTCTACCCTGTAACAGGGTGGGAGTGTTAGCGTTTTATAAAGAAATTTTACTGGAAAAATAAAACTTGACCATTGAGTTCATTAAGACTATTAAATTCATGAACATTTTTATACATTTAGATTAAGTCATCGCACTGTTCTCTTAAATCTAAACTCATTAAATTTAAATATTTAGGGCGTTCTTAGTACAATAAAACTTTTAATTCTCTAAGGTTTCTTGCTTGCCTTTTTTTTTTCCAGCCTTTCTATATCTTCCTTTAGATATCGACACCATATTACATTTGCATATTCTAAATGTGGTCGTATATACAATTTATACAAAATTTCAATCATTTGTGTGTTAATTATGCTTAATCTTCTTTATTATCAGATCAATTATGGCATTTGTTTTGTTACATATGTTATATTCATTACACTTGCATTTTCCATTTTAAATCTGATCTTATTCTGATTCCTAAATCTCCTTCTTCATTTAATATTGTAGATAATCTAAAAAAAAAAAAAGAAAAAGTTTAGAATAATAAAATTTTTATTATTATAAAATCTACTCAAACAAATTTTGATTTTAATATACAGGGATTTATCTATAAAATGGTTAAAAGAAATTGGAAATGATGAGCTGTTCAAGGCATGTGCACGTTTTCCTGGGAACAATACACAGAGAAATGAACTTCTCCTGAAGGTTGTTATTTAATTTAGACTAGGCTATTACTTTTTTATTTTGTCATTATTTAAGGTTAATTTTTTTACCTAATGAATTTTTAGGCAGGGTTACCAAACCTTCAAGAGTGTCAATCAGTATATGAGAGTAAAGCAGATAAAGATCTTTTGGATATTTTTCCATACATGATTGTTGCTGAAACAAAACATGAATCCATTCAAAATGTTTTGTTACAACTGAAAGGTTTTGTTAATAAAAAGATTTTTTATGATACTCGAAGTCCCACTAAACTCACTTTTTTCAATATTGAAATTTTTACATTTTTAAAAAGAATTTGTAAAGATTGTAAAAAAAGATCCTAAATTTTTTTTGAAGTATAACAATAATAATATAAAATACTACATAAATAATATTTTTGTGATAACGTTTGATTTATGTTTTTTTATAAATATATTTTTTACAGCCTGTATGAATACAAGCACCTGGAACTTAGATAAAGTTTTACCATATATGCAAGTAATTTGGAATATAAGAACTGATATTGTTCTTGTCATGGATACCAAGTTGTATGTAGTGATTTTTTTTACAAATTATTGTCTTTGTATTGAAATGTTTAATCTTTATACATATGTGTGTGAGTGTGTGTGTGTGTGTGTGTGTGTGTGTGTGTGTATGTGTGTGTGTGTGTGTGTGTGTGTGTGTGCGTGTGTGTGTATATATATATATATATATATATATATATATATATTGTATATATATATATATATATATATATATATATATATACAGGCCTTGTTTTAAATAAAAAAGTGCTTAATGCATTAGCTTAACGCGATTTTGACGTCATAAAATTATCTTTATTTTTTTTTATAGACGTTAAGTGTTTTAACTACCACAATAAATAACCGCAAACTAGTTCAATTTAACAATTAGCTCAAATATAAACTATAAACGTTTTAAATCTAAATTTATTATGAAAATTTTGTAATGTTTTCCATTGTTATTTTATTATTAATTTTAGTTCAATATTATTTAGTAAAAAAAAAATATATATATATATATATATATATATATATATATATATATATATATATATATATATATATAAATTATTTCTGAAATTTGTTTTTGAATAATTGTTTTTAATCGTTATTGAATAAAAAATAATAATGATTTTTTTATTTTTAAAAATTTCTAGAGTAAACAAAAAAAATTAACATTGATAAACACAAACCCATGTTAATTATTTAAACAACGATTTTGTTTTGACTAGCAAACAAAAATTTAAGTTTTTAAATATTTTTTAAATTAATAAAAGCGTTTCAACTTGCGTTTTATAAAAATATAAAAAAGTTTTGTCTGCTTTGAGCATATTTTTGATACGTAGTTTAGAACGCGTTCGCTAGGAATTTAATTCATAAATTTTTTATGTTATTGTAAAAACATTTAACTTTTTAAACATATCACAAAGAAACAGAAAAATCGTTTTCAACGATTAAATCTTTTTTATTTTATTTTAGGAAATTAAAAAAAATTAAATTAAATATAAAAGACTTAATTATGCAAACTCTTTTGTTAATTATTCTTAAACCAAAAAAACAAATACTATTACGCCAAACTTTTATCGTGCAAACTTAAAAAATACTCAACTGAAATAATTTAAGTATATTTAATAATTTGAATCGTATCTGTTTATAATAAACTTTCGTAAAAAATTTTGTTTATTAAAAATTAAGTTCCTTAACTTATAAACAAACTCAAAAGTATTTTCATTCTACGTATAATTACAAAACTCTTTTGTTTTTTTTCGTTTGTAAGCAGTTTAACTTAATAAAATAAAAAAAAGAATAAATATGAGGTAATCTTTGTTAAGAATAAATTTAATTTATTTATTGAACTATATTTTTATTTTTAATTATATATCAACTTAATCAAAATATAGTAACATGTTAAAATATTTTAACATGACTTGTATTATTTATAAACCGTTGGGCAGTTGCCCTTACGGCACTATTGTTTTTGGATATTATTTTATTTTGATGAAGAATCACAACTTACATTTGATTTTAATAACGTAAGTCTTCTCTTTTTCTTTGATCATCGCATCGGCAAAGCATCGGCAAAGTCCCAAGATTTAAAAGTTTTTAAAGTAAATCTTTTGTCCTTCAAAATACAATCCATATTCGAACTTTAAACAATTTAGAGATAATAGAAATATACTAGTTTGTTTTTTTTTATAAAGAAAAATACATATTCATTAGTAAAAAATGGAGACTGTCATTAAACTAAAACGTGCCTTAGTATTTATTGAACGGAACCTGTAATGTGCGCGTGCATAGTAAAACCTCCGTTATATAAATATATTCAACGTAATATTAGTGTCATCAGCGGATGTTGTAGTCTACTCATGATTTCTTTACCTTATAATATAACTTGATTTATGAAAAAAAAAAAACTTATTGAATTGCACACAGAAGAAATTTAACAAATTGTCTTCATTCAAATATTGCGAGTAACAGGTAGTTTTTTTTTTCTGTGCCGACCCCCTCCCCCCGCATAACTTAAAGGTAAATGTATCTATATACCTTTAACTAATAAGAAAAGCAAAGACATTTTTTTTAATATCTCGAAAAAATGTCTTGATATTTTTGTCATCATGATAACAAAAATATTATGACATTTTTTGAGATATTCAAAAAAATGTCAATTCTTAATTACAAATTTTTTTGCAAATGTTTTTTATTATAAATTCAGTAAAAAATTCTTAAAAAATCTATATTACAAAAAACATTTATATTCTGTATTAATAAATATGGAATATAGATTTTTTAAAAGTTTTTTACTAAAAACTTTAAAAAATTACTACTTTTTATTAAAAAACATTGCAAAAAATTTGTAGTTAAGGATTGACAAACAATTTTTCATGTTGCTAAATATTTGGATAAAAAGTTTAGCGTCAAATTAATTGCTATAAAAAGGAAAGATATATCGCGATGAAAAGTTACAACAATTATTGTTAAATTAAATTATTTTTTTAAATAAATATCTTTACATACCGTTATTTAAAAGTTAATGTGGTTTTTTTGAAAATTAATTACTTCTTTTATGTTACCGCTAATTTAAAAGTTAAAAAATGATAAAAAGTAGCTTAACCAAAACAGCTCTACGCGTACGTAAAAAGCGCTTAAGGCGTACGTAAATCGCTCTAGGCGTAACGCTTTAAAACAAGGCCTGATATATATATATATATATATATATATATATATATATATATATATATATATATATATATATATATATATATATTAAATTAAAACTTCTTATTATGGATTGATTTCTATTTGCAAAAATTATATTTATTTTTACAATATTTCAAGGGAATATGGATACCCTCGTTATCAAGTATATAAAAACTGTTATAAAAAAACAAAAACGCTATATTATATAAAAACTGTTTAAATTAACAAAACAATGTTCTTTGTAAGAGCTTCTTTTTAAGAGAGTTATTTAAGTGAGTTTTTTGTGATGTAAGAATTTAAACATGGGTTTCCAAAATGACGTCGTCACATAATCGCCATCATCTCGATTAAGACCATTGCCGCGAAAGGTACTTTCGTTGAGTTGTATTTCCAAGGCTTCCCTAACTTTCCTATTAAAACTATTTGTTTCGATTTTTAACGTATTGCGACCTTTCCTGTTGAATTTTCCTTGGCAAATTTTGGAATGTTTAGCTACAGCTGAATTTTCCCCTTTACCTTGTTGTGCACTTGTTTGATGCTGGCATATCCAAGACGATATCTTTAGTCTAGTTTCACCAACATAACATTTGTCACAAGAGCACTTTAATTTGTAAATGGTAAAGAGCACTTTAATTTGTAAATAATACGAGTGATTGTGCTTTATGAAAATAAATAAAAATAAATAAATAGAAAAATATTATATAAAATCGCTAGTAAAAATATTAGCTATTGCACAGTTTTTAATCGTACAATATTAAAATTTCCAGTTTATTAATCGCTGACTTTTTAAAAAGAAAAAATAATTATTTGAAAAACTTTAAATTACATATTTGAGAAAATCAAACATTAGCATATTTTATAATCTTTTTTAAATGTTTAGTTATAATGTTTTTTATTCGTTTAGTAGACAAAACGCGTCAAACGTCGAGGAAATAAACCAATGTTTTTACATTTTAAAAAACGAAACATTCCAAAACATTTTTAAATAATATTATTTCTACATTAATGATTTAAAGTAGTTTTGCGGTAATTAAGTAAATTGGTGCAGTTAATGTTGATAAATATGAAAAGCAAATAAAAAGAATTTAATGACGTCAAAAATCACGTCGTGCTTATGCGTCACGCAGTTTTTATTCATCACAAGGCCTGAAATATATATATATATATATATATATATATATTTATGTGCCGTGAGCTCCAAGTAAATTGGGCTCCAAGTAAATTTTTTGTTAATTTTTTTATTTGACATGTTTTGAAAAAAGAAGATTAATTAAAAATTGCTACCCCAACCCAAAAAACCCTGTGAAGTTTGTCATGATTAGGGTTTCGAAAACTGACTGATTTTTTGGCAGATAAGTCAGAGGAAATAACGTTTTTAAAAGATGTTGACATATTGTCATGAAAAATTACTTGAGGTTGTTCTTGTACGAGTTCTAAGACTTGCTCATGTTTTCATTTTTCGTCATTTAGTTTTTTAATACGTTCTTTCTCAGCCCTACCTTTTCTTTTATGATTTATATTAAACTAAATAATTTATAGAAATAAAAAAATATATATTAGTAAATGCTAAAAAATAGTGTAAAAACAAAAAGTATTTAATTTTTATGCAATAAAACAAAAGTAAAACATTGTTTTTTTATGTTTTTCTTTAATAGCTGCGCTATATTCAATGTTACAATTTTTTACATTTTATTGCTGCGCTATATTCGATTTTATAAAACCTGTTCTATTTTATTGTTTATCGTTAGAAAAAAACAACGTAAAAGCTTTCCTGCATTAATGTTGCTATGCAATATAATTTAATTGTTGTTTTTGCAACTTACTGAGTTTTTATAGTTTGTGGAACTAAGAAATTTTAAAATTTAAAAAAAAAACACTACTTTTAATAATAAAAAAAATGAAAAACCATAAAATTGGTAAAGTTTTGAGACCAACCCATTTTTTCAAAAGGAGGGTGACAGCTACCCTACTCACCCCTCCTAGTTATGGACCTGATGTAAGCATCATTATAAAAATAAATCATTACAGTTGATTAAGTGATTTTTGAGAAAGCTTTATTTAAAATTGTCCAAATTTTGACCATTGTGTTAAAAGTATAAGTTTAAGTTTTTTTGATTAAATAAATATTTATTTTCTAAATATTATAAACATTTATTTTAATATTAGGCGTGATCAGATCCTTGGTGTTTCTGCATACATTGGAGCATTACAAGCAATTCAACGAAGCTTTCAAACTATTGTTTTTTTTTTATTTCAACATGCAAGGTTTGTTATCACTAAATTACACTAGAAATAACAAAATTACACTAGAAATAACAAAATTACACTAGAAATAAAAAAATTACACTAGAAATAACAAAATTACACTAGAAATAACAAAATTACACTAGAAATAATAAAATTACACTAGAAATAACAAAATTACTCTAGAAATAACAAAGTTACACTAGAAATAACAAAATTACACTAGAAATAACAAAATTACACTAGAAATAACAAAATTACACTAGAAATAACAAAATTACACTAGAAATAACAAAATTACACTAGAAATAACAAAATTACACTAGAAATAATAAAATTACACTAGAAATAACAAAATTACTCTAGAAATAACAAAGTTACACAAGAAATAAAAAAATTACACTAGAAATAACAAAATTACACTTTTTTTGTAAATAGTTTTTATTAAATTTTAGAAATTTTAAGTTTTTATCAATGAAAAGAAATTATTCAACTGCAACATTAATATAAATGTAGTGTGATTTTACGTCTCTTTCAAAGAAAACAAAGTTATTTTGTATACCGTAGTTGTAATCCTAAAATTAGGGCAATAGCCCTCAAATACCCATGAACTTTAAAGGTGTGTTTGTTAAACTTTTACAAAGATAAATTTATTAGTTTCATAAGACTCTGCCATGATGGAAACTTCACCTAATCGTATAGAGGAAAGTTTATTGCTGATATATAAAAGAACAGCCTTTGAACTTACTTTTGAATCTTCAATAAATAAATACCACTCTACAGCTTTATATTCTATATCCCAGAAAGTCATTACACCATAAACATTATTACCTGCTAATCAAAAAACTTTTGTCTGCTTTTACCTGCTGGAAAAACCTTTCAAGTCTTTACCTTAATTGTAAACAGTAGCATACTTTTATTTTAAGTTGCAATAAAATCCATCTCTTTAATCGAGAGCCCAAAACTTTTTTGTTTAGACAAGTTTAAGTCATGTACCGAATCATTAGGATCTCCTTGGGTTAGTAGACATAGCTTATTAGGTAAGGAAGTTTTATGAATATCATGATCTAATTTGTTTTTGATTGTTTCTGATGTAGCGGTCAGATCAATGATTGTTTTTGATTGTTTCTGGTGTAGCAGTCAGGTTCTGGTACAGATAGTCTATTAGAGATCAGTCTTTATCTGATAGCAGGTCAGGATACAGGATAATATACAGGATAAAACTGTTTGTGAAAGGCATAGGTCATATTCTTCTTGAGCATCCAGTTAGAAGACCCAGTAATAAAAACAAAATGTGAACAATCCAAAAAGTGAAATGTGTAACAGAACAGAAATGGGAAATCCAAGCTTTCTCTTTTTGCCTGATAGAAAATTTAAAGTACCATTCATATAAATTAGTTATAAATAGTGGCAAATTCCTTTGCTAAGTTTTTAAAGTTAACAAAGTTGTCACAATCATTTTTATACTTTTTTGACATTACTTAAAAATCACCATGTTCAGAAAACAGAAGAAAACACTTTGCTCTTCAAATAAATAAATTCACTGAATGCGAAAGTGAAACAAAATCAGGCTTGTTTGGGAAGCGGGAGTGATCGCTCTCGATTGCTGACCACGTAAATAATATTTAGTTGCGAAAAGCTGGCCAGATTTTTTAGTCGTTTTGAGAAAAACGACATTTTAAACATTTTAAAAAGCAAAAAAAAAAAGTGACTAAGGTTAATTGGACCGATGAGAGACAATTAGAAAAAAAAGAAAAAATAGGCAAATAAAATAACTTTAAACACGAAAAAACTTAAAGCTAAATAAATTACATTTAGAACAAATATTTTCAAAACATCACTCTTTTATAATTTTTTTTATAAAATTAAGCAATGTTTTTTAAAATAAAGTAACAACTTACGATTGTTTAAAAGGGAAACAAATATTCTTTATTTAACTAAGTTTGCAAGTTTTAATTTTACTTAAGCTAAATTATTTTATAAATAAAAAAGTTAATTTTTTTAATACCTATTTTATGTTTCTCGTAGTTTGAAAAGTTTAATAAATTTGAAGTGATTCTTCTTAGTAAGATAAACAAATGAAATAATTAAATCATTGAATTACTATAGGAATTAAATTATCAAGATAGAAATCAACTAAAAAGGTTAAAAATATATAATGACCAGAAAGCGAAACTGCTTCACAATATCGCTGATGATGTTTAGTGAGTGGGCTTTTTAATTTTAATTAGTATTTATAGCAGAAAAAAGTATAATGAGTTTTAAGAATAGCAACTTAAGCGAAAATAATTAGAGTTAGTAAACCAATATCTAGAAACTTTTCTTTATATCTAATTATTTGCTATATATATTTGTGTTCTGTCGTGACCTCAGGGGCGATGCTTGTTCATCCGCGAGTTATTTTGTATGCGTTGTTTGTGTTTAGTAACCAGAATCTTCTTATATGTTTGTTACATAATTAGTTTTATTAACTTTAACGATAATAACTTCATTGAAAATGCAATTATTTTTGTAAGTCTTTGTTTAAATCATAAAAATTGCTTTAAAAGATACATTACGATAAAAAACAAATACACAAAGTTACATTTACATAAATAATACAATCTCTTTTAAAATAAAAAATAAGAATATACTAATAAAGTCTATGATTTATAATGAACTTTTAAAATTTTATCAATTTAATTAGTATATATTTAAAACATTTATTTTCGTAAACAAATAATATATATTCTTAAAACAATGCTAGAAATTTCAAAACGTAACAAATCGTGAATAATACAATTTCTAAAACATTTTAACAGAATACTCAAGAACTTTATTTCGCTTAATCAGCGTATTTTTTGAACCAATAGAATTAGTTTGTTCGTTAATTTGGCGGGTTTTTAGTGTTCCCGAATATTCTTTTTATTCTTTCGCACAAAGATGTTTTGAGAACATTCAAGTTTTTTATGTGCCCATGTATGTCTGTAAAACAAAAAAATTTTGTTTCGTACATAAACTTAAATGTTCTCAAAACGACTAAAAAACCTGGCCAGTTTTACGCAACTAAATATAATTTCCGTAGTCAGTATTCGAGAGCGATCGCTCCCGCTTCCCGACCAAGCCTGCAAAATTGGTTTATTTTCAACTTTGTGGGTAGCAGCTATAATACAAAAATAATGCCAGATGAAATTAAAAATAAATATGGTGATAAGGTAAGGTTAGGGAGGTATTTCAAAATTAGTAAGCACTTTTCTTGTTGCAAATTTTTGTTGACCAGTGTAATTTAGGTAAAGAGAATCAAAAATGAAAAATACTTTTAAAAATTTTCTTTGTTTAGTAAATTGCTTCAAAATGATGAAGAAAATAACAATGCTTTGCTAAAAATTATTGGTGAAGATTGTGAATCACTAGGCTTGAATAAAATAAATCCAAATGAATTAAGGTGATTTTGTTATACATTTTAATTTTTTTGTTTAATTTCTTAGTGTTTGATAGGGATGTGTTTTTTTTTATCATTTTATGAATCATTTCATATATTAATAACTTGATTGTTTCATGTATTTGGAAGTGAAGTTTTTAATTTAATTATAAATGTTAAATATAACTGTGTTTTACTTTACAAAATAAGTATTTTGCTTTTATTCAGAGAAAATAATTTGCAACTACAAACAATAACACAAAAGAAAATTTATTCAAAATTGTCAAATAAATTTGGTAAGTTTTAAGTTACTATGAATAATTTGATCATAGTATTAAATACTATATTTTTTTTGATTTTCTTAACTTTTTCAACATTTCTGAACCTAAATATGTATCTGTATATTTTGAGGCTAAAAGTTATAATATATCCTATAGATAAAGTTTTGAGTGGTGAATACAAAGTTGTTGGAGAACAACTTCCATCTCACAATACAACATTTGTTAATATGTTTACAAATGAACGAATCAAAGTAAAATATTTACTTTTTATTTAAAATCTTTTTCATTTAGAATGTTCAGGCTTTTACTATAACTTAAAAATTTTTTAGGGTCCTCTATTTGTATTGGAGGATGGTGTCTCAATGTTACCACTAAGTACAGCTTTGATGTGGGCTGTTGTGAATCCCTACTCGCCACTTGCTACTGGTCACAAAATAAATCCCTTTTAAATTTAGTGTTTGTGTGAGTGAGGAAGTGTGTGTATGTGTTTCTATATCTATATGTAACATATATCTATATGTGATATGTATCTAAGTGTGATATATATATATATATATATGTGTGATATGTATCTAAGTGTGATATGTATATATATAGATATATATATATATATATATATATATATATATATATATATATATATATATATATATATATATATATATATGCACACACTCACACACACATATTTTATACTTATAAATATTGTATATATTTTATGAAATTTGTAAAATGATATTATAAATTTTTAATGAATATTGGAAATTTTTATAATTATACAAAAAAAATTTCTGTCATTTCTTAAAACAATTTTAAAGATGCTTTAATATATTATATTATAAATGTTTGCTAATAGAATAAATAAAAAAATTAACATATGAAGTTTTTTTTCTTGTGTCATTTTAGAAAGCATTAATATTATATGTCATATAGTAAAACATTTTTTTAATAAATTTACTTCTAACCACTAATTAAGTGGAGAGGTAATACAAAACAAATTAAAAAAAAAATAAAGCTATTGACAAAATTGACAAAAGACATAAAAAAACTGTAAGCTGTATATTAATGTAGACATAAAAAACTGTAAGCTGTGAGTCAGGAAAATGTTAAGATGGGAGAGAATTCTATAACACCAATGATCAAAGAGAAATACAAGATGATTTGAAGTTATACGAATATGAAAGAACAGTTAAAGATACCCCAAAGATTATTAAAAATGAAGGAGAGTGTTGTCCATCAAAGATAAATTTAATACTGTAGCTAAAAGGGAATGGTTTAATAATTTTCAAGTGATCATATGGAGATGTCAGACTTAATCTAAAACCTTTGATATGTCAAGAGTAATAGTTCAATGGCTAACTGCTTCCATTTGATGCTCATTAGAACCTTTCTGTTATAATGGTTAACAGTAGAAAAGTGGATTAAAATTTATTTAAAAATATCATCTTTACGATAAAATAAAAACCATGATTTTTTTATCATTTTATTTTTATTTACATTATTATTTCTTATCAATAGTATTTATAATAGTTTTTATTTTATTTTAAAAGTTAAATTGTATTAATTAAAAGACCATTTGTCTAAATGACTCTCACAGCTTATATAATTTTAAATAAATTGTTTAATTAAAGGTTGCAAGGTTAATGAGTGCTCTAAAATAAAAATACATGTTATGCTGACATCATCACAGCATCAGAAAGTTTAGTTGACCTATGTTTTATCTCATTTGAAAAGTGGGCAGTGGGCCCACTTTTTAAAAAAGATAAAATGAGCATTAGCAGATGCTATATAAATTTTTATATAGTATCTGCCCATGCTTAAAGTTGGGGGTTTTAAATCTGTGGGGGCTTCATATATATATATATATATATATATATATATATATATATATATATATATATATATATATATATATATATATATATATATATATATATATATATATATATATATATATATATATATATATATATATATATATATATATATATATATATATATATATATTATATATATATATATATATATATATATATATATATATATATATATATATATATATATATATATATATATATATATATATATATATATATATATATATATATATATATTAGTTAACAAATAATTAATAATAACAAAAAGTAAAAGTTATTGACTAATAAAGCTTACAAATTATTATTGACAAAGTTAAGCTTACAAATGATCTATAACTAATTTAAAATTCTAGCCTTTTTTTTAGTTTCACAATGCAACAATGTAAATTACATTGTCATGGCTTGCTCACATGTTTGGCATTTATTTGCTTTTATAATGCTCTAGATAATGAGCTTGTTCATGATGATATTTTTGCTATTACCAACAACATGGATTTACGTCCTGAAACACCGTTTGTTAATCTTTTTTACAATGATTTTTGGGGTCGTTCAATTAAAGACAATAAAAGCCATAAATCTTATCGACCATTGACAATACTTACTTTTCGATTAAACTATATGATCCACAATCTACAACCATTTGGTTACCATCTTGTAAATGTTGTTTTGCATATGGTGGTTGTCAATGTTTTCTTTTATGCTTTATACAAATACATTTTTAGAGGTGTCAGAAGTAGTTTGTTTGCAGCACTAATATTTACAACACACCCTGTTCATGTGGAAGCTGTTAGTATAAAAGATTTAATTTGAGTTATTGAATTTATATGTATTTACATAATAATTAATTATATTTATATAACATTTGTTTATATTTTTCATAGATATATACAGTCCCAGATCATATTATTAGCTGTTTTTAAATTTGTTTGTATTTTTTGTCTTCCTTATAGTAAAAGTTGGATTTTCATTTTACATATCAACTTTAAAATAAACTCAAAATATATGTTCAAACATGGTTTGCACAAATGATCATTTTTTATAATCTTTCCGATGAGTTATTGGTAAGGAAAAGTGATGTTGTACAAGTCTTGGATGCACCTACTGCTCACAGGGGAAAGCGTATTTTTAACACTACTTTTCTTAACAATTTTAACATTCAGTAAAACATGAGTGTAATCATGCTAAAAGACTGTGAATTCCGTCACATTTCAATTCAATTATTTGATAAATTCTAATTTCCATTAAAATGTATTAAATATTATATTATTATTAATAAATATTCACCAAAAATAGTTCTTTCCATTGTATCTTAAATTTGTATATTGACATTCATAGTTTTTTAAAAAATTTTTTATTGAACCATGTAAACCCACAGAAAGACTTATTTGTCTTTTGTAAGTGGGGTTACTTAGAACAAGTAATTTTATTTTATTTATAAGTAATCTAAATCACAAGAATGGAAATTCATCAAAAAATATCAAAACACGGGTCAGTGTGTACACACACAGACCCGTGTTTTGATATTTTTTGTTCAAAATAATATTTTTTTCACTTAGCCCTATATTTTTTCAAAGTTAAAAATTTTCTCAGGTAACTCTGTTTTACAGTAATAAATATGTTTAGTGACATAAGTTTTAATTTTTTTTTAAATCTTCTTAAATTTTTACAGAGCTGCACAGAGATCGTTTTGTATAATATAAATGCAAATTTTTAATTTTTTTTTCATTCTTCTTAAATTTTTTCAGAGCTTCACAGAGATGTTTTGGTATAATATAAAAACAAATAAAAATCTTTTTTTAATTTGCAATTTCAATGTCAAATAATATTTTTAATCAATTGGGTCCTATGCGGGATCTATTCTTTGAAATTTTTTTTTCTTTATTACATTTTAGGGGAATTGCCTGATCAATTCAAAAGTAAAATTTTTTGAGAAGCCAATAATTTTTAATGGATTTTTTTAGTATAGCATAAAACAAGGCTCCATCTTGCACAAAATATTCCAACTTTTATTTGGGGCACCATTCCTTCTCTTGAGGTGAAAAACTTCAAAGACTTTCTTGTATTGTTCCTGTTTCATAATTCCATTCCACAATTTAAAGTTGATCACTACTCTTTCCACTTATAACTGGACAAAGTATGACTATAATATGGTGTTCTATTGTCTGAATTTATAATTTTTTTTTTATCTAAAACTCTTTTGACATATTGAATACTTTAAATTATAGTTTCTATGGTAGCTATGGTGACTGATTACTAAATCACACCTCAATAGAAGACTAAAAAAATAAAACAGATTAAAAAACATTAAAAACACAAAGACAAAAAATACAACTGTCAAGTTGTTGCTAAGTTTAGTTACCCCTTATTCAGTTTGCTGGTCATTTATTTATTTAAATCTATTTTATTTAATTATTTTTCCGTTCTCTTGTTCATAGATGTTAATTATCTTATTTGAATTAATTGTAGCGCTTAATATTAATATTATATATTGATATTAATATTCCCAATAACTTCAAAAAAATTTTAAATTGCAAGTTTATGCTTGAAAATGTTAAATTTTAAATAAAAAAATCAACCAATAAAAAGATTGCTACTAGATTTAAATGAAACTTTAAATATTAAACTGTCTAAATTCCATAAAATTTTTGAGCTAATAGTTTGATCTTGGGCTGTATCTGTGAATGTAGTAATATACATTTATATATATATATATATATATATATATATATATATATATATATATATATATATATATATATATATATATATATATATATATATATATACAGTGCTCGAAGTGAGGCAGGATGCAGCGGGATGCCATCCTGTCACCTTTTTATAAAGTATAAACCATCCTGCCACCTTTTTATAAATCTCTATATAAGAATGATTAGGCGGGATACTATTTACCGAATAATTTACCGAATACCATCCAGTTACTTTTTTTTCTCCACTTCAAGTATATATATATATATATATATATATATATATATATATTTATATAAATATATATATATATATATATATATATATATATATATATATATATATATATATATATATATATATATATATATATATATATGTATATATATATATATATATATATATATATGTGTGTGTATGTATGTATGTATGTATGTATGTGTGTATTTATGTATGTATGTATTTTTATTAGCAGTCATTTTTCATCTATGAATTTTTATTTGAATATATATATGAATAATTTGTCATTAATATTAATTTTTATGGTAATATTCAATATTTGATTTTGTATCTAGGTCACTGGAGTTGTTGGAAGGGCAGATGTTTTATCTTGCTTATTTTTTTTATTATGTTTTATATTTTTTATTAGGTAATGAAAATTATTGTATATTTTTTTGTTGCAATAAAAATTGCAGACAGTTTCAATATTAAACAAGTTTTTATTGTAATAGTTTAAAATAAATTGTTTACTACTGTTTTTTTGTTTAGATATTCTGAAGAGCGTAAATTTAAAGTATTTATTATTATTTTTTTTTTCAAAATATTAACAAATAAATTCAAAAATAAAATGAGTTGAAACTGAATGAAAATGATAAAATGAAAAAAAAACCCACCAATAATATATCAGATATATTTTTTAAATTTTATTACTTTTTAAAGTAGTTTGCCTTAGAAGCTTAGTTAACATTATTTTTACAAAACCAGTTAATTTTGTTCAGTTTTATTTCTTAAATTGTATATGTATTTGGTTAATGTTAACATATTAACCAAATACATATACATTAATTGTATATAATATTTGGTTAACAAGTATGAACTTTTATTTTTCTATTTTTTGATTTTTATCTTTTTTATTTGCATATATAGCTTTTTTTCATTATTTATTATTATTATTTTTAAAAAACAATTTGTTTTTTTATTTATCTAATAGAATAGATGCTCAAGTATTTTTTTTTGTCTGGCACTTCTTTTTGGAACGATATGCTTGTTTGTAAAAGAACATTCTGCAATGGTATTTTTTGTTTGCATTCTTTACAACATGATTAATAATAAAAAAAATCTTCAAAGGTAAAAGTTTACTTTCTAATAATTATTTTATTTACACTAATACACATAAGTTATAATACACATATTTGGTAAAATTTAATTTTATTTTTAGAGATTTTTTGGAATTATATTCTGGAAAGAAGAATAAAGAATTCATCAGGAACATCAGCAACAAAACCAAAGATATGCTTAAAGAAAATATTTTATTACTGACTTGGGTACAGTTTTTATTTTCATGTTGTAAAACATTTATCCAGGTTTGTTAATTGTTTATACGATTGTTGATTGTTTATAATTGTTGTAAAATATATTTTAAGGCGCAAGTAACTCCAGAATGAATAAATCAAAAGTTCAAACTTGGTTTAGAGACAAAAGATAAGATGAAGTTGTTAGAGAAGATTTAAAATACAAACCTAGTTGATAAGGTTTAAATACAAACCTAGTAGATTAGATTTAAAGACAAAATATATATTAATAAAAATCTAACAAAGCATAAACTATAATGATTTAGATAAACATTATAAAATGCAATAAAAAATAAAAAATATGTGTGAATGAAGAAAACATTCAGTTATTTTAGATATTCAGAAAGTCAATGAAATTTATAAATTTAAAGAGTTCACAAAGCAATATCCGGGAAAAATCTTGGTTTCCATTTTTTTCATTACAAATTTTTTGTGTGCATAAATAATAAAAAAGCACATCAACTAAAGCGTTTAAGCTTGTTTAACTATTTCTGAAAATAAATAAGTTATAATGTGGACATTAAAATAAGTTTAACAAGTTCTGTTAACTGATTGGTGCATCACAGTCTTTTAACAAATATTTGAAATATTTCAAACAACCTAAGGGTTGTTTGAAATATTTTAAATATTTGAAATATTTCAAACAACCTAAGGGTTGTTTAAAATATTTCAAATATTTGTTAAAAGAATGTAATAATATAAATAGTTAAAGCTGTATGTTTTATTCATGTTCCAATTGCCTTGGGTGTAATTCCATACGAAATCATTAAAAAAAAAACATTTTCGACACCCTTAATGTTTGCAATAAAATGTTTCTACTTTTAAAACGTTTTTCAAGAAACAAAATTTAGTTAATTATTCAAAACATTACAATTTAAATAAAACTTTCTTCCTCACTTTTGATGTTTTATTCAAATGTTTTAAATAATAAATTAATAAATGTTTTAAAAAACAATTCAGTTGCTTTCATTACATCGCTTAAATCTAAAAAGACACAATTTTTAAACGCAAATTTTTATCAAGTATTAGAGACAATTGATGAATCTAATTTTTTTCAGTAGACCTAAGATAAAATAATGATATAAAATTAAACTTTTTACTCAGGATTTTGGGCCACAGTCTTTATTTTACCTCCAAAAGTCATGAATTTATTTATATAAAGTCGATAATTTTGAACAAAATTAAATAAACAAGGCATTTCCTGAGACAATCTAGTCTTGAGGGTCCTATTTTGGGTTCCTCGAGTGAAAATCTATTGGGGTACCAAATTTTAAGACATTTGCCCAAGCCATTATGAAAATACTATATGTCAAAGTTGCTTTGCAGCTTCAGATAATTAATAAAATGCTGAGTCAGCATAGTTTTAACTGACAATATCTCTGGAACCCATGTGTATTTTTAACTAAAATTTTCGCAGTTAATTATTTTTTTAATATAGACTGAAAGTGAGGTGAAAATGAACAAATTCTGAGATGTAAGGGTGTCAGGTCTGGCTGATTTCATATGGAATGACCCTTGGTAAAGTTAATTTGAAGACCAATTTGGAAAATGTTTGAAAAGAATGATTTTCACTTTGATGAAAATCATTCTTTGATGTATACAGAAAACTGAACACTTGTCACAAACAAGCATCATTTAACTTAAAGTGAAACTTAGTATGAACTTTGTCACAAACACTTTTTTAAACAAGAACTATTCTCCTATTTATCAAAAACAATATAAACAGAAAAACACACTAATAAACAACGAGTGTGGGTATTATATGCGGGCCAGATTCAATAAAACAAAATCAGGGCTGATGGTATGACAGAGGCTGAATATTTATGCATATAAATATTTTGTCTAATTGAAATTCATGCTATATTTATGTTTAATATATATTTATTATAGTTTTCTATGTTTTATTTGTAAATGTATGTTTTATTTGTATGTTTATCAGGGTGTATAAAAAAAATGGCTTTTTTGGTTTTCAACTAACATTGCTTTCCATAAGATGCCCTAACCTTGATATTATTATTAAAAAATTATATTTTTATGATTAGACCACTACATGACCTCCCTCAATTGGTCTGAAGATCATTTTTTGCCCCTTTTTTGCTATTTTTTAGGATTTTATTTTTAAAATTGTTTGACTCGTTAGAAATAAATAAATAGAATGTTAAGCATAATTTGTTACAGCATTTAAGTGATGATGATTGAAAAATTAAAAAAAAAGTGTTCTTCAAGCATTTTTGTGTTATATTTGTACTCTAATAAAACGTCTATTGATGATTATTTGAACAAAACATTTTGCCTGATCCAAATCTGGGTTTTTTAAATATTAGTATTTAAAAGCAGGAAAAAAATTTATGTTCTTCAATTTCTAGAGATATATTCAATGTAAAATGAACCCAGCTAAGGCTACTTGAATTGATAGGTTTGACCCTTGTGTTTTAAAAAGTTGTAATAAAAACTTTAGTTCTCAAACTAGTTTTAATTAATCTTCTGAAAGTAGGAAATGGGAACAAAATGGGGTAACAATTTGATTATTTATAATTTCAAATTAGACTAAATCTGGTTGTGTGGAACTGTCTAAAATTTTGAAGCTCATTCTCTATTCATTATGGATCCAGCTTGTAATATTTGTGGTTCTAAACATAAATAACAAAAAAAACATATGTTAATTAAAATATACAATTTTCTTTTTAATAAATTTTAGTTAAATATACATATGTAAGCATAATATATGTCAAAATATAAATTATAAATTAATAAATATAAATAAATAAATTAGAATTGTATATGCTAAGTTGCTTGATAAGCATGGCAGCAAATCTCTTGTAAATTATTTTGGACAAAAAGGCTATAGTTTTCAGGAAAAAACAAAGTTAACATTATTCAGCTAATGAATAAACATAAACAATATTTAAATATGTATGAGAGTATGACAATATAGTACCCAGGATTGCATGCATTCTATCATAGTTATAAAGTAAAAATGTGTCATTTTTTTAAAGGTTACTATCTTATTTGGATTAAGAATTATCATTATGGGAAGTGAATTACCTAAATTCCAAATTGAAGATAATCCTGCTTCTTTTTCACCATATTTAACAACAAGAATAATGACATACATTTACTTACTGGTATTTAATTGTCAACTTTTTTTGATTCCATATACTCTTTGTTATGACTGGCAAGGATCGAGTATACCTCTGGTAGAAAGTATTTCTGATTATCGAAACTTACAAACACTTATGTTTTTTGTTATACTTACATCTCTTTTTTGGAAAAATATAATTGATTGCTCAAAGGTTTCTGATATTTTTATTATTTTCAAGTCTTACTTTTTATGATAATTATTTGATTTTCAAATTTTATTTGTATTTTTATTTCAATTAAAATCAGTTTTTTGATTTTATATACAAAAGATTTTTGTTTTGGACATTTTGAAAGTTTTTTTTTAGTGCAGCAAAATAGTTTTGGTTGGTTTTATTTTGTTGTGGATACCATTTATTCCAGCTTCAAACATTTTTCTTAGAGTTGGTTTTGTTGTTGCAGAAAGAATTCTATACATTTCAAGGTAGTTATGTTATAAAAAGATCTATAAATTTTTGAAAAATACTGTTTACAGTTGCAAGTTGAAAAAAAGTATCCTTATCTTTTATATATTTGTGATAATGTATCATCATCATCATCATCATCATCATCATCATCATCATCATCATCATCATCATCATCATCATTATCATCATCACATCATCATTGTCATCATTTTAGCACACTTTTTTTTTTAAATATAAATGCTGTTTCTTTAATATAAACAATGTTCAGCATCTTTTTTACTGATTATATATTTCTATATGTTAATAGATTTCAATTGAAATCTTCATATTCTTTAAATTTTGCAACTTTAACATTAAACATAAAATTACTTTTTAGTTTAGGTTTTTGTATATTAGTTGCATATGGTCTTGATGTACTTATTGTGTTCTTCAAAAACAAAAAATTACTTTATACTTTGTTTTCTGGTCAAATACTGCTTTACTCAATAAAGACAATAACATACAATAAAGTCTGGAAATCAAGAGAAAGTCTTTTTAGGTGAATCTAATTTAAATTTAATTTTCAATTAAAAATAAACAATAGTTTAATTGATTTAATTAACCATCGTACCATTATTGTATTTATTTGATTTTCATTTGTTTATTTTAGATCAGGAATAAATACTTTACCACACAACGCAAAAGTACACTATAATTTTGCTAATTTCTTGAAAGACACAAACAATACAGAAGAAGCAATTCAACACTATCAAAATGCTGTTAGGTTTGTTAGATCAACCTTGGTGCTATAAAATGCTGTTCCAAATGTCTCTATGCGTTGTTTTTTTTTTTTTTTGTTAATTTCTAAAGTAGTTACTTTATATAACTTCTAAAATAGTTACTTTTTCTGAAATTTTTTTCAATCATTTGAAAGTAAAATTCAAAATTTTTAACTTGGTTAATTACACTTTTCAACAATACTGATATATGCATGAAATAATAGTTTATGCAATAGTGCTGATGCATAACATAATATTATAGTTATTGAAACACAAAAAGAACTTGGATAAAAACATCTGGGATAAAGTTTTCTTTTAACACTAACAGTTTGACAATAGGTGGCTTGATATTAAGAAGCATGGACAATATTTGATTACTTAAGAACAGGAAAGCCACAGGGAAGGGGTTACGTAGAAAATAGAGAATGTAACCAAAAATGTGTATGAAGACTAAGAAACATCAATAAGAAGAGCACATCAGTTAGAACTTGCAATATCATCCCTGCCTCAAACTTTGCAGTCAGACCTACACTTATTTATATACAAGAAATTGTATCTTAAGAACGGATGTTATCTAAAAAACATAAAAGATATAGTTATCTAAAAAACATACAGGATATAGTTATCTGAAAGACATACAAGACACAGCAAAAATTTGCTGTTAAATTATTTAACAAAAGTATTTAAAATACCTCTTAAGGTACTAACCTTGCATAATGAATTTCTAAATTTTTAATCAAAACTCAGTATACTAATAATCAGGCAGTCTTATATGTAGCTGAATGGAAAAGTTAATAAACAAAATGGTGGAAATTTGCAAATCCACTTGAGGCTTTTCCATCCACCTGAATTTTTTTTTTTTATGACAAATATAATTCTGTAGAGTGGTACACAGTGCAGAGAGACAATTTTTAGTTTAATTAAATTGATTAGGACAGAAACATATATGATTTCAACAGAGCAGCACTACGTCTTATACTGCTTGAGAAACAATCAATAGAGTGTAACAGATATTTTTTCAGACCACAATTATTCTACTTCATTATAAAAATTTTATTCGAATTGTTAAATTAATAAACTTTCAACAAAGTTCTCAATGATTTTGAATATATTTTAATTATAAGTTATAATTGTATTTTCAAAAGCCTTCTAAGTAAGCATGTACTTTAGGAGTGACAGTCAAGTTTTTCTCAAAATACTATAGTAAATATCA
Organism: Hydra vulgaris; assembly: GCF_022113875.1. Lineage (NCBI taxonomy): Eukaryota > Metazoa > Cnidaria > Hydrozoa > Anthoathecata > Hydridae > Hydra > Hydra vulgaris. The sequence goes on from NC_061157.1 coordinate 62,526,153, forward strand.
ATCAAATATCCCTTTAAAAAAATATGCATAAATTATTATGAAATACCAAAAAATGTACTGGTGCTGACAATATTCTTTCAAAGCAAAAAGAAATATACTACTATATCCTATCTCATTTCAGTATTCTTTTCAGTAAAGTTGTGTGAATGCTTGAATTTCATCTTTGTAATTGAAATCCAAATTTCAAATGTTCCTTGATTTACTTGGTGGAACTTTCACAGGGACTCTAATTAAGGTAGTAGATCTACTGACAACAAATTCCCTATGCACTGCTCAAGTATCTATTTTGAAGCACTTGCTTCATAAGTTCCACCATGATATCCTTTTATCATACATCGCAAGCTTAAAACCTACATCCCAGCCACAACTTGAATTGGAATGATAACATATAGTTTACAAAACTTTTTAGCATACGAAGTTCTAGCAAAGGCATACCATCTAGCACCAAACTTCATTCAGGCTTTACAACATCCTATGTAAAAACAATTTTTATAGTAAAGCTTTAGCCTATGAGAAAGATCTCTTGTAATTAAATTTGTGAGCTTATTGTTTATCATCTCTTCAGTTTCTATGGTTTTGCTCTTCTTATTTAGTTTTGCCACCATGAATGATTTAAATTTGAATGAAATGAAATTTAATACAAAATTTTTCGAAACTCCTTCAATATCAGCTTATTCATATATAGACTAAGCCTTAGGTTGTTTAATAGAGGCTGTATCTCTTCAAGTTTTACTTTCCTGGTTTAATCAATTGGTTTTCCAAGGATTACAGGATTTAAGGACCTTCCTGTAAATAAAATTTAATAATTCATAATGTACATATTTAGAAATATTAATATTAAACACTTTGTGCTACTACTAAAAGTATAATACACTTCACATTTCATTTATTGTATAAGAGATAAGAAACCTGTTAAAAGATTAAGCTCTTAATCAAGGCTCGTCTCTGAAGAAACATAGATGTTTTAGAGCAGAGTTGAAATAACTTGCTGCTGTACCTTTGTTGATCTGCTACTTAGCTAGCTTTTTTTTTTTTTTTTTTTTTTTAATTTTAATTCACCTCCTCAAGGCCGAGAAGGCCACTACAGACGAGGAGGCTACGTATTTGTGGTTATAACCCTCTCTCAACTCTATAACTCCGAAACACGAACCTTGACGAGCAAGGCCGCTGCGCGGAGAAACGAGTTGAGCGCGGTACTACCAGGGGCGTGGTGGGGATCAAACTTGGAACCACTCGTTTATGAAGCGAGCGCTCTACCACTACACCACTACCGCATATCTATTATTTAGCTTCTATTATTTACCCTCTTCTGTCCAGAAGAACATTTGTGGAGTAAACTTTTACCAAGATTACAAAAGCAGTTAGGATATAGAAGTTTTTTTGACTTTGATTTTTCAATTCTACTTTATTTTTTTATTATTTACATTTATTTTCAATTATAACTTTAGTTTTCTTGAGCACCTTATGATGCATGGATTTTGCAATAGGACAAATTGTACAGTGTAAGCTAAAATCCCTGCCAGACTTGAAAAGCTTTAGTTCCCCTTACTTCCACTTATTAGTAGTATTTTTTGAAATAGAATTAATGGAAACTAGCTTGTACAGGTATAGTTTGTAAGATAAATAAGTTCCTAAAGTAGAAAAAAACTAAAATTATGGATTAATTATGGAGATTATCTAATTAAGACACAAATAACTTACCCGTAATTTTTTTTCAAAATTATGTATTATATACATTTTTATTTTGTTTGAGATAAAATAGAGTGAGGTTTTAAATTTACTTTTTGCAACTTAATCACTTTTTACACAACTTAAACACACCTAAAACAATCAAAGCCTCTTCACATACAAACTACTTACCTTAATTCACATACAAACTACTTACCTTACTACTACTACCTTAGTACTACTGATTGAAACAAATTTAGTTAAAAATATCATTTATGCAAATTATGCAAACCTTTTATAAAGTACGTTTTATAAACCATATGCAAAGTACTTTCTTTAAAATTTGTGCAAATTTTTTTTTTCAAGCTAAGTAAATGCCTAACTATAAACTTTTTGTCTTTTTTTGCATTTTTTATACTTTTTTTCACACTGAATCTACAATCAAACCAAAACCCCTTTTTTTTAAATCATAATTATAAAAATTTTATTAAAAAAAAAAAAATTATTACTTGTTTTTACACTATTTTGTTGCTTTATACTCTTGTTGCTCAGTTACCATTAAGGTTAGGGCTGATGTATGTCTTTTTCTTTTTAGATTGGATCCCTCACATTCTAGTGCACATAACAATCTAGCAACTATAATCAATAATGATGAGGTTAAGAGTTTTTATTATTTTCTTTATACTGAAACTTTAAAACTAAGTTTCTAAGAATTTATTTAGCTCTGGTTTTTCAAGTTTTTATTGCTTACTCTAAATAGTTCAGCTAACAAACTTTAAAATAGTAATAATAATAAAATCAGCATAAGACCAAAGAAAATACTTGAAATAAAATAATTCTATATAAAAATAATCAAAAACTCCTTAATTATTTTTATAGTTTTGTTTATTTGTGTACTTTTCAACTTAAATTGTTTGCTATATGTTTACAAAAAACAAAATTTGATAAGTTAAAACTATTTGCAAAAATTTTTTCTTTAAATTCCACTCTTTAATCTTAAGGTCATTCTTTTCCTTCCATTCCAATTAAACAGGTTAACCCAATGTTAGACATTTAAATCACTTCAGCTTCCGTTGCTAAAATCATATCTCAATTTAACTCTTCTATGGCTTCTTGTAGTCCAGACAACATCCCAGTCATAGTCTTACAAAATCTTATTCTCCAGAAAGTGTTTTCTAGAACTCTCTTCAGTTCTCTCTAAAGTATTTATTAAGTGCTTCACTTAGTCTTGTTTTCCTGCCTGCTGGAAAATGGCCTTTGTTGTTCCAATTTTCAAAAACTCCGTTGAACATTCTGACCTCTCCATTTATTGTCAGATCAGTCTTCTTTCTGTTATTTGCAAGGTCTTTGAGTCTTTGATCAATAAATTTCTAACATCCCAACTTGAATCAAATAACTTACTGTCAGACAATCAATATGGTAATCGATCCTCACGCTCTACGGCTGACTTGCTAACTGCTGTTGTTAAAAGATTTTATCATGTATTTGATGAAAGCGGAGAGGCAAGGGCTGTATCTAAGGCTTCGACAAAGTTTGGCATGTTGGACTTCTCCATAAGCTTGTTTTCTTGTTATGGTGTATCTGCAAAAGTTTTTAAAGGGATCCCAAACTCCCAACACATGTTGTGTTCATATTGAAGATAATGTTAAAAAAAAAGGTTTGAACCAAGTTTTTTTGATTAAAAATAAATAATGAATGCATACCGAGAAAAACTAATGTTGTTGTTTTAGCTGTAGATTTTTAACAAAAGAAAAGTGTAATTAAACAAAGCTGCGTTTTTCTATTTTAATTCAAAAAAAAAATTTTTAACATACAACAAAACAACTTTTACAACAAATTTTTGTAAAAATCAAAAATAATAAAAGCTTTTTATTTCATAAGAGGAATTTTTTTTTTACCAATATCTTAATAATTTTTAGATTTATATATCTTACTTAAATTTCTTTTGTTTTTAAATTAAAACAAATATTAAAGCTTTACTTACGAATCTTATGATTTTCATACGAGTGTTTTACATTATATAGAACGTTATGTATACGATCTCTCGTTTTTGTGCAAGAGAGCGCAGTATTATATATTCTGAATCTTACTTATTTTTATTTAAACAATGGGAACTTCTTTCTAACTTCTCTGGTTATTTTTACGCTATGATATTTTTTGTTTTCCCGTCGAAAAAAAGTATTAACAAATAATTTCATAAACTGACAGTATTAATTAGAGATATATGATGAATTGTTAACTTTTTTTATTATAAAATTTTTTTGATTACGCTGATTTATTTTAAATTGCTAAATTTGCTAAATTGGATAGGGATAAAAAGGAAATATCATTTTATTTTACATTTGATTTTTGATAATGAAACTTTTAAAATGTTGGCAACTCCATACCAATTAGAACCTGTTAAGGTTATGAAAAAAAAGTACAGGAATATACTAAACAATACAGTTGACAGTAGTATCGGATATGCAAATTCGTGAAAGGATATGTGAGATCTTGGTTTTGCATTAAAAGTGCAATTAATAACAACACAAGTCAGCATTATAAATTTTGATTATTAGTTTACTGTTCAATATTTTATAACCATCAAATAAAATCATGAAGTTTGTATATTTTCGCCCGTTTTATACAACTAATATTTAACAAAAATTTGGACAAATTATTTTTATATAACGCAATAATTAACACATTAATTAATGGCAATAATTCAAGATAAATGGTAATTTAAATTGTCAAAATGTCATAACTCGCGTTAAAAAACTTATTATAATTGGTATTTCCCAATTTGTATCGTATTTGGCATTTTTCTCTTAACATGAAAAATTAAAAAAATTTTAAAACACAACAAATACAAATTTTCAAGCAATTTTCTCTTCCAATTTTCATTTATTCAAAGAAAAGTTACTATTAAACTTTTATTTCTCTCATCTAAAAAAAGAACGAGTGACGCAAAAAAAAAAAAAAATATTCTATACAACTCTTTTATTCATTCGAAGTTTAATTACGAGAAACTTTTCTTTCTCTTTTGCTCTACTTTTTTATAAAAAGAGCGAGCAATGAAATAAAAACTTTTCTTTCTTAACATAAACTTATACTTAGAGATAAAATTAAATTAGAAATAAAGCAACAATGAACAAAGATATTAATGAAAATAATCAACATAAACAACATTACCAACAGCAATTATCAAATAAACAACACAATATCGCATAATTTTAGGGGCTTTTTATTTTTATTGCTTAGTCGTTCTAGATAATAAGTATATTTAGTTCAAGTTATTATTTCAATATTTACAGTATTTTTTAATATCTTTCTAAATGTTAAAAATAGAAAGAAAAAAAAACTTAACAAATAATCAAAAAAAGTTTGAATAAAAATAAATAAAAATATTTCCAGAGTTTCATTTGTTAAAAGTCTACCGTGACGTCAAATACTAAAAATTTTATGAATTAAACGCGCTTCAAAGGAATCGCTAAAGTCTGTAGATTGCAACGTATAATTTAAAGACTCTGAGTTATTGAAAAAAATGGAGAAGGCGAGCTTCGGCTAAAACAACAACGTTAGTTTTCTTGGTATGCATTCATTAATTATTTTTAATCAAAAAAACTTGGTTCAAACCTTTTTTTTTATCATTATCTTTAATATGAACACAACATGTGTTGGGAGTTTGGGATCTATTTAAGATTATCAAATCATTTCTTTCTAATCGTTTTATCAAAGTTATCCTCGAAGACCAATACTCCTTTTCGTTTCCATTAAGTTCTGGCATACTTTAAGGTTCTATCCTTGGTCTTGTTTTATTTCTTATTTACATCAATGATCCTCCTGACAACCTTACATCTAAAGTAGTTCTTTTTGCTTATGACTCAACTTTATACTCTTGTCTTGGCAAAAAGTCTTTTCTTTTTCGATTGCTTAAAACAGTCAGCCAATCTTGAATCAGATACGACTTCTGAAACAGATTGGGGCTCACAGTGGCTTGTAAATTTAAACTCCAACAAAACTGCAAACAACTATCGCAGTATTTATATATTAATGATTGGCAACCTCCTCACTAAGTCCTCTTGTTTACTAAGTCTTCTTGGATTATGGTTTACTACTTACCTTTCATGGAAACCATATGTACAATCAATTAGCATCTGCTAAGGTTGCTTTTCTTTATCGTGTTTGCTATTTTATTACTCCTAATTCCATTCTCTACCTCTACTAATCTCTTATTTGTCTCTGTATGGAATACTGTTGTCATATTTGGGCTGGTTCTTTTAATGATGCTCTTTCTCTTTTTGACAAGGTCTAAAAACGCATTGTTAACATAGCTGGACCTGCTCTATCTGCTAAGCTCATTCTCTCAGTCTCATTCTCTTTTCTACAAATACTATCATGGTTGCTGCTTAAAGGAGCTATCATCTCTAGTTCCATCAACTAAAATTCATTCTTGTTTTGACATCATTCAGCAAAGTCTATTCACTGTATCTGTCGCTGCATGTTCTAAAAAACTTTTTTTTTTAGAAATTAGGCAAATAGTTTATTTGCCTAATTTTTTTTTTCCCTGCAATTTAACCCTTGGGAACTCTCTCCTATCTTCATGTTTTCCTGACTCAAACAACCTTTTAACTGACTCATTCAACCTTCAACAAGTCTTCTGTCAACCATTACCTTGCTTTTTAACTCTATTCTTTTTTTCTTTCTAGTAATCCCCAACGTAACAGTGGTTGCTTGCAGCCTTGTTGGAGGTGAATCAGAATTTAAAAAAATTTAAGTAAATTTTTTGAATATTTCTGAGTAAAATGAGGCCATTTTTTGTTGCTAATTTTTTGTTGCCAAAAGGTTTTGAAATCCTAGTTTATATTTTTTCTACCAATTTTATAATGTTAAGGTAGGATTATATGTTAGGATAGGTTTTAAATATTAGGATGGATTTATAAAGAAAGGATATATGGAATACCAATTTTATATAGATTTTTTTCTACCAATCATGTTGATTGAAGATAATAAACAAGTTGTTGTTTTTGAATTTTATTTAACTCTTTGTCTGACACAAGTTTTTATCAAATCAATTTTTTGTTGCCAAATTTTTACCCACTTTCTAAATTGCTAGATTTTTGAATTTTCAGCATTTGCATAAATTTAATCATTTTTGACTCCATTTGATTTAAATGTTGCCAAAATATTTATGCAATCAAAATTAATATTTGCCCTATCAATCAATTTAATTTTTAGTGAAATACTTCCCGTAATTAACCATTAAAAAGCTGCAACTGATTTTAACTGTTAACTTAAAATAAACTGTTAATGTAACAATATATTAAATTTTATGTAAATTCACAATGCAAATTTAAACTGTAACTTAAACTGTTAATGTGCAGCTTGTTTTTTTAACAAGTATTATTTAATAAAAATTTAAAAAATCTTCAAGTTAATGGTTATTATCATTCAATTTGCACCTTTGCAAAAGAAATGCAAAAGCAGCCTAAAAATAAACCAATGTTAAACCATAGGTTAGTGGTGAGTTCAAAATGAAATTCAAAACTAATTCGGTTGGTATTGGTGGTCACTGTTGATTTAATTTATAGTCTTATATTCCTAAACCTTTATAGAGTTTATTGCTTTTTTACCAAATTTTACTTAAAAGTATTAGATTAGCTAATCAATTGAATCAATTCAACTGTTCACTGTTAACTATTAACTTTTCACTATTAACTAAAATAACTGCTGTAATGGTTAATCTTTTAACAACCATAAAAAGGTAACAAATAATATAAAACAAAATGAAGTGTTTTATTTTTTATGATTCTAATAGTTTTATGCCAGAAGGAAATCCTCAGCCATGAAATACAAATCAAGAAACAAAAAACACGTTAAAGTATAAAGTTACAGTGGAGTAAGCTCCGTTGTCAAAACAAGAAACAACAAAAAGGTTAGAAAAAAAGTAAAATCTAAAAATAGTTGCCTAATCACCCATATCAAATTTTGGAAGAAGAAATTTGCTTTTATTTTATAGACATAAGTTGCATCGTTTTATCGTGAATCGTGTAAGTGTAAGTTGATCGTGTACGACATTTTACAATTTTCAGTAATGTAATGCTTCTTTGATTTTTAAGTGATGTGACTAAGCCCAAACTTCACATCACTTTAAAATCTTAGAGTTTTACTATTTATTGTGAAATTAGTGACAAAACTTTATATTTTCAATTTTAATATTGGTATATGGCTTTCCAAACCATAATATTTTGGGCGAATGTTTTTAGTTTTATTGTTTTAAACTTAGCCTTTACTTTTTTTCTGGAGACTCCTACATAAAAATGATGTCCTGGAATTGTTTTGAAATTTAGTTTCCCATAAGTTTTATCATCTGTGATTATACTTTTTTTTTTTTCTACACACTAATTTGTATAATTTTCCTGCATGACTTCTTGCCACTAGATATTCTTCAGTATTGTGATCTGGGGCTTTATATATTTTAAAGGAGCTGATTTTATGCTTTTTCTTGATAGTCCAGACCATGTGTCTGCTAGCTTTGAATTTTAAGGCCAAATTTCCCTCAGAAATGTTAGGATTTGCCCTTATTTTTGCTAAAACATTTGTCTTCAGTTTTTTGTTAGTGTTCAAGTTGTTACCACCTAAGCGTCAAATACTTATTTAAAATTTTAATCACAGTGCTTTTATAAAATAATTTTGAATAATAATAAAAAATTTTCTAAAAAAATATTTTAACTGAAATACTGATACATAAATTATGGGTTTTCTGTTTAGAAATATAAAATTTCTAACAATGGCATAAATGGTAAAGAAAACTTTTGTTCCTGATGAAGTATTAAACTACTGTTGAAAAATATTTTTGGACAAATAATTGCTTGTATCTGTACTTAAAATATAAAATTTGATTTATTCAAGGGCTATAGAAATTGAGTGTGTGGCCAGAACTTTTGTGATCATTTGTATAGATTTTGTGGCACCAGCCTTTTTGAATCAGAAAATAATTTTGGAAATAACTTGTTTGAACATCTTGCAGATATGATTGGTTGGTGGTGTTTGAGAATATATAATATAATGATTATTCAGACCAAGTTATTGGTCTTTTTAAGATCAATAACTTGGTTTTCTTTGGTGTAAATAATTTTTAAAATGAAACTTGTAGTTTTTTAACAGGAAACTGATTTACATATGTATAAATCTAAGCCAAAAAAAAAAAATTGTAAAATAAGAATGTGTCATTTAATTTCTGTGTGCTTGTTTATGTTTATTCATGTATATACAAGCTTTTAAAATTAATTTAAGATTGCAGAATATCATTTAATGGAAGCTCTGAAGTATACTCCTGGTCATTATAGAGCTATGGTCAACTTAGCATTGTTATACAGGTACAATTTAAATTTTTATGTAAAAAAATTTAACTTTTTTAAAGAAGTCTTTTTGTCAATTAGAATTTTGAATTTATTTTAAATCAACTAGACAGCAAATAATGTAACATAAATTTACATTTACACCAACCTATTAGATGAAAAAGGGGTGCGAGGTTGGTCAACAGACATTCTCTTCTTTCCCCTAAAGAATCCATAAACAATAGAGATTTTCTGCTTATCACTATAATTAGTTATTGATTAAAAATAAGACGTTTATTTTAAAATTAAATAAGCAAAAGAAAATGCAATTGATAATCATGGTTATACTATTTTTTTTATCTTTTAGGTTAGATTAATAGAATAAGGATTCATTGATAGGTGTTGATCATTAATAACCATTTAAAAAACTGATGATTCTGAATACTTAAATGTTAAAATGAAAAAATGTCAAATGAAAAAAAAACTTTCAAAATTTTTACCTATCTCTACCATTAAGGCATTTTAAACATAAAAGTGCTATCTATTAAAATTCATTCTTGCATTACTTGTCATTCTTGTGTTACTCGTCATTCAATCAAGTGTCATCCTTTTACTGTGACTGCTCATATATTTGTATCCATATTATATATCTTCCTATATTTATGAATGGTAATGTACTTGATGATTCATCTACCCTTTGCTTTCTAGGATTAACTCTTACTTTCAATCTTCTTGGAAATATTTCAAATCCATTGCAAAATTAGCATCTGCTAAGGTTGCATCTCTTTATCGTGCTCGACACTTTCTTACTCCAGATTCTATTTCTTTATCTCTTTAAGTCTCAAATCCTTCCTTGTATGGAATACTGTTGCCAAATTTCTAGCGGATCTTTAAATGATGCCCTTTTTCTTTTAGACAAGATGCAAAAATTCAGTAAACATAGTAGGACCTGCTCTTTCAGCTAATCTTCTACCATTGTCATAATTTTGTTTCTCTTTCTCTTTTCTATAAATACTATAATGGGCTCTAAAGAGCTAGCGTCTCTTGTGCCATTTATTAAATTTCATTATTAAGTCTCATTATTATGTGACTGTTTCTAAGTGCCCCAAAAGTTTGTCTAGCTTTTTTTCCTCGAACATCAGTTCTCTGGAATTTGCTCCCTACATTGTTTGTAGGGAGCAAATTCCAGAGAACTGATGTTCGAGGTTTTCCTGATTCATATAATTTGCAACCTTTTAAGTCTTCTTATTCTAAATAACTTTTGTTAGACAAATAGGTTTCTTAGTATTGATGGCTATTACCCTTCAATTTATTCAAACTTCAATAGTAAAATTTATTAAAACTTCAATAGTAGTGTTGTGATTAACCTTTTGCTTAGCACCTCTTCATTCAATCACCTTTGTTTTTCTTGTTTTTCAATAACCCATTTTTTTCCATGATTGTAATCATTTTGATGTTGTTTCTGATTAAATTGACTAACTCTTTTATCTTTATCACACTGCTGACTTTTAACAGTTTTTTTTTTAATGTTCATTCTGATTTACTCCCAACATAGCTGCAAGCAATCACTATTAAGTTAGGAATTACTAAAAAACAAAAAAAAACAGTTAAAGAGCAAAAAAACGGTTGATAGAAGACTTGAAAAGTTGTAGGTTGTATGAACTAGGGAAAAATGAAGATGGGAAAGAGTTCCAAAGGGATAAAGTGCAGGAAATAAAAGATGAAAAAAGGTTTTTAGAGCATGCAGGGACGAGTACAGTAAAAAGATAAAGGATGCTAACTTAGAAATCGATTTTATATATGGTTTCCATGAGAGGTCAGCAGTGAACAATAATCCAAGAAAACATAAAGAAGAGGGCTCAGTGAGAGGGTTCCCATTCATTAATATAGAGATGTCGACAATATAGAGATGGTTATTTGCTGTACTTAACTGAGTTTTATTGGAGTTAAAATTCACTGCAAGCCTCAATCTGTTACAGAAATGGCTCAAATTCAAAATCAGCTAACTGTTCTAAGCAATCAAAAAGAGGAGGTTTTTTTTCAAGACAGGAGTATAAAGTTGAGTCATTAGCAAACTTTAGATGTAAGGTTGTCAGGAAGATGATTAATGCAGATAAGAAAAAAAAAAGAATATAATATTGGTGTACCCTAGAAGTTACTGGAAATGAAAAAATGTAATGACCTTCAAGGATGACTTTGAAACAGTTTGAAAGAAATGATTTGCTCAAAAACTTTCCCAGATACATCATATGAAAAAAGCTTATGGAGAAGATCAGAATGCCAAACTTTATCAAAAGCTTCAGATATGTCAAGAGCCCTATCTTTGCCACCTCGATCGCACTATAAAATCTTTCAGTCACAACAGTTAACAAGTCAGCGAGCGAGAAGATAAAAAACCGCTGAGCAAGAAAAAACCATATTGATTGTCTGACAGTAAGTTGTTTGACTCAATATGAGATGTTAGAAATTTGTTGTTCAAAAACTCAAAGACCTTGCTAATAACAGAAAGAAGACTGATTGGATGATAGTTAGAGGGGTTAGAATGTTCTCCAGAGTTTTTCGAAATGAAACTACAGATGCCATTTTCCAAAAGACATGAAAACAAGATTCAGTCAAGCACTTGTTAAATAGTTTAGAGAAAATTGAAGAGAGTTCTGGAAACCACTTTTCCAAGATTATGACAGAAATGTTGTCTGGACTACAAGCCGTAGAAGGGTTTAATTGAGATATGACTTTAGCAACAGAAGCTTGAGTAATTGGAATATCTAATAATGGGTTAATCTGTTAAACTGGAATGGAATGAAGAGATAAGATTCAAGCGTTAATTAAAAAAAAATTCTCTGCAAATAATTCAGTCTTATCATTGTAAGAGGTAATAAGACCAGTCTCATGAATGAGAGAGTAAGTAATATGGAAATGAGAGTATAGTAATTTGGGAATAATGGAGCTTAGCATCAGACAGCACCTTTTTACATTGATTTCTTGCAATAAAAAATAGGCGTTTGTTTACAATAGAGTTGTTATTTTGAAAAAGATTTAAAAAATGATTGTGATTAGATATAGCAGTTAAAAAAGATGGTGAAAACCATGGAATCGAGTGAGCCTTGACTTGGAACCATCAAGAATGAATTAAAGCTTCCATTCTTGTCTGGATCAATGAGGTTATATAAGAGGTGCTTATCAGCGGAGAGAGAAAAGACATGAGTCCAAGGAACATGAAGAAAATCATGAAAAGAATCCCAGTTGGCTTTAGAGTGAGTCAGAGAAAGAAGTATGAAATTTATATAGACCATTGCATTTATAGATTATATAAATGCTCAAGATAATAATAAAAAAAATTCAACTCCACCAATTATTTTGTACAATATATATTTGGTATTTTATTTGCATTTGTTATAACAATACATTATAAAATAAGTATTTTGATAATTTGACATTGACTTTCCTCAAAAAACAACCTTTTTTTTTTTGTTTTTGTTTTGTTTTTTGTTTAAAATATATATATATATATATATATATATATATATATATATATATATATATATATATATATATATATATATATATATATATATATGTATATATATTTATTTATATTTATATATATATATATATATATTTATATTTATATTTATATTTATATATATATATATATATATATATATATATATATATATCGATGGTTAAGAGCACAAAGGGAATACGACCACTAACCATTGTTTTGAGAAATCTGAATTTGAAAGTTTGAAAACATACAATAATTCATGATATTTATTTAATGTCATGATTTTTAACCTATATATATATATATATATATATATATATATATATATATATATATATATATATATATATATATATATATATATATATATATATATATATATTAGTGATGTACCAATTAATCGGCATCGGCTTAATTGGTCACTTTTTGCACAATCTTTAGTGGCATTGGCCTATTTTACCGATTTTCCAACCGATCGCATTTTGATATTTTTATCCTGCATTATTATCATAATTAAATAATAAACTAAACTTTGTGCATTACTTAGAATTTTTTGGATAAATTTTTATTTTGACTTTGTTTACAGGCAAAAGCATTAAAAGTAACCTATTTAAGTATTGTTATCTATATTTTTTTATGGAACTAAAGATGAATGCTCCTTTGAACAGCAACCATGATAGTATTTGTAGAAAAGAAAAAAGAGATGCAATTTTACAATGATGGAAAAGAGGCTCAAGCTTAGCAGATAGACCGGGTCCAACTCTGTTTACAATGCGTTTTTAAACCTTATCTTGAAGAAAAAGAGCATCATTAGAAGAACCAGCCCAAATATGATAACAGTATTCCATACAGGGACGAATAAGAGATTTGTAGAGGTAAGGAATGGAATCAGGAGAGAGAAAATGGTGAGCACGATAAAAAGAAGCAACCTTAGCAAATGCTAATTTAGCAATTGATTGCATATATGGTTTCCATGAAAAGTCAGTATTAAATGATAATCCAAGAAGACGTAAAGAAGTGGAATCAGTGAGAGGGTTGCCATTCATTAATATAGGAATGTTGACAGTACTGCAATAGTTATTTGTCTGACAGCAAGTTATTTGACTCAAGATGGAATGTGAGAAATTTGTTTATCAAAGACTCAAAGAACAATTTTGTAAGACTGTGACAATGCTGTCTGTAGCACAAGCCATAGAAGAGTTTAATTGAGATATGACTTTAATTGTTTAGAGTTTGATTGTTGTTTTTAGTTGTTTTTAGTGTTTTTAATTGTTTAGAGATATGACTTTAATTGTTTAGAGATATGACTTTAATTGTTAAGAGTTTAATTGAGATATGACTTTAAGAGTTTAATTGAGATATGACAAAGGAAGCTCAAATGATTTGAATGTCTAACAATGGGTTAATCTGTTTAATTATAATGGAAAGAAGAGAATGGCTATAAGATTAGAGAGTTGGGTTAGAAGAGAATTTTAATAGTTGCAAGAGAATTTGCAAATAGTTCAGCCTTATTTCATGTATTTAAGTATAGCCAAGTACCAAGTATATTTCTTTATTTTTATTTTTTTTATTTCAATTCACCTCCCTAAGGCCACGAAGACCACTTCAATTGAGGAGGCTTCCTTATTTATGGTTACAACCCACTCTCAACTTTATAACTCAAAAGCACGAATCTTAATAAGCAATGCTGCTGCATGTAAAAACAAGTTAAGCGCTGTACTACCAGGGGCGTGGTGAGGATCAAACATCACAAAACAAAATAATTCTAAAAATAATTCATCTAAAAATAATTTATATGTCTAAACAACATATGATTATTGTTTAGATATCTAAATTATTAATAAATTCTAAGTAAACTGCATATGATTATTTTCTTTTTTTAAAATTAAAATAAAAAGCATTCCTCTAAAAGTATATTTTTTTTTTGAAAGTTTTCTTTTCATAGTATAAAAAAAATTTAAATGTATATTTTTTTAACTGAGTTTTTCTAATATCTTTTAAAATATTTGTTTACCAGTACCAATTTAAAGTTATATGATTTTATATTTTCAAATTTTTAATAATTAGTGAATTCAGTATCAGCCTTTTCCCATCCATCGGCATCGACCAAAAAAATGATACATCACTAACACATATATATATATATATATATATATATATATATATATATATATATATATATATATATATATATATATATATATATATATATATATATATTAAACAACATATAATTTTTTATTTTCTTTGTATTCCTTTACTTAATCTTATTTTTAAAATTAGCAAACACAAAAAGTAGTTATTTAAAATAATATACATAATGTTTTAAATTTAGGAAAAAAAAAGACTATAATCGTTGCGAAGATATGTTACGTCGTTGTTTAAGGTAAGTTGATTAGGTATTGAATACTTTGAATGAGTTTGAATTTGGTTTTAAAATTTTTCTTTTTTTCTTTTTAAAGTTTTAAACCTGATTATATGGATGCACTTATATTATTTGGTGAAATTCTTTATCAAAGTAAAAAAGTTAGTGAAGCTCTTATGTTCTATGAAAATCTCCCTGAAACATACGCTTCAAACTTAAACATTCAGAGGGGGTATGCAAATGTTCTAGGAGGTTCTGGTAAGATTTATAAAATGTGAATAAATAAATAAAAATAGGTAATTTATTTTTTAACATTTTTATATACTTTTAGGTATAATAGAGAAAGCATTTGAGAAATATGATTCAATCTTACGCGTTTCACCTAAAAGTTATGATATCTATCATGATTACTCAAATCTTCTTGAACTAAACGGCTTTCATAAGAGGGCAGTAGATTTATTAGAAAGGTAGCTTAGAATGATTTTTTTTATTCTAATATATTTTTAAACATTACAGGCTTAAAATTTATAGGTTCAGTTTATATATTAAAAATTATATATTCAACAAAAAGTTTAACAATAAGTTTTTTTATTTATTTTAAGCATTTCAGTCAGGTGGCCTTTTAAAGCAAACATAATGTGATCACTACAGTGGTTACATATACTTCTATTTATTTTTTTTTAGTATTTTTTCATAGTTTTTATATTCTTCCCTTGAATCAATAATTTAATAGAGAAATAGTTTTTTGCAAATTAATAAATACATTCTACTGCTAAAATCAATTATATTTTTGATGCACATTTTCCTTTAGTTAGCTTTTCGCTATGTTTTCGCATCCCAATTATAGCTGTGACCACAATTTTAAAGCAAGAATGCAGCAAAGATTAAAGTTTACATACAGTATACATTAGAACATATATATCAGTTTTGATGTTCTTTTGCCTACAAACATGGTTATACATTTAGCAGTGGCGCCCCTTTCTTTTTACATAACTGGCTGAAATCCTGATACTAAGTTGCTCAAATGCACCTTAAAACTGTGTTCTGATTGGTTTGCTATTTTTCTGACCTTTTTTGTTGTTTATTAAACCGTATAAAGTTATATTTTTAACAGAATATAATAAATATCAATTATACCTTGGAAAATATTGACAAAAATGTACCAAAGAATAAATTTATTAGCATGTTGTTTTTATATTTAAACATAAAAATAAGAATCAAGGTTTTTCCAACTCTTCACATTTTCAATCACAATAGGTTTATCCATTCTACTTAGGTAATGATTTGCTTTGCATGCATAGTTTTGCAATCTTTTTAATTTATTGAACATTAAGATGCTTTGCACTATTTTCCAGTTTTATTCTTATGTAAATAATAAAGTAATTTTATTTTATTTAATCAATGATTTTTTAATTGACTTGTTTTATAAAGTCAAAAAAATAGTTTTTCCAGTTTTGTGGCTGGATAGCTCAGTTGGTTAAAGCATCAAATGAAAAGTTAAAACCGTAATGTTGTACAATACGAGTTCAAATCCTGCCACTGCCATCTCAGCACTTGATTACTTTAATACTTGAGTAGTACTTCGGTACACAAAAATGTTGGTCAATAACAGACATTACTTTGTATTAATCTTAATGACTATTTGTGGTTGTTCCTATGATAAGCCAGCAATATTTTTGTATATAAGAACATTGTATAGAAAATTATAGCATGAAAAATCAAGTAAATAAATAAAAAAAGTTTAGCATTTATTGCTGCAAACATTGATTTCAAATTATAATGATTATAAAACACAGGCTGAGATTATAAGATGGTATTGAAAGTTCATTCTAATAGATGATCTCATTTTTAAATAAAATATTGTTCAAAATATGTATTTTATTTATTTCATTTTTAATAAGTAAATTAGGAATATAATTGTTTATTGATTTCCATTTAACAAATATAAAAATGGTTTTTCTTTATTTATAAGTTATAAATATTCAAAGTTTAAGCAACGAAACTTAGGTAATGTTAATAGAAAATAATTGCCTCATAAATGTACTTTAATGATTTTTAGAACTTTTTATGGCAATTTTAGGGCTATATCTATTGATGAATCAAAACCAGATGCATACCATTTATTAGCTGTGATGTATTATAAACGGAAAGATTTTTTTTCGTCAAAAAATGTTTATCAAAGGTTATTTAAACTTAGTAAACCATCAGCTGAACATTTCAAAAATTATGTAAGATATTTAATTATTTTCTAAATGTTATTTTATCAAAACAGGTAAATATAAAAATATTCTAATGAAAATCTTAAGTTAATTTATATGTTAATTTATATTTATATATTTATTAATATGTTCAACTTAAAAAAAAGAACAATAAAATAAAAATCATTGGACCTGGAAATCTTTTCTTTCAAAAATTTTTTTCTACACATAAAAGAATAAAGTATGAAGTATAAAAGAAAAAAGTATGAAGTATAAAAAAATAAAGCATGAAATATAAAAGAAAATGGAGCTTGTAATCATAATTTTGTCTTTTTTTTTTTTTTTTTATGAATTAAAGAAAATTTAGCAATTTTTAAATATCTTTTTTTATTTATATGTTAACAAACTAGAAACACTTTTTTAATGTTTTTTAATATTTTATTTTTAATTAATTTTTTAAATAGTCGATGATTTTTCGTTTAAAATGTGGACTAATTAACACTGTTACACATTAGTGTTAATTAGTTCAATTAATTTTTGTATTATTTGTTTGTTTTATTTTAATTTTTAGGCTATTGTGTTATTTGAATTAAACGAATTTGATAAAGCTATTAAAGTCTTGAGAGAACTTGTTCAAAAATTTCCTTTATTTTTGGAAGGTTACTATACCCTTATAAATTTTCTTCATAAAACTGGAAAGAAAAGTGAGGTAATAATAATTGTTTGCAGAATTAGTTTTTTTAATTTCATTAATTATATATTTTTTTTAATTCATTAATTATATTTTTGCTACTTATATTGTTGTATCTATTATATATTTTATAAAGGATCACTATTGTATATTACTTATCATGAGCTTTTTATCTCTTGCTTATATAATGAGCTACTACTGCACCACCATTCATGTAGGATTTTTAACACGTGATTGCAAAATAATTATTTTTGTGAATATCTTATAAATTCTTTTTAGTTTCAAAACTCTTTTTTGATCAAACTCATGTTGAATTCAGCGTATAGACTATTTTTAAATATGTTTTGATTTAATAATATATTAATAATATTTCACTGGTATATTGGGGTCAGCGTCATCAGGTAATGAAAGCTATAAAATTGCATAAAACATTTAAAAAAGAAGACTAAAAGTCTTAAAATAAAAAAACCAATAAAATAAATTATAGTAAGGTCAGTAAATTTTTTGTCAATTGTTCCCCAAGTTCTTGTTTTAACATTATCCCTGTCATCTTGATTGAGAACAACTTCCCCAATTCCTAGCTTATGTCAAGCTTGGCTTTGTTAATTTCCAGGGATTCCCTAATTTTTTTTATTCTGTATTCTGGAATGGCTGCTGAGGTATTAGGATTCAGCCAATCAATGTTACCACGGCATGTTTTAGAATATTTAGTAGCTCCTAAACTTGTCAATTTTACAGGTTCTTCTTCCACACTTTTTGAAATAATTTTGTTTTTGGTCTTGCCAATATATATACTTTCGTCTGAGTATTTAAGTTGTGTTACAAAGGTCTTAAACAAAAATTACTCAAGCGAAACACTTAAGCTTAACAAAGCGTGTAGCGTTTGGCATTAACATTGTTTATCAACCAACCTGTTTATTAACCATAGACGCATCTAGCGTCTGCTTAAGATATATAAAACAGGAAGAAGTATAGTTGGGGATATAGATAAGAGATATAGTTAAAGTAGAGAGAGTTAAAGTAGAGTTAAAGTAGAGAAGTAGTTAAAGTTGTGGTCAAAGTCAGGATCAAAGTTGAAGTCAAGGTTGAGATCAATGATCAGTCAGAAGAGTTAGTAAACTATAAGAAGCAATAACAGACTAATTAATTGCGAGACAAACTGTTTAAAGAATATTATAAATTGTATTTGTATATGTTAATCATTTATATTTAGGAAACGATACGAAATATTATATTTAATACAAGTTACCATGTAACATTTTGAGTTATCTATTACATAACATTTGGAAAAATCTACTATGTAATAGTTGATAAACATCCAGATTTGATTTCGGAGGTAGTTTAGTTTTGTTGTTGCATAATATGTTATTCAAATTGGGAGCTGATGTAAATATAACTCTGATGCTTTGTTTTCTAAACTCTCTTTGGAGTTTTGGACCAATAATAGGTATTCAAGGTAGTTTAACAAACTTTTTATCTAATTGTTTACATGTAGTATTTTTTGAACTGTGGTCTAAATAGTTTTTGGTTATTTTAACAAAGTTACTTTTGTTATAGCTATTTTCAAAAAATGTACCTATGAGGAAATCAATTTCTTGTGGGAA
This sequence comes from Hydra vulgaris, assembly GCF_022113875.1. NCBI lineage: Eukaryota > Metazoa > Cnidaria > Hydrozoa > Anthoathecata > Hydridae > Hydra > Hydra vulgaris. Next base: position 62,545,503 of record NC_061157.1, read on the forward strand.
AGCAGATTTGTTTTTCCCTACATAAAAATCCTTCAAAAAAACGCCAGTGGTCATGCTTGGGTTGAGATTGGAGTTGGATCTTATTTGAACATTAGTTATCGCAACCTTATGGTGTAAATAATACACAGTAAGGTTGCAATCGTACAAATATCTATTTGAAATATGCATTGAAAATTTTGTATTGAGATTTAAAATTTTGCAGGTATATATCTGATTAGGCTGAAATAAATTTTACTTCAAAACTAGTGATGTATTTTACTTTGTTTACAGGCAAAAGCTTTAAAAGTAACCTATTTAAGTATTGTTATCTATATATTTTTAATTCTTTTTCACTCCCAATAAGGCTTCAAGCAACCACTATCAAGTTAGGCTCAAGCTTTGCAGATAGACCGGGTCCAACTCTGTTTACAATGCGTTTTTAAACCTTATCTTGAAGAGAATGAGCATCATTAGAAGAACCAGCCCAAATATGATAACAGTATTCCATACAGGGAGGAATAAAAGATTTGTATAGATAGGGAATGGAATCAGGAGAGAGAAAATGGTGAGCACGATAAAAAGAAGCAACCTTAGCAGATGCTAATTTAGTAATCGATTGTATATATGGTTTCTATGAAAAGTCAGTAATGGGTTAACTTGTTTAATTAGAAGGAAGGAAGAGAATGGCCATGAGATTCGAGAGTCGGATTAGAAGAGAATTTCTTTGCAAATAGTTCAATAGTATATCATGTATTTAAGTACAGCCAAGTACCAAGTATATTTCTATATTTTTTATTTTTTTATTTAAATTTATCTCCCTAAGGCCACAAATGCCATTTCAAGTGAGGAGGCTACTTTAGTTATGGTTACAACCCACTTTCAACTTTATAACTCAGAAACACAAACCTTGATGAACAATGCCGCTGCGTGTAGAAACAAGTTAAGCGCTGTACTACCAGGAACGTGGTGGGGATCCAGCATTACAAATTAAAATAATTCTAAAAACAATTTATCTAAAAATAAACAACATATGATTGTTGTTTAGATATCTGAATTACTAATAAATTAATAAAGTATTCTAAGTAAACTGCATATGCATATTTTCTTTTTTTAAAATTAAAATAAAAAGCGTTCCTCTAAAATTGTATTTATTTTTTTTAAAGTTTTCTTTTCATAGTAAAAAAAAAATAAAAATGTATATTTTTTTAACTGAGTTTTTCTAATATCTTTTTAAAATAATTGTTCGGCTTTGATTTTAGTCCAAGTATTTGTTTACCAATACTTATTTAAAGTTGTAAGGTTTTATATTTTCAAATTTTTAATAATTAGTAAATTCATGGGTATGGGCATCGGTATCGGCCTTTTCCAATTCATTGGCATCGGTATCGGCATTGGCCAAAAAAGTGATAACGGTACATCACTATTCAAAACCCTAGGCTACAAATATCAGTCCGATTTCAACTGTCTGAGTGTAAAGATGTTTTTATCAAAAATTTTAAACATGACTGAGTTTGTGCTGGGTGACAGGAATAGTGTCAAAAAATGAACTTCAGAATAATGTCAAATATATTAAAAAGGCTTAATGTCAGAAAAAAAATGAATAGTGTCGCAAATGAATTTTATAAATAGTATCGAAAACAAAAAAAAGGAATAGTGTTGCAAATAGTAAAAATGGGATAGTGTTGCAAATAGTTAATTTCAGCAATAGCTTACTTGTTTTGCTTACATTTATAGAATACGGCTTTTACAGAAAAAACAAATAAAAAAACAAAGAATAATGGAAGAAAAGATTGTTATCAAACCCCAAACCCTCAGTCAATGTAGTGACACTCCTTTGCAGCAGCAGGCTATAAGATAGTTGGTATATATACTGAAACCTCCTGTAGCAGGCTATTTCAGTATGACATCAGAAATATTATCTAAACACATATTTATAGTTATTATTTTTTTGTTTTTGACACTATTCATTAAACTCCTTTGCAACATTGTTCCTTTTTTTATTTTTGACATTATTCATTAAATTCATTTGCAACATTTTACCTTATTCTGTTATTCGACAATCAATAATGTGACAATTTGCCACATTATTTCTTTTTTACATTTTCAACAATCAAATTTGCAACAATAAATATTTGCGACTATCAAAATTTTATGACACTATTCTGCTGCATCTTCATGTCTACTCAAGTAGGTAGTCTCATGCCTACTTTGGCAGGTAGTCTTTCAGAACAAACATGCAGAAGATGGTTTCTAGGTACTTGAAACAACTAGGAATGATTCAAAAGCAAGGATATTGGGTGTTGTATGAGTTAAAACCGAGGGACATCCAAAGACACTTTTTTACCTGTATATTTTTTTGTTGGTGATGAACAGTATATATGTTACAACAACCCTAAATGCAGAAAAGCATGGTCAACTCTGGCAAACCATATTATAATATTCATGGTTCCAAACTCATGTTCTGTATCTGGTGGTACCAGCTCAGAATAATATATTATGAGCTGCTTAAACCAAACAAGTTGATTACAGCAGACCATTACCAATGACAATTGATCAAGCTGAGCCAAGCATTGAATTATAAAAAGCCTCAACACACCAAAAGACATCACAAGGTTATTCTTCAACATGAAAATGCATAACCCCATGTTGCAAATGTTGTAAACTACCTGAACAACCTCAAATGGGAGGTCCTACCCACCTAGACATTTTCACTTCTGATTATTATATTTTTGAGTCAATGGCACATGGCCTGGCAGGGCAGCAATTTTCTTCTTATGATGATACCAAAAATTGAGTACTAAATTGCCTCATAACTAAGATTTTTTCCAGCGTGGAATATACATGCTATCTAAAAGATGGAAGAAGATTATAGTTGCCGATAAAGAGTATTTTGAATGACCTGAGTCTGATTTTTTTTAAATAAACTGTTGATTTTTACAAAAAAAAATGCTTATTTTTAATGCATACTCTTAATAAAAAAATTAAGTTATTAATTGAATTAAATTTTTGTTAATTTAAGTTATTAAGTTAAATTTTTTAAACAGTTTTTCAACTTTTTCCTTCTGTTCTCTGTAAATCCTATAATAGGATTAAATCTTATTAACAAGATTTTACAAATTCGTTGCTTTTTTGTTGTTTTTTTTGCACATATATCAGCTGATTTAAATATGTAGAATATATGAGGAGTGTACATACATTGACTGACTTAAATAGGTAGAATATGCAAGGAGTGCTTATACACTGACTAAGGGTTCTGGTTTTGACAGATAGTCTTAACTTCAACCCAAAATTTTAATTAAAAATCGTTCATATTGTAAAATACTAGATATAAGTTAAAATGACAAATTTAAATGTAAAGTGCTAAAAGTCAGCAGGAAAAATTACAAGATTGATTCTACCACAGTAAAATCTAGTGAAAAATGCCAATGATGTTTCGGAAATGAAAATTTCACAAAAGAAAATGTAATGATTGATTTTATTGTAGTTATTAATAGACAGGCAAACGTCAGAACGCTTTTTTTTTGTGTGTATTGTGTATTGAGTATTATACTCACATCATACTCAACACACACATTTTTTTGAGTATAATACTCAATTATAATACTCATTCTCAGTACACAACTTATTGTACCTATTTTTGTTAAGTACTTTTTAGCATATGCGGTGTAGTTAATAGAAAAAGAGCCGGCAACATGACAGATGAAACATTAATAAATCGTGCTTTTTTAAAAAGTAACTTAGCCATTAGGGCGGGTTATTTTTTTAAATTTTCCCAGTAAATGCTTAGGCCATATGATTTTTAAACGTCTTGGTTCTTATATAAAAGTAATCCAAAAAAAAAAAAAAATTATTTTTAGGTTTTCAAATTTTGACCTAAAAAATTGAGGTTTTGGGTAAAAAACGCTATATACGCGGTTTGCCACAACTTTTGACCATTTGCTCTTATTGACTTAAAAATATCTTTTATGGAATCCTCGTTCCCAAATACCCCTAATTAGACACCTAGATAATCATTTTAGCTTAAAAACTTATAATTATAAAAGTTGAAAAAAATAGTTATTTTTGATATATTTTGCTGGAATATCTTCCATAACAATGTTATGTGAATCTAATGCAGCAAAACAGTTTCAAAGGAATTCTCAACCACAACGCGAGGCACAACCAATTAGAAACATGAAAAATCATTAATTATTTTATAGCAGTAGTTATCGCTATAGTTTATAGCAGTATTTACTAATTTATCATTCACAATGCAAGAGTAAACTTAATTTTACTAAATATACAATAAATATAAACTTATTGCTTAAAAAAGCTTAAGCAAATTCTGTTTAGATTCTAAAACAGGAAGAAGTTCTCTGTGAGCTATTGTTGCCTTTATAAACCCGTCTCGTCTTTCCTGTCCGTAAACTATACTAGAAGCTCATGTAACTTCTTTCACAATTCTTTCTATGAATTGCCCATGTACAGGAAATTCTGGAACATCCATTGGGACTTCTAAAAACTTAATAAGTTCTGCTTTACCAATCTTGCATGTGAGCAAAGGTTTGTAAATATCATTACTCCAATCAATCAATTCGATAATAGTTTCAACATTAGTATTTATATTTGGGATATTTCTTGGTCTAACAGCAGTAATTCCTAGAGAGCTTGAATTCTTTATTGAAAGTATTTTATTGACTGTAAATTTCTTCTCCTCTTTATTTTTGCTGCATAGTAGTGCTTGTAGAATAAATTCACTATGAGCATTCCAGGCAGAGGAGCAAACATAGGGCAAAACTGCTTGTTGAATATTTAAGTTTATTTTTCGGACTAGTTCCAGCTGTTTGATAATATGGTTTGGTCCATTGGTCCATTTATGTTTTACCTAAACATTAATAATACATTTTTCAAAAATAAATAGACGATTATCAAACTACATATAAACATTTCTTACTTTAATTTCAAACCATAATAGAGAATATACACCAACACAAAACTGTACAAGTTGTTTTAAATTCTCAGCATCGTTTTTATTTAGTCCATGCTCTGAACACCAAATTCTGCAAAGTCTACTTGCCAAATTCAACCAGCGTGCGTTATTGTGGGGACCAACTTGAATTTCTTTTAAATTTTTGAGCATTATTTTATTTTCAATAGCCTTTGTTATTCGGTATAGATATTTTTGATCACTCAATAAAGTTTTTAAAATATCTTCATTAATATCTAATAAATTAATTTCAGTATCTATATCTTGAATCACAGTGGAAATTATGAGATCATTGGCAATAGGAACAAGTTTACCAATATTGCCAGAAAACTTGTTATTTGAAGTTGTTTTCCCGTCAATAATTGACATTAAGTGCCTCAAGGGTAGTTCATTTGTTTGCAAAGCGCAAACTATCCAAATAAGTTTTGTTTGAAGTTTTTTTTCTAAAAAATAAATGATACCTCCTTTCTAACCTAAAAAATAATTGTGTTTAAATATATGTATGACATTTATTATTAAATATTTACCTGTATTTATTATCAATCATTTACCTGTATTAAGATTGGAAGAATCACAGCCTACAGCAACAAGAGTTGATTCTACCCCATGTTTAATAATCTGTTTATATGTATGTTCTGCTATGTGCTCTGCTGGGGTATTACACTCAGATCGGTTTTCTTTATCATTTGTAAAATGGTACAGTTATAAACCACCTGGCTCTACACAAACTGAATAATGGCCTTCTTGAACAAGTCTGTGGTGAAATTTTCCATCTTCTCCCATCAAAAAACATTTTGTCTCATCCTTTCTTCCATCAAATAAAATGCATTGAACTCCATCTTTTACAACATTATCATTTTCAGATTTTAATTGTTTTATCACCTTCACCTTCCTGTTTCTTTAGCTGCTTTCAGTGCTAATGTTGAAATAGCAGCAGTTGCTCGATTTGATACCCCATATCTTATTGATGCTAATGCAATTTCTTCCATATTCAATGTCTTTTTTGTAACTTGTCTACTAATGTACTCAAAACTATTGTCAGAAGCAACATCTTCATTGTCAGTATTCGCAATATTATCAATTGTTTCTTTGATTTCATTTTCTTGAGAATGAAAAGATAGGTATTCTATTTGTGGCTTCTTTTTTCCAGTGGCCTTTCTTTTATTATTATTTTTCTTGTCTATTGGTTTCGAAGCACCCATTTGCATACTACTTTTTGTTCCAAATTTTTCTCTTTGAAATTTCATAAACTGAAATTCTATTGTAGGAATTTTGTTTTCTCTATTGCATTGACAAAAAATATGCGCTTTAAAATTACAAGAATTACAACTAGCCTCCTCACAAGAAACAATGTCACACTTGCACTTTGCTATATCAAATAGCTTGTCCAGAGTAGAGTTAAACTTAAAATAATTTCAGGTTTACACCTATAGTAATAACACCCACTTTGTCCGTCACAATAGGAATTTCAGGATTTGCTTTCAACCATTGTGTTTTTACTTTATTTCACCTTTTTGCATGTATTTTTAAGTTTTGCATTTGCTTTGCAGTTTTCATCTCTTCTTAGAAGAAGACCATACTTTATAATATCTCTTAATGTGGGTAACTCAGAATCTAAAAACTCACTTACAAAACCGATCATAACACTTAGTTTGCAACTTTATGCAATGATATTTCATAAGTTTTTTCATATAATCTACTAAATAAATTTAAGTTTAACCAAAACATCATTGTAACTACGCAAGATATTCCAGCAAAATATATCAAAAATAACTATTTTTTTCAACTTTAATAATTATAAGTTTTTAAGCTAAAATGACTTTCTAGGTGTCTAATTAAGGGTATTTGGGATAGAGGATTCCATAAAAGATCTTTTTGAGTCAATTGGAGCAACTGGTCAAAAGTTGCGGCAAACCGCGTATATAGCGTTTTTTTACCCAAAACCTCAATTTTTTAGGTCAAAATTTGAAAACCTGAAAATAAAAATTTTTTATTTTGGATTACTTTTATACAAGCGCCAAAACATTTAGAAATCATATGGCCTAAGCATTTACTGGAAAAAGTTGAAAAATGACCCGCCCTATTAGCCATACTCAATGAACTGGCTGAATAAAAATATTTTCTTTATTCGTTTGTAGATAATTTTCTTAATTATTGTTTTGTTTATGAGATGCAATTACATTTTTGAAACCTATAATGAATTTTTACTTTTACTTTCTTATTTCGTTTTTCTGATTTAAATGCATTAAAGTAAAACATCATATTACTGAAAAACAAAGTTCTATTTTACACTCAATAAAGTTGCAAAATACTCAAAAATAATACATTAGGTGAGTTGCATATTGAGTATTCTACTTAACAAAAATAGGTATGATAAGTTGTGTACTGAGTATTATACTCAAAAAAATGCATGTGTTGAGTTTCCTAATGAGTATGATGTGAGTGTATTACTCAATATGCAATGATAGACACGCATATAAGAATGAATGGAATCCTGTATTATCATTATTTAATAAGGTTTTATTATATTGCATTGAACATTCATATTGTTATATCTTTATTTAAATATCTATTAACTGTGTTATAAAGTTTGCACATGTCCCATAGACATGTGTGTTATCTCATTGTCAGCCAAAAATTTCACTTTTTATTCTTTTCTTAAACAAGTAACACTTGGCAATAGGTCACACTTGGCAAGATCAATTTTTATTTATATTAATTTATTCATAATCATATTGATCATGCCCACTAACTCCCCCTGCCATCCTTACCCCACCCCTTCTACTGTCTCATATTTAGTTCTTATTATAAATATTCAATACACTTAAAAAAAAAGTTGTTTTTTTTTTCTGCTTTAAATATTTAACCAATTTTTGTTTAAATTTTTGATTATTTCAGAAAAATGGGAAAAGCAAAAAAAGCTATAATACTGATCAATTACAACCCAGAAAGACCCGCCTACCTCTGAAACTCCACTACATTCTCTACATAGCAGGCACTTGCCTACTAATAGTCATGTTACTGATATTTTCTGTAAGTTATTTCCCCCAGGGTTAAAAGGTTCATATTGGCAGATCGTTGGCTGATCCTGATTTTGACAGATCTACCAAAATTGTTGTTAAAGGTTAGCTACTTACATTTCCTTTACCAAACAAGGTTTAGAAGCTAAGTTTTAAGCTTTTTTTTAAGCTTAGAAGCTCCTGGTACAACATCCATCTCAAAGTCTACTAAACCTGAAGAATTAATTACAGAGGAGAACTAGCTTCTCTTTCTTCTTACCAATACCACTTGTGCAGTAGCAGATTGGGGAAGACTTCCAATAACTTTCATCTTATAAAGACTTTTGCAGCTTCATTGTAGGTTAAGTGTCACGATTCAAGGTCTTTTCCAGGAATTTGTTGATTCATCCCACAACAAAGATCAATGCCAGAATATATTGTTTGTTGTCCGAGAGTACAGAAAGATGAGGTGCTAGAAAATAATTGTTATCAAGTGACTTTTTTTATATGCGTCTTTAATAGAGAAAACAATTTCAACTAACAGTTTAAAATTACATTTCATTTATAATAAAGTTGAAAATGTTTCATTTTCATAAAAAAAATTTTATTAAAACTCAGCTTTTACTTGTAGCTTAAAAACAAGTAAAAACTTGTAGAGTTTTTACTTGCTTCTAAGTCTCTAAGTTTTTAGAGTTTTTACTTGTTTCCAAAATGTTCGAAGTAAAATATTTTTGGGGGGATTATATGGTTTGTTAGCATGTTGAATTTATGAAAAAAGTTATTTTTGACTAAATTTGGGTCACTAATGAACATTGAGCTTGAGTTTCCTTAAGTAAAAACAAAAATTAAAAAATAATTTAAAAAGTTATTTAATTCGTTATCAATTTAAGTAAGTAATTTATTAGTAGTTATTAGTAAATTATTATAATAACTTTTTTATATAGTAATTTATAATAATTTTTATTTATTTTTATTTATTTAGTTTATAATAATTTAGTTTTTTGTTTTTATTATTATTATTATAGTAATTTATAATAATTTTGTTTTGTTTTTATAGTAAAGTATTCTTACAATTAAGGTTGAAGAGACAGTTGACATGGCGTTATCTTACTTTCCGGAAGACCATCAAATTCTTCTTCAAAAAGCAAGCTCCAAACGAGAAGTTAAAGATTACATTCAAGCAAAAAACGTTAGTTTTAGTAAATACTTGTTACTAATTAAACATATTGATTTACTTTCACTAAATAAATTTAAATAATATATACTTTTATTTTCTAGATGTTTTTTTTTGTTTTATTATTTTTTCTTTCTTTTTTTCTAGACATGACATTATTTATTATTAGATATATCATTCAATTTTGGCAAAGACTTCAAATAATTTTGATGCTTTATTAAACTTAGCCATTGTTCTTCATATAGAGGTTATTGTTATGCGTATTATTTTTGTTTTTTAGTAGAGGAGAAATGATAAGCTTTGATTTGGGGCTTTTTAAAAAAGTATATATGAAATAGATTTCTTTTTTTACTGATATCAGGAGTAAACATGAGAAAGGTTAAGGGGTTTATTTTGTTTTTAACAACAAAATGTAAACAGTTTTAATATGTACTTTTAGGTTCTTCTTTTTTTAATCACATTTTTAATAATTAGTTCGCTTCAGTGCCGCTGAGAGGGGCTCTGGTTCGTTTTGTTTAATAAATATCAACTTTTGTTATACATTAAACTAAATATTGAGACGCATTTGAGGTGGCTCTATTAAAAAAGTAATCAAACTTCACCCTTTCTACCCTAAAAGCCTCACCCTTTCTCTCCTACAAAACTCATTATTTAAAAATAATATAAAAATATAATTGTTTGTGTTTTGTAAAATGATACGTATATATTTTACGTCACTCTGGTTTTGAAGAATGTATGACTATTATAAACTGCTGTTCTATATAGGGTAATTACGAAGAGGCGATTGGTTATTATGAAAAAGCGAAAGAAATTCGTCCACGTGATCCTATCGTAATGGAAAATATCTCGAGAGTAAAACGATTACTATTAAAAACTGTTTAAACTAAAAACCCTTAAATAATGCTTAGTTATTAATAATTTAGTGGATGCGGTTCGCAAGTTTTCAAATTATTTTATATTAACTGCTATATTTTGTTCAATAAAGTATATTTCTTCATAGATTGTCTCTAACAATCGTCAAAACTATAGATACTCAAAACAATTTTGACAGTAAATAAATTTTTAAAATAAACAACTTTTTTCTTTTTATAAATAAACATTAATTTAACTTGTTATTTGAACTGTTCAGTTGGTCAATGAACATGCGTGGTTTCAGTTGGTCAATGAACATGCGTTTCTGTTGGTTAATTTTTTTTATATATTTTTTTGTATCCAGTTTAGGTATTTAATTTTTTTGTAATGGATTGAGATTTTTTTATTTTTTAAACTGATGTTATTGCTTAAGTCTTTTTTGTTTACTTTTTCTTTAGTTTATTTTGATAGTAAATCGTTTAGTGACGCGTGTACTATTTTGGGTTGGTGGGGAAACTCTGAGGGGACAAGCCAAATTTTGGAAAAACTTAGGGGAGGGGTGAAATATCCTGACTGGGTATCATTAAATAAAACAAATCAATTATTGAAACAAATAAGAGAGGTAAATAGAATTTTTAAAAATTTTTGTTTATTTTAAATTTAACTAATAGATAAAAATACATTCATCATAATATTGTTTATTTGTAATGTGTAGTTATTTAAATATTGATTGGATTAACATCGAGATAATTGATTGAAATTAAGTAGTAGCTTTCAAGTTTCAGCTTTCAAAGACCCACAAATAAAACTGTAAATACACTACAACGTAGATGTTTAGTTCTACTTTTCGTTTTAAAACTGAACTGCCTATCTCGTATAAAATACAGTTGTGCTTCTCTCACAGCCTTGGTGCGGATGAGGAAAGAAAATTAGCGGATTACAAGACATTATAAACTGTATAAAATATACTTCACTTACAAAAACTGGAAATACTAGGTTTTCTGTGTCGCAAAATCTTTCATAAAACATAAAAAATGTTTAGCATGTCTGTTATCAAATTTCTCCTGATATGTTTTGCTATGTATGTGAATATTGTATTTGCAAAAAGCAAGTATTATCAAAGCTTTTGATCACATAACGGTTATGACGTATGTAAGGTATTATAAATAGCGTACTCAAAATATTTTGGAACGCTCATTGGTGATCAGGACAAACCATGGGCCTCTAATGTGATATGAAGAACGTTCCGAACCTTTTTTCTTACTACGATAACTAAAAAGATTGAAGATTATGAAACTTACAAAATACTTTGAAATTAAGATTGTTTTAAACAAGTGGAGTAGTAAGTAAATCTTAAGTAAGTAAGTAGTAAGTAAACCTTTAAAACAAGAAGTCATCGCGCGACATGTTTTATTTCAATACTAGTATTGTATCTCTAGATAAAAGAAATAATACATATGTTATTTCAGAAATATGAAATATATCGGTATGAAAGAAATTACCTAGATTTGTTTATAGAAAATATTTTTATTAATTAGGTAGTGATTTATTAAATTTACTTGAGAATCAATTTTATTATAAGTAATATTTGTTCTTTACACTGTCTTAAGAAATATTGAGCAGTAGTTAAAGCGGTGGTTTCAAAAGATTTGATGCTCTGACCATAATTGCAACATCGTAAAGAAAAACAGTGCGAAATAAGTTATAACATTGTTATAAAACTAAAATATACCAGTGGTAATTTGTTTTTTAATTTTTTAAATCCTTGTCTTCTAAAGAATAATAATATTCTTTTAAAGAAGCAATCTGTTTCAAATTAGGAAACAAGATGTCTTGGTTGAAATAAAACAATCTAATTAAATTCAATTGGATAAAATTATAGTTGAGTTGTACGTCTAAAACATAGTAGAGTTGTATGTCTAAAACAGAGTAGAGTTCTTTGTCGAAAACAGACAAAAATACATATATACAATGTTTTTTAACTTTTTATTCGAATGAAACTGAAAAATAACGCTTTTTATTACGGATAAACAACTGGGTGATTTATAATCACATGTCGAAATAATATTTTTCAATTACAAAACAAATAAGTTTATGAAAGCAATTAATATTTTATTGACTTTAAGGAAAAAAACGTTTGTTGAAATAAAACACTAATGTACTGATGTTTTAAGTGTTTTTTTGTTTTGTTTGTTTATTTTTTGCTGTATATATATTTGCTGTATATATAAATACAATAGTTATTCCACAATAACCTAAATGATCGGGGCAAAAAATAAAAAAGTTGCCTTATTGCCAAGCCCCATAATTTTGTAAGAAAAAAAAAAAGCTTGTACGCCATATAAGCTCAAGGCCGGAGGGGGGGGGCCAGGGGAAACGTGCTCCCCCCCCTCCCCTTTTTTTCTGAAGGACCTTTTTTTTTTTTTTCAACGAAAAATCTTGATATAGAAAACTTTTTTCACAAATTGATGATTGTACCCCCCCCCCCCCCCCACACACACACACACATAATTTTATTTAAATTGTTACCAATTTTAATAAAATTACTTTAAAAAAATAAGTAAGTTAATAAAAAGTAACAATATCTTTTAAAATATTAACATTTGTTTGGTAGACATTGAGTTTATTCAGCTTAAAAAATAGTTCTTGGGAGTGTGTAAAAGAGCAATCTTGAATATTATTCTAACGGCATATTTTTACTTATTAATTTGGATGAACTGAAGAGATATATAAATTTTTTAAGCAAATTAGATTTAATAAAGATTTTGCTTTATAAAATAAGCAAATGTTTCTTGAGATTTTACTTTTAAGATAATGTATATAATCTGTCCGAGTTACGTCTTCGTGTCTAGAAATTTTATGTCTAGAAATATTAATATTTTCTTTATAAAGAGAAAAATTTATAAAGGGAATGCTCATAAAATTTCAGGACGTGCTCATTGACATAAGCATAACTTGGACAGATTGTATAGATTATCTTAAAATTAAAATTTCAAGTAACATTTGCTTATTTTATAAAGCAAGACCTTTATTAAATCAAACATGTGATAAAATTACATAATAACAATATAAAATCACAAAACAAGTTGCGAGAAAATTACTATAATTAAAAAGAAGAATTAGAATTTCCAAGGAAAAGTTTTATAAATTAAATAGGTTAAATCTAAAGAAAAAAATTGTTTTCTCCATTTAAGTGCAATTGAAGAAAAAATTTATATATTTTTTATTATATAAATATTTTCTTCTTATATTAAATATTTTTAAAAAAGATTTTCTTATTAACTATTATTCCTTTATAAGCTTTACTTTTCTACTTTCTCTTGCTTAAACTTAGTTTTTCCACTCACCTAATTTTATTATCGAAATAATACATGTTATTTGCGAATAATTTAATTTTCTTAATCACTTAGAATTTCTCTTCGCCAAGTTTTGTTTTGAAATGATTTGTTTAACTGCAAAGTATTATGATTGTAATTATTGTAAAACGCTTTTTTTTTTGATTATATATTATATTTAAATTAAAAACACAATTTGTCAGTATTTCCAATTTGCAAACAGCTAATCTGTTTCAAATTATTAAACCGCTATGAGTATCTGTTTGCTTTGAGTATATAATGAAACGCTTTAACAAATTAATTAAATCTAGACAAAATAAGAAAAAGTTTAATAAAGATGATTCTAACACTCAAATTTAGGATAGAAAATGCTCTTAACATTCAAATGTAGGATGGAGAATGATCCTTATACTCAAATACCGAATCAGTAAGTAAAAGCCGAAATATCCGATTAATAAAAAATACTACTAATAATCTTATTATTGCTATGAAAGTTTGCATTCTGGCTCGAGTGATTTTTTTAATGGTAGATGATTTCTAATTTTTTATCAAGATTGAGATTCTAAGCGATATCCGGCCGGATATGACGAACCAAGTTTACGTAAATAGAACTTCCTTTATAAAAGCATATAAATGATTTTTTTTTCTTTTCTTTTTTTCTTTTCTTTAATGATGACATCGTTGTGATGATTAACACATTTAAGGACGCAACATTTTGAAAAAATCATAATTTATTAATTTAAAACATTTTAAATTTTATATGATAAACTAGTTTTGGATGTTTTGAAATTGCGATCAAAGTTTTATTCTGAATCTGACGGTATTGACGTTGGTCAATAGTTTAGAAAATAATAATCCATTATGTATGCGTTTATTTCCTCATTCATATATTCAGAGGCGATTTTACGGGTGTGTGTGTGTGGGGGGGGGGGGGGTGAGGTGTTATGACCCCCCCCCCCCTCCCTAAAGAAAGTGATTCTCAAGTTATAGTCGGTTTTTTATGAATTAATTCGGCAGGCGGCTATTTGACACAATTGGGTGGGTTAAATTTTCATTTTGAGGACCTTTTTTTTATATATATATAAGAAGCTAGTCGGTACTTTTTGAAGATTCACCCGCTCTTATTTTATTTGTAGAATCGCCTCTGCATATATTTTGTATTGGATAAATACATTCTTTCTTTTTTTTTTCTTATGTAAGTTAGCTTGATCTGTCTTTTATTGTCCATACAATAGAAAGAAACTTTATTTTTGTTATTTTTGTCATTGATTATTACGGTAACCGACATTAGTCTTAGAAAATAAAAATCTGGTCAAATATAAAATTCTTCTAAACATCTTCTTCTAAAAGTATTTCATTGTTATCAATGTTAATTTTTCATGGTTAGTGACTTAAAAATAGTTAAAGATCTCACAAAAAATTCATATTATAAAGTTTTGTGCAAAACACTTTTTTTTTCAATACGCAACACAACAAGTCACTTTATATCGCTTATTTTAATATTATTTCATTCATTATTATATTATTATTTATTATTTTAATTGTTCAATTTTCTAACAAATTTAAGTGATTATTTTGAATCAATGAAAAATTAAGGTAATTAAACATTTAATTTTAAATTAATTTCGTCCCACTGGGCAAAAGACGTGTTTAAAACGTCGAAAAAAAAAACACGTATTAAATACTATTAATGCGTTTTAATTTCATATAATGTCAACGTTGTAGCAAATTGTAAGCACAACTGTAAGAGTATTGTAGCTAATTCGGTTGAACTATTAGATCGATATCCAAACTTAGATTTGCTTCTTTTTCAACAAGTGTGGATTGTTCACTGCTTGCTCTAGATTATTTACAAGTTTATTAGTTTTTAAAGATAAGTTTAGTAAGTTACTAAGTTTATAAGAAAACAAAGGAAAAATAGTTGCAGAACATTCAAATATCACTCTGGAGGGAAACTCATCTATACTCCCCTACCAAAACAAAAAAAAGCAAGTCACTGAAACATGATTTTGTAAAAAAAATTAAAACCAATCAACATAAAGCTCTTCTGGTTCATTGCAATTAAATGCGATAGTGATATTCTTTAGGGTTTAAAATGTTGTAAAACTAATTCGTATATACCATAATGTGGGAGTTGCTTCACTTCAACAGACAATAAATCTTATCTTAGGCCAAAAATGGGCTTGCTTCCTTTAGCTGTGGTAGAGCTGTATATATGCTGCTCTGCCACTGCAAAAGCACCAACAAGTATTATATAAGTTTAACAGCGACTAAATTGAAAAGCGTCAACAAGTACTTGTTGACGCTTTTTAATTTAGTTGCTGTTAAACCTATATATAAGAAACATATCGCAAAAAATTTCTTTTTGTGAGTTTTTCTAATTTTTAAAAAATTAGAAAAACTCACAATCATTAGGAAAACTCACAATCATTAGGAAAACTCATAATCATTAGGAATACTCACAATCATTAGGAATACTCACAGTCATTAGGAAAAGAACTCAGAGAAACTGTTGGGTTTTTATTGCTGGAAAAACCAATATAACTTTTTATTTCAGAACTTTTCAGGATCCTTTTTTGAATTTTTCAATAAAACCTGTGTATTTTTCAAATCTCTTAATATATTTTCTGCTTTATTTCGCGTATATTTTTATTTGCGTCAGTAATATGTGTTGTTAAAACTATGCTTTTAAATGTGTTTTGTCATTTTTGTTAACTTACATTTTATTGTTATTATTTAACCACCCTTTAGTTTTTGTTTGACCTTATTTATTAACTAGTATTTTGACATTAACTTAGTTATTTTTAAGCATTGCTTTTTTTATTTTATAGTATTTTGTTAGATCCATCGTAAAATTAAAAGACATAATTAACAATAAATATATTATGAAATAAGATAATGTGAAATGTTGTTTCATGGTACCACCAGTAGGCATCAGAAAGCATATAAACTTTAAAATATATATTTGTAAATAACCTTTTCTAAATGACTTTCTAATTGCGAAAAACTTTTTCTATATTTTTATGCAAGGTGGAGAACTAAATTGTTATCACTGTGTAAGCAAAAAATCGTTAGAAGATTGTGAATCAAAACAAATAGAGAGCATTGGTTGCAGAAATTCTTCTTTTGAATCTTCATGTTACATCTTCCAATCATTGAGTAAAAATGGTGAACTTTCCATTGGTAAAGATTGTATAGCAACAATGAAATGTTCAAAAGAAATTGGATGTCATCCAAATAGTGTTGATTGCAAGGTAAATTATATATTATACTGTCTAAAAAAAGTATACAACACTGCAAAATGAATTTGTACTGAGTGAACTTTTTCAGTTTTAAATGTAATAAATGGATTTTATTTTCACTACGATCTATAGTTAAAATTTCAAATTTTAACTATAGATCGTTCGATATTCAAATTAGAGCATTTTCTAAATATAGTACAAACTCAAAACTTTTGTTTTATTGCGTTTAAGAGAAAATGGGGGCAAGCTGGCGAATGAAGAAAGATGGCTTTTCTTATAAGAACTCAACAAAAAAGTTTAAAAACTGGAAATGAAACTCTTTTTATAACTCATACTTTAAAACACTGATTGGTTTTTTTAAGTTTTTTTTTAAGTAACTTTAGACGCATAAGTTTGTTTTTTGAGCTTAAAAAAAATACCTGGGTGGTGTACTTCGGGTGTAACATTTTTAGGGATAATTTTTTGCAACACATGTTTATTTTGTACTACTTTAGTTTATAACTAACAGTTTTCAAAATACTCAGTATTTTTTAAATGTTCACCATCTTGTTCCGTCTTCCTCTATATCAAATAAAAATGTTGCAACAAAAATTGCAATTATACAACTTAGGAATAAAAACATCAAAAAGTTGGTCTCACCACCAAATTATGGGGTAATTCCGTTTTTCAAAAAACTAATCGACTAAAACTCTTTAGACTAGATAAGAAATTTGACAATAAATTTAATTCAAAAAATGATTTTTTGCTTGAAAGCTCCATACAATGTTTATTAAAATTAATGTTCAGGATACTAAAAACTCTAAGATATTAGGGTTCCAGATATCGGTAGAACTTTAGTGCAAACGAGTGCAACCAGGAAAAAGTTTGCGACACGCAAATGTTCGCAATAGTAAGCATATGAATGTATGATCTCAAACGCCTGGAAATTTTGTAATAAAATTTTGATTCAGTATTAAACCTTGTTCTAAAATTAAAAAAATTTTGTTTTAATAAACATTTTTCAAAACATTTTTTTTTTTTTTTTTTTTTTTTTAAGTTTACATTTGTCGTAATACAATACTTTAACAAATACAAACAAGGTTTCTGAAAGAAGATCGTACTGATCTTATCATCAGAACCTTTTACAAGCATTTAGCATAATTATTTACAATGTATATAATCTATTTATAAAATAAACAGTAAAAGTAAAAAGTAAAACAAAAAGAGTCGTTACATATAACGTATTTTACAATTAACATAAAACGTATTTTACAATTAAAAAAGTTCTAAATAAAGGTACATAATTACAATTAGAAGAACCTTATTATGTCATCGGAAAATAAAATTTTTGAGTTAATGTTTGAAAATTGGAAAAGTGTAAAATATATCAAAATTTGGCAAAACAACTTTATTCCAAAGGTATGGCGCACGATAAGCAATACCATACTGGTTAAACTTAGTTCGACAAAAAGGTTTATGCAAAAATTTATTATTTCTAAGAGTGTATTTATTTATTGGTTTTTCACAAAAGAGAACTTTAAAGATAGGTAGGGATAAGTCATTTTTCCACAAATACATAAAGCATAAAACATTAAACACATTAAGCTCGAAAATATTAAAAATTTTCATTTCAATAAAAAAAGGTTTGGAATGAGTGTGTCGATCCGCAAAATTAATTAAACGGATCGCATGCTTCTGACGGCGGTAAAGACATTGTAATTTGCTTTTTTCTGTGCTTCCCCAAGCAACATTTGGGCGGAACAACTTTTTAGGATGCAGGTTTTTGTTTTTCAAAAGTGGAAAACTTTTTTTTTTTTTTGTCATCAATACGACGTATTGATGACAAAAATTACTTTTTGCATATTCGTAAAAGCCGTTGATTTTCTAGATGTTTTCCAATTAAACTTTTACCCGGCATCCCGTAAGAACGTAAGTATCTTATGAATTAGCATGTGTGTATATGTATGTGTGTGTGAGAGAGAGAGAGAGTATCTTTGTGTATATCTTATTGTATATAGGGGAAAGCGGGGCAACATGGCGAATAGGGCAAGATGGGTTTTCATATAACAACTTAACAAAAATTCTTAAAATTGGGTGAAAACGAAACTGTATTTGCATCTTGTATTTTAAAACACCAATTGGTTTTTTGAAATATTATTAACGCAATTTTATACGCATAAGTATACTTTTTGCGCTTAAAAATAAATTCCTCTCTTTCGGTTTCTCATAATGGATGGTGTCCTTCAAGTTTAACTTCTTTAGAAGTAGTTTTTTGCAACTTGTGTTTATTTTTTGTTACTTTATTTAGAGATATTGGTAGGTTTTAAAATTTTATAAAATTGGAGGTAAAAATAGCATAATAAATCATCTTGCCCCAGTCACGTAATCAGATGACAAATTTATGAACTTTTTATTTTAATATTTATTTCAAATTGTTATATTTGCAAACAGAAAATTCATGCAGGCAATAAAGGATTTTAATAACATAAACATACTCAGAAAGTATTATTACTTCACGACTGATAGTTTTGCAATAACTCAGGGCTTTCAAAACGTTCGCCATGTTGCCCCGCTTTCCCCTACATTACAAATGTGTTTTAATGAAACTCAAGTATTTATAAATATTTACATATTTTATAGTTTCTTAGATATAAAATGCAATCATATACAATAAGAAGAAAAATTAAACTGTTTTATGATAATTCACGTTGTAGGTAGGGCTTGGCGAACTATTTTATTTTATAGGTAGGGCTCGGCGAAAACTGGAAAATTTTAAAAAACCGAT
Source organism: Hydra vulgaris (assembly GCF_022113875.1). Taxonomy (NCBI): domain Eukaryota; kingdom Metazoa; phylum Cnidaria; class Hydrozoa; order Anthoathecata; family Hydridae; genus Hydra; species Hydra vulgaris. Next base: position 62,564,814 of record NC_061157.1, read on the forward strand.
ATTTTATTATATTTTTATTATTGCCGTATAAATTCAATGTAACCTACTGAGTTTATATACTGGAATTAGATCTGTAAACTAAAGAAAACAAAAGTTTAAGAAAAAAAAATTTAGCTAAATCAATTTTTTTAACAATAAAAACACTGTTTAAAGTAATTGTCTCTTGAAAGGTTTTTTTAATAAAATAACTTCAAACAACATAATTATAACTCAATAACCTATTTTTTATTTTCATACTATTCATAACTAAATATATTACTCTTAACTGAAAATTATGCATGTGATATGTTTACAAAAGTAAAATGTAAAGATATACTTATAATATTTAAAGTAATACTAAAGCCAAAAATACAAAAAAAAAAAGGTTTGTTGAAAACAAATTTGTTTTTACTGTTTGTTTATTTTAATTTGAGATTAAAGTTAGTGGTGCTTGTTATGTAAACTAATAATTGAAAAAATATTGAAATAAATAAAACTAAATTTAATATCAAAGTGTTTTTTTAAATTATATATTTTTTCACGATATTTGTGCTTTCTAGGTTACTTGTTAACTTTTAAAAACAAGAAATCTTTGAACAATTTATCTATTTAGCAATTTATAATTAACAACCGAGTTAACCAATTGCGGTTTTTACCGATTGCCAAGTCCAAGTTGTAGGGATACTTTGAAATGTTTTTAAATTTATAAATATTATATCGTTGAAACCAGTAAATATAAGCGTTTTATAGACGTCTTAAAAATCTATTTAGATGTGTTAAACACATCTTTTTGCTGGTAAAATATTAAAAAAAAAAAAGTAGTTGATTCCTGTTAAGTTCCCGTTAAGTTTGTTGAGTGTACTTTACAATAACTAAAGGTAATAAAGCTTGGAACTTATTGTGGATAAGGGAACTTATTGTGGATAAGGGAATTCAGAAAACTGTTCAATTGTATTTAGAATATAGTTGCACAAATGTCAGCTACCTACAAAAAGCAATTGAAAAAAATATTTGTATAAACCTGTCAATAAAACAATTAGTGAAATAAGACATCTAAAATATCAAACTTTTTCTCCGTATTTCAAACAGCAATTATAGATTCGTCATGGTACAAAACGAAACATGGGTGAATTATCAATAAAACTTTCACTAACACTAAGCGTATGTATGAATTTATAAACTTTTTATTTTATACACTTTAATGATGTAAGTATGAGACAAAGAAAAAATTAAATAGTAAGAAAGTGCAATAAGATATAAAAATACTTTTATACAATATTTATACAATTTAAAAAAATATATATAAATAATGTACCGTTAAATTATTTCTTATCAAAGTTGTTTCTCTGAGTCCGTAAGCTCAGTTTTTTTTTTTTTGAAAGCTGCTCAATTTGCTCTACTAGACAATGTGACACATTAGTGAGGTTTTAAAGAGAACAGTAAGACTTAAAAAAAAACCGGTAAGACTTAAAATAGCGTGTGTATATAAACTACATTTATCAGTTAAAAGACTTAAAAAAAAAATTTATTCGAAAGTTCGATAAATTGGTAAAATATCAACACTTAATTGATAGCAGATAAAAAAAATTATAAGCATCCAAGAAAAAAAAAGCAAGAAAAAAATTTTTCTTTACTTTTTTGGTCCAAATAGAAAAAGGGCCGTGTATCTTACTCAACAGCTTTCCAGCAATCTTTTGTTATGCATTGTGTTAACATTCTTATTCCCTAACTTTCATCCATTAGATGTTTTGTCATGTGATGAGTAGTTTTTGGGATAATTTAAGTGCCCAACTTGCCCCTATACTTAACTAGCCCTACTCTACCCTAAACTTGTAAAAATCATGTTTGCAGATTATACAAGTTTAAGTCCTGAATTATTAATCCTTGGCCTTGCCTTAAGGCCAAAATTAAGACTTTGGCCTTAGTCTTGAAACTGCTGGTCTTGGCCTGGGATTTGGCCTTGAAAATTTTGGCTTTGGCTTTGATTGTTTTGGCCTTGGCCTTCCACCTTTTCTTTAAAAATTCAGATCTTTCTTTCGTGTTTGCATTTTTTAAATTTTACTACAGCTGGTTTTGCTAACAAGAGTCATTTTTGTTAACTTGAAAGAACTTAACTTTGTATTTTATGTCACGGTTTAAATTGCCGTTTTTGACTAACCATTTTAAAGAAATAATCAATGACATGATTGGTTAATGGGAGAATTTATTACATCTATATATTAAATCACATGATATGGTTTAATGTTTTTTATTAGTTAAAACATTTAAAAATTTATAAAAGGATTTAAACACGTGATTTTTTCTTAAATTACAATCAGAACTTTAAAGATTTTTTGATTAAAATAGCTTTGATTATGTTTAAATTATAATTTATTATAAAGTATTTTTTTATTTATTTATATTGCTTTTATTCAACTTATCAAATTCTGTTTAACCCGTTTATTTATGTTGTTTTATTTCCCGATTTATAAAATTAAAAAAAATAAATTACAATGACATTCAATATTTTACAAAAACAATTGCAAATCGATGCGTTCATTTTTAAATTGCACATGATGCGATCTAGTAGGAAGTAGCAAAACTTAAGCATTACATAAAATTAAAAAAAAAGATAAAGCAGGGTTTTTATTTTTGAATTTAAAGTTTGTGTTGCTAAATGGCAACATTGGGAAAGAAAGGATTAAAAAGTTGTTAGTAATGTATATTTAATAGAGTTTTATTTAATACTTTTATTTACAAAATCCAATTTTAAACCAATAAACAATAGTTTAATTATCTTTCTTTGATATTTTGGTCACCGAACAATGATTTGCTCAAGAACAACACCAGAAAGCACTTTTACATCTACTAAAAATTGTGTTAGACCTCAGATTAAAAAGCCCATTACCAAACAAAAAAAAATGAATTTTTTGTAAATAATAGAAAAAATCATGTTTTACAAACAAGGTGGTTTTGACAAACTATCTTGAACGAAACATTAGAAATCAAAAAGATTTTTCGTTAAAAAGTCTGTGCACAATGAAACAATATCTAAAAATTAGAAATCTATATTTGACAACTATTTCTGTGTTTCTGCAACGTCAGCTCCTGTCAAGCGTATCTTTGTTAAAGTAGATTGGTAATGTGCCCTCATAGAGCTCGTTTGCATGATTCGTTGCTTGAAACGATGTTTCTTAAATGTAACAAAGACTTATTGGCTATATAGTGATAGTTAATGCTTATGACTTATAATTAATGCTAACAACTAATATCGACATTTTTAATTAAAAGATATTAATATTAGTTATTATGTTATAGTTAGCTACATACCTACGACCCTAGATACTACGATCCTAGATAACATAATTAACATAAACATTTAGCATAACATAAACTAATATAACTTAGACTTTATTGCCTAAGTTATGTTATATACATATCTATATAAGATTTACTTTGTTATGGGTGTATATATCTAGGATTATGATTTCTTTAATTTCAACTTTATGAAAAAAAAAAATTATCGCATTGAATTTAAAGTTTTTATTTAAGCTAAAAAGTACTTATACATTTATATATGTAGTTTTATATTTATATATGTATTTATACATTTATATATGTACTTATACAATTATATATGTACTTATACATTTATATATGTACTTTTATATTTGATTTGTAAAGTACTTACACATTTAATTCAATCAAATAAAAATTACATAAAAATTAAATATGTATTTGCATGAATGCGCAACATGAATAAAATAAGTGCAATTAAAAAATGGTCATTATAAGCCAGTAAGGGGTCGTCCATAAATTACTTCACGCTTTAGGAGAGGGGGGGAAGGGAGTAGGCAATTTTGTGACGGTTTGTTACGTTTTTGTTTTTGTGACGCAGCATTTTTTTGGTTTCAAATCTAGAGAAGACTTTCTTTTAATTAAAAGAGTATCTGATTAAAACAAAACCCTCAGTTGATGTATCTACATGTTGATTGTAAAATCAACTAAGCCTAAATCTTACATCTCGAAGTGTACACTCCGTTAACGGATTAGTTACGGGTCTAAAAGTCTTTGTGCAGTGCATGCTCTGCGCTTTGACTTTAAATAGTCCAAGTGTAGATATTTATTTAGTTGGTGTACTAAAGTGTGCAGCAACAAAAAAAAACTATAGTGCACTAAATCAAAAGAAAAAAAATTTCGATACCAAGAGGCGAACCTGGAACCCCAGAATTGCCTGAAGCAGAATCCACTCGGCCGCGCTAACACACCAGTGTGCAAGAAAACTGTATTTATAAAAAAATATTTTTGCATGTGTTATATATTATTATATATTATATATATATAACATTTTGCATGTATTATAAATTGGAAGAACAGATTTTTAAGATTAGTATCATGTTTAGGATAGCGATGTTTTATATAATTAGCAATAATTTATACAATATGTAGTAAAATTTTGTTTCCCCCCACCCCTCCCCCCGTAAAAATAATTTTAAAAATTTTTTAGGGAGGAGGGTAAAAAATTGTTGCGTTATATTGGTGGGGGGTCAATAAAGTGTTACGGATGCGTTAAGAGGAGGAAGGAGAGGGGTAAAAAAAAAGCCAAAAACTCCGTGACGTAATATATGGACGACCTCTAACGGAAAAAAATTATATAAACATTCCAAAATTCTTCACGGTTACAAGATTTTTGCAAGTTGAAAGTTTTTCATTTATTATTTTTGAGTTTTTAAGTAATTTATATTTTGAAAATTTTCGCTAAAGTTATTGATAAAAACAATTTATCTTTTTTTCTTTTAAGTTATTTAATAGTTTTTTAAAATTTATGTTTTAAATATTTTACAAAGTATAATTATATATTTTGTAACATATTTTGTAATATATTTTGCATACTTTTAAGTTGTTACTTCTTGTAAATATTTATATTTATAATATATTTACAGGATGTATGATTTGAAAAAAAACAAAACTATTATAATTTTTAGATCAAATGCTGTGCTTCTCCATTGTGCAATTCACTGAAAACTAATTCATCACAAAAAGTTACTGTATCATTAAAGATTTTACCCTTTTTATTAATTGTCATTAAAGATTTTACCTTTTTTTATTAACTGTCTGCTAATATTTATAACCAATATTTATTAATAAATCTTTATTAACTTTGGTTGATCAAAATCAAAGAAAAATTTTTTTGTATAATTTTTTTAAATTACTATAAGTTACTTTTATATAAATTTTCAAATGTGAAAAAAATGTTGTTATATATAAACAAACAAGAAAAAGTACAATTTATTTACCGACTGAGTTGTTAATATTTTTTTGGTCAAACGCTTATATATATATATATATATATATATATATATATATATATATATATATATATATATATATATATATATATATATATATATATATATATATATATATATATATATATATATATATATATATATATATATATATATATATATATATATAACTTTCACAAACACAAACAAGGTTTCTGAAAGAAGATCGCAATGATCTTATCATCAGAACCTTTTACAAGCGTGTGTATATAAACTACATCAAAACATAATCAACAAAATAAAACATAATAAACAATAAAAGTTCTAAAGAAAATATAAAATTACGATTAAAAAAATATGACTAATCAATCAATCACTTATTTCTGAATTAAGGTTTTACATTCAAGGATGAGTACAAATAGTAAGTATACTAATATAAAGTAAACACCTACTAATGTTAAAAATATTTAATTAATATAAATATAATGCTAATTTTCACAATATATAATAACGATAATAAACTTTATAAAATAAAATAACGAAGTAATATAAATAACGATGTTATAATAATAATAATAATAATTAATAATAATAATAATAATAATAATAATAACAATAACGATAATATAAAAAATAATAATAACAATAATAACAATAACAATATTAACAATAATAATAATAATAATAATAATAATAACAATAATAACAACAATATTAGTAATAATAAAAGTTAGTATTAGTAATAATGAAAGTTAAATAAATTAGTATTAGTAATAATAAAAGTTAAAAGTAGTTATCAATAGTAAATATTAGTAAAAATAACAAAATAACAATAATCAATAAAAAATATAGAACAGAAATTGTAAAAAAATATATATATATTAAGACAACAAAAATTTATTATAGAAATTATAAACATTAACTATATTTTTTTAATAAACTGGCTTTAAAAGGTTGATAATGAATTGAGAGCTTTTAGTTCATAAGGAAGGTTGTTCCAAGTTTTAGTGCTTTGATATTTTATGGATTTATGCCCGTAATTATGAGAGCGGTGTTTAGAGACAGACAGGTTTAAATTACTATCGGAACGAAGGTGATAACGATTGTTGGCATTCATTAAGATAATTAAATTTTTCAGTTTTTATTTGAAAATGGGAAAAGTAAAATGCATGTTGAAATCGGACAAAACAATTTTATTCCAAAGATAGGGTGCACGATGTGCAATACAAAATTGATTAAACTTGGTTCAACAAAAGGGCTCATATATATAACTATTGTTTCTAAGTGTATATTTATTTAGTGGTTCCAAACAAATAAGATCTTTGAAAACAGGTAAAGATATGTCATTTTTCCACATATACATTAAGCACAAAACATTAAAAACATTAAGCTCATAAATATTGAGAACTTTCATTTCGATAAAAAGTGGTTTGAAATGAGTGTATCGATCTGCAAAATTTATTAAACGAATTGCATGTTCCTGACGGCGATAAAGGCATTTTAACTTAAACATTAGCATAATTTAAATAACTATGAATTAATGAGTAATAAAGTTGAGTTAGGCTTTTTTTACATAAATATGTTCTGGTTTTATAGAGAGTTTCAATATTTTTAGAGATTTTTGTACCAATACAGTCGATATGCGTTTTCCATGTTATGTTTTCATCAAGAAAAATACCTAAAAACTTTGTTACATTTTATCTTTTTATTTCAACATCATCAATAAAAATTTTAGGCAAACTTCGGGGTAAATAAGGTTTTTTAGAGACTGGGTGGAAAAGAACCCAATTTGTTTTTTTAATGTTAAGAGTTAGTTTGTTGCATTTAAACCATTTGGATACATTTTTAAGTTCATCATTTATAGTATAGAAGAGTTTGCAAATGTCATTATCGAAAAAGAATAAGTTAGTGTCATCAGCAAACACGATGCTCATTAAATTTGAGGCTTTATTTAGATTGTTTATATAAATTAAGAACAATAGTGGTCCCAAAATGGAACCTTGTCGAACGCCACATGAAATGTTTAGAAATTTATTTGGATGACCATTATTGGATGATCATTATATATATATATATATATATATATATATATATATATATATATATATATATATATATATATATATATATATATATATATATATATATATATATATATATATATATATATATATAACATATATACCCTTTTAACTTTAAAGTAACAACTAACCTGTTATAGTCCTCGTATAAATTTTCCTCCTCAAATAATTTATGTAAACAAGTTTTTTAATAGCAACGCAGAAGAAGGTTTGCACCCTTGAATTCATTAAACGCTATAAGTGTTTAAATTTTCATTAGTTAGTATTTTGATTTATACTTTCGGCTTTCTAATTGAGATTGGTCAGCTACGGCAAAATAACTATTTGGGCTGTATATAACTGTTAAATTTGAATATCTGGTTAAGTATCTGTTAATAGCTAAGATATATATAGAGAGGAAAATCAGAATATGTTCTAAAATATTTTAAATAATAGATTAAAAAATTAACATAGTTTTTATTTTTATTAATTTCGAGTAGGGGTGAGCTAAACTGGATATCCGGTTCGGTTTGCTGAAATCGGATTCGGATTTTAACGAACCGGATCCAATATCCAGTTTCGCTCACCCCTAGTTAAAACTCACAAGTTGGAAGTTTAACTAGGGGTAATTTAAATTAGTCTATTCGGGATATCCGGTTTTGCTCATCCATAATTGGAAGTTCTAACTCCAAACCGGAACGGATATCCAATCGGGTTTGTTAAAATCCGATTTTAAAAACCGGACTAAATATTCGGTTTTGCTCACTCCCAATTTCTAGAATAAAAGTTAAAAACTTCAATACTTATTTGACAGATATTTATTGCATTTATTTTAGTAAATAATGATCGGTAATGTGTAAAACAGTTGTTTTATGGATAAGATTCTAATTGTATGTTCTTTGCTTTTCAATATAACAATATAATATATAAAATATAATAATGGGTTAAAAATATAATAAAAGAGTTCTTTTATTCTCTTTTTATTGGTTATGGACCAAGCTAATGTTTGTTAATTAAGATAACAATGAATAAAGGATGAATATAAGACTTTTAAACAATACAGATTTCCCAAATACTGCACCTCATAAATCAGGCCAATATATTTAAAATTTTATCTTCAAAAAATTTTTTATGGACAGCATGACCTATCTGAAAATTTCAAAAATGATATCGACCCTCTGATTAGGATAACAATTTCGAATTTTGAAAATTATCTCGAAACCATTGAGGAAATCTTTTCAAAACTTAGAAAAATTTACTCGAAATAGCTTAATCAAGATCTAGATTCTAGAAAAAGAAAAAAAACGAAGAATAAGGAAAGAAACAATTGCTGCAACAACCCAAACCCTCAGTCAATGTAGCGGCACTCCTTTGCAGCAGCAGGCTATAAGATTGTTTATACTTGTACATTTGCTTACGGTGTTTGTAAAGTATTATTATATGGTACATAAACCTGTATATTTTAGGTAAAATATAAAGTGTGTTTTCTCGTATTCTTAAATTATTTTTTTTTTCTAGATACGATAAGTTTATTTAAACCGACCTATTCCCATAAGGAAAACAGGAAGAATGTGTATTTATACTGTGCTAAAAAAACAAAGACCTAACATTATTCACATACAATGGATTAAGAATTTAGTAAGTTTTAAATACAACATTAAAAATCCAAACTACCTTAAAGCTATTTGCAAAAAGCAGCATAAGAAGAGGAAAGGAGACTTCTTTACTTATTCAACGATATAAAATGAAAGTACTAGTTTAAACTAGGACTGTTTTTGTGTGTAAATACAAAATATGAACCATTGGATCAGCTCAAGGCAGACCTAAAAAATTCAAAAAGAGATGTAAAGGTAATGCACTGTCTCTAGATCATGGCCGTACTTGTCAAACTTGTCTTTCAATTATTAGCGAAAGAATAATCAGAGCCATGGATAAGCTCCTTACACCCTGTGGGGAAGGGGATGGAGAGGATTAGCAAATTTAGGGGATCCATTTGCAAATTTACGAGCCCTTCTGCAATGTAAGGAGGTTTTTTTTTCTTTTATATCAAATAGAAAATTTTTAAGATTTTGGGACCCTAGTTACAGGTTTTGAGGGGAAACTTGGACTTCGTAGCCATGACACTGGGAATTACCCATAAATGTTCCTTGGCTGTACTTATAAGTAATTTCATAGGAAGCTTGTAAATGATTTCAAGATAATTGAGCTCCGACTCTAATTGCTGAAATTTTCAGAGTACGACTCTGACTCCGACTCCGATTCCAAAGCAAAATTTTTGAAATTTTTTTGAATTTTTTAAAAAGACATTACGCAATAATTAAAAAAATTTTTTTACAAATGCATGAAAAGTTCTTTGTTAAATATATTGTACATGCACGTGCAATACCGAAAAGTTTTATTATTGGAGTCGGAGTCGCAATTTTATTTAGCGACTCCCACTCTACTAAAAATGTCGCGACTCCGACTCCAACCCAACAGTTCTTTTGATTGGAAATGATAATAACCTAGCTGTTAACCATCTTTCTCTTCTAGAACTTTATTTGATTGAAGGGGCAATAAGCCATATCTTCAAAACAATAAACAAGTTACCTGATCTAGTACTATTAAAATAGATAAAAAATAATTTAAATAATTCAAAATCGATTATAAATGGGCTATATAATAGAAGTACTTTAACTTGTTTCCAGTCTAGCTTCTGGATAACTTTATTTACTCTTGTTTGAATGTAATTTTTTTGTGAGCGGTAATTAAGGTGCTCCCAGAAGTCCTAACAGTCTTATTTCAGAACTCCGCAGAAGAGTATTTAACTAAGAGGTTCGAGCCTCCTTCTTTACCAATGTTGCTGATTGGGCTAGAGCCGGATGTTGTTCCGCGGTGCTCTGTGATAAGACTGTAAGGACTTCTTGGGGCACCTAAATCAACATTAAAAAAAAATTAAAAAAAAATTACAATTTCAGTGAAGTTACACATCCCATGTTATTGACATTGTATTGGGTTTAATGAACAAGCAGCAGAACCTGTACACTAAATTGGGAATAAATAATAAAAAACATTTTTGGGAAAAAAAGATAATAAAAAAAAAAAATTATATTAATATCTAATTATAAACAAATTTTTTTTTTTATATAACTACATATTATAAATATGAAATTTCATCATTTGGTTACTATTATTTTAACAATTCTTTCTTGAAACTTTTTTTTTTTGTTGTTGTTGTTAAGGAATCTATCGCAGTAATATTGTTCAATATAAAATCTTTAGATAAAAAATATTGTTTAAAAAAATTGTCAGAATAGGAGTTCTAAATTAAGATTTGATTATTGTGATAAAATTTTTCATAACTAAATTTGTTTTTATTATTATTATTACTACTCTTAGGGTAGAGCGAGGCTGATTGAGCATATGGGTAAGTCGGGAAATTAACATGTCTCGAAAACTAAATATTGCATGAAAAAAATCTCAGAAAATTAGAATGATAACACAATGTGCAACAAAAGGTATTAGTACGTTAGTCGGCAGCCACAATTTATTGGACTTTCAATGATATTCAATCCGTGTTAAAGTTTCTTCGATTTGATCTTTTGGCTAAAAAATGAATTTGGCTAAAAATCTGATAAAATTTCGAATTTTGTATTTATACTTAAACAAATATCATTAAATTAAAAATGGCAAGCAAAAAAGACATTGAAAGTATGTTGGAAGAAAAATTCAAAGTAAAAGTAAATTCAATTCTAAAGATTATTTCTGGAAATGCAACAATTCAAAATGAAAAAATGCATAAAATCTTGAAATCGATCGAGGCAATTACTAAACGTTTGTCATTACTCAAAAAATAAATATCAAAGAATCAATATCAATAAAACTGATATCTATTGTCCATTACAAATCTCGAATGAGTTAAATAAATATTTTACAAACATTGGCCCTAACTTTGTTAAAAAAATCATAACTACACCAAATTCTTTTCAAAAATAATTTAAATTTTTAAATGGCGCGATGCTGCAAGATCGCGAATTTTCTCATGAAGAGTATGAAATTGCTTTTTCTTTTTTAAAAAAGAATAAATCACCTGGTTTCGATAATGTTTTTAGTAATATAGTTATTTCAAACAAAAAATACATCTCAAAACCTTTGTTCCATATTACAATAAAAGAAGGAATTTTTCCTGAAGCATTAAAGTTGGCAAAAGTATGACCAATTTACAAAAATAATGATCAATCTGAAATCTCTAATTATAGACCTGTATCAGTACTTTCTGTATTTTCAAAAATATTTGAACGTGTAATTTATAATAGAATCTATAACCATTTTAATGAAAATAATTAATTTTATACAAAACAGTTTGGTTTTCGGAAAAAACATTCAACAGAACACGCAATAATTGAAATAGTAGACCAAATTACTAAAGGATTTGAAAATAATAGCTTCACTTTAGGATTATTTATTGACCTATCAAAAGCATTTGATACGGTTGATCACCTAATTCTTTTGGAAAAAATAAAACACTATGGAGTGATAAATAAAACCTATGATTGGTTAAAAAGCTACCTCACTGAGAGAAAACAATATGTTATTAGTAAGGAATCAGGTCAACTTAATATTTTGTGTGGAGTTCCGCAAGGGTCAATTCTTGGTCCATTGCTTTTCTTGATTTATGTAAATGATTTTAATAATGCATCAGCTAAGCTTAACTCAACAATGTTTACTGACGACACAAATCTCTTCCTTTCGAACTGTGACATTAATCAACTGTATTCTGACATGAACTCTGAACTACTGAATGAAGATGAATGGTTTAAGGCAATTAAACTTTCACTCAATGTAGATAAAACAAAATATACTTTATTTCATAAAAAATCACAAGATGAAAAACTTCCTTTAAAATTACCTGATTTGATTTTAAACGATGCACTAATTAGTAAAAATGATTCAATAAAATTCTTGGGAATTCTTGTTGATGAAAATTTATCATGGCTTCCCCATATTAATTATATTCAATCTAAAATTAGTAAAACAATTGGTCTAATGTACCGTATTTGTTCATATGTAACATCAGAAAGTCTGAAATTAGTATATTTTGGCCTAATACATTGTTTCATATACTATGCCAATATCACATGGGCTAGTACTCAACAAAAAAAACTTAAAAAAATATTTTCTTTACAAAAACATGCGTGCAGACTTATATATAAAAAAAAATATGAACATGCAAAACCATTAATGGAAGACATGAAAATGATGAATATGTATGAAATCAACATTTACCAACACCTAATTTTTATGTACAAATGTAACAACAGCTTGATTCCAAAAAACTTTAATGATAAGTTTACAATAAATGTAAACAAAAAATATTCTCTTAGTAAACCAATGGAATACTTATAAATTACCAAGAATTAATAGTAAGTATTCTGAATATGGAATATCATACCGTGGACCAAAACTATGGAACACTTTTCAAAAAACAAAAAATTTAAATACTCTAAAATCATTAAATTCCTTTAAGTTTATAATAAAAAATGAAATTTTTAAATTAGATAAATAGTTTTCTTGATTTTTCGAAATAAAAAACGAGTTCCATCATTCTTAGTTTTTTTACTTGTTAATTGGCTCTTATTTTGATACTTAACAGAGTTGCCAATATATTTTAATGAATATTGATAAAACTATATGATGTTATTTACTTTCTTGATTTAATGGAAATATTTATGCAAGCTTTAACCTTTTTATTATGTTGGAGATACTATTTTTTTTAACTTGTAAAGCCCACCTAGGGGCTCTATGAAAAGTATCTAGGTCAAAACTTTTTCTAGGTCAATTTTGTAATTATTATGAAAAAGCATTTCCAGTTAAAACTGTTGTTATAAACGAAAAGTCACTTTTAACTCCATGGATGTCTAAAGGTTTAATCAAATCGTTAAAAAAAAAACTGTACGAAAAATTCCTAAAAAATAAAACTTATAAAAATGAAATAACTTACAAAAATTATAAAAACTTGTTTGAAAAAATAAAACAATACTTAAAAAGTTTTTGAGTATTGTTTTGGTGTTATTAGTTGGCAAAAAACTACGTACACATCTCCATGGAAGACCTCTTCGGGACGGCCGTGCTTTTGATTGATGGTAAGTTAGTCAGTGATAAGATAATAATAGCTGAATATCTAAATAGCTTTTTTCTTAATGTGGGTTATAAATAGCAGTAGAAATTCCGTCGAGTTCTGCAACATTTCATTTTTACTTGAATGAAATGTTGCAGAACTTTACTTCAGAAAAGATTATGAAAGAAACACATCTAGATTCTAATGAATTGCGATCTGCTTTAAATACTCTAAAAAATAACAAAAGTGCGGACTTTGATAATATCAGTAGCTTTGTCGTAAAATCAGTATTTGATATCATTGAACCATCATTACATCACATCTGCGATCTTTCACTGAAATCAGTCACATATCCAAGATAAACTAAAAATTGCCCGATTCCGCCCTTTTTTTAAATCTTGAGATGATTTTGATACTAATAATTATAGACCTATATCAGGTTTACTATGTTTTTCCAAATTACTAGAACACGTCATATATAATAGACTTTACAATTATTTGACGGAAAACAATTTTTTATAAGATAAACAATTTGGATTTAAAAAAAGCTACTCAACCAACCATGCTATAATTGAGCTAGTTACTTATATATCTAATGCTTTTAGTAATTGCTTCACGTTAGGAGTTTTTATTGATCTTTCTAAAGCTTTTGACACCGTAAATCATGACATTTTTCTAAAATAAATTAAAGTGTAAGAAGTAAAAAATAAGAACTTACTTTGGTTTAAAGATTATTTATCAAACAGAAACGAATATATTCAGTATGAAACAACAAAAACAATAAACAGCGCCAAAACTTGATGGGTTCCCCAAGGCTCTGTCTTGGGACCATTATTATTTTTACTCTATATAAATGATTTATATTCAACATCAAACTAATTAAATTTAATCATGTTTGCGGATGACTCCAATTTGTTTTATTCACACAGAGACATTAAGGTTTTTAACTTAGTTAACAAAGAATTACATAAAATAAACAAGTGGTTCAGGTGTAACAGACTCTTTTTGAATGTCAAAAAGGCCAAATTCATCCTATTTCATGAACCAAGTAAAAATGAAAATATTCCTTTTAAACTACCTGATCTAAAAATAAATAATACTAATATAAAAAGAGAAACTTTTATAAACTTTCTCGGTGTGGTCTTGCATGAAAATTTGTCGTGGAAGCTCCATATAAACACTTTAGAGAGAAAACTCTCAAGAAATATTTCATTAATGTATAAAGCAAAACCTTTCCAAAATATCATTTCTTTAAAAAGTTTATACTTTTCATTAATACATAGTCACCTAAGCTTTGGTAATATGGCCTAGGCAAGCACAAACTATACTAAGCTTAATGGTTTTTGAAATGTTATTACGCAAAAAGCACACTTAGTGAAAAAAACGATTTTGCCCCCATTGTGAGGCACAACCGCACCCTCACAAAAATTGTTGAAGGTTCACTTTTCATGGTACTTTGACGAATAACATTATATACAATCACAATTGTATACATTGTTATTCGTAATTACCTAAGTTTGATAAATATCAAAAGTATGCGGTTGTGCCTCCTATGCGTCTATGCGGTTCAGCCCTAGAAGAGAGGTTTTAGAAAAAATACAGTTTCATAGCTTGCTTATAAGGTTATGTTGATATCAAAAATGGTTTTCACTTGATAAAATAACGCTGATAACATATATCTTTAACACTAAAATCAAACATAGCTTAATCTTCAAAAGAAAGGTCTGGAAAAATATGATGTAAGTATAATATTTTTATCAAAATAAACATTATTATGTACAACTTTTCAGAAACGCATCAGGTACTCTTTTTGACATAAGCGAAACGAAGGAAACTGTTTCACCAACGCGTGGTATGTTTTTATCCATATTAGATAAAAATTTTCAAAGAGAATTTTTAAAAAACAAATGTGCCTCCATATGCAGTTATGCCCCCACTTCCCTTACATCTTGTTTTACAGTTTATGTACAAAATAAAATATCTCCGCCGATATTTCAACCCTATTTTAGCGAAATAAATCATAAATACCCTCATATAACAACTTTGTCATCCAAAAATTTATATTAAAATTAAATTGAACAAAGAATAACACCATTAAAAAATCAAAGTTTTTATAAACTATTCGCTTTCATAAATAAGTATTCATAAAAGGAAATTTATGAATAACTGAAGTTTATTCGGAAAATTGGTTGTCAATATATAATTTTTTCTTTTCGTAAACAATTTTTTTTAATTCTTTCGAAGTGTATAAAGTAAAAAAAGATGCTTGAGATTAAGGGTTGTCCATTACTTACATCAACAAAATAAAGGGGAGGGGGGTAGGGTCTGAACTTTTTTGACAGTTGTTGAAATGGGGGAGGGGGGAGGTCAATCAAAGTTGATGTCAACAATTTTTTTTTTTTTTTTTTAATTCATCGCTTAAATAACCGAAAATTTGTAGCCTAGCTTTTTTGTATAGGGGGGAAAAAAGTTTTCAAAAATTTACAAAATTTTATAGGGGGGTCTCTGGAAATTTGACAAACTTTTGACAAGGGGGAGGGGGGGGGAGGAACAAATTTCAAAAAATTGGTTGACGTAAATAATGGACAGCCCCTTAGCTGAATTGATACTCAAACACAATTGTTTCAAAAGCTTTCTAGACTGTTGATCAAAAAATACTTTTCAAAAATGTCTCTATAGACCCCTATTGTCCCTATAGACCCTTAGTAACATATTGAATAAGGTAAGTTATTACATGTCCAGATGAGTTCTTGTTTCGAAACGGTATTGCTTATTATAGGGTTTTATTATTGACAGAAAGATGGCTAAATATTTGGTGGAACAATAGTCTTTCAAAATTAAAAAAAAAAATGCAATGTGGTGCAAGGATAGAACGAAAACTGCTAGTTCAATAGGCAGGATTAATAAAAAAAAGCAATTACTTTTACTCATTAATTGGTCAGCTTTACGTGAATAAAAACGTTCTTAATTTTGCTCAAACTTTTATTCACGTAAAGCTGAAAAATTACTTGTTTTGGAGTAAATTGCTAAACTTTAAGTGAATAAAAATTTGAATAAGTTTGCTAAAATTTTTATTCGCGTGGGGCTGAACAATTACTCCAAAAACACTGAGTCAAAGCAATTGGTTTAGCAGTACTTAAAAAGTTTGTGAATCTAAACTTTATTATTATGGTCATTATAAGTGTCATTTCAAATAAAAAGATTCTTATTGATTAGTTGCAGAAAATAAAGTCTAACATTTTAAATGCTTAAATTTAAATGCTACCTTAAAAATGATGACCATGGTGTACCTTGTAAAACTGATGCCGCAAATAAATTATGTAGCCAATATATAGTTGTAGTTAAAAGTATACAAAGATTGTCAAAGATTGTCAATCAATTTCAAACGCTAAATGTTGGCAAATCTGATACAAACTATGTTCAATAAATATGTATTAATACTCAGAGCCGACTCGTGAAACATATTTTATGTGTACAGGAACAAATTAGACGCTTTTTAAAATGTCAGGGAGCTCACAAGCTAAAGTTTGCTTGCAAAAAAATTAAATAACTTATCATAAAACAAAAGTTTTCTTTTAGCCCCACAGTCTTATGGCAGTAACGTAAATCGAGGCGTTTTCCGGCCGGTTGACGTACACGACAAATGCCATCGCTCCCAATGATGTTGAACTTCGATTCATCACTGAACAGGACAGTTCGCCATTTCTGCACATTCCAGTCAATATAAGATGTAGCAGATAGGAGTCTTTTCTTCTGGTTCTTTAGTGAAATCAGCGGTTTCTTTGCAGGACGTCGAGAAAACAATCCTGCTTCAACAACACGTCGTCTGATTGTTCGATCCGATACAGGCAGCTCTAATTGCTTTTGTATCTCGAATGATGATATCCAGGGATCCTTCTTGACGGATCTGACGATCATAGAATCCTCTCTAGAAGTGGTGGAACGCAGTCTTCCACCTTTGTTATCTGCTGCCAACTTCCCGTAGAATGATATTTGGAACATAGTCTTGATACGGTCCATTTTTTCACGCGATATTTATCACAAATACTTTTTTGTGACATTCCACTTACGTAATCGCCAATAATTTTCTTTCTTAGTTCCAATCCAAGACTGTCGGGAGCCATTTTTGCACTTGAAGTCATAAAAATAATAAAAATAAATAATCGCTTTTCAAGGCTTACCGTGTTACATTTACCTTGTGATGACACAATAATGCTCTGTGGAACACAACGTCTTGGTTGGATGTGGTCTGTGTTGATGTAATGAAACACTTATTGTATTTCACTTCTTGTATTAATGTTCTTCGATAAAACACTTTGATAAAACTCACTTTGATAAACTGTCTTGATAATACTGACTGATTGACTTCCATATACTGACTGAATTACATGTCGGTTTACATGCCTCTTATATAGTAAAATGAACCTGTGTGAACCTGGCACTTGTCAACGAAATTTTGCCTGTGTGCTGTCACCTGTTAGCTGATTGCTCATTTTATGGCATGCTATGACTCCAGACTCCTGAACTGTTTGCTGTGGTAGTATAGTTCGTTTCGTTTTTAAGACATGTAAAATTAGGAACACATTTTAGCATTTTTCGATGTTGGTTGCAAATCCTTTGTCCAATATTGTATATATTGAATGAGAAAACTTAGACTGTAAATTCAAAAAGTATGCAAACGAGCAACAAAATCTGCAAATAATCTGAGCTGTGACAAAGAAAGCTGTGTGTAAAGAAAATGTACAACGAAAAGTGTACGCCAAACAATTTTTGTGAGGGTACAATTGTGCCTCACAATGGGGCAAAACCGTTTTTTTCTATAGGAGTAATTTTTTTGTAATAATATTTTCAAGAACCTTTTAATTTTTTTTTTAATTTCAAAAACCATATTATTAAGCTTTAAATAGCATCAATTTAAAGCTTAGGAAGGCGCTACTGCAGTTTCTCCCCCCTTCTTTTTTTTTTTTATTACTGATTATGATAGAGAATTTTATGCTGATTAAGAATCGTATAAAAAAATATGTTTGAAAATCAATAGAAAGTGCTCTAATTCGGTGTTGAAGGTTAAAAAATTACATTAAAAAACCGCTAATATTCGTCATTTTGTTAAAACGTTTTACATCAAAGTTTTTTTTGTAGATATTTTAAGTGCTCCCAGAAGTCCTTACGGTCTTATCACAGAGCACCGCGGAACAGCATTTAACAGGAAGTTCACGCCTCCTTCCGTACCAATGTCGCTTGTTGGGCTAGAGCTGGCGTCGAACCTCAGATCTCTAGGTTCTTATATATTATTTTTAATAAGTATAAATTTTCTATCATGATCAGTAATAAAAAAAAAAAGGGAGGGGGGAGGAGAGAAACTGCAGTAGCGTCGCTTAATAATGTGGTTATTCAAATAAACTGTTAAAAAAACAGATTTCGTTTTTATTTTCATATAACATTAATCCAAACGTAACAGGGGTGGTAATGCCCCCCCTTCCCTTACTTTATATATACTATTCAGTATTATTTTATACCATAATGTCACAACATTCCTTCAACACATATCTGATGCACAAAAAAATCTATGTTGATGCAAATTTCTAAAAAAATAATACAGCAAAACATGTTCATATCATACCATTTTTAAAAATACGGAAAAACGCGTGGCGAAGAAAATGGTTCCGTTAAGGTCGGATTTATGCGTACCTAACCCTAATCTTTGTGATGACCAACAAAACAAAGAGAAAACTGTTGTAGCAATTTTTACTATTAAGCAAGCATATCATATTTCAGCTGGTGAATGCATGCTAAAACCTGCTAAAAGCTTTTAGTCTAACTCTGATTTCCCAACACAAAAATATGTTACCGTTGATGGAACCTTGAAAACCCGAGGATATTCCTCTTTTAATGGAGGAGTAGCGACAATCATTGATAAAAAAATGTGTTGATGTTGAAGTACTCTCTCAAAATTTTGCCACGGATGTGAAGACACGGATGTGTCTCTTGAGAAACTAAAAAATCAACTCCAGAATACTCAGAATGGTTTGCAAATCGTCAATGCCATTTTTTTTTTTTTTTTTTTTTTTTTTGTAAATTTAATTGTAAATTTATTTGCCTTCAATAAAAAAAAAATACAATTACTGAATAGCTTTATTACAAATGTAATCGGTAGGACTTCCAGAAGATCATACGATCTTATCATGAAGCCCTTAAAATAATAATAATTAATAACAATAAAATCAAATTAACCAATAAAAATAAATTAACATAAACTATATATAACTGTGCATTTAAAATATAAATATACAGGATAAATTAAATGAAATATATAAAACAAAAGAACTAAAAACAAGAGAAAATATTTTCTGCTAAAAAGATAACTTCTTTTAATTTTCGTTTGAAAGAAGTTAAAGTCCATTTCAATGACAAATCAAAATTTGGCAAGACTATTTTACTCCATAAATAAGGACTGCGATAAGAAATAATTAGTTGTTCAAATTTGGTTTGGCAGAAAGGTTCTCGTAGATTTTTTCATTGCAAAGATTGTATTTGTTTATGGATTTTACATTATAAAGGTTTATAAATGCATCAGGAGATAAATGATTTTTACATTTAAACATAAAACATAAAATATTATAAACATTTAGTTCGTATACATTTAAGGCTTTCATTTCTCTCACAAATGGTTTTGAATTAGAAAAACGATTTACAAAATTAATTAAGCGAGCTGCGTGTTATTTTTATGATTGACTGATTTATATTTTAGATATTTAATATACAATTTTTGTTTCACTTTCGATAACTTTTTAAGTCCTTTAGTTATCCAAGGACACGGTACGTCCTTGGCGTTAAGGATTATTTCACGAATAGGGAAGTTTGCGTCATAGTTCGATTTAAATGTTTTAAAAAAAGAACCGTAGATCAGGTTTGTATCATCATCAACACACACACACACACACACACACACACACACACACACACACACACACACACAGGTATCATCATTGAACTTAATATTGTTCCAGTTTTGATTCAAAATTTGTTCTTTTAAAAATTTCAAATTATTTTTGTTGTACACACGCTTTTTTATAGTTGTTTTACTCAGGAAATTTAATTTATAGTTTGTATTTATACAAAAAGAAATAGGTAAGTTATCTGAGACATCTGTTTTAACAATACCTTTTTTAAGCAGCTTGTTAAAAAAATCGTTAGTTAAAATGTTATCTATTAAGGAAGATGAATGATTTGTTATTCTTGTAGGTTTATTTATTATAGGTATTGTTTTCGTTTCAAATAAGTCGTTGTAAAATGTTTTTATGTTTTGGTTTTTATTGTACTCAAAACAGTCCAAATTGAAGTCCCCTATTATGTAATTTTTTTTTTTTCTTGAATAATTTTTTTCTATCAAATTGTGTTTTATAAAAATGCTTTAGAGTTCAGTTCAATTATTAACCATGTTAGTTCTTCAGGTGCTATGGAATCTGCTGAGGCATTCAAGATATTTAACCGCTCAATTGAAAAAAATAACTTGATTTATAATGAATATTTAGAAGATAGTTACACCTCTTCCTTTAAAGATGTAATGGGTAAAGATGTAAAGATGGGTAGTGACTTTAAAGATGTAAAGATGGGTAATGACTTTAAAGAAGTAATGGGTAATGACCCTTATGAAGATTTAAATATTAGGATTACAAAATAGGAATGTATTAGTCGTGTTCAGAAGAAACTGGGCACTAGACTTTTTAAGTTTATAAAGCTTACAAGGGAACAAAAACGCCGCTCCATGGCAACCCTAACCCTGACAGGAATTTTAACCAAATCTGTAATCAATTCTATGCAGAACTTCTATAGCCTAGCCATAAGAAATAATTTTGACATTTTGTATGCTATGAAAAAAGCTGTTGGGACGGTTTTGTTTCACTGTTCAGATTTTGACGACAAGGAATGTCGACACCGTATAGGCCCAAAAGACACTGACACTAGGTGCAAATTTCATTTAGACAAAGTTTATGGTGTAAATACTTATATAGAGCACGTAAATCTTTCTGTTGCAGTCTTTAACATTTTGAAACCAACTTTTATTGATTTATTTTCAAAAAATTTACTTAAAAAATATCTTTATGGTAAGACGCAAAATGCCAACGAGGCACTCAATCAGATTATTTAGAGACGCTGCCCAAAAAATATTTTTGTTGGTAGAACAGTCTTAGAATCTGGAGTTAATTCAACTGTTATTGAATATAATGAATGTCCACATGGAATCCTCTCTTAGTACTAACTAAATTTCAGCTAACAGGATATGTAACATCCATGAAAACTCAATGAAAAGAAAAAAGAAACTATAAAGCGGTCTCTTCAAAAGTTGACTGACTGTCAAAAAGAGAAAGAAAACAACTAAGAACAATTAAAAAGAATCAGAAACAATTAAGTACAATTAAAAAGAGTTATTTAGACAAAGATGATGAAGAAAAAAACTCAAAATATATTCCTGGAGGGTTTTATTATTTATTTATTTTTTTGTTTATTTTATTATGGTTCTATTCTTTTATTTCATATATTTGCAGTTTTCCAAGAATAAAATTTTGCCTCGATTAAAAATTTTTGAAACATGTTAACTTCGTACTCGTTTCAGCTTTTGTTCTAACTTTTCACATATTTAAAAAGGATTCGTATGAGAGAAGGATATTTATAATAAACAAAAAAAAGTACTTTTTTTTATCAGACTGATGTTGACCATTCATTAAACCAATTTTTCCATGCTTTTTTCAAATATTGTAACTTTCTATATACTGTGAATATTAAAATATCCTTTCTCATTAATATATCTTATTGAATATACATACCACTTTTCAGCTGGATATAACAAGTACATTGATTGTTAGCTTGTCACAAAAATTACAAGTTTTTTTAAAAATTACAAAAAATTACAAATTCATTGTTTTAAATAATTGGGTAATCAAGGCTTTTTTTTTTAAGATTTTAAAGATGATTTTTGTACAAGGTTTATAGGACAAATTTTTGGTGAAAAAAATTAAATCGATGACCCTTTGCAATTAAAAGTTAGCTTTTACTGTGGAGGACCACCTTAACTGTTAGCAATTATAATTATTCAAAACAAAAAATTCACCTTAAAAATGTTTACTCTAAAAAGCATTTAAAAATTTATTTGTAGGAGAATAGTTGTCTTTGTATTTCGCCAAAATTCTTATTTTGAAACACTGTTACCGAATTTTTTAAGTTAAAAACGTAATAAAATTTTAGCTGTTAATTTCTTCCGCGCAAACATCAACATTAAATTAACTATTTATTGAGATTTTTGCTTTAAAGTTTGCAATATATTAGTTATAACCAATTAATGTATAATTGTTTAAATCGACTTTTCTGCTCTTCTTAAACACCCTTACTCTTGGTCCGCCGAAACAGGTTATGATGCTCTTTAAAAACTTTGTTTAAAAATGATAGTTGATTTAAACATCTGTTCGTTATTTACTTGAAGCTAAATTATGTCATTGATTTTAGTCTGATTTTGTAAAATTATGATTTATTCCAGCTTTAAAACAACGATGAAACAAAGGCAAAGTAAAGTATTGCTCAAAGTAATTACAAAGGACTAGAGTCACTCTTTGTTAAGTCTCTTTGAAAATTTTAACAAGATTCCCTCATTAATAGCTCTGGATGCTAAATTATTTTTTTATGTATATAGTTCTGCAAAAAACACAAAATATTTTACGAAGTTTAGAGGGTTTGGTGCTATGTCGAACTTCGAAAGAATTGAGGGTAATAGAAAACTATCTAAATATTACTTACCACCTATGTGATTAAGTGACGGTTACGTAACACTTGTTTTATTAGTGTTGTAATACTGTTGTTAATGCAACGTTAAATTAGTGTTGATACGGTAATTAAGATATATATATATATATATATATATATATATATATATATATATATATATATATATATATATATATATATATACACTTATAGTGTAAACAGAAAAAAATTAAAAGGCTTTTTCTCAAAGTGATCATTTTAGATATAGTATATACTTTACCTCCGATACGCAAATGCATAAAAGAAGGCAATGACAAACGATGATATTTGTTTAACCGATAAAAATAAATATAAGCCAGTCTACAAACAAATTTTAAAAATAATCGATTAACTCAGATTTAGGATTGGTAAACTACACTAAATTTTATAAATTTAAATTGTAAAAACGCGAGCATAATAGGATTTAAAATATAAAAATAGGCTTATTTTCATAAAAAAAGAGAAAATACAGAAATATTAGCCACATATTTAACATTAAAATTACAAAATAAAATTTAGAACACAATGAAAACTTATAAATAACTTGACACCAATCCCAACTTTTTATACATACACCCTTTATGTTCTAATTTTGAATCAGCTTAAGGGCATCAAACTAAAACATTAAACAGTACTGTTTGGACTATTTGGATTATACAAAAATATATTAGACTCTACACCAGTCTTTTTAAGTTCTAGCAAATTTTACACGTAAAAATCTTTCGATGAGAACTTTATTTTGCAAAGACTATATAAATACGGTGGAATAAATTAGTCTATTTTAACGGTGGAATAGATCTTGGTTACAAAATAACGTGTACCGACATATCCAAATGTACCTAGAGAAAATATAAACACGTTTTATTTTATCCGACGTTTTATGTAAACACAATAAATATATTTATTATAATATTAAACAGTTACCATTTACCTTAAAGACATGACTTTATTAAATAGAACTGAAATAGAACATTTAAGCGCATGTTTATTGCTTTTTAATAACATTGAATTTTACCAATGCTTTACAAAACGATGGAAGTAGGATTCAATCTTTTGTTTGTTAACGTTATATTGATATACATTAATGATTTTTACACTTAATAGTTTTACAGAAAGGTTTTCTTCCAATTACTCAAAAAATAAAATTAACTTTTTTTTGATGTTTTTTGTTGAAACAAGCGTAATGATATTATCTTGATAGATGAACTTCACTGCAGCTGTTTAGCGCAACAATACTAACAATAACAGGTTCCGATTAGACAGAACAATCAGACTGATACTCACCGGTATCGGTAGGTACCATTTAAAGCTAACTTATGCAACATTTATCGTTTTATGTAATCGATCCCCTTAATTAGATATTAGGTACAAAGACTTTTAGAAATTCTAAAAGCTCAGAAAATTATTAGAA
Source organism: Hydra vulgaris (assembly GCF_022113875.1). Lineage (NCBI taxonomy): Eukaryota > Metazoa > Cnidaria > Hydrozoa > Anthoathecata > Hydridae > Hydra > Hydra vulgaris. Next base: position 62,589,423 of record NC_061157.1, read on the forward strand.
ATCATGCTTTATAAAAAATAAAATTTAATTAAAACAATAAATTATTTATAAAATTTAAATACCGCCCAGATTTTTCCTGTATAATTATACCTTCTCGTATTTATTTTTTGCTTCTAAAAAGAGCCCCGAAACTCTTTAAGGCTACTTTAGATTAAAACAAAGCCTTAGACTTTCTTATTGAATTTAAATCAATAATCAGTAAATTTTAAATAAGAATCATGGGCTAAATAAGAATAATAGACTATAATTTCGTCATGGAATCATGGACTAATCATTGTATAAAGTATAATAATTTTATAAATTGTATAAAGAATAATCATTGTATAAAGTAGTTAACAAACCATGGGAACAAGATGGGTGGAGGGGGGTAAACTCTCATATCAAATGCTTCAAATATCAACACAATACTTCCTTGGAGCTGACAAAAACATAAATATTTAGTCATTATATGTGATAAAAATATATATTTAATTATATATGATAAGGCTGAAGGAAAAATCAATATTTTGATTCTTCTAGGTGAATTTTTTTTTCCTGCTAGATTAAGAACTTACGAAGGAAAAAAAAGGTAATTTAGCAACTGTTATAAACAAATTACTTTAAAAAAATATATATAAAGAATTAGAAACTGGTTTTCTTTTCCACCGAAGTGTTGGTTTATGATTTAAGAATTTTTAAAAATATCCTATATTGGTAAATAAATTTTCAGAAAGAGTGTAAATTTAAAAAAATCTATTCTGAGAATCAGAAAGAGAAATTTTTATAGTAATAACAGAATAGTATTGCTAAATAGGTTTTTAAAGTGATTCATCCCAGTCATCCCAGGTTACATGTCTTGTATATAAATCTTTTTTTAAAAAATGTATAAATTTAAAATTCAAATAACTTACCACACATAACACCTAAGGCAATACTAAACAATCCCATATAACCAAAATAAAAGACTATTTGAAAGAAACCATACATTCTAAAAGAAAATCATCATTAATGACACATGAAATGCATAGATTTGTAATACAAAATTACTTTAATCTACACATTTTTTAAAACCTCTCTAAAACTCGCTATGTTTAGTATTTCAACTTTTATATTGATATTAAAAATGAAACTTACTTGGTTTTGAAAAAGAAATAATAGAACGAATAAAAATAAACATAAAGAGCTGTTGAAGCAGCGGATAAGAAGCTTGTCCATTGCCTAAAAAAATTCTTGCTCAAAATTTTTTGCCTCTTAGATAAATATATGCACTCTAAAAGAAAGGTGGAAACTCCTACCTTAAGGTAGGATATGTGATATACCAACCCCCATGGTATATCAAATATCCTATCCTAAGGTAGAAATTTTTACTTTTTAGAGTTGACAAAAACAACTTAAAAAAATAATGAATAATTAAAAAACTTATTTCTTCTGAAACTAGATTCTAAACATAAAAATTGTTTACTAATAAAAAACTTAGATTTAAATTCATACCATCTATAATCTTCAGCATTAAGGAGAAAATAAGAACATACAATTGTGACACATACTGTAACAATGGCCAAGATAAAAAAGACCAATAACATAAAACCATAGACATAGTAAATTTTGTATGCCCAAAAAGAGGTGAATATAAAATACATTTCAATAAATATAGAACCAAATGGAAGAATTCCTCCTAAAAATATAATAACCCCAGGTTCCATAAACCATTTTTTCTCTGGGATAGGACGAACAACTGGATTTACACGACATGGATAATTTGGTTGACCATGTATATTTCTACCAAGAACAGTTCCAACTAAAGTAAGTGGCAAAATAACAAATAGTACAATTGCTGTAATAGCTACCATAGTTCCAAAAGGTATAGCCCTTGATGCACCATAATAAATAGCAACAAAATTAATCATAAGTGTTGCAGAGCAAACAACTGCTGGAAGAAGGAATGCTCCAATAAACATCTGACGTATCCATTTTTTTCCACCTAATTTGGAATAAAGAGCTCCTCCAAAAAATCCATTAATTGGACTAGTAGCAGCATAAACAAATATGATTGTTGTCATTATAGATCCACGACTAAAAAAATCAAAAAATTATTACCACAGCAGACATTAATAGATAAATTTTTTCATTATTTTTTAAAATTTAAAACAATATCACACCCAGTATATAAATCTCCCATGATAACAAAAACTGTGACAACAATAGTTACAGTAGCAAGATGATAACCAGTACCAATTAGTGCAGATAATAAAGAAGGCAATACAGGAGCTCGAAATACATCACCATGTACTTGTTTCCAACCATATTCATCTCCCAAATCACGCTCCTAAAAAAACCACCTTATTGCAGTTGTAAACAAATTATCTTTAGTTGGGTAATTAAGTTGTTAAATACAAAATATGATAAAGAATAAAAATGGTTCTATAATAAAAAATAAAATAATTACTTAATTTTACTTCATCTAAAATTAATCTTACTTCATTTAATTTATCAATTTACTTTCCTCTATTCTATAAAGTTGCAAAAGTTTTTTTTTAGATTTGCTTTAACATTGCATTAGTTAATTTAACTTAAACATTAGCTATAAAAAAAAAAAAAAAAAATTAAGAAAAAAACGATTAACTAAGAAAAAGAGGTGAGGGTATATTAGCGTCAATTTTATTTAATGCAAAGCTTTTACAAAAATTAATGTTCAAGCAAACATTTAATAATATTTCACAGAGAAATATTGTATAATTACAGGGTATAATTTGTTCATAAATAAAATGAAAAAATCATTAAAAATTAGAAAAAGTGCAGAGTGCTTTAAATAGTTTACAGACATACACAACATCAATATACGATCATTAATTAAAAATAAAAAAAATAAAAACCATATCATCAAGATCATCTTCCTTGCTGTATCGAGCATAATCTTTTCTTAAAGTACGCATTAATATCATGCTGACCAAACCAACCAAAAAAATAACCATCATAAAAGAATTGAAAATGGAAAACCAGTGTATCTAATAAATATATGTGATTTTATTTTGTTGTAAATCAAGAATAATATTCTTTAAAGTTACTTAGAAATTACTTTTCTTAAATATTCCAAAAATTTGTTACTAGAAAAACTGTAAACATTATTGAAAATCTCAGAATGGTTTTTAAATATTTTTATGACTTCAAAAAAAAAAAAAAAAAAGTAAGTACAAGAGAGAAACACTTTCACTTTAATTAAATTTGTAAACTTCTAAAAATACAAGCTTCACTTAGTATCCCAGGGTGCTTATTTGTCAAACTCTTTTACCTCCCATATGTTCATTAATTTTTTGTAACTACACACACGCACACACACACAGCTTATAAATATAAATTTCAATCTGTCCAGTCTGCAAGAATCTGCAACAAATTAAATCCATAACAATAAAATTTTAGATTTTCAGTACAGGTAATCAAAACCTTGACCAAATTTGGCTAAAAAAAAATTATTTTCAAAGAAGGGCTATATTATGAAATATTATGTAATAAACCTAATTATAACTACAGTTTACAAACATTTTAAATTGACATCTTTCTAAATGCGAGAATAAAACATATACAAATATATATACTTTAATCTCAAATTTAAAATGTTATTTTAAAATAAACTGTTATTCAATACTTTAAAATATAATAAACTTACTTAAAAGCTAACAAAATTATTAATAGCTTATAAATAATATTAATCTATTTAAATATTAGGATATATCACATGACCTAAGATAATTGTTTTCAAGCCATTTAGTTAGTTTTTATAGCTAAAAATAAGCTAAAATTGTTATAAAGTCATCAATAATCAGAGATATAAACAAAAATACAACTACATCATAATAATATAATGTGTTATCAATATATCAATCAAACAATAAAACTAAATATGCATCGTAATGTTATGCCATTTTTAAGTTATACCAAAATATAGGCAACTCATACAAAATGCAACATTTCTATTTTGTGAATACTACTTATCAAGAAGGAAAAGTAAAGAAAAGCTGCAAAAATGTTAGCTATTGAAAAATTACTGCAAAAGCATTTTATATGCTATGGATATGCAACCCTCTGCAATAATTATTAGCCTTGATAGTTCTAGAATGGCTTTATTTCTTTAATGACCTTTGAAACAAAATTATAAAAACACGAACTTTAAGCATTAAAGATAAAACTTACTCTGTGTTGAAAAAATCCTGGATCCAAATACTTTTTATATCTATCTTCAAAACTTATATCAGATTTATGCCAATGTACCTAAAAAAGTTAAAGAAAGTTTTACATTCTGAAGTTCTGTCTGAAAAGTTAGTTAAAGTAAAAAAAAGGGTTTTAAATTTACTAAAGCTATATTAAAATTGTTAAAAACTATAGTTAAAAAGTGTTTAAAAAAAAATTTTGCTCTTAAACACTAATAGGGAATTAAATCACCAGTGCATATTTTTATATGTATATTTTGCCATGCATAAATGAAATAAAAATTAAATCAAAAAAATATAAACTAAATTTTTTTTGTTTGTAATTTAAATTTCTTTTTACTTTTAATTCATAAAGATATTCATAAAGATATTTGAAGAACTTTTTTTGATAGTTTTATTTTTAAAGTTTTCATAAGTTTTTTCTTTTAAATGCTAAAAAGTATGAAAAAAGTATGATAAGTAATTTTGTAAATATTCTTCTTATTATTTTCAACTTTATATACATGTATATTTTTGTTGTTGCTTGGAAAAAAGTTTAAATTCTTTCTTCATTGTTTATTATAATTTGCTTGATTGTTATAGTTGTTAAAATTGAATTCATTTTTATTCAAAAAATAGTTTTACCAGATTATAGATTTTTTTATATTATTATATCAAGGCTTCTTAGGTGATGTGTGTGATCACACGCCTTTTATAATGCGTACAATTTTTTTTGTTTGACAACTTGGCTATGGTTTTTTGCATATATTGATAATTTGCATATTTTTTAAAAATGTGCTGATAAAAACTAATTTAAAAAGAATATTAAAAATTAATAAACCATAAACTGAAAAAAAGAAACAAACTTAACAAATAATAAAATAAAAAAAGGATTAACCAGAGAAGATTAAAGCATAAAACTAATATATTTTTTAATATAGTTTAATTTAGTTTCTTCAAATATCTTTATGCTTTTTTTCTTTTTACTTCACAAACGCCAAAAAAGTTATAAAACAACTAAAAATAGAAAAGTTTTTTATTTTGGAAATTCAATCAGATGGAGATTTCAAATTAATAATTTCAAAGAAATTCAATTAGATGGAGATTTCAAATTAACTAGAATTAAGCAGTTATAATAAAATTCTGGAAAAATATTATTATATATAAGAGACTTGTTTACTTATTGTATATAAGGGACTTATTGTTATTGTATACAAATTGTTACACATACAAATTGTTATTGTATATAAATGATTTGTTATTATATATAAAGGATTTACTGTTACTGTATATAAGGGACTTATTGTTATTGTATACAAATGACTTGTTATTGTATATAAAGGGCTGGTTGTTATTGTATGTAAAAGACTTATTGTTATTGTATATAAATGATTTGTTATTATATATAAAGGATTTACTGTTATTGTATATAAGGGACTAATTGTTATTGTATATAAGTAAAAATGTGAGTTCTGTTTGAAAGCAGTTAGACTAGCCTGTACTAATTTGAAAACTGTTGGAATGAACTAGCTTGTACTAACTTTAAACAATCAATCTTTATGCAAATTAGTGACTTCCAAGGTTCAAATATTGTTAATTATGAAACATGGAGAATTTAAGGTTCAAAAAATGTGTTTTCATAACTTAATCGAATCAACAGTTTTGATTGTTTTTTATTTTTCAGCATATTTGTCTTTTTAATGCACAAATTGCTTATAAATTATCTCTAAATAAATTAGGTTACTAATAATCACTAACACTAATTAGTTTACAAATTATATATACCATAATGGAAAAATCAAAATTACCTCATATGAAAAAGAGAGTTCCATTCCTTTCTTTAAAGGGACCTTGTTTTCGCTTGTTACATTTACTTCAACAATCTAAAATATTCATTTAGTAAGACAAAAATAATAAAACCATGACATCAAAATTTAATATAAAATTAAACATCAACATTTAATGCCTTGACATGGTTAAGGAATTAAATGTTGATGTCCAAAAAAGTCCAAGAACTATTTTAATATGCAACAGATTTGAGCCAAAAATCACATTTTACATCTTTTTCAAAACAACAAGTGTTATTCATTTGGGTTATATTGAAAAGGGAGACAAAGCTATTATATCTCAAATAATAATGTCATCATAAATTTGACTTGAAGTTGTAGTCAGAACATGTAATAACTAATTTATCAGGTGTTAACTTGCAAAGATTCGATAGCAATTGTAAACAATTTTAACTTGTAATTTGTTTTATTAGTGAATACCAATACATAATAAATTACAAAAACACTCTATATTAAAATATTTTAAACATCTGCAAATGTATAGCTACATTTCAGCATTTATACATTTTCCCATCAATCTTGGGAACATTTGATTGGTCATCATCAATCTAGGGAACATTTGATTGGTCAACCATAAATTTTGAATTGAATCTTGAAATTTGAATCTTAGTAAATATTATGACTAGTAATTTTAAGATAAGGCCTAAAATTCATTTTAAGATTAAACACCAATATTAATTTTTCAAAATTAGTTATGAAATGATTGTTTTTAACACTATACTTTGGAAATGAATTTTCAAATAAACAATGTAAAATAAAAGACATTATAGGTTTATGAGTTTAGGTGATGGTGATTAGCAATTTAGAACTAAAATCTTATTAAATTTTTTAAAAAGTCTTGATTAATATGGATCACAAGCATCAGTAAAGGTTGCATTGAGGCAAATAAATTTAGTCTTAAAGTCATAAAAGCCAAATAGGTCTAATAGCTAAGTACCCAAATCAAGATAAGCATAATAACACCTTATGCAGTATTTTTTTTAGATCTATAATTTCCTGCAAAACATTTTTTGGACTCATTTCAGTAATTTAATTACTAACTAATAACATTTATTTTAAATTTAATAAAAAATTAAACATAATTATAGAGCTTTTTCATGTGAAAGTAGTGAATTTATTTTATGAGAAAGCAGGCTTATAACTTATCATCTCAAACTTTCTTTATAATTTGTCAAATGTTACCTTTGTCACAGTTGGTTTTTGAGATATTGTTACTTTAAAATCACCAATTTGAAGAGATTTTTTTTAGCTTTATAACCATCTTGGTTTTGGTTTCTTTTTTTATTTTCAGATTATTATACTAAACCAAATTGAAGATTGTATTTCACTTATAGTCCATCTAAGAAAATATAACTAGCCCACTCTCAGCCCACACACACACACACACACACACACACACACACACACACACACACACACACACACACACACACACACACACACACACACACACACACACACACACACACACACACATATATATATATATAGCCCAAATCAAAACCCTTGACAAAAGTCAAATTAGCTTAAATTAACTCCTCACTGTTCTACCTATTTGTCAGTTGATCTAGCAGCACACCTCACATATTCTACCTATTTGTCAGTCAATGTAGCAACGGTTATTGCATTTTCTACCTATTTTTCAGTCAATGTAACAGTACTCTTTGCATGTTCTACCTATTTTTCAGTCAATGTAGCAGCACTCCTTGCATTTTCTACCTATTTATCAGTTAATGTATGTAAACAGTAAAAAAATACAAATAAAAACATTCAAAATTTTTTTTTTAATTGATAAAAAAATAAAAAACATTTGGTTCTATTAAATTGTGTTTTTGTGGTTTTTAAAAAAATCATTAAATTTAATTAGTTTCCTCAATTAAACTTAATGGTTTTAGTTGTACTTGCCACTTTTAAAAACAAAGAATTGTTAAGAGCCAATTATTTTATAAACATCAATAAATACAAATTTCTCTTGATTATTGTCCCTCATCTAAATTGTCTTATTGTCCTCATCTAAATCATCTTATTGTGCCTCATCTAAATTGATACTATTTTGTTTAGGGGCACATTGGTGGTACTGTATTTCAAGTACCTCGCAAACTTTCTTATCAAATCTTTTAGCATCAACTTTTAGAGTTCTGGAACTGTCCCAATTAGTTTGTTATGCACAGGGTCTCATGTGTGTGGCTAATTCAGATCATTCTGTTTTATTTCCTATTGTATAGTTTTTGTGTTGTTGCATGCGTGTTTATATTTTCATTTTTGTTTCACCTATATACTTTTTGCTACAATGACATTTAATAAAGTAGACTCCCGGGTGGCTGTTCATTTGTAGTTTGGATTATAGATTATTTGTAGTTATGGATATATATAATATACTTAGGTTGGTAAAAAAGTTAATAGAACTCTATTACAAAAAAAAAATTTTTAGTTTATTAAATGTTCAAAATAATTTCTTTTCAAGTCATTTGTCAAAGGTCTATTAAAACTCTTCTTAGGGTATACTCTGAAGTAGCTTCATTATGCAGTTTTTTGGTTTTTGACATCAGTATCGTCAATAAGATTTTTTTAATGTCCAATAGCCAATAATTGGATGGTGAGTATGGTGGGTGGCAAATTATTGCGATTCCAGCTTGGTTAAGGCAGTTTGAGTTACATGGGGTCAAGCATTATCATAGAGAAATTTAAAGTTGACTGACACTAGAGAAAGCTAGTGTTAGTCGACTTGTGTCCGACTTGTCTTAAACAAAATCACGACTCATCCCTTATATAAATACCACATAGTCTCCATGGGTCGTTTCTAAAAAGGGCTTCTGTGGGCTTCGACTCATCCCTTATAATAATATCACATAGTCTTCATGGGTCGTTTCTGAAAAAATCTTCCTTATATGCCTTAACTCTTTTTTCGATTTTGATTGGTTAACTCTCGGGTTATCCAACGTAATATAAGTTTTCTTTTTTTAAGAGTTTTGTGAACAATTTTATTGATTGTAAAATGATTAATCAATGTCAGGACTTCAATTATATCATGTGTTGCATAGTAAACAAGGATCATCTTTAAAACTCTCTCTACCATATTTATATAAAGTAGCCCACTTGGCAATTCATTGTTGGTTATAGATTTTGCTGAAATTCTGAGTAGAGCATGGGTTTTAGTATATGCTCAATATTTAAATATTTCCATTTTTCATTTAAACATGTTTAGTAAAATTTATATATTTTTTAAAATGTGAATTCAAAATATTTTTAACAAGTATTTAAAATGCTCATGATTGAACAAAGTTTAAGATGATATATAAATATTTAATTATTTTCTGTCTTTATGGGCAAACTTTTGTAACAACCTAAGTCCATATATATATATATATATATATATATATATATATATATATATATATATATATATATATATATATATATATATATATATATATATATATATATATATATTTATAAAATATATGTATGTAAATTAGATTGTTAGGTTAGTATTGCTGAATTCTGACCCTAATTCCAAAGGTTGGTTTTTGAAAATTGGAACCACAAGATACCAGGTTTAAGTGGGAAATAACTTTAGTAACAGACACAGGATTAACTTGAATGCAAAACAATAAAAGAGGTAATAAGATTGGACTTTTATATTAGAGATGATATTATAGATTTGCCTTTTATTAATAACATTTTTAAAGATTTTTAAAAGTCCCTAGATTCTAATTTTGAGATAAGATATGAGATTAAAGAATCTGTAAATAATAAACCTTAGTACCTGAAAATATCTTTTTATCATCAATATCTTTCAATAATAAAAAGGCACTTGTTCTTAAGGGAGTTGGTTTTTCAGAGAGTGAGATTTGAAACCATTAAGAGGAAATAAAACTTTCCATACTTGCTTGAATCCAGATTGTAAAAAAAAAAGAAAATTCTCAACAGAAATTTTCAAAGATGAAAGACATAAGCCCAAGCACCATCACAAAAACAATAACAGTCAGCCGCAAGGGAGTAGTAAGAAGGACGATGATAGGATGAATCTGATGTAGGAATATTGCTTGGTAAAACAAAAGATAAAAGCTTAATTAAACTTTTATCTTTTTTTTGTTTAGTTGGACATGCTCTAGCTTGTCAGCTAAAGCAATTATTATTAGATTTACAATAGACTTCTGGAGTTTATCTAAATAAGAAAAGGCATTGTATTGCATAAAAGGATACATAAGAGATTTATAAAAGTATACAATGAAAACAAGAGTATAAAATTGGCGAGAACAAGACAAGACTAGCAAATTAGCAGATACTAATTTTGCAATAGATTTAATATATGCTTTTAATAAGAGGTGAGTATTTAAAGATAGTCCAAGAAAAAGTAGTAGTAAATAGTAGTAGTGAATAGTAGTAGTAGTAGTAGTAGTAGTAGTAGTAGTAGTAGTAGTAGTAGTAGTAGTAGTAGTAGTAGTAGTAGTAGTAGTAGTAGTAGTAGTAGTAGTAGTAGTAGTAGTAGTAGTAGTAGTAGTAGTAGTTTAATAATTAATGCACTCAAATTTTAATTTCTCAAGCAGCAGACAAAAATTGCTTAAAGTTTATTGTTTTATATTTTTTTCTTTAAAAATATAAAAAAAATTTAGTAAGTGGTAGATGTTTAATACTTTATAACTTCTTATCGTAAAATTGTAAACTTCTATAAAAAAAAATTATTTTTCTTTACTAAGTTTCTATTAAGTTTTTAATAAAATTTAAATTAAAATTACCAATGGTAATACAAACTTAGTTCACTACTTTCTTATGGAACACCCATATAATAAAATTTCTCAAAATGAAGAAAATAAACTCTTTGCTATGCTTACTGTCATTTCTACACAAAATGTTTATAAAATTTATAAACATTTTGTGTAGAAAAATTAAACTTAAAGAGAAAAAAGGTTTTAAATCTGAAAAACACAGGGGCAGTGTTGGCAATTTTGTGACAATTTGTTACAGGAGGAGGAGGAGAAGGATATTTAATTTTGTAACATAAATTTATGTTTTTAGTTTCAAATCTAGAAAAGCCTTTCTTTTAACTAAAAGATATCTAGCCAAACATATACCCTCAGTTGATGTATGTACACTCAACTTTTGCTATTCCAATTTAACTAAAATGGCAATTGACTTTTTAAACTGACTTGAATTTTATTGGAATTAACTTTTAAATTAACTTAAATTTTAGTTGATTAAACTTTATTAGTCAATGATATAGCTGAAATACTATCTATGAAAAAATAATACATTTTTTACTCTAATTCACTCCCAACTAGGCTACAAGCAACCACTTTTAAGTTAGAATATACTAGAAAACAAAGAATAGAGTTAAAGAACAAGAAACAGTTAACAGAAGTCTTTCAAAGTTTAAGGTTGTATAATCCAGGAAAACATAAAGATAGAGTTGAAGTACATTGAAGTGCAGGGAAAAAAAACCATTGAAGTAAAGGGAAACAAACTAAACAAATAGAAGAAGAGCATGGTGGGAAAGATACAGTAAAAGGATGCAACTTTGTCAAATGACAAGTCAAACGAGAATGAGCTTTGATTGATGGAACTAGAGATAGTAGTTTGTTTAACAATCTATTTGTAGAAAAGAGAAGGAGATGCAAACTTCCAACAATACGAGAGTGGCCTAAACTTACCAGATACGGTCCAAGTACACTTACAATGCATTTTTGGACCTTGCCTGGAAAAGAAAAAGCATCATCTAAAAAACCAGTCCATATATTACAATAGTATTTCATACAGGAACAAATAAGAGATTTGTAGAGATAGAAAATTGTAAAGTTAGAAGTAAGATAATGGCAAGCATAATAAGGAGTAGTAACCTTAGCAGATAATAAATTTGCAATTGATTATATACGTGGTTTCATGTAAGATCAGTAGTGAATGATAATCCAAGAAGACATAAAGAAGATGACTCAATGAGAGGGTAACCATTCATTAATATAGGAATGTCAACTAATTGCGATAGCTGTTTGCAGTAAATAAATGAGTTTTGTTGAAGTTAAAATTTGAAAGTTACTGTAAGAAAGTTATTCAATCCACACTATTTCCTTGGTAGTACTGTGCTAAACTTGTTTCTTCGCACAGCGGTCTTGCTCACCAAGGTTTTTGTTTCAGAATTAAAGAGCTAAGAGAGGGTTGTGACCACAATAAAGTAGCCTCCTCAACTGTAGTCAGCCCCTCTTGGCCTTAGAAAGTTCAAAAAAAAAACTCCAAGCTGTAACAGAAGAGATCTGATTTAAGATCAATAATTGTTAAATAAAAATAATAATATAATAATTTAACAACAATAGCTGTTAATATGCATCAACATAAAATATTATAATGTTAATATAACCTACACCACTAATTGAACCCTGCATCTCTGTATTTACATTGACATGTCCGCAGCACTACACTAACTTAATGCTACTGAAGTTATTAAAATTATATATTTATCAAAAATTAAATTTGTTCAGAGGTTATTTGCCTATTTAGTCATTAATTTGTACTACTTTAGTGCAAAAAATAATAGGTAGACTGCCTAAAATAATGCTGAATAACAAATAATGCTAAACGTAAGCTTTATTTGTGCGCATAAATAATTTTCTCTTACTTGTATGCACAGACTAACAATTTTTTCTTATTTGTATGTGCTTATTTAAACATGAATTATCATTAATTATTTTGACAATTCAGTGTTATTTAATTTAATGTTTTTTTTAAAAAAATTTATATTAATTCATAAACACCATAATTAAACCCTACTTAAATAAATATTGAAACTTTTCTTTTAATTAAAAGAATACCTGCCCAAACCGAAACCCTCAGTCAGTGTATGTACAACCCACTGTGCTAGAGGGGGTACAAATTTTTGCATAATTTTAGGAGATGGGTTCAGTAATACATCACAATTTGTTACTAAGAGGGGGAAGCGAGGGACCCAAAACTATCAGAAATTGCCTGACATAATTTAAGGATGACCCACTTATATATATTTAATGTATTATACTACATTCAAGTAGGGTTTCCAGTTTGAACATTTTCAGGTTCAAACGTTGGGACTTTTTTTCTCTAAAAGTTCAAACATATATATATCAAAATTAGGTTCTTTATTATAATTTTTTAACATTTAAACCAAAATATTTTTTAAACTGAGACTTTTTTTAGCTTTTGTTACTCTTAATTTTTGTTGCGCAATACCTTTTTTTTTTCAAAAGCAACACTTTTAAAGTTTAAGTCAAAAATGAAATATGTTTACAAATGACTTCAAATGTTACTTTGAAGTTTTAAAACCAAAATAAATACATGCGTTACACATTTTTAATTGTTAAAGAAATCCTATGGTGATACCCATAAAATAGATCACTAAAAAAAATTCTGAATTAAAAAAAATAGACAAGATAATATAGCTTTGACAAGCTAATAAAAGTTTTAGATAAACAAAATAAAAAAGATCAAAGTGTAAACTCTGTAGAACTATTTTCAAAACACCTGGCTCAATAACAACAGCTATTACATGCGCCCGTGGCTGACGCAAACATTACTGCTGCCAAGATGCTGTGAATTAAAAATTTTTAATTCACAGCATTCAACTATCAGCTATTGATGATTAGAGTCAACTATCAGCTATTGATAGAATCAGCTTTCACACCATTGCTAAAAGTAAAACTTAGCAATCAGCATTTCATATCCAGGGATACTAAATTACTCAAAGTCTTCCAAAAAACCATTCGCAATCTTGTCATTAAATACTTCAGGTTAGTCAAGAAACAAGTTATAAATTCTTTGAAAACAAAACTTGTTCATGCAATTAGTGAAGATTCTATTCTATTATTGAAACTTGAATATCAAGAAACTGTGGCAAAAATAAGAAAATTGGTTAAAAAATTTCGTAGATCACCAGTGAGCAATGACAATGAACTTCAACCAAAACATAATTTAAAAGTTTGAAAAAAAAAAAAGCTTTGATTTGTGATTAAAGGACAAGATGAAGCAATACTGTTGATATGCCTGAATGTTTTTTGAAGGTGCAAACAGAAATAAAAATAGCTCTGATTGGTATGAATATTAATTTTCCTCTAATTAAAAATGAACTTAATGTCCTGAAGCGGATTTACAATTTTGCAGCACATAGGCTATGAAAAATTTGCCACCCCTACATGTAAAAATTACTGTATTAGGTCAAGAAAGGATTACACACTAATTTTTTAACTATGAATTTAATTGAAACAATTATAATGTAATGATTAATAGAAATAAAATAAACAAATTAACAGAATAAATATCCTCTTAAAAAAATAACAACAAAACAAACTCCAAGACTTGGTAAAAATCACAATTTGTTGAAAACATAAACTAAAAGTTAATCAAAACAACTTTCAAACAAAAATTAAAAAATATTTACAGAAATTTGTCGCCCCAAAAAATTTGCTGCCCTTGGCTATTGTTTATCCAGCCTATAGGTTAATCTGACCCCGTAGCATAATGTAAAGCAGCATAAATGAACTTTATGCTGCTTTAAAACCACTAAAATTGGCCATTAATACTCTTTCAAAAGGAGATGCTGATCTTTTGTATTCTAAAATTGTGACTGAATTTACAAGAAAAAAATTTCATGAAGCTGATATTCCTTTAAGTAAACTTGTTATTAAACAGATATTTGAATATAGAATAATTGAAAAAAGAAACATTCATTTAACACATCTCATAAAGTACTTGTCAAATCCGAATATTATAAATAAAGATGACCAATTTGGCAACAAAATTAAATAAAACAAATACATTAGAACCCCATTAATTTGTACTCTGAACGGGTATATATATTTTGTCCAACTTAGCAAATGTCTGAGTTTAGCAAAACTTTTAGTATGTATAGAGAATTCAAGGGGAATTGAAAACTTGTCTGACTTAATAAAAATCCAACTTATCCAGGGTCCAAGTTAACAGGATTCTACTGTACTAATCTTGCTACTAATCTAATTTAGAGATTTTTCAGTCATCTGGTGATAGTTCTGATGATGATAAGGAAGTAAATAATGATAGCATAACTTATAAAATTAAAAATTAAAAATGAACTGAATTTAGCTCAACAACCTAAACTTTTTATTGAACAATTAGACACTCAAATGAAACTTGACTATCAGGAAATTGGAACAAACATTGTTCAAAAGAAAATGGCTGTTTTTGAAGCTAGCAAAGCTAGGCAGTAGTATTTAGATTTACTTTTCAAAGAATTCTATCTATACCCATAGAAGGTGAGAGTTTTTTTCTAGTCTTGGACTTTTTGTTACTAAAATAAGAAGTTCTTAAAAAAACCTTAGATGCACTAACTTTTTAAAGCAAACTATGAAAAGTACTAATTGATATTATTTACTTTTGTAATAATTAATGATGATAAACAAGTAAATACTCTTACACATACTTTGTATTACTTTTGTGTGTTTTAACATAACTAAAAAAAAGTTCAAAAAAGTTTGAACTTTTTTAAGTAATAGTTTGAACATGTTCAAGTTCAAACTTTTTAAAAAAAGTTCTAACTGCAAGCCCTACATTCAAGTGACAAATACGTTACTTGATTTTTGTTGTAACCAAAATCAAACTTTTTATGAGTCCAAATAAAAAGTTCCTCAGGATTTTCTCCAGTTTCTCCCAAGATACCTTAAATATAAAATAAAAAAACAAAAAAATTATTTTTCTTTATATTTATGCCATGAAAATCCTTTTCAAAACATCTTGATATTTAATGAAAATAATTAAAACTTATTACATTTAAGTTACTTAATATTTCAATGTTAAAGTTACATGGTTAACTTAATTAAATAACATAAAATGTTTTATAAATAAAATAATTCAAAATAAACATACCCCAAACTGGTAAATCATCTAGAAAAAAAAAGTTCTAATTTTATACAACAAACTTGTTACTACTTATCATTAAAGTTACTACTTATCATTTAACTAGAATAATCTCAAAAAATTGACAAATTTACTGAGTCTATGTTTATCTAAAAAACTTACCTATGTACATTTGATACCAATAGCGATTGCGAAGTGCATATTCAAAAGCACGATAGTCTGATTCACTAAGTTTTACACTGCAAAACTTTGAAAGCATAACATCATCTATAATTTAATATGTATGTGTATGTAATTTTTTCTAATTCTGAGGGTTGCATATATATATATATATATATATATATATATATATATATATATATATATATATATATATATATATATATATATATATATATATATATATATATATATATATATATATATATATATATATATATATATATAAGGGTGTCCCAAAAAACAACTTTTTTAAAAATAATCTGCTCAAGTCCCTCAAGACCCTCGAATATTTAATGGGTCCCTAATATTTTCAAAAAAAAAGTTTTTTGAAAATATTAGGGACCCATTAAATATTGTCAAACCTGGTACTCAAATGAACCGAAATTATATAAAAATTTCAAAAATAATGTTTATTTCGGGAAAAACAATACGTACTTAAACAATACTTTTTTTTTTAACAAAATCGGCGATTTTTTTTACAGAAAATTGTTTTTTGTTTTGGCAAATATTGTATATTTTAAGAATAAATATCAGAAATATATTAAAAATTTTGAATAAATACCAAAAATATACTAAAATTCATGTTATTTTTTCAACCAAAGTAAATTTCTGAATAAATATACAGAAATATATTTCAGTTGAAAAAATAAATAAAGTACAAAGATTGCAGTAGTTATTATTCAGAAAAATCTGCCATTGCCTTCAGTATTTTTGTCACACACACACACACACACACACACACACACACACACACACACACACACACACACACACACAATATAGGGAAACATAAATAAATCATCTTGAGAAACTAAATTTTAAACTTTACAATATAATTTTAAGTCCACTAAATTCAAGAAAACAAACATACTTTTAAATTTTACATCAAGTCCACTGAATTCAAGCTCAACTCCTTGCAATGCTTCTCCAAGTGTTTCATGATAGTGACTAATAGTTGTTTTAGTTCCCTTACAAAATGGGAGAGAATAATATTCATATGTTTCTTGTCTATTATGATAGGGCCCAATTGTATTCATCCAGACAATTACTTCTTCATCATCTTCATACTAAAAACAAGAAATAAATTTTAATCAGATAATAAATTATAATTGATAAAAAAATACCAGCACTGGGATTCTGCCTTAAAAAAAATTATTTAATTAAAATGACTTAAGTTGATCATGCTGCAATTTATAAGTTATATATACCATAATATCTATAAAAAGAATAATATTTATTTTTCTTTATTTATTTACAGTTTAATTATTTTAATTAGACCTGGCTTACTGTCAATTTTCTAATTACAATTGTTTTTAGTTGTTAATTAAGTTACAAAAAGCCACAGCTTTGTTAGATGAGTATCTATACACAACTCATATGTCAAATCTATACCCTACTCATATGTCGGCCACTTTTGTGTGGCATTTACTGTAAATGATGAGCTGTAGTAACTACAATGGCTGAAAACTGTCTAGTAGTTGTTTAAATTTATCAACTAATGTTACCTCAATGACATTATCTGGCAAAACTTTCCAGTCATTGACTACACGGTTGTTAAAAAATTATGTCTGATTTCGCAGCTCCTGACTATCTCGCGATGAAATCTGATTCGATGTCAAGCTCTGGGTGCTATGCTGCAAGGCATTATGTGCCAATCAATTAAGTTTAAATTTGAGAAGCTTATATTTTTGAATAAGATCTTTTCCACCTGTCTTCAAGGGTGGTTAACTTCATGATGTTACATCGAGTTTTGTAGTCTTTATTTTTCAAAGCTTAAGGAACTTTTGTTGTGCTGCGTTGTACCTTTTTAATTTTTTATATAACTATCAAAGAAGGGTTAAATATGACAAAGAGCATTGGTCCTAACACAGAACCTTAGGGAACCCTGCTAGTTACATCAATCCAATAAGATTTTAAATCTTCAAGTATAACATGCTGCTTGCGATTTGTTAAGAAGGTTTTTATCCAGTTTAGAAGATTGCCATTTATACCATACATTTCATTTCAGGTCAGGTCAGGTTTTCCTGCTACTGGTAACATGTAACCCAGTACAACCTGCTCCATGTCCTGCTGCCTTGTAGGATACGCTTTTTTAGGCAAAGGCTAGGAGAAGTTAACTCCGAATTAAAACACCCCCTGCCTTGGGGCTCTTGGTTGAGTAAAGGCTAGAGATGGTGTCTCGATAAAAATACTCATCTTGGGCAGATGTTACATGCATCCAGCTGCTGTCTTGTAGAAGGCCTCCTAGGCAAAGACTTAAGGGGTAAACAGATTCTATCTGTTGACCAGCCTCGCACCCCTTCCTCATCTATTAGGCTGGCGCAGATGTATTTTTAATACATTGTTTCCAGTTTAGGATGTTGAACGCTGGATCTTCTTGACTCAATGCGTGGGTATTGCTTGTGTCTCTATTTTTATGACTGGGCAACTCATTCTATTATCTCCTTATGAGGGTACAGCTCTAAAACTCAGTTTTATGGTTCTGAGGCCGGCTGGTCGTCAGGTTTCCCGAACTCTGTGGTAGCTCTCAGAGAGGCTGATTCCATCAACAGCCGAAAAATATCAGAGTACTAACAGTGCCATGTTGCGCATGGATGGTGTCCCTGTTTGTACTTTTGGTGTGCATTGCAGAGGCCACATTTGGAGCCCTTTGTTACGGCTTAGGGTTTATTAATAGTAATGAGGCTATTGCTTAGTTGATAAATAGTGTACTGAGTACTATCTATACTTGAGTCAAGTTCTTTATAAATTTAAAATGACTAAAGTACCTAAAACTAAAAAACACAAAAAACCATCGTCATCACCAAGTTCTCTAAACCTATCATTTACTAATATTCGTGGTCTTCGAAGTAACTTTTCTTCTGTTGAGTCTTATC
Organism: Hydra vulgaris; assembly: GCF_022113875.1. NCBI lineage: Eukaryota > Metazoa > Cnidaria > Hydrozoa > Anthoathecata > Hydridae > Hydra > Hydra vulgaris. Next base: position 62,608,383 of record NC_061157.1, read on the forward strand.
TCTTGCAAAGTTCACCAGACCTACTTGCTCTTTGTGAGACTAATTTGAGTTCGGCTGTCCCATCTTGTGATCTTAGTGTTGATGGTTATCTTCCTTTAATTCGTAAAGACTCCAATAATCACATGCTTGGTCTGGGCATCTACATTCGTAAGAACTCACCCATTTGTCGTGAAACTAGGTTTGAATCTACAGACTATTCATTTATGTGCTTTCGTTTAGCACAACTTCACTCTATCGCCTTTCTCTTTGTTCTATATCGCTCTCCTTCATCCCAAGATTGCACTATTCTTGATGTTATTTCTGATCAAATTGACCAAGCCCTCTCTCTTTATCCATCGGCCAATATCGTCGTTGTTGGTGACTTTAATGCCCACCACACCGATTGGCTTGGCTCTAGTGTCAGTGACTCTGCTGGCGTTAAGGCCCTCAACTTTTGCCTTTCTCAATCTCTAACTCAAATAGTCAACTTTCCAACTCGTTTTCCAGACAACCCCAATCATTTACCTTCTCTACTCGACTTATGTCTTGTTTTGGATCCTAGTCAGTGCTCAATTTCTCCACATTCACCCTTAGGTACTTCTGATCACGGTTTGATCTCTCTAAAACTATTATCAAATTCTTCTACTTCATCAGAATCCCCCTATCATCGTACCACATACAACTACCTTAAAGCTGACTGGGACTCTTTCCGTGATTTTCTTCGTGATGGCCCTTGGGTAGAAATCTTTCGTCTTCCTGCTGACAAATGTGCTTCTTACATAACTTCGTGGATTCAGGCTGGCATGGAATCTTTTATTCCCTCTCGACGATTTCAGGTCAAGCCTCACTCTTCTCCTTGGTTTTCCTCACATTGCGCTGCAGCAATTTCTAATCGAAACCATTACTTCCATATCTATCAGCAAAACAATTCTCCAGAAAACAGACATCTGTTCACTATCGCCAGAAACCATTGTAAAAAGGTTTTGTCTGACGCCAAAGCTCGCTATTCCCAGGTCATTAAATCTCGTATCTCATCACAAAAATTAGGCTCTCGAGACTTCTGGAGAATCTTTAACAGTATCAATAATAAGGGCAAATCTGTTATTCCTTCTCTCTTGTATGGTTCAGACTTTGTCACCTCACCTAAAGACAAAGCTGAATTGTTTGCTAAGAACTTTTCATCAATATCATCTCTTGATTCCACTAGTTGCGTTTTACCTGACATAGCCGTCAAACAGGTTGATCCCTTGCTTGACATTCGCATCACTTCAGCTTCTGTATCTAAAGTAATTTCCTGCTTAGACTCTTCAACAGCTTGTGGTCCTGACAACATTCCTGTTGTAGTCTTGCAGAGGTGTTCTCCTGAGCTTTCATCCATACTCTCTAAACTATTTAACAAGTGCTTATCAGAGTCTTGTTTTCCATCATGCTGGAAAGCAGCATCTGTTATCCCTATTTTCAAAAATTCCGGAGAGCGATCTGATTCATCTAACTACCGTCCCATTAGTCTTCTTCCTGTCATAAGCAAGGTTTTTGAATCTTTAATCAACAAACACTTAATCTCTCATCTTGAATCAAATAACTTACTTTCTGATCATCAATATGGATTTCGGTCTTCTCGTTCTACAGCTGATGTGCTAACAGTAATAACCGATAGGTTTTACCGTGCATTAGATAGAGGTGGAGAGGTTAAGGCTATCGCACTTGACATTTCTAAAGCATTTGATAAAGTTTGGCATGCTGGTCTTCTCCATAAGCTTTCTTCTTATGGTGTAGCTGGTAACGTCTTTAAGATTATTGAGTCCTTTCTTTCCAATCGTAGTATAAAAGTTGTCCTCGATGGACAACACTCTTCTTCACATCTTGTAACTTCAGGGGTTCCTCAAGGTTCAATCCTTGGCCCTATACTCTTTTTAATTTACATTAACGATCTTCCAGATATTCTCACATCTAAGGTGGCATTATTCGCCGACGACACTACCATTTACTCTTGTCATGATAAGAAGCCTACACTCTCTGATTGCTTGGAGGGGGTATCTGAGCTTGAAAAGGATCTCACTTCTGCTACAGCATGGGGCTCACAGTGGCTGGTGAACTTTAATTCAGATAAAACTCAATTTTATTCGGCCAATCGTTATCGTAATAATTTAGATCTTCCTATATTTATGAATGGTAATGTACTAGATGAGTCATCTACCATTCATCTTCTAGGATTAACTCTTACTTCTGATCTTTCTTTTAAACCGTATATCAAATCCATTGCAAAATTAGCATCTGCTAAGGTTGCATCTCTTTATCGAGCTCGACACTTTCTTACTCCAGATTCTATTCTCTATCTCTATAAATCTCAAATCCGTCCCTGTATGGAATACTGTTGCCACATCTGGGGCGGATCTTCTAATGATGCTCTTTCTCTTTTAGACAAGGTGCAAAAACGAATTGTAAACATAGTTGGACCTGCTCTGGCAGCCAATCTCCAACCTTTGTCACATCGTCGTAATGTTGCTTCTCTTTCTCTTTTCTACAAATACTATAATAGGCACTGCTCTAAAGAGCTAGCGTCCCTTGTGCCATCTACTAAAATTCATTCTCGTGTTACTCGCCATTCAATTAAGTCTCATCCTTTTTCTGTGACTGTTCCTAAGTGCTTCAAAAACTCTTATTCTTCTAGTTTTTTTCCTCGAACATCAGTTCTTTGGAATTCGCTTCCTTCATCTTGCTTTCCTGATTCATATAATTTGCAATCTTTTAAGTCATCAGTCAATCGTTATCTTGCTCTACAGATTTAGTCTTTTCTCTTCCAGTAACTTCCAACTCTTATAGTGGTTGCTTGCAGCCTTGTTGGAAGTGAAGATGTTAAAAAAAAAAAAAAAAAAAAAAACATTTCAAGCTTTTGCAGCAATCTTACATGCAAAACTTTATCAAATGCCTTTGCAAAGCCAAGAAAAATTAGGTCGACTGGTTTTTTCTTTGATTTGCTATGAGTTAAAAAGTCCATTGTTTTTAAAAGATTTGTGATGCAAGTCTTTTTTGAAAAAAAACCATGTTGAGTTTTGGAAAGCAATTTGTTATTTACCAAATGATCAATTAGGACTTGCCTAACTATTTTTTCCATAAGGAACAGAAGTGAGCCATATTGGCCTGTAATTGGCTGGATCTGTTCTGCTAACTAGCTATTAGCTCTGAGCCAAGATAATGGAACCTTTCCAGATTTTATTGAAAGTTTAATTAATATTTAGATAGTTAATTGTGTAATTCATAATTAGTTTAACATTTAGTTTTATTGTCTGATTTTTTTTAATTAAATAAAATTCCAGAAAATGAAGGTGCATATGTTCTAAAATTTATATTTACGTTAAACTCGTAATAACAAAATTGGAATTTTGATACAAAACATGAAAATTACTACTAAAATGTTGGCTAGTTGTATCAATAAAGTTTTTATGCGACTAATGTTATTTTTTATGCAAACCATTTTTGTCATAAAAGGTCAATCAAACTTTTATATAAACAATGTAAGAATAATAAAAGATACTTGTGAAACATGTTTAAGAGCATTTCAAAAAAAAAGATGAGGGAAAAAAATTAGCTATTAACTTTTTTGACTTCTCAGCAGTAAAAGTCAAAACATCTATTGTTGATAAAAACTAGAACTGTCTAATTTGACTAGTTAGGTAAAAGAATAATAGTATATAAATTTGGTCTAACATAATTAATTTGTATTCAGCTTATTGCATTCAGCTACAATTATATAACAAAGCATGCTCGATTTTTTTTAGCATTTTGGAAATCCAATCAATCTTTCAAGTTTTTAGAATCATTATTACCTTATGGCTTGCAATAAGCAATTAGGTAATAATGATTCCAATAAAATAAAACCAATAAAATCTATGCATTATGCATATGCATATGCAAGAGTATCATTAGAAATTGAGAATTATCATAAAAATTTTCAATAAAATCAGATCAGTTTTTTTCACACATAACAATTTATTGAGATAAGAATAAAACTTCTTTAGGCAAACAAGCAATAAAATCTATGCATTATTTTAGTTAAAAAATATTACTTCTTTAGTTAAAACCGGTGCTGCGATTATGATTTTTATATATCACTTTGTTTGTGTTCACCTTCTTTATTTCTTTATTACACGAAGATAAGTAGCTGATTTAAAATCTTGGTATAATAGGCATTCCTTTAAATACATTATTTAGCAGTGGATGCTAAGAAAAACTATTTTTTTAGTATTATAATAAACCTAACTTGCAAATACTAGACTTATTGTAAATATTTTTTGAAAACTGTTTAAAGTATTTTAAACATTAGATAACTTTATTTTAGTAATTTTTGTTTTAGCAGTTATTAAATGTTTAAAATACTTCAAACAATTTTTAATCTATAATTACAAAAACATAGTATTTAAAAAATTAAAATAATTAAATTACACTAAAAAATTAATTATGCTTTATAAACGCTTGCATGTTCGTCTTGTAGTCGAATAGTTATTGTCTAGAGTAATTACCCAGTGTTCAACACCCCTTCCAGTCTTCAACGTTAAATCACTAAAAAATAGGCTGAGCAAACACTAATTGAAGTAAAGTGCCAAAATAGAGTCTGAAATGATCACCCTTTATATATGAAGGAAGTTTGGCTTTGTAAACATAAAAATAAACGCATACAATGATTTGGAGCAAAAAAGCCTCTGTAAATACCCTTAACTCTTAAGAAAAATTTTCATAACTGTTTCCAGATAACCACAAGAAACGCATGACAAATGTAAAATGACAAATAGATGAAACAGATGTACAATCATTTAAAATCAAATGAATGAATAGAAAATGGGGGGGGGGTAGAAGGGGTGTCAAAGACTTGAAGCAATTTATTATGTTTTCCAGTATTCGAAAAAAATAATAATAATAAAAAATTGGCTTATTATTATTATTATTTTATCATATAATAAGGGTTTAATGTTTGAAAGTAACACTTTTATAAGTTATTTTTCGTCTTGCAGTAGAGAAAGTATTTGTTTAATAAGCATTTGTGATGATCCATTTGATTGAACCCTATGACTTTCAGTCAGCACACTTTTTAACCACCCATGAACGGCTACTGAATTGGTGAATACTGATAGAAACTTCATGTCCCACTTAGCGGCTAGGTTTATTCCATGCACCACAGCATCTAATATTCATGACATCCTTATTACTTTGAAGTCAGGCTGCATCCTCAATTAATACACTATCGTATTCAATAGAAACATTGCCATACTACTTGCATCACACCATAATGTTGTTGCTTTTTGTAATCCCTTCAGCATTCCATTTGATCTTCGATTAGATTATCCCAACCATCTCCAACAGTATAGCATCCTAATACTGTTGGAAATTGGTTACCTCTTTAATTACCAATTTATAATAAGCCAAACCGTTTACAACATTTTCAACTGTCTTTTTCAAATTAATGATTATGTAGTTGATGTAGTAGTCAGTTGCTTCACTAATGCCTGCATCAAAATTTAGCACTCTGTCTAGGATTGAAGACATCGTTTTAAGGGTAGAACTTAACCCAAAACCAAGATATGTAAGATAATATTTTATTTCTTATTAGACTACCCTAACTGTCATTAACAGTTCTCTATCTTCTTACTGTTTCATCACATGCATCACTTTATGATTAATTGGGCATAGTTTCTGATTAATTGGGCATAGTATGGCTAAAATATTAGCCATACTATATACAATTATTCAAAGTGTACTTAATAGTTACTGATAAAAAAAAAATGGAATAATTTACAAAAAGATTAAGAAAAATATTGTATTGGAGGAGCCAAAAAAATGTTTGACAAGTATAAAAGTAAACCTTCTTGATTAGCAAAAAGTCAGTTTCTGTCTAGATATATTAGAATTGGCATTGAAAAAGGAACTTGGTTTTAATTCATTAAAATCAAATATGAATTTTAAACTACAATCTTATGATTTGATTATATTTGAGGCAAAAAAACAACTAATGATTAACAATGTAAAACGTAATAAATTAGGCGGCTTTAATAAATTTCATCCTAACAAGCTAGATTCATTTAGGGACACTATTGTAAGTTTTGATAACTCCAAGTTTGAATACTTAAATTTTAAAAAACACAAGATTTAAAAAACATAAGAAGATTTAAGTTCAAATCAACGACCAGAAAATTATTGCTTTTTTTTTTTTTTTACTTCTTATATAAAATTAAATATAAAAATTATAATTTTTAACAAACTTTATTAGATTTTTAAAACTTTTTTAAGTGTGAGACTATGATAAACAATGTACCTTGTAATCATGTTCGTCGCCTTTAACATGAGCAAAAAAATATATCATTAATCCAAAACATACAACAAAAAATCTGCTCATTTTTCAGGAATAAACTATGATTGTGTTATTTAAAGAGATCGAACATAACACATAAATCATAAACGACGATAGTAATTAAATGCATAATAAAGGTATAAGATTGAAAGAGCCATGGTGGAGTAACTCTTCTTCGGATAGACTCTTTTTTATCCACGTATTTTGCGCGCCCACTGCGCCTAATAAACTTTACAGCGGTTTTAAGACGGAACAGGGTTTAAATAATCTTACGCAAGTTACATAATTTTTTAAAAAGAAGCTCCGAAACGCGAGCTTTCGTTAATTTGATGCCATTTTACATAGCTTATATTTTTATAAAGTAATTAGAAAAATAAATGCTGCTTTTTGTTCGCTTACTTAAAAGTTGCAAAATAATTAGGCTAGCATTACAAATCCTTCTGTGAAATCATGACTGTAAACAACGTGAATGCCTTTTTTGATTAACTAATACTTCAGTTTTTAATTATGTTCTAATTTTTTATTTAATGAATATATATATATATATATATATATATATATATATATATATATATATATATATATATATATATATATATATATATATATATATATATTTTTCTTAAATGATAGACTGTCTACCCAAAACAAACCCTCAGTCCATGTAGCAGCACTCCGTCGCGAGTCAGGCTATAAGATAGTCGATGTAGCAACGCTCCGCGCATGTTTTAATAATATATTTTCACAAAACATCAACAAAAACACCGTTAATTAAAAAACACTTTCTAAGTCATTGGTATTGCGGTTTTTTTAAAAAGCAATAAAATTTAATGTACTTCCGCATTAATTTAATTGCTTTGACTTTTCTAAGGTGAGTTTCCACTCATCCAGAAACGGGATTGGAAAGGCAAAAATAATCACGTGAGCATGCGCAGTTTTACTTCGGACAAATTAAAACTTAGAATACGCATGCCAATGTGATTGTTTTTTCCGTTCCCGCGTAAAAACGGATGAGTGGAAACTCACCTTAAGAGACGAGGTAAAAAAATCGAGACTTATATATATATATATATATATATATATATATATATATATATATATATATATATATATATATATATATATATATATATATATATATATATATATATATATATATATATATATATATATAAATTAATATAAAATAATTAAATTAATTTAAATCAAATTATTGTTATTTACCTCAATTTTTTTTAATTAAAAAAAAACTTAATGCCAGTTTTTTTTTGGACTAATTGTTTATATATATATATATATATATATATATATATATATATATATATATATATATATATATATATTTATATATATATATATATATATATATATGTATATAATTAATATAAAATAATTAAATTAATTTAAATCAAATTATTGTTATTTACCTCAATTTTTTTTAATTAAAAAAAAACTTATTGCCAGTTTTTTTTTGGACTAATTGTTTATATATATATATATATATATATATATATATATATATATATATATATATATATATATATATTATATATATATATATATATATATTATATATATATATATATATATATATATATATATATATGTATATAATTAATATAAAATAATTAAATTAATTTAAATCAAATTATTGTTATTTACCTCAATTTTTTTTAATTAAAAAAAAACTTATTGCCAGTTTTTTTTTGGACTAATTGTTTATATATATATTATATATATATATATATATATATATATATATATATATATATATATATATATATATATATATATATATATATATATATATATATATATATATATATATATATATATATATATAAAGTTAGATGTTATGTTGTCTTTAACAAATGTTTGTGTTTTATTTGTTGTAACCGAGCAATTTATTGAAAAATCATTTCAATCGTAATTTGCATTCTAATTTCTTTTCTGCTTAGAGCAAACACCAAATGTTTTTGTTTGATTTACGCAAAAACCTGATTTAAAATGATATTTTGCAAAAAAATGCTTTACTCTTTATGATATTCGGCTAAGTAAAGTTTATTTTAAAAGATGAATCGGATCGTGCGTCTAATAATGAACCCACAAAATTTATGTAGAGACAATTTTATATTTTAGAATATTGTTAGATGTAATTCTACTTGCTCTTAAGGTTTTAACTTTTTTTTTTTTAATTTAGTACTCATCTGATATTAACAAATTACGGAACAAATTTTTTGCTTTCCCGGATTGCATGTATTTTAATCAAAATTTTAAATATTATCAGATTAATTTTAACATCTTTTTACATCCAAGAGTTTAATTCATAAGTATAATGATCTTAGTTACTTCTTATATGGATCAACCTTTTTTTAAGCAATACAAAAATAACAAGTTACAGTAGAACATTAGGACCTGCGATTTTTATTTTTATGTCTTAATAAAATGTTTTATGTTATATAGTGCTACGGTTTTTTAATTTTTGTTATTATATATTTACGATATAGATTAAAAGCCTGCTAAATTCTAATAAAATTTCTAATAAAAATGTTTTTTAAAAGCATATTTATCAAAACCTTTTGTATAAACAAAAGTCTAAAAGATGATATGTAACAACTTTTTTAGCATAGAATCTTCAAATATCGCAAGTAAGAAGACTTTTTATTTAGTACGAAGACTTGGTACATTGACTTAGTTTCGTTTAGTTTATTTCAGTTGTCAATAATTTAAAATATTTACAACTATCCGTAGGAATTTTTCAAGTTTTGAAAAAATAAAAAACAATGATTGCTACGTTTTATTTAATAATTATTAACGAAGATGTGCTGTATAAGGTCCCTCTGTACTAACAGTCTTTGATACTATTGCACATCTGTCTCACAAATAGCCTACAGTAAAAATATATTATAGGAAATTATGCATATATGCTTCCCTTTCACTAATTTAAATATTCATCCAGATAATTTTTTAAAATGTTAACCGAGGTTGCTTCGATTACTCCGTGCCACAGGGTATTCCACTGGGACACAACACGATTTATAAAAATATTTTCTCTCTGCATGCATTCAATTTCTCGTTGTTGTGCCAATCGTTAATTATGACCTCGCATATTGTAGTTTGATAATGGGCGACTCAGTAGTACGTGGAAGTTTATTTCTTCAATTTTTTGCTTGTATTTAAAATCTGGATTAAATTTTCTCTCTTACATCTCTCTTCGAAAGTCTTGAGGCCTAACATCTTCTCTGCTCAGAGATTTAATGTTTAATAGAAGAAATTGTTTTGGTAACACGGTTTTGGAATTTCTCCAGCGCGTCTATGTCTTCTTGTTGGTATGGTGACCACGCCTGGATGGTGTACTCAAGGTGAGATCGAACATATGTGGTGTACAGTTCTTTCGATTTTGGTAAACATCTCTGTTATTAGATGCTTTGAGTTCAAACACTTCTAAAATATTAGTGTTGAGAGCTTCCAATTGCCTGACACTTAAACTTTTAGAAACGAAGTTTAAAAAATAAGTGTTAGTGAAGCGTTATAAGAAGTTAGTTTTTGGGTGGATAGCATTAAGTTTTTACAGTTGGTTAGTTAGAGCATCAAACAAATAGTTAAAACCCGGACTGTTGTACAATATAAATCCTGCCACCGCCAACTCAGCGCCAACTCAGCGCCAATTCACCGCCAACTCAGCGCTTGAGTAATACTTTGGTACGCAAAAATGTTGGTCAATAACGGACGCTACTTTGGATTAGTCTTAATGACTATTTGTGGCTGTTCCTATGCTAAGCCAACAATATCTTTAGATATAATATTGTATAAAAAAATATAGCATGTAAATTCAAGTAAACAAAATAAATAAAATAAGATGAAGTGGATAGCGCTGCATCACATCTTTTAAGTAGCCGTAGATGGACGCTGTCAGTACCCATCAACTTGTTCTCGTCCATAGTTTTGAGTTTCACATTACGTGTAATAAACTGCGTCTTTATTGTATATGTCAGTTCCGTGCTTGATCCGGAACCTGGCATTGGACATTGCGACTCAGTTACAAAAACAGACTGAAAGTAGCTATTTAAAAATCGACATACTTCCACCCGTTTAATTGTGCTTTTCCATTCTATCCTCTAAAACTCTAATTTGATCCTTTACATTCTGCATTTTATTTATTTTGGCATGATTCGACTTTTGGTTGAGCTTTGATGTTTAAACAATTGCTGATTTGAATTTTAGAACTACTATTTTAGCCTCTTTATTGGCCTGTTTGGATGATTCGGCGTGTTTCTTTTAAAAAACTTTATGTGTAGAGAGGCCAAAGGCTTGGTACTTTTCCCAAAATATTCCTTTTTTACGATTTTAACTTTCGGTGTTATCGATGGGTTGGGGACAATGGGAGTGTTGGTATATAACGCTTCGTAGTTGTTATTATGTTCATAGTTAGTATATAACGCTTGCAAACATCTTCTCTTTTTTTGTTAAAAAAATGGTAACTTGTTTGTTGAGAAGCCATTGAATAAATTTTTTGTCAAACGCTTCATGTATGTATGTATGTTGATATCTCAGAGAGCTTTACTCTACTCCATATAGCGTCTTTGTAATTGTTAATTGACGCTCATTTTCTACTTTTGCGGTTGTG
>NC_061157.1:62624331-62684331 GCF_022113875.1 Hydra vulgaris
TATCTGCTACAAAGTGGCAAATCTTTTCCTAGTGTTTTTAGATCGGTAATATTTTATTTTGATACCACAATTACTATCCAAGATTTATGAACTACTTTTACCATTCTGCAGCCGTTTTTCAAAACGCCCTAATGTAAAAAAAATCAATTTTGACTTTTTTATAAAATAAGGTAATTTAGATGCTTACAAACGTTATTGAATAAATATTTCTGAAGAATTATGAAAAAGTTTATAAAAATTATTAGTTTCAAAAAACATTTTATGAAAAGTTTCTCCTAATAATTTTTATTAATTTCGTTTTTCTCGAAATACATAATAAGCATCTTAAGGCATTTTGAAAAATGGCTGCAGCATTACCCACACTTAAATCAGGGATTTTATATTATATAAGGACACTTTTATCTGTATCTAAATCTGTTTATTTTCTATTTAACACTACATGTATATAAAAATTGTTAATATTTATTATCTCATTAGTGTTTATAATAAATTTTGGGGTTGGAAGACATTCTTTAATTTAATTATTTTTATTTTCCTAAATTAATACATAAAGGTGTGACTTTTCACACTTTCTCAATTACCAAAAATTAAAGTATGTATTTTTTGACCCATTTTAACACTAACAGTTTTTTTTTTTAAATAAATGAAAAAAATGAAATTGTTTATTGTTGTAATAAAGTCCTTAGTGTTTAGATAGTACCTCCCGAACTTAAGCTCTCATTTTATGTATGTGCTTCCTCCTCTTCCTCTCCCCTTCCCTTTTCCCTATTTATATAGCTATTTTAATATGATGTTATCAATGCTTCATGGAATACTAACATGAAAATATATGTGTTTGTGTATATAAATAACATACCCAAAACTATTGATAATAAATATAGGCATTTTTCTTAAAGCAAAACGCAAAGCTTCTTCTTCTCCAGTGAAGAAAGCAAAAAAATCAAAAAAAGTCAGTGATGGGATTAAGAAGCCAACATCAGCATATATATACTTTGTATCTGATTATCGATTGGTTTTAAAGAAAAAAGGTAAAGCTACTAATAAAGTCAATGAGGTTGCGAAAATGTGTGGTACAGCCTGGAATGCAATGAAAGAAAATGAGAAAGCTCCATATTATGAAAAGTACAACATAGATAAAGCAAGGTATTTAAAAGAGGTAATTTAATTTTTTAAAGAAGTTATTGATATAGGATCATTGCATATATTAGATGAATTTAATGAGTTCAATGAAATTGTATATGTTAATTTTACATTTATGTTTGTATGTTTTTAGAAAGAAGCACTAGATAAAAAAATGGGAAAAGATCCTAACAAACCAAAAAGATGCCAAACTGCATATTTTTTTTTTCTTCATGATTTTCGAGAACAAATGAAAGGAAAAGCTTTATTAGAAGGTGAAAAAATCCCTGCATTAGCTGGTGAGAAATGGAGATCAATGACTGATGATGAAAAAAAAGTATATAATGATATGGTTCAGAAAGACAAACAAAGATATGAAAAAGCAATGGAAGAGTGGAAATCAAAAGTAAGATTCAATTTTTTTTTCAACTTATTCCAAAATATTAATTTTAGGTATAAAAAAAAAAGTAGCATAAAATGATAATATTAACATTAGGGTTATATTTTTGTTGTTTGTTTTCATAGGTTGGCCTTTTCGAAAATATATTAATTTAGGTTTGAAGTTGCAGCTAAGAAGTCATTGATTTTATTTGCTTTTCTGTAAAAGGTCATCATGCATGACCTTGATTACACTCTTTCAAAAAGTTAATAAAACCAAATATTTTTAGTAACTTCTATGTCTAAGTTCATCTATTTTTCATAGGGCCAACATGAAATCAAAAAGTTATAGCCATAATCAGCATGCAAGCTATCTTTTATGGTTAATTTGTTAAACTGTTTAATAATTTTTTATATTTAGAATCCAGACCAACCAAAGAAGTCTGTGCCTAAGAAAAAAATTGTTGCAGAGCCAGAAGAGGAGTCATCTGATGATGTTGATGAATCAGAAGATGATTCTGAGGAAGAAAGTGAAGAGGAAGATTCTGAATGATCTTTTCTAATTGTAAATAGTGCCTGCCAACAAACATTGATAGCCAATGAATTAAGGTCATTGATTGGGCCACTAAAGCAGTTATATTGCTATCTTCTGAAGACCCAGAGTACTCACTGGTTTTCCAGTGCAGCGTGTAATGGAACAGTTTGTAGTTTTAAATCTTTTACATAAATTTTATTTTCCAGTATCCTAAAACTTTAGAGAGATTGTTCAAAATTTGAAATTTTAAAGAAAAAATTGCATTATTTTACCAATTTCCAATGGAGAAGCACTTGTTTTATATTTCTGTGCATTTGATTAAGAAGTTTTATTTATTGTTTCATATTTTAATCTTTATGACGCCATGTTAAACGTTGTATAAGAGGAACTTAGTAAATATAAAAGGATTTACATTTGATTAGAATAGTTAGCAAAAGCTTTTATTAAAACTGCATGTAGTTTTCATATCAAAGAGTTTGTGTGCTTTTTTACTTTATATGGGTTATTATAGCCAGTTATTGTAGTTAAATAATGTGGAAATAAATGCATAAACTAAAATAAAAATATGTATGTTATATATATTTTTTTTGTTTTTTATTTTTTAATGTTTTTACTTTAGAGTTGATTTTTTAGGTATTGGTATTACTGTGTAAGCCGTGCGAATTTATCACGTGATTTCCCTCGGACTTTTAGTGGGAATCCTCTTTGTTTTTGGAAACCACGTGAGCTGTTCGCGAGGTATTTCACAGTTCTTACTCAACCAGTTATTTATTGAAGTTGAATTATTTTTATAACATTCTCTAATTTACGACAAAATAAAACTTGTTTATGATTTTTATTGAGTAGTCGAAATACAAATTTAAACGTAGTATACACTTTTTTTCTGTATCGTTTCTTAACCCTTTATATAATATTAATAAGACTAATCCGGTTAATTGTTAGGAAATATGAGACTAAAAAAAGGTAAATACTGTTCTAAAAAATAAAAAAGTATAAGCAGTTATTAACAAAAACATGAAACAAGGCATAATCTTAAAATAATAATAATAATATAAATGCCGCGACATTTGATAAATAAATATGAAAAAAACGAAAATTTTAAAACACTGTTCAGTAATTCCACATACCTCGATGTTTTGCTTTTATCGAGGAAATGCAGTTTTATAATATTTATATGTATAAAAAATATTTTAAATTTATATTATTATGGTAAAAAAAATGTTCTTTAGGATAATTTTTTATTTATTTTTTACTTTCTATTTTACAAGTTATTGTACAATTAAGGTGGTTCCCCTAGAAAAAAAAAACATGTTTTTGAAAAAAAAAAATCAAAATGCCATTCTAATACTCTTTCCAATGATATACTATTTGATGGGTCTTTTAAAGTATAAAGATGAAAAATTAAGGTTTTTGAATATGGGTACATTAAAAATGTCCATAACAATGCCTTAGCAATACATTTTGTCTGTAAATATTTGACAAGTTGACAAAAATAGGTGGTCTTTCTTTTGTTTTTTTACTCTGATACTAGAAAGGACTTTATGTTCGGTAAATTACTCAAATGTGTGCGGAATTAAGTAATGAAACAGAAAAAAGTTAATGAAAGTGATTAGTGTTTTAGAAAAAAGTTAATGAAATAAATATATTTTGCTTGTTGGCAAATGCTATGTTTGTTATGTATTATCAATATTTTTTATTTTGTTTTTAATAAATATTGTTTCTAGATAATAACAGTTTCAAGAATAATTTGTAATAATTAATAATAAGTGTATTTTGAAAAATATTTTGTAATAATTAATTTCAAGTATTTTCAAGAATAATTTGTAATAATTAATAATAAGTGTATTTTGTTCTGTTTTAAAATATTTTGGAATTTCAAACGGTTACTGTTTTGACCAATTATCTGTTAAGAGAGATAAAGAATGTATCGATAAGAGCACTAAAAAGACGAATGAAAAAGGAGAAATCAAAAGAAAAAAAATAAGGGCTGCTAAAAAGGGTTATATTGACCTAGAAAAAGCCAAGGAAAGTTATTTATCTGGTGGATTTTAAATTTGTATAATTTTTTTTTTTTGTATTTAAGTTTTTAAATTGCATTTTTGGCGAGATATGATTTTCATGCTGTTTTAAGTTTTTCAAACCTCATATTTTAATATATATTAAACTTAATCACTTGAAATTTTCATTCTTTATTTATTTTAATTTTTTTCAATTTTATATTGATATAGAGGGTTTGAAAAATGTATTTTTTACGTTGACCGCCATTATTAGTTTTTAAGCCTGTATCTAGATTTTTTTTTTTTTCGCTTATTCCCCTTACATATATGTAATTTATCATTGTACCAAATTTCATCTTATATACATTTGTTGTTTTAAAATTATTGTCTCTCTCATTTTGCTCATGAAATAGTAAAAAAATGCTGACTCAGCTTTAAAAAATGCCTATTTTGTTATAAAACTAAAATTTTTAAATTCGCATTTATTCCTAGTATTAAAAAATTGATATAAAAACAATTCGCTATTGCTGTAAAAGAAAATAGTTTTTTTCTAGGGAAACCACCTTAAGAGCACCACGGCGTGACAAATCGATGTCGCGTTGTGACGCGCGTATTTTAAGCTATATCTGTAAAAATATTTTTAAAAAATGAAAAGATTAGTTTTTATAATACAGTTAGACTATTTCTATATCATAACAATTTTTTTATTTTAAAAAGCTAAATACCGCAAACTTGTTTTCTTGATTAAAAACACATTAATGTGTGTCATAGAATTGCTGTATTACTCAAGTGTCAATTAAACAACTTATGATTAATTTATGTAATTATCATTCTTTCAAATTTTAGCTTTTCCAAATTTCCAAAAAGTTTAACCCGCCATTTAACCCTCCGTCTCCGATTTTCTTCAAACTTTATAAAAATGGTCATCTATATTACATAGACTACTATTCAATGTTTCAGTTCTGATATCAAATGTTTTGGAGAGTTACCTATAAAATCGGATATTTTTCAGCAACTTTTTTTGTTTCGCAGCCATTTTGATTTTACTATAGTTTTTGTTTTGCATGTTACTGTTCAACTATACATAAAATTTAGCTAAAAATTGGCATCAGTTTCAAAAGAAGAAATCAGAATATGATATTTTTTTACTATGAAAACAATTACAACTATATTTAATTAGAACTGTATACAATTAATTAATAACTAATTAACAAAATAAATAAACAATTAGAACTATATATAATTAGAACTAGCGCACTTGCCTCAGAAACGTAAGATCCGTGGTTCAACCCCCACCTCTGGGCAAGTTTTGCGACATCGGTTGGGAAGGAGGCGTGAACTTCCTATTAAATGCTCTTCCGCGGTGCTCTATGATAAGACCGTAAGGACTTCTTGGGGCACCTTAATCAACTTAAAAAAAAAAAAAGAACTATTTCTCTCTCTCTATATATATATATATATATATATATATATATATATATATATATATATATATATATATATATATATATATATATATATATATATATATATATATATATATATATATATATATATATGGTCATCTTCATAATAAATTATTTACAATACATTTTTGAGTTAAGATGTGACGGGAGCTGGCATAAGACAAAAGTTTTATCATTCAGCCCCGTTGTATCATTTACATATTTAAAAAAAATAATCTATCATATAAAAAAAAATTATTAAATAAATCTCAGTAAAGTAATATTAAATACTTTTAAATAGAAAGTGTTATTTATTTATTTTTTATTTTTCTTGAATATAATACAGTTTAAGGAAAAAAAAAAAAATTTAAAGATAAATAATGATGTAAATGGTGATGTCGCTTTTTAACAAAAGGATAAGTTAAAAAATAAAAGAGAATAAAATAAAATAATATAGCCTTCAGTAAGTTATTGAGAATTCGGATTGTTTTAATAAAAATTTTCGTACCTGATAATTAAGCAACGAATGCTTTGTTTGATATTTATGATCTATAATAAATAAAAGGTCTTTAAAATTATTAGGCAGCATATGATATTTTAATCTAACCATGAATAAGAGAATATTATAAATATTTAATTGGTAAACATTCAGCACTCCAAGCTTTCTAAGCAGTGGATTAGCACTGGTGTATTTATTAGCATTTAGTATAAGGCGACTTGCTTGTTTTTATTTTTTTCAAGATACACGTTAGTCTTGTCAGATAAGTGCTTGCCCATGCAATGTTACAATAACTAATATAGATATGAATAAATGAAAAGTAAATAGATTTTAAACAGTTTTTATCCAACATATATTTAGTTTTATACATAATTCCATTACTTTTTGAAATTTTATTTTCTATTAGAATAATATGCTCTTTCCAACTTATTTGCTCATCGATTAAAACACCTAAGAATTTAACACAGAATGTCCGTTGCAATTTGGTTTTTTCTATTGAAATATCCGAGCGTTTTAAGGGCAACGTGTTAGATCTAAAAAGTTTATAAAAGAGAACATATTTGCTTTTGATAGGGTTCAGAGAGAGTTTGTTGGCTTTAAACCGTTCATTAAGGTTATCAAGTTCACGATTCATTGAGGTAAAGATTGCTTTAATTTTAGAGTGAGTATAAAAAACTTGAGTGTCGTCAACAAAAAGATTGAAGCTTACTATCTAGTAGACAACAGTAAATATGTTCTCTTTTATAAATGATAAGTAAATATCCTTGACATAAATAATAAACAATAAAGGCGTTTACAGTCCACGTTTACAGTCATAGATGATCCATTTTTTATGTAGTTTTGTCCACTTCAGCATTTTTGATATTCTCATAATTTTTATTAAGCATTTTAGTCAAAATACTTTTTAAATATTTTAATAGCGCAAAAATAAACATAAAAAGTACTTAAATGAAAAATAGCATTTTTTTAAAAAGTTAATGCCATTCGAATAATTATGAACGGTAGTGTACATGTAATGTTTAGTGTTAATATTAGTTGTATTATTAAGAGGCTGTAATATAAAGAGAGTGCCAAAGACTAGGTTTTTACAGTTATTTTTAAAAGTATTTAAAAATTAAAAACTTAATGTATCAATAACATTATCCCAGTGTAAACTAACAAAATGTGTGATACATAATTTAATTTGGACGTAATGACAAAATAATAATGTGCTTTTATTAGGTATGAAACATAGTTTCACAAAATAAGAATTACACTTATTCGCTTAGCTTTGAGCTTGATGTTATTCTATGTATGTTGTTTATAAATCTTCAAAAACTCATGCATGTTGTTTAGAGAAAACAATCAACATTGACTTGACAAAATAGCTGACAAAACTATTGATTGACATGACACAATAATCGTGGGCAATGTCAAGTGAGCTCAATTTCTTTTTTAATAACATATATATTTGCCTCTATATATATATATATATATATATATATATATATATATATATATATATATATATATATATATATATATATATATATGTATATATATATATTTATATATATATATATATATATATATATTTATATATATATATATATATATATATATATATATATATATATATATATATACAACTGGGCTCATGTCGAAAATTATCAGATTTTACATTTTAATGCCTATCGATGGAGCTGCTCATTGCCCATCTAACCACTGGTCACATGATTTCAGCAAACCAAAAGCCGAAGTTCGAAAAGTTGTTGACAGCGCGCAAGTCGGTTGGCCTCGCAACACCGCACAAGTGTTGTTAGCTAAGGGACGATATGTAATGTAATATAATAAAAATCACGCGTATGTAATATTATTTTACTTTTCGCAGTATTACAGTCAAACTTGCATTAAATTACTTCATTATAATTTAATAATTAAAATATATAACTCTTTGTTGATGTATTTCGGGAGCCTTTGGAGATTTTTCTTCTTTAAAATTTAAACAAAATAGTTTCTCAAAAAAGAATTGTACATTATCACGCAATGGTTTAATTTTCTTTTTAAGTCTTTTTCTTAAATGATGCTGCAGAAATATATATATAAAAGCGTCGCATATATAACCAATGCTATATAAAATAAGCAAACCATTTGTGACGTTTGGGTTTTCGATCATCAATATGTAATTTATTATTAAATTTGCTATATCAGGTGCTATCACAAAAACAAAGAGTGAAATAATAATTAAAAAAGGTGGAAAAAATTTTTTTTTAATAATTTTTTTCTTTTTTTCTCCACTACTTTTTATGTAAAATACTCTCCATATATATAAATACGTACCGAGTGCTGTTAAAATAATAACTCCTTCCACCAAAGGCAGTATATATTTAAAAATGAGTGTTGCAGCATTTTTGTTTTTTGTTCGAACTGTAAACATAATGGCTCCACATATAACACCTATTCCCCAACAAGCGACTAAAACTTTACAAACCATTTTTTTGGTGACAAGCCTGGTGTAATGAATACTTAAATAAATCTCTAAAAATCTGTTTATAGTGAGTAACATAATGATCATAAAGTTGGGCAAAAGAAAGAATGAGCATTCTACTATTATCAAATAGCTTATTGTACTCTTATACAAGCGACGATTGGTTAAACTATTATGTACAATATCACAACAGCTGATTAAAATTTCAGAAATGCTCAGGTTTAATATAATGACATCTTGAATGCTTCGAATGGTATTAAAACCAGTTAATAAATAAATGCCTAAGCAATGTAGCATGATTGAAAAAATGTTTAAAAATAGAGGAGCCATTGCTAATGTTTCGTTTTCTGAAAAGATCATTCTTCGAAAATTTCTTATATATTTTTAATTTGAAATTTCTGCACTTAAATCAAAAAAATCATGAAAAAATATGCCATTTAAATGTGCCAAAAATATTTGCAATTGAGTTAATGTGCCAATCCCTTTTTGAACAATTTAAGTGTCTCAATATATTTTCAAACTATATGAACCAATATATTTTC
The DNA here is from genome assembly GCF_022113875.1 of Hydra vulgaris. NCBI lineage: Eukaryota > Metazoa > Cnidaria > Hydrozoa > Anthoathecata > Hydridae > Hydra > Hydra vulgaris. Next base: position 62,633,314 of record NC_061157.1, read on the forward strand.
AAATTACGCAAAGTTTTTTAGGTATGCAAATCCACTTTAAGTTCTTAAAAAATCTCGACAAAATCTCCCATATGACTTTATGAAAAGTGTCTGATAACTGTTAAAAAGCAGCAAATAGAATCTTTTTTTTTCGTCTGTTAGACCTCTTTTTTTTCTTTTAAAATTGAATCTACATAAAGTTTCTTTTGAAATCTATTATCAAATATTCAAAGAAAATAAATATTTCATAATTTGAAGGAAGGTTCAGCGTATTTAAAGATCTCCAGAAACCGACATACCATTTTTATTTTGCATTGATTTTATTTTTTGAAATAAATTAAAGATTACTAGGAGATTTAAATCTGCTATAATCAATTCGGAATAGTTTGAGTTGGTTTAAAAAAATTAAAATAAGTCTGAAATTAACTGAAACCGAAATGAAGTCTTTAAAAAAAATTCATTTTTCTTACAATCAAAAGTTAAGTGAAATTTTTTCCAAGCTCGAATGATCAAGTAATATATATTATTAAATATTATAGATACAAAAGTATTTATAACAAAGAATAAGATTTCAAAATGAACAAATACAGAAAATAGTGAAATGAAACAAATACAGAAAATAGTGAAAAAACTTTTTTTAAACTATTTGTAAGAAAAAATTGTAAAAAGAAAAACAATATTAAAACTGGTTTTTCAGGAAGAGAAAATACCAACAACTAGTTTATTGAGTACTGAAAAACCAGATTGACAATCGCTATGTTGTTCAAAGTCTACTTTTTTATCTTACATTTGTACATAAATAAAAGAACATTAAAAACATTTTGCTGGTATATATTAAGAACATTTATTTCCAATTAAAGAGGTCTGGCGTGTGTATAACGATCTTTAAAGTTTATTAAAAGTGCTATATGCTTCTGTTGCCGATATAGAGGATCTAATTGAATTTTTTTAGTACTACCTCATGCGATATTAACATAGTTTATATGGCATTGAATTAGCGAGTGATAAAGTTGAATTAACGAATGTTTTTTTACAAAATTTCTCGTTTTATACATTACTCCAATATTTTTTTAAAACTTTATTGCGCAAAGTTTCGATATGGTTTTTCCAAGTTAGATTTTCATCAATGAAAACATCAAGGAAATGTATAACTTTTGATTTTTTTATTTGAACATTGTGATTATATACTTGACGCATATCATTTGGTAAACGTTTTGGGATTTTGAATGACATAAAGTTAATTGATAGTTTATTTGACTTAAATCAATTTGAAATTTTAATTAGTTCAATGTTAATTTCATTAAATAGAGTAATAATACTTTTACCGGAAAAAGATTTGTATCATCAGCAAACATTACTGTCTTCAAATTTGAGGCATTGTGCAGATCATTAACATAAATGAGAAAAAGTAGTGGCCCTAGTATAATGGGTATAATGGATGATCCAAACTCAAGCTTTTATCAACCTAATAGAAATCCTGGTAAACAATTCAAAAGTTCACTATTTCTAACAAGAACAATGATAATTTCCACTGAACCTGCACGTATTACAGAAACAAGTGCTATATGTTTTAATTTAATAGCTATTAATAATAGCATCAAATGTTTATCATTTGCCGTAGGTGGATTCAGCAGGTGACCATTAACCACTTAAAACCAAAATTTCTTCATCATCTAAAATAAAATAAAAATTCAACCAATAAAAGAAGGCTCTTTTAATGAAGTAAGTTTAAAATTTTTTTTTTTAAATTATCAAAAATAGATAAAATTCTGCTTTCTTAGAATTCTTCGATGAAGTTGCACCAATAAAAAATCACCTCTCCCTCCCAATCTCCCTTGATAAACGTAGTTAATTTAATTAAAGCTAGAGACAAGTTGGACAAAAAATTATATTAAGAATAAATCTGAAATCATTTAGACTAATAGGTCGTCCATAAAGACGTACGGTCATTGGGTAGAGATAATTGTCTTATATAATAGCTTACAAAAGCGTATAGGGGGAGGGGGCGGATAGCTCAATTTAAAAGTATGAACGCAAAAATTAAAAGATAATTTAGAGCCCCAAAATCTTTAAAAAAAATTTTCCACAATGTATTGCTAAAAAAAAGCTCCCAAAATTTGCAAAAGGTTTCCTAAAATTGCTAGGGGGTGTGGGAAACCTCCAGACCCAGAGCCCCGGCTCTGGGTTTCAGGCTTTGTTTTCAATATAGCTCATCTTGCGTAAGATTCCTTTTTTTACAGGGGTGTACTAGAGAATTCCAGCAGGAATTTTTGATTTTTAGGTCATTCTGGTAGGAATTTTAATATTTCATGCCGCAATTTAATTTTTACCTTTTTTTTCAAAACACGGATACAGACTGAGTAAATTAAATTATAAAATCATTGTCATACAGGACAATGATGAACTATAGCCTTGTGGCTGAATATCTCATTTGGTTCAGTTGGAGTTCAGCTCAGTTAGAGAAGTGGCTGGATTGCTAAGTTGGTTAGAACGTCAAACGAAAAGTTCAAACCTGATTTCAAGTACTACAACGGCCAACTCAGCGCTTGAGTAGAACTTTGATACGCAAAAAATAACAGACGCTATTTTGGATTAGTCTTAATGACTATTTGTGGCTGTTCCTATGCTAAGCCAACAATATCTTTAGATATAATATTGCATAGAAAAATATAGCATAAAAATTCAAAATAAAAGAAAAATTCTTAGCAAATACAATGTAAAAACACAGTAATTAATTATGCAAGGATTTCTAGAAGTTTTAGAATATTGTGGTGCAAAAAGAGTTGCTATCTAGTTTCGGGCAACAAACTAGTTTATTTTTTTATAAAAACTGTTACCTCTGAGTTACATTTTAAGTGTTACTTAAATTTTAAATAATTAAAAAGTAAAGGATGCCTAATACAATAAATTTTTCAATTTTAACCTAAATGAAAAAATAGAAAACAAAGAAATAATTTTAAATATAAATATTGTGCAGGTTAAAATTTTCAGCAAATTAAATTATTAGAAACAAATAAATAAAACATATTAAATTTAAATGAAAAAAGAGCCAAATTAATGAAATATATATTATATATTATAAATATATATTATGTAGCCAGATGCTGCGGTGCAGGCTTTCACTTTCAATTTTGAAGGTGAAAAATTACATAAATATAATTCTCGTTCCGGTAGGAATTTTATTAATTCCGGCAAATCTGGATCCAGCCGGAATTCAAAATTTTCAATTTGGTACACCCCTATTTTTTACTAACTTACTGAAGAGGGGTCCTTAAAAAAAACGTCTGCCCAAAGTAAAGATTTTTTTTTATTTGACTTGTCATTTAAACAAATTCTCAAAAATAAAAAATACCGTAAAAATACCATATCACGAACACTTTAAAGTAAAACTTAAATATCTTGCTTATTATAACTAATTTTGAAAAAATAAAAACATTAAAATATGCGCAGCGACAAGACGAATCGAACGATATAAAAAAATAATATTATTTTAATTTTAAATTTCATGAAAAGTTTTTTAAAAAACTTGTTTTTATCCAGATTTAGGGTATTAACCTAATTCCGGATGGATACAAAATAGAAAAAACACACATATAAACTCATTAAATTAATTAACCAAACTGTTATTTTACAAGCTTTTAGCTTGTTTTAGACTTCTTTCAATAGTTTTTTTCTTCAATATCTTTTTTTTGCATTTTTTTTTTTTGAGACGCAGCAGCAATTTTGTTTTGTTCTCTAGATAGCTTTTTGGCATCTTGTTTGTCTAATTTTTGTTTTTTCGATTCTTGTTCGACTTCGTCAAAAGCTATAGCCTCGGCTGAGGTCATATTATAATTGGCTGGCTGTTTAATTATTTCACCTTTCTCTTTTCTATTATCTAAGGTGTAAGTTGATATTTGAGTAACATTAAAACTGATTGGTTGATGTTTTTTCTGTTTTTTTTTTTAACTGATTCATTTATCGTATCTAAACTTTTAAGTAACACTTTTCGGTTGGACATTCTACTTAATTTACTTAAAATAGATACTTAATTCTGCTTAAAATAAGTTTAGGAGTGTTGGTTACATGCTGAAATAAACTATTAATGTTCTTATCTTTAGTAGTTTCAAAAACCTTGCCTATAGCAGTTTTTTCAGAAAAAATTTTCGATCAATCAAGTAGAAAAAAACCACTACTGCTAAAGCCACTACGGGCATTTTCAGGTTTAAAAGAATTTTGTTTTACAAAATCCTTGAACATGGCAGGAAATTGTCTATTTGTTAACGGTTGAAATTTATTTCTAGTTAAAAAACTGTCTTCTGTTTGCTTCCATTCACATTTAACTGTTTAAAAGACACCTACATCTAAAGGCTGTAAAAAATGGCTCGTAGGAGCAGGCAAGCGCCAAAGTATAATATTAATTTCGAAGGCTATTTTTTTTAATTCTAAACTAATATGTGAAGCATGACCATCAAGAAAAAGCCGTTTAAAACCATCAAGTTTATGTGCATAAGGCAAAGAAACTGATTTGAACCACTCAAGAAATTGTTCTGAATTTTGAACTACTCAAGAAATTGTTTTGACTCCATCCAAACCGATTCGCTATTATTATAATAAACATTTTTAGCGCCACCTATGCACCAACTTTTCAGATTTTTTTTTCCTTTGTAAATTACTTGATGTGGCAAGGTAATTTTACATTGAATATATTACTGGTAGGACTTCCAGAAGATCACACGATCTTGTCATGAAGCCCTTTACAATCTATATTAAAAGTCAAAATACATAAATTTACAAATATTTAAAACAATTTTTAAATGCGTTTATATATTATAATACTCTTTAGATGTTTTAACAATATTTTATAATATATGTGAATATATATATATATAATATTTATCAATATTTAATATTATGCAAAAACAAACAAACAAACAAAAAAAGCAAACAAAAACTCGAAAAATTACATCAGTTTTCATCAGTATATATGTAATGTCAATATATAATATATAATATGTAATCTAAAAAATACTGTCGTTCAGATTACAATTCCTTAATTATTTTGTGGAATAGGTAATAATTTAAAAATACAAAAATATGTTATCAATTGAAAAAATTACTTCTTTTAGTTTTCTTTTAAAAGAAAAATTATTCCAATTATGTGAAAAATCAAAATGTTTTAAAACTATTTTGTTCCATAAAAAGGCTCCACGGTATTGAATGCAAGATTTGAATATAACTTATGAAAAGAAACAGGACAAGTATTAATTTTGCATTTAAACATAAAATAAAGAATGTTAAATATATTTGCTTCGTAAATATTAAGAGTATTCATGTTTAATAATAAACATGCCTGGCATGAGTAAAGCGATCTTTAAAAATAATAAGGCGTGCTACATGCTTCTGTTGACAAAGCAAAGACTTTAACTTAAATTTGTTGGTACTACCCCAGGCAATATTAGCATAGTTAATATGGCAGTGAATTAATGAGTAATATAGTTGAATTAAAGTATGTTTATTCAAAATGCTTCTTGTTTTATATAATCCCAATACTTTTTGCAATTTTATTATTTAGATTTCCAGTGTGGTTTTTCCATGAAAGATTTTCATCCACAATAATACTTAAAAATTTAGTATAAGTTACTCTTTTTATATTAATTTTATCAATGAATTTTATCAGCGGCATTTCACTTGGTAGTATATGCTTTTTATAAGCTGAATGAAAAAGAATCCACTTAGTTTTTTCAATATTAAGTGAAAGCTTATTTGATTTAAACCAGTCAGATATTTTCTTTAGTTCTACATTCATGTCATTGAATAAGTTATTGATGTCATTTCGGGATAAGAAAAGATTAGTATCGTCAGCATACATTATTGTCATTAAATTAGAAGTTTTATAGACGTCATTAATATAAATTAGAAATAACAATGGTCCAAGTATGAAACCGTGGGGGACTCCACAGGATATATCTAAAGCAGTAGTTGTTGAGTGTGTATCAATATGCATGAATTGTTTACGATTATTTAAGTAACTTTTTAATAACATTAAGACTTTACCAGTAATACCGTAATCTTCTAATTTATTTAGTAGAATGTCGTGATCAATAGTATCAAAAGCTTTATATAGGTCTATAAAAATACCTAAAGTAAATTGTGATTTTTCGAAAGAGTCAGTAATAATTCTTGTGAGTTGAAGTACTGCGTGTTCTGTAGAGTTATTTTTTTTGAAACCGTACTGATTGTTGTAAAGTATATTATTTTCAGAGAGATGATTAAAAATTCGATAAAATAAAATTCTTTCAAGAATTTTGGGAAAAGCTGACAAAACCGAAATTGGACAATAATTCCCAACATTTGTTAGTTCACCACCTTTATATATAGGGGTTACTTTTGCAACCTTCATTTGGGCCGGAAAAATTCCTTGACTTATTGAACAATTAAGAACTTTAAATAGAGTATTCTTTATACTATCGTATGACTTAATTTTGGATTTCTGGTACCTTTCTGCATACGATTTTAACTTTGCCTCGGTCAAATTGAAATCCTGTATCATCACAATTAAAAATATGAAATGGCTTATTGTTGAGATTGCACTCAAGATAGATTACGCCGACTTGGTCAAACCAGTCATTAATTATTTTTGGCTGTGTAGCCACTTCTCTAATAACTTGCTGGCCACTAGCTTTTCTTACTCTAATTTCATTTTCATATTTTTTTATAAATCCACTGTACCATTTTTCAGTTGGTTTTCCATCTTTAAATAAGTGATTTTGTTCTGATTCTTTCAGATAGTTTTCAATAATAATGATAACGTCACTTCCCTTCAAACCAAAACCAATATCGCTCATAAACTTTAATAGATCAACAACAATTACCTCGACAGTTTAAGTCATTTTTTTGTTTTCTTATATATATATATATATATATATATATATATATATATATATATATATATATATATATATATATATATATATATATATATATATATATATATATATATATATATATATATATATATATATATATATATATATATATATATATATATATATATATATATATATATATATATATATATATATATATATATATACTATAGCATATTCATGAAGCAAATTTGTACCATATTTTTGTTACATTAATTTAATATGAATTTTTAGAAAAAGAAGGAAAAAATGAAGAATAATGAAAGAAAAGATTGCTGCCCCATACCAAACCTCAGTCGATGTAGCAGCACTCAAGTTGCTGCTACATAAAAGCGTTTTCAAGAAATAAATAAGTATTAACCCAGCTATTTTCTCGGCATCCTTGAATAGTTCCAACTGGAGTAATAATTTCATTTTTTTGCGCTTAAATATTATCATGGGTGGTACATAATGACCAACGCTGCGAGTCAAGCTATTTTTTAGTTGATGTATGTACTGAAGCCCCCAGCTGCAGGCTATTTCAGTGTGACGTCAGAGTGCTCATCTAAACAAGGTCCCGAAGTCATCAAAAACAGTGCCCATACATATAGGCACTGTTTTAGTTGGCTACCCCTATCATTTTATGATTAATTTTGATAGAGAACTTTATGCTGATTAAGAATCGTATACAAATTTGACCTAATAATTTGAGAAAAGTGCTATAATTTGATGTTGAAGTTTAAAAAAATCCTCTAAAATGCTAATAATCGCCATTTTCTTCATACTCGAATATTCTTAGTTAACTTAAAAACAGCCTGGTTTTTATTAACACTTCGAAGAAAAACTATTTAAAGAAAAACACATTAGTTTCTAATTGATTCTGACCCAAACCCAAACCATGAATAGGGTAACCTGGGGCAAAGCGAGACACTTTCAGGGAGAATGTTCATAACTTGAGAAGAATCACGTTTTACAACATGAAATTTTGCAGGCTTCTAGCACATTATGTGTCTAATGATCTCTTAAATATTTGTGGTGATAGGTTGTTGCATTGGTACATAATTAAATTCAGACTTTAAAAAATTTGATCTGATTAAATATAAGAACGCAAATAAAGACACAAAGGTATCATTTTATAATGTAATTTTTCTTTTTAAATCAAAAAACATGATTAAAATAATAATGTCAATAAAAAAAATGCATATGCAAAGCTTCATGTAAGTAAACATATTTGAATAAAATTTATTCACATAAAAAGCAAACATCGTTTAATGTGCAGTCTTCGTGTACCTAAATAGTACATGCACAACAAGCTATCCAGTCGATTCGGGTACCATTGCGCCATTTTCCTTAACAAAGTGGACAAAACCTTTCCTCTTCATTGTTTACATCTTTTTCAATCAAGCATTTCTTTAAATTTTTTTTCTTTTTGTTCTTTTTTATATTTCCTTTGTTTAATTTATTGTCATTGTTCTTTTCCATTAAATTTTTTTGCTTATTATTCTTTTTTTTTTTCCTATTGTTTTTTCCTCATTGTTTTTTTCAAGTAAAATTTTTTTCGTATATGGAAAACTAGTTATAATCTGAGATTTTTCAGGTAATTTTCGTTTTGGAAGATAAAGTTTTGGAATTTGAAGTATTTCTTCAAAAGAACTTAATCAAGTAACAGTGGTCTCTGAAAAGCTTTCAATTGACTTTAATTTATCATGACTCATTAATTCTAATGTAGTCGACTCTGGCTGCTGTAAAATTTAACTTTCCTTTTTGTTATCGTGTTCAAAGTGAATTTTATGAGTGATACGAGTGATGCCTTACGAGTGATAGTTCACTCGAAGGGCATCTTCGAGTGAATTATCACTCGAAGATGCCCTTGGATATTCATTTTTTAACAAATGCCGATTAAATGGGTCCAGTTGCTCCAAAACTTGAAGTAGTATTTTCCATATTAGCAGCTTTTAAATACGCTTCATTAAAAGTTTATCCAAGATTTTCTTTTTGAATTCGTCTTTCTGAATGGTTTTGCATTCATCTCATACATGCTTGATTAAAAAAGATTTTCAAAGGCTTAAAAAAACTACAGTCCAATGGTTGAAGTTTGAAAATGAGTTGTGTGTGGTGGTAGCGATAGCAAAAACAATCTATTGTCACGAGCATAGTCTAAAAGTTTAAGGCTTTTGGCATAAGAACGATGACCTTCAAATATAAGTAAAACTTTGTTGATCGTACATGTTTAACAAAATGTTCTTTGTGCATCGTCCATTTTAACAAAATGTTGTATATAATCAAGAAATAAATCAGTATTAAACCAGCCATTTTCTAAGCATCCTTGAATAGTTCCAACTGGAGCATTATCTGTGAGTAATAATTTCATTTTTTTGCGCTTAAACATCATTATGGGTGGTACACAATGACCAACATGCACATAAAATTGTTGCTGTGACTCCTTTTTCTCTACTTGTCACTGATGAAACAAGGTACTCCAACATTTTTTTAAAGTTTTCAGAAAAAATTTAAAACCACATTTATCATAAGTAGAAAAAAAGTTATGGAATTTAAAACCATTGAAAATGATGACAAAAATGAAATTTCAGGAATTTATTCAAATTAAAATTATAAAATTATTAAAATTAAAATTATGAAAATTCTGTGATCAAAATTTTTAAAACTTTTATAACTTTACAAAATTAAGAGCAATATTTCAAACTTAAAATGCAAGTATTCAATGAGTCATCCATAAAATCCATTTTTTTAAAGGTAAACTACAATCAGGGCCGCCAAGAGGGAGGGACAATTGAAGTAGTTTGCCCCGGGCATCACAGTCTATGGGCATCAGATATGCCTTAAAAAAATTATGTAATGATAAAAAATTTAGCTGGTAACATATTCAAAGCTTAAGCAAACTTTGTGTGATAATTTCATTCTTCTTTTAAACTTTGTTTACATTTAAAATTACATTAAAATAGGATAATTATTACTTTACAAGGTTTTCATTTTCCATTTGAACGCACGCATTTTATTGGTCTTTTGTTTGCTTAATAAAGTAAAGATAATTTTCTTATTTAACGGCATGTAAAAGTTCTTTTGGAGATAAAATAAAATTGAAGATAAAACAAAGCGATGGAAATTAATTCTATAATGAATTCTTGATGTCATAATTTTTCATGAAATTTAGCGTTTTTAATTATATTTTGCATTACTTTATTTATAATTTAAAAATCAAAAATATAAGTTTTAATTGGATATAAATATGGATTACTATATTTGATAATTTTTTGTTTTGCAATTAGAATCCAATCAAAAAGTGTTCAAAAATGGAAATGAAAACTTCTTGGAGTTTTTTGATAAGAACCAAACAGAAGAAAAGCGTATGCAAGCTTATTACTTATGAAAATTGCAGAATGAATTGATCAAGTATAATAGTTTTAGAAGATATTCGAGAAATCAAAAAAATCCAAATGTTCGACCATCATCACGGACAGCACTCCCGATTCGTCCCACGGCGGTCAAATTACTTTCATTTTTTTGAATTTTTTGTTTTCACTACTTCTTGGTTTACATGTTTGGTGGTAGTTAACAATGTGAGTCTTCAGCTTCAATCTATATAACTTCCTCTCAATGATGTAGTAAAGATTCTGAATTGGCCTTTTGACAGATCTGGATTGAAAACTTTTGTTTTGGGACCTAATTATACCTGATAGAGGCAATAGAAGTTGCAAAGATCTTGAAATTTAATGAAATTACAAAGAACTAGGTTTAAAAGCTGAGAACCTGGAAAAACATTACCCAGAAGACTTATGTAAAAAAGATGAAGTTTTGCATTTTTTTTCGTAAGAAGAAATATTCTAGGTAGCAAAAAACCTGTCGAACATTTAAATGAAGTTTATGCAAAAGGGGTTGCATTCAATATTTCCAGAAGCGTGTGTTTCACTTAGAATCTTTCAAATATTGCCCGTTTTAACATCTGAAGGTGAAAGATCTTTCGGCAAGTTAGCTATCATTAAAGATTATCTTCGTTTCACAATTGACGAGGAGCAAGTGCTACTTAATGATCTTTTCAATTGAATCAGATTTAGTTAATAACGTTAATAATGTAGCCAATAACATTTCTTATGAAGTATTTTTGCCGCTAAGAATGCCAAGAAAATGCTTTCGATATTAAGATTTAATTTTACAATAACTTTTTTTTAAAAACCATAATTAGTTAAATGTGATTTTTGGTTTTCTATGAAAGCAAACAAAAAATAACTATACTAATTTATTTAGTATTTGTCATTTTAAGTCCTAAAGTAAGGTAGGACCTTTTTATTTTTAAATATATTTCGCTGTTTATATAAAAATAATTTAATAAAATTACAATGAAACTTTTACGTTACACAAAGAATATATATAAAACAGATAGGGGCTCAAAGAAGATAAGGATGACTGGTGTCACCACAATCTTTTCATAGAGCCCCTTTATAATATCATTTAAAGTCCACATGGCTTTAGAAAATTTACAACAGAATATTTTATCTGTTAAATACTACGTCCACTATCCATCAATCAAACTTTTGGCATCCATTAAACTTTTGGAGCTTTGCATCATAAAAGCTCCAGACTGGTCTGTATATATATACAAAAAGTTTTTAATTTAATTTAAACATGAAACCTAAAATTTAAGAAGAATTTATCAAAATATTTATACTTTTTACTTTTTTATCGCTCTTTTTTAATTAAAAAATACCACGAGCATTTCATTCTATTGAGAAATACAATAAAAATGCCACGAGCATTTCATTCTATTGAGAAATAAAAGAAAACAAAGTGCTACAAAGCTTTATTTACAAACTTCATTTATAAGATATTTACAGGGAAAAAATCAGTCACAAACAAAAATGTAATTCTGATAATATTAATACGCTAATTTAATATTAGTCGAATTACGTCATTTTCTAGGCTTTTCTATTTTAAAGTAGTTTCTAGGCCTTTACTATACGCGGTTTTTTTTAATTTTATTTATTAACAACGCGTATTACGCTTACTGCTAGTTTTAATGATTTCGTTAAACTTTTCAAATCAACTTACCAAGTCTGAATATATAAAAAGAAAAGATAAACGTTTTAAAATATTCTTTAAAAACGGGTTTTATTTATTAAACATATCAAAACATTTTTTTTTGCTTATCATTTGTGCCGGATCAAGGGGAGGGGGTCTATAGCCTCGGGCCCTGGAAATTTAGGGGCCCCCAAAAATTTTAGAGGACCTTTTTTTTTTTTTTAGTCATTTTTAATCTCTGGCCCATAAAAAGGCCTCCAAAAACAAAAATAGCCCCGGGCCCCAAGAAGTCTTAATCCGCCACTGCTTATCATGATGTTGCATAGTTGTGCAATAATAATTTGTAAAACGCTTTTTAATTTTAAATATTCTTAGTTGCGTTTTCGCTTTCTTTTGTTTACGTACATAAAATACAAGTACCCCAACACTATTAAAGAATTTCTTTTTAAAAATATAAATATTTATAAACAGTGAAAGAATCAGAATCCTCCACATTAATATAAGGATTTAAACAAAAATAATGAAAACTTTCGATATTTTCTAGAAGAAAATGAAAACGCTTGTAAATAATTCTAATTTTCATCTTAAGAATTTTGAATTAGTCTCATTAGAAAAACAAACAAATAAACGCAGTGGAGGAGTTTTTATACGTTAAAGAAAACTTTGCATATAAAGTTAGAAGCGACTAGAGCGTTTCTGACAAAGTTAAAGAAGAGATCGTAAAAATTGAATTAATCATTAACAAAGGAAAAAACATCCTCATAATTTTTAATACATTTTTCAATAAAATTAATCAGTGTACCCTACAAGATTTTCAAATTACAATTACGAGCAACCTAAAATACACTATTTGGCGACTAAATTTCAATTGCCATCAGAGGTCCTAAATTATGGAACACTTTATTAAATAACCAGCTGAAAAATTGTTCTTCACTTTCTCTATTTAAACAAAAACTCAAACAAAAACTTCTTAACGATGTTAATGAATTAAATTCTTTTTAAGATACTTTTATCTTCTTTTTTAACAGCTATCTTATTAACTAGTCTAACCAATTTAAATTTTCTTTAATTATCCTATTAGCTTATCTTCAGTTTTAATGTGTGATTGCTTTTTTTTTGTTTTTTTTTTTTTTGTTTTTACAATTTTCTTTTGATTATAGATTAGTAACTGATCTTAACATATTTGTATATAATTTTTTAATGTTACAAAGTAATTTTATGTTTTATGTTTACATTTTAATGGTTATACACGCTTGCTGATGAAAGCACGTCGGGGTGTAGTGATAAGGCAAATATTATCTTCTTTTAGCCCCGGTCATGTAGATTTTATTTATATAACACGGCATTGTATTCTTTTTTTTTAATGACAAATAAAAAAATAAATAAATAAATAAAATAAAAATAAGCAGCTGATATAGGCCACCTGACGGTACAAATATTTTAGCTCTTATTTGAAACATAATATAGTTCACGCTGGTAACAGAAAAAAACATTATAATTGGGGATTTTAATATGGGCTCTTTTATTTATAAAGACGATAAAAAAGTGAGAAGCTTCTATAATGAAATTTTTTTAGCAGGTACATTTCCCCTAATCAATCATCCAAAAAGGTATGATAAAAACTAATATATCGGACCAATTCCCTATTTTCCTAACCTTTAACACAACATTATCAAATAAAATCATACAAAATAGAATTGTAAAAAAACGTTTTTACAACGACAAAAAAATAAATGATTTTAAACATCAACTATCATTACCTTATTGGGAGCATGTCAACTTTAATAAAGTGCTATTTATAATAAATTCTACGAAATATTCTACTAAGTAAACGACGCAAACTTTCCAGTTTGTGAAAAATTTATAAGTCATAAAATAGTCCTTGGATTACAAAAGGCTTAAAAAAGTCTTCAAAAATAAAGCAAAAGTTATATATAAAATATTTAAAGACTAAATCTGCTGCAAATGAAAAAATATATAAAAATTATAAAAATTAATTTGAAAAAATCCGAAAAAATTAAAAAAAATCAGTAAGTTTAAAAGCGCGCCTGGCAAGTAATAAAAGAAATAACAGGAAAATCAAAAAATCACTTAAGCTCTTTACCACAAACTAAATAAACAAATAAATTTTGAAGATGTAAATATATGTGAACCGAACAAAATTGCAAACATATTTAACAAATTTTTTACAGAAATTGAACCAATCTTTTAAAAAAAATTCCTATGACCGAGAGTTCGTTTGAAGACTGCTTGTGTCCTATAAATAACTCTTATTATAACAATTATTATTCTTCAGAATTATCCCACGACGACGAGCTTGATAGAACCTTTAAATCTCTAAAAAGAAATAAAGCTGTTGGTGCTGATGAAATGTGTGTTGTAACATAGTTGTAGATTGTTATGAAAGTCTGAAAGATATTCTTTATAAAGTATTTAATGTATCTATAAAACATAGAGTTTTCCCGGATCAATTAAAAATTGCGAAAGTTATACCCATTTAGAAACAAGACGATAAAACAAATATTAACAACTATCGCCCAATTTCGGTTCTTTCAACTTTTTCAAAATTATAAGAAAGAATTATATATACTAGAATACTTGAATATTTTGACCAAAATAATATACTATATACCTATCAGTTTGGTTTTAAAAAAATTTTTAAAACCAAACTGATATTTTAGTTTTAAAATTTTGGTATTTCAACTGAGTACGCAATTATACCAAAATATCCATCGCACGGCGATCTATACTGAAGGCGCAAACAGCTTAGTTGACTGGGGGCCTATTTTATTTTAACGGCAAAAACAAAACAAAAAAGTGTTCAGTAATTTTATATTAACTCAATGAACATTTTACTCTCAAACTGTTTCATTTTATAACAAACAAACTAAAATTCAAACAAAATATTTCTTAACTTATAAATTTTTCTCAAATTCAAAAACAAAAACCATATATATATATATATATATATATATATATATATATATATATATATATATATATATATATATATATATATATATATATATATATATATATATATATATATATATATTCCTAAAGGACTCATCCAATAAGAAACCACAATTTGGACAAGAATGGGTTGTATCAAGACATATGTCAACAGCTGGGTTATTAAGAGATAGTAAAAGCTTGGCTGTTGAAATATTCAGTTTTTCAATTACATGCTGTACTGTTATAAAATATGTACCTCCGGAACCTTGTCGCAATTTGCTAAACTCTTTTTCCAATGGATCAGTAGAAAACTCACTAAGAATAACATATTGGTGTGAGCTATTCAATAATGAACGACATAATTCAACAACACCATTGCACGTATGGTAAATTGATTGTGCAGTGTCACAAGTAAGTTGTTTCTTCCTTTTACCTTGCTTTCCAGCCATCTTTAAAGCCATATTTCCGAAATCTAAAATATTTTCTAATCTATTATCATTAGGACCTCTAATAACTGCTTGAAGTTCATCATTAAACCTAACATCTGCACCTGTTCCTTTAACATTAAGAACTTTCCACCATGATACGACAATGTTAATAAAATCTGCTGTGTCTTGTCTTTCTTTTATATGCTGCAGTCCAGGATGATTAATCAAAGCATGGTAAGTTTTGTCACAAAATATCCTTAAACAGGTAGACACTGACTGCCTCTCGATTGGCTTCGGAAATATTGAAACTTCGTTTAAATTAGACAATTTAACTAAGTTTTTAGATTTAAGTTCATAAAGTTTTTTCAGGTGATCCCATTGTGCTACTTTTTGTACCCCTTTATCATAAAATATAAGTTGACCAGTTTTTTCAGTAAGCCAATTATTTCTAATGTTTTTAAGCAAATGTACATAATCAAAGATTAAGAAAACACCATCATTAGTTAACCAAGGTTTACTTGGAACTGTGAACTTAAAGATTTTAAAAAAAGCCTGATTAATTCTATTTCTATCACATATTATGGCTTTGACTTGACCCGATGATTCCTTTATTGATTGGATAGTAATGCTAATTTGTTCGAAAAGAAATTGAGAGTTTAATTTATTTATAGTTATCATTTTGGAAATGAACGATGGTCCACCGAATAAACAATTAACCATTAAACCCAATACAGTTTTTGCAAGAGAAGTTGAATCATCCATTGCTTTTCCGAACAATGTACCACCATGATATAACAACATTTTTTTAACATAAACCTCGTCATGCAATAACAAACAAATTTTCTGTTTTTCTTCAATAGATTGAAAAATATTAGTGAAAAAAAGTTTTTCGTTTAATTTAGAAACTTTTGAAGTTATTCTTGTCAAAGTTCTTACAGAAGGCAATTGGTAATCTGTTCGCAATTGATTATACTAACTTCTGGATGAAGCAAAATACTGAAAAGATCTAATAATAATTTCTTTAGAATAAATCTTATTTCCAACACACTGTGTACCCATAGAAGCTAAATGTTCTTGAATTACAATTCTTTTCTTCCAGAAATCAAACTCTTTAAATAACATAGGACTTCTTCTAATATTGACCATGCATTAATTTTTGAAACTCTGTTTTTAGAAATTGTAGGAATTTTAATTTTGACCCCATAGTGATAAGTTTCAAAATGTAAATCGTCTCTAATCTTGATTAAAAAATATGGAACCCCATTTGAATAAGCTTGTGATTGCAAATGAATAATGCTATTAATCATAAAACATACTGATGGAACACCCAAATCTCTTTCATTACATAAAAGAATTTCTTTCATTTCAGCAAAATTTTCCTCTAACTTGTTGTTTTTCAAAATTTATTGGCCAATGCAACTCACAAACTACAGTGTCATTAGTTACCTTTAGATTTGCATTTGGAATTACTTTAATCCATATTTGTTTTTCATCTTCATTTTAGGAAATCGATATACTGAGATCTTTAAATTATCAGATTTCTTTTTAGCTGATAAATAATTTGTGGTACAGCCATAAATACAACACTTTTTACCCATATTTCAATATCACTAAAATGGCGATTATAGTTAAGTACAGTTTAAAATAGGCCCCTAGTGAAATAAGTTTTTTGCGCGTTGGCAAGGCCTGCAGTATAGATCGCCGTGACCCATCGCGAATTTGTGAAAACAAAATTTAGATACCAAAACTGCTACACTTTTTAAATTATCTGCTACATAATATTTTTTCTTGAAATTTGGCAGGTGAATAAAAAATATATAAAAGAAAATGTCTCAGTAGTTTTGCAAAATGTCTCAGTATTCAATTAATACAAATTTCACGTGACAACATCAAGTAAATTTTCAAAATCTATCAAGTCAACAAAAAGTAAATCATCCATACATAATTGATACATAAAAATATAGATCCAAGTCTCTTCTTTTCAAAAATAATCTATGCTGATATACTTTTCTAAAAAAGAAACACCACTACAAAACGTTTGTCTGACGCTACCTCAATAAAAGTTCCAAAAACGTGGCACAGAATTTTAGCACAAAATTCGGTTCCGTAAAACGGCTATTTCCGCATACCTATATATATATATATATATATATATATATATATATATATATATATATATATATATATATATATATATATATATATATATATATATATATATATATATATATATATATATATATATATATATATATATATATATATATATATATATATATATATATATATATATACATACATATATATATATATATATATATATATATATATATATATATATATATATATATATATATATATATATATATATATATATATATATATATATATATATATATACATACATATATATATATATATATATATATATATATATATATATATATATATATATATATATATATATATACATACATATATATACATACATATATATATATACATACATATATATATATATATATATATATATATATATATATATATATATATATATATATATATATATATATATATATATACATACATATATATACATAACTTTAAATCAAGTAAATTGTGAAAAAAGTAATTAGTAAGTTATAAATAAGACATACTGATAAACTATTGTAATTAAATCACTAATTGGTTAGCAACAACAACATCAACAAAACAAAACCCACTTTATAATGCTGTAAGTAAAAACTTGTAATAAAATCTCAGGTATATAAAAAATAATATTCATGTGTGAAAATGTGTGAAAAAATCCTTATATTACATATATATATTAAAAAAAGCATGGAGAACTATACTTCTGAATTGGAAACTTTTAAATTATTCATAAAAAGAAATGTCTTTTTATGAATAATTTAAAAAATATGTATATATATATATATATATATATATATATATATATATATATATATATATATATATATATTATATTATATATATTATATATTATTATATATGTACTTTAATAAAAAAAAAAAACCTAAAAAAAATTGTTTCTCAAATTTATTACAAAATAATATCGGAAATAACAAAAACAATTTGAGATATAATAAAGGAAGTGATAGGAAAAGAAAAGAAAATTCGAGGTAATACTTTACCGAAATATAATATATACTGAGGATGAAAGAACAATAGTTAATGAGAAAAAAGATATTGCGAACAGTTTCAATAACTTTTTTATAAACGTGGGTAAAAACCAAGCAGACACAATAACACCAGGAAAAAATATAACCGAAAAACTGTAACCGACATATGGAATGGTTATCATAGCTTTCTGATATGCATTGAAGATAAGCATCTTACCACCTTCATTAAGCATTTTGGAAGCCATAGATACATCCGAGCTCCTTAAGGTTTTGTATCCAGCAGGGATGGCTACAATAGACGTTTCGACGAAATTTGACGAAAACAGACTTTAGTTGCAAACAAAAATGCGTAAATGACAGCTTTCACAACGACGATGAACTAGTCAAACATTGGTGGCAGACAATTGAACTCCTTGAGCTTGTTAGTAAAACTGAAATTATTTTAAATCTACAAAAATTCAAGTTTGCTAAAAGAATAGCGGACTTTGCGCGTTTTAGAATACCTGAAAATGAAGTTGAACCACTGCCTAAGTATATTGACATCATTCCCAACACCATCCTCAAAAACAGGTATCCGATCTTGGTTCGGCTAAGTAAACTAAGTATCATATTACACCCAACTTCGATAAATTATGGTTCATTTAGAGTTCTACTCAGCTCTAAATCATTATTCTGATGGTCGGATGAACTCAACATTTTATTCAATGAGTCGAAAGAAAAGATCGTCAACACAATTAAAGATGGGGTCCAAAAATTTAACATTACCAAGAAAACCTGATTAAAATGCGACTGGTTAAAATTGGGGATAATGGTCAAAACTAGAGTATTACCTAAGCCAAAAACGTTACAAATGTAAATCGGACTCCCCAGATAGCTGTATAGACGGATGGAACATCGATACACACCAGTTGAGGACGAAATGCTAGGAGTGGCATGGAGCTTGGAGCAAGCTAAATATTATACACAAGGGTGTGATAATCTTTTGGTAGTAACTGACCATAAACCGCTTGTCAAGCTACTAGGAAGAAGGGCACTAGATGAAATTTCTTAAACACGACTGTTCCGACTAAAACAGAGAACCTTGCCATAGAAATTTATCATCCAAAATCAACCAGGAAAAACAAGCCTGGAAGCGAACGCTACTTCTTGTTACCATGCAAAAAACATGAAGGAATTTGTTAATTCAGCTATCTACAATCATAGTACTAATTTCGGCAACATTGAATCACTAATAATAGCCTCGTTACGAAAGACTTAGATAAAATGATTGCAGTGACATGAGAATGTTATAAATAGTAATAATTGAATTTTATGATTTTTAAATATATCTTTAAACTAATTTTATATTTCTCATTAGAAGTTTTTTTTAGTTCCCAATTGATTGACATTTACATAGTTACATACTAGCCAGGGACGTATCTAGGGGAGAGGCATAAGGTGTATAACCACTCTACGAAAAACTTGTTTCAAAATTTGTCGGCAAATTTGGACGCCTAGTCGGCAGTCGATAAATATCAGCGAACGAACTATTTTTTTTAATCCGTTAATGGGCAAAAAATAAATACGCCACTACCTCCCCCTCTAAGATCTCTATGGGACGGCCCTGATGCGAACTATGCATTATTATCTTTTATTATGAACACGCGTATAGATATAACTTTTATGTTTCATTGACTATTGGTACTGTATAAACTGGTCTATGAAGTATAAAGATACCAAAGTACCAGTAAATACCAGTTTCGTAAGGTAGTAGTAACTGATTTTATTTTTAACAAAAACTTAATTTTATCTTTGTTTTAAAAAAGATTATTTTTATCGCTGTTTTAAAAATGTGGGTTTTGGATTGTGGGCAACGAATTAAGAAAAACTTAAAAACCTACATTAATAAATATTTTACATATATAATAAATTATATTTGACAATATTTTACATCTACATTAAATTTGCAAAAAATTTACAATTTTCTACATGTATTAATATAAAACTTAAAAATTTATAAACGTTAAAAAAAAATCATTTTCTAAGTAGATAAATTATTTTTGGATTTCCAATAATAAACTGCATCTTTGTAGAAATGTTCAGAAATCCAAAATGCGTGCGCTGATTCAACGGCTTTAACACTAAATTTAAACAAATTTATATATGTATATTATATATGAGCGAATTTTTTAGAGATGCTAAGTCGCTAAATTAAAAATTTTGAGTTTATTTCATTTTAAATTTTATATACTGAAATCTATCATTTATTTAAATATTAAATCTAATAACAGATTCTTGGTCCTAATAATAGATGAAGAAAATATCAATTTCTGTTGTTGTCTGCCTTTAAGTAGTTTCTCAAAATCAATTTATTTGGACTTAGCACACACACACACACACACACACACACACACACACACACACACACACACACACACACACACACACACACACACATATATATATATATATACATATATATATATATATATATATATATATATATATATATATATATATATATATATATATATATATATATATATATATATATATATATATATATATATATATATATATATATATATATATATATATATATATATATTAGGGTGGTGCTCAAAAAACTTTTTCAAAGTAAATTGATGGGACAACCTCTATTTTTGTTCCTTTTAGCATAACAAACTTATGTGCAAAATTTGAGAAGGATATTTCATCATTAAGGGGTGCCACACGGGGTTGAAAGTTTCACTAAGGTTGACGCTAATGGCTGTAAGCACTTTAAAAATTTTTTTTATATAAACTATTTTAATTCAAAAGTTTTTAAATAACAAAGTATTGAACATTGAAAACCATGAAAAATTAACTATAATTTCAATATCATTTTAGTTTTTCATTTTGTTTTGAATGGAAAAATGACTATTTAGTCCTGTTTAACAACAGTGCATTTCTTGGCATCTGGAAACTGTTTTCGATGCTCAGACACAACCTGAAGAAGTGCTTGCTTTTGTCCTTCATCTTTTGTTAGAATTTGGTTAAAGTCTTGGATAAGAGCAACTCCTCTCTCTGCTCTGTCATTCACAACGCTCAAACCGGCTACAAAATGCTTAGCTGCAATAAAAACTTGGTCCTCGTTCCACAAAGACGAATCCAATTCGAGCCAAGAAGTTGAGATGCCCAGTATAACAAAAAACCTCATGGTGTTCGAGTTAATGAAATCAGCAAGCTCTGATGATGAAATGTTGTTTTCACGTAGTTGAACACGTTTTGCAGGAATTCCATTTCCAGTTTTTGTTTTCATTGCATTTACCATCTCGTATTTTGTAGCTGCATCAACACGATCATCAAAAAAACTAAAGGCAATCAGTTCCTCAATGAGGTACCACATATGACGAGACAATGTCTTTATCGCTACATTCGCAACATTTATTGTCCTGAATTGTGTGAGTCGTTTAAGGCACATGAGATCATTCAGTGGAGCTTGAATGGACAGCGAAGCAGTAAACCATGAGTTGAGATAGACAAAGCAGACAAAAATATTCAAGAAACGTGATAAATTTATTTCACGCTTTGTCATGCGAAACTGGGATCTGAAGAGAAAAATTTTGATTGAATAAATAGCCTTGGCCATCCATCTGGCCCGATGCATAGCCCCAGGAGCCATAAAATGAACCCCGCGAGGAGGAATATGAACCAGGTAGATCAAAGACAGTTCTGTCAGCAAGCAGTTCTGAATGAAATCAATAGATTCTTTCATCATTTCTCTGTTGCTGCTAAAAACTAAAGCTGTTTCAGGATCTGATATACCGTCTTCATATCTGTCACGAACGATTAATGACCATGCTATTTGAAACCTTTTAAACATCAAAATGTCTGGTCCAGTAGATGGTCCAGCTAATGAGTTAAACACATCTCCAAGAACAACCTCAAAAATATGGTGCCGACATGCAAGATGGAGCAGCTCTTTATTCATCTTTTGTTCAATAAGAACTGCTGCACCAGAGCGAATCCCAGAATTACTGGCTGTAGTGTCAAAAGACATGGCTTTTATACTCTCTGCAAGATTCCAGTCGTAGATTGCTGTTACAACTGCATTTGCCATTGCCTCTCCAGTGCCATTTGGGAGCTTAGGCACATTCAATAGACGTTCTACACCTTGACCCGAAACAAGAATAGGCAAGCAATCTATTTTTTCATGTTTTCCTGATATATCAGGGAGTAACTTGCCGTCCCAATGCACTACGAGTGGAACATCCCTAATATTTTCACCAAAACTTTCCTTCAATTTCAAAATTGTTTCGTCTCTATGTTTCATTCTATTGCGTCGAATTGACCAGCGATTCAGAGCTAGTTCACTTGGGTTTTGACCAACAGCAACTGAGAATGAAGCCAAAGCATAAACCGCATTTCGGTCGCTGATCTTCGTTCGATCTAAAGCTGCTGCAACTTGTGGACTGACAATATTTTTTGGACGAGGTCGTTTTGTCTGCGGTGTCACTGCTGAGTCATGGTCAGAATGTTCTCATTGCAACTTTTTTCTGAATCTGATTCAAATGCTTCAACTACAGCTTCACCGTTGCTGACAGCATGTCTCAATTCTTCTCGTTCTGTTCTGGCTTTAACAGCCTCTTGTCTCTCATGTTAACGCTTCAACTTGACTGCCAATTTTCTGTCTATTTGTGCCATTGAACTTGAGTGTCTTCCATTTCCAAGCTGAGCTTTAAGAAAAAGTTTGTCTTCTAGATTTTGTATAAGCCTCTCGGCATCAACATGAGAAATGTCGAACGTATCTTCAAATGATGCAACAAAGGCTGTTTCTTTTGCTATCTGAGTTGCTCCTCCTCTTTTTGAAGCCTTTTGTAGATTTCTCCACTCGTTGTATATTTTCTCTAGCCTCGCAATTGCATGTTGCAATGTTGTCATTGGCATGTAAGCTTTGTTCCAAAAATCAGCAACTGTTTTAATAGTAATGTCCGAACTTTCTTGCACGGTTTTTTTGTTTATTTTCAACTGATGGAAGAAAAACTGTAATGCTTGCTTTCGTGACGGTAGTCTAGTACCATTAATGGAGGCATTTGTGAAACCGAGAAGGTAAACTTCGGTTGCAGATCTAGTTGCAGGTTTTGATTGTGACATTTTCTGATATTTATTAATCTAGAAAAATACAAATAAAGTTATGCAATAAGCATGATGTGAATTGCAGAAGTTATAAAATTTTATTCATTTAGTATATATTCAGTGATATCCATTATTCAGTATCTTTTTTGAGTTTAGAGATATGAATTTATATAAAATAAAATTCAAAGTAGTTTACATAATTTATATTACAAAATAACAACTTAAATGTATACTGACTTTTCACAATTGAGATATTCCACTGCAAAATCGTTAAAAATAAAAATTTTTAGTTAAATTACAAGGAATTCTGGGATAGAAAAAATAAGTAAGTGGGCTGCAGCTAAATAATTAATAATTAAGCACTATAAAAATTTAACTATTTGAATGTAACAAATTTCTAAAAATGCTATGAAGTAAAATTTCTGTTTTTTTTATCTGCATTTGGAAATTTATAAATATTTTTCATATACAGAACATTAATTAGTTGATAAATTTAACAACTGGTCAGATTCTCAAAAAAAACATAAAGAGTACACCTCATTGAAAAGACTTCTGGTTGTGTTCAAAATGGATTTACAGATAAAAAAATGTATTTAAAGATTTCAATAATATTCAACAACACATTAATTTACACGGCTATCTTTTCTATCGCGTACATGTGATTTTATCAGTTGGCATGTCGCACCCTTTAATGAAGGAATATTTTTATGAAATTTTGCACATGAGATCAATAGGAACAGGACTAGAGGTTGTCCCAGACAAAATCTGAACATTTAATTTTTGACTACCACCCTAATATATATATATATATATATATATATATATATATATATATATATATATATATATATATATATATATATATATATATATATATATATATATATATATATTTTTTTTTTAAATAATCAAATTATAAACGATTTTTTAAATCTAAAAGATATACATATATATATATTTTAAATAATCAAATTATAAACGATTTTTTAAATCTAAAAGATATATATATATATATATATATATATATATATATATATATATATATATATATATATATATATATATATATATATATATATGTATGTATATATATATATATATATATATATATATATATATATATATATATATATATATATATATATATATATATATATATCTTTTAGATTTAAAATGATCAAATTATCTTTTAGACTTTAAATGATCAAATTATAAACAATTAAATCTAAAAGAATAAAATATTTACGAGTGTAAACTTTTTTTATTCAAGCTAATATAATTTGAATTTGAATTTGATATTAAAAATAATAATTCAATTACAATAAGAATACTGTAGATTTGCCTGATTCAGTACAAAATTTCAGTTAAAAAATTCCGCTGTTGTTTTTTTTTTTTTTTTTTTTTTTTCAAATCCATTTTTTTTATAAATAAACCGAAACTTAAACTGAATGAAACTCAAAGACGTCTTTAGCTTTAGCCGTATGGTTCTTTTAGAGAAATTAATATTAATCAATATTCTTCATGAGATCATCAGTAAGAACCTTGATAAAGATATAATGGCTGTTAAATATGAAGTACTGCCGTTTCCTTTATTGCCGCAGATCTTAAAGTGCTTTGTCATGGAGTCGAATTCGGATAGAAGTCCAAGCGTACCTAAATAATTTTTGTTATGTTTTGAACCAATCTGCTGATTTTTGTCACGAAACAGTAGACCACTGTAAATTTAATGAGATATTTTATATTATAACAGTATCTTTTCAACAAGCCAATAACATAAATTTATAAAGTACCCGCTAGTGAGAAACTTGATTGTAGAAAACACTTGAAGTAGCGCTTCCTTCCAGTAAGTTTATTCAGTTTTAAACTGCTTCACAAAATCATAGACGAATCGGGTATTAGCGTCACTGACTGCTCATGTTCAGAGAGCTAATTCAGCTCTTGTAGTGCTCACTTGCAATTTTGCAATTCAGCTTTTTATCGTTTAAACAGGACACGAAGCCTTTTGAAAATAACTATGGAAGCAAATTAAGGATAAATGTTTCAGTAGCCCCTTGATTTTATTCCAAAAAATATTACTTTATAACATCGTTTCCCTTATTCACATTATTCTTCACCATTGCAGATTTTATTAATTTAGAGGTGGCCATCAACTGTTCTGTGCAGAAAATAGATATTTTTACTTTGTAAAAAGTAATGTTGAAAAGAGTAGAGCACTCAAAAAATATTGATTTGAAACATCGATTATAGTTGCAAAAAATTAAAATTGTTACAAATTATTTACAGTCCTAGCACACACAAGAATTTGTTTTGTGATAAATGCTGACTCAAGCAATATGCAACCAGTACAAACACATGTAACATTTATTGCTTCTAGTTTTGTCCTTTCCAGATAAATAAGAAATAAAAACGATAGATACTGCTAACAGCAGAAACACATTAGTTGTTTCTTGACATTATATAGGTTTTTAGGGCCTCAACGGTATGTTAAACTTTAAAAGCTATTTTTTTTTAAAACATTTGTTCTTTAAGAACTGATGTGTTTTACTTCTTTTCTTTAACAATTTTGATGAGTTCTTTTTCATTTGCTTGTGTAGCTTCTTCATGAACAATAGAAGATACTTCAGTCACATTATAGTTCTTTTAGTTATTGTTTTATTTTCCAAAAAAACCAAAGGCGTCAATCTTTTTCTAAGCACACTGACCACTGATTTATTAATGTCAATAGATGCTTAACTTTAACTGCATTATTGATTCTATTCAATCCATTGAGCAATACTTTTTTGTAACTACTATGCATACCTAAAAATCCTAACTATAGCATCAAGACACAAAGTTTCTAATCTACAAAGGCTAAATTTTATTGAAAAATTTAGCCTTTGTACAAAGGCTAAATTTTTCAATAAAATTTAGCCTTTGTAGTTTAGAACCTTTGTAAACTGCTTTGCTGATCCCAGCTTAATGTAAAGCAACAAAAGCAAAATTTTGTTGGAATCCATTAAATAATGTCATACAGCATTTATTTTTCTGGGCTGAAGCATAACGTGCTTTGGGCACTCAACTCTCTTGTAATGCTCATCATCAGCTCTACTATTCGACAAAGAAAACATGAACATGTTCTATTTGTAACCCAACCAAGAAAGTCAATATTCTGAAGTCACCACAAATATTCCTTTTAAATTCTTTGTAGGTTATTTTACTAAAGAGATTCCTGACATCATGGTTTTTTATAATTTGTGCAGAACGAGGAAAAGACAACGATGAATGTTGATTACTGTTGTAAAATAACAGTGCTTTCAAACTCCTTCTTGAACTATCACAAATTGTCATGTTTCCAGGTAACATGTTTAGGTTCCAAAGCAATAAACATTCCATTCATATTGTTGCAGAAGCAATTATTGCACCTTACACTTTATGCACCTTACACCTTATGTTATTTTTGATACATATATTTTAAAATCTTTTTCAAACAAATTCTTTCAGTTACAATGTTAGAAACTTTGATTTAGTACTAATCTCTGATCAAATTTTCATTCATTCATTCATTTTTCATTCATCTAGTTCATTCTGAAATAAAAAGTGGGGTTTGGAAGGTATGACAAAAATAAAATCTTTATCTATTTTCGTTTCTCTGATGCCCATCTATCTTCCAACAGGGTATCAAATTATTCTTCTGTCTGCACAATATAATTATTAAAATTTAATTAAAAAATATATATCAACTGCAATATTTGACTCACACTTTCGATTTCGATTACTTATAATGATTTTGAATCATTTCACCATTTTAATTGTAAATGGCATCATTCTGCCAGAACTGCTTTGTTAAGGTCAACAAAGCAGTTTTAAAGCTTTTGGGCATACTCTGGATTACCGATCCTTCATTTGAACCTGAAAAGATAATGAACTAATTCATGACCTGTATATTGAAGAGACCCAGTGTAATATTTTTCCTGTCAATGAAATGTTAGACAAAAATTATATGGAGTTTTAAGATAATGCTGCTCTCCCAATGTAATATATTTCCAGTCAATGAAGTGTTTTCTTATCACTTGTGACCAGGAGACACTTTCCATTAAAAATGGAAACTGTCTCCTGATCACAAGTCATAAAAAACACTTTCCATTAAAATTGGAAACTATTTCTTGTTCACAAATGATCAGAAAACACTTTCTATTGAAAATGGAAGCTGTTTCCTGATCACTTAATCAAAATTTGAGTTGATGAACATGGAAAGTGTTTTCCATTTGAGATTTAAATAAAATTATTGACTAAAATTAAAAAAAAATGTAATCAAAGGTTTTTTAAAATTTAAATAGACATATTGCCAATAAATAGTTAAAATAAAATTAAAAAAAAAAGGATTTTGCAAAAGAAAATTAAAAAAAAAGGATTTTGTAAAAGAAAGTAAAAAAAAAAAGGGTGAACAAACCCTTCCCCAACCACCCCTAGCTTTCCTATAGGGTGCCCATTGCTGAAAAATTATTTTTTAAATTTAATCTAGGCTGAAAATTCTGGTTAAATCGGTGTACTTTTTGAATAATCAAACTTGCCAACCAATTATTATTTAATATTTAAATTTTTAGAGTTCATTCAAAAAAATTGGTGTTTTATTTTAATGGTCCCAACTTTTGGATAAAAAAATTGTTACATTTTTGTAACAATTGACGTTACAGAAAAATGAACATTAATGAACCTATGGTACAGGAAAACCAATTGCATATTTAAACCAATCAAAATGCAATAAACAACTTAAATAAACGCAAAATTAAAAAAAATTTATTAAATTATTTTTTAAGTTCATGTAGTTAAAACTCTATTGTTAAATAATTATTATTTGCATGAGAAAAGTGCCAGATTCTTCTAACACCCACCCAGATTCTTCTAACACCCATAGAAAAAAAAATTATGTAGAAAAATATTTTAGAATTCGGGAAACATTTATACTGGAAAAGTATTATTTTTATTTATCTAATATAAATGTTTTTTAAATCCCACATCAAACATCATTAATTTTCTTCGATTTCCAGGCTTTTTAAAAGCATTTTACTTGCAAATAAAAAACTTCATATTTTCAATATATATTTTATGATTTCTCATTAGTCTTGTATTCCATTTTCCTAATCAGTTTTTTTAATTAGTTTTCCTTTAAAAGCATGTGCAAATTTAAAGAGCTTACACAAACCTATAGATAATAGACTAACCTTACACAATACACAATACACAAGTAATCTCTAAAAAATATTATTGCATAAAATTGAAAAAAAAAAAAAAATTACAAAAAAACTTTATAAGAGGCTGCTTATATGAGGCAGGCTAGCCCAATTAACCGGGCTGGTTCACTTAAACAAGATCACGACATGTTTAATATTTACCTATAAAAATTAATCTTGTTTACATGTGAAATGTGCTAACCCGGATAATTGAAATCTCTCATAATTTCAGTGAGATCCCACTGATGCAAGATAAATTTTTTCCATATAAAACAAACAAGTAAGCCAACCTAGTCTATGAATTTAGAATGGTGATTTGGTAAAATGAATCACGCTAATTTTTTTATCCAATCAAAAATGTTTCCAATTTTTTTTAAAACAATCAACTTACTAAAAATAAAAATGTATAATTCAAATTTAAATTAAAATTCTAATGTAAACATTTTTTTTATTATTAAATATTTTTTTATTCATCCTGATTCATATAAACAGCCTTTAAGAAATAACTTTTTCCAGATGCCTTCTTTTTAAAATTAAACATAAAATTTAATTGAAAAAAAAACCCAGTTACATACGTGTTTGAATCACAAAAGACCAGATTCAACTCATTTTCTTTTACACTTTCAACAATGGCTGGTAAATATGTAAATGTATCTAAACAAATGTTTAAAATTAATTGAAATAAAATTAAACTGATTTATAATTTAGTTCAATTTTATTTAAAAAGGTTCCCACTATATCATAAATATCTAAATAAACTATCAAAAAATTGTAAAATCGAATATAATACATCTAAAGTTATTTAAAGAGTAAAGCTGAAAAATTATTTGTCTTAGTCTCTTGAAAAACTATACAAATTTCAAACCTAACATCTAAAAAATCAATCAAGATATATGTATCTATATCCTTACGAAACAAGCTTACAAAACTTCCACTTTAAACCTTGAAAATAAACATTAACTAATGTTATTAACATTAATTAACAATTTAAAATTAAAAAAATAATAATTCTAATTTTTGTAAAAATTCAAAATTTTAATCCAAAATTTAACTCACTCCAATCTCATTAAATTCAAATTTAATGAGATTGTATATAAGCATGGGTGTATAAGAAGTGTGTATTTAGTATTTAAGGTTTATTAAAAACACCCAGAAATTATGAAACTTATAATTAATTCCGAAATAAAACTAATGAAATCATATTTGCAGGAAAGCAAAAAACAAAAAACAAAAAAAAAAACAATGACATTTAAAAAAATAAGATTTTATAAAAAATCATATTTTCATTTAGCTTTTCATCTCTTCAAATAATATTTTCATTGCTGGAATTTATAAGTCATAATCAAAATAAATTATTGAATATTTTATTTAGAATGAACTAATTACTCTTTATTCTTAGATTTTTAGGAAACATACTAAATAAAAAACAATTTTTTGCAAAAATTATAGTACAAAACTTTGTTTCTATATTCAGTGGTTCTCAAAAAGAAAAAAATAAGAGATTTACAGAAATTTTAATTTTATTTTAAGTTTTATCTACAAAAATTTAAATTTGTCAGTGGTTCATTTTACATCCTATTTAAAACAACACTATTAGTTATTTATGGATATGTGTAGCAATATGAACCTTATTAATCATCTTCAAATATCAAAATAAAAATGTATTATCAAGCTATCTATAAATATCAAAATGTATTATCAAGTTGTTTACAAATATCAAAATATATTTTCAAGCTTATTGTTGTCAATGAGATATCGCAAAGATATAAAAATTTTGACTAAACTCTTTGTTAACCTGTTAACAAAGAGTTTAGTCAAAAGTTAAGTTGTATTTTTAGCATTATATGTGGCTTTTTTTTGTACTTTGAAACTTGAAAAATAACAATATGAAAGTAAACCTTGAATAAATAAGTGAAACAAATGATACCTTTATCAGTAATGGCTAAACAATGACTTTTGTTTTTCATATTTTTATGTATTGAGTGTGAACCAAAAATAAAAACATAGTTCTAAAAATAAAGAGAAAGCAATAATAATAACTTTTTAAAAAGTTTTACAAGAAATTACAAAACTTTTTTTTATATGTACAAACCTGATGTTCTAATGTTTGATCTGACCACTCAACTAGATAATTTCTTGATCCAAGTATTTGACTCTTTACGGTTGCTAAGTGATACTTTCCAGTTTTATTATCTCTGGCAACAACAGTTTGTCCGACCAAAGCACTCTCATGCTGTCTTATAATCAATATGTCCCTTTCAAACTTAGAATATGTTGTTAAATAAACTTCTGTGCACGGAACAAGTGACTATGGTAAAAGAAGAAAAAAGTATAATAAAAAGGTACTTAAAGCTGGAAAGTATTAAATATTTTTTATAGAAACAAAGACACAGCTGCATCATAAAAATAAAAATGAAGAAGGAGGTTGATACAACTAACTAAAGAAGGAGAAATACTAATACTGTTTTGCATATCAATTTAGTTAGGTGATGTGTTCTATACAAAAGAAAGGTAGATATTTTACCAACTGATATTTTCTGTTAATCAGCTGCTTTTAAATTACTGCTAAGTTTTAAAAAAAGTAAAATAGATTAAGCAAATAAAAGGTAACTTAAACATAGCTAATTCACACATATGTGATTAGATTCTCTTAGATTCACACTTGTGATTAAATTCTCTTAGATTCACACATATATGATTATATTCTCTTAGCTTCAGGCAGAAATAAAAGTGTTTATGCTTTTCTGACACATTTAAATGGAATGTGGAACTTAGTTTTATTGCAATAAAAAAATTTATTTTAGGTATGGGAGACTGGGGCTAATCAGATAGAATTTTAGTTTTAGAGCTCTGTGCACTTCTGAATGATTTTTTTTTTTTTAAATAATAAAAATCTCCTGTAAAAAATTTTTGTCATATTTTTGTAAAAAATAATTTTTTAGTTTTAGAAATAGTTTTAGGAATTGAAAAAAAAAAATTAATTTGAGCATTATTTTTTATAGTAAATCTTTACTGCCATTGGCAGGAAAAAGTAAATCTTTTGTGACTGAAATCTTTATGAAGTTTTTTTTTAAATAAATATTTTTTTGCAAAGTAAAAAGGAAGCAATGTTTCAAAAGTTATGTTTTTGTCCAAAAAACGCATAGAGTACAATAACTTCTATATATGCGCAAATCTCAACAATACAACAGTGAAAGATGAAATAATGAATTAAGAAGGTTAAAAAAAAAAATCAAAAAGCAAATATTATGTAATCTAAATGTAATGTTGTAGACAAATGTACAACATTTACATTTTATTAGATTTTTTCAACAAGAAAAAAAAAAAAAAAAAAAAGGGTTAGCAGCCATATGAAATCATTCAACTTCAAAATCATATTTTATATTGGTAGTAAATGCTCCTAGATCTGGTGGATTTGAAACATCCAATTATGGTAATAATGCAAGTCATTTTCTTAGGATGTTTTTAGAATTAAATTAATCTTATAATTTTTATAATTTACGTTAAAAAATGCATGGACTATAAAAAACTTATAAATAAAAATGCTTACAAGCTTAATATGTTAATGCTGAAGTACATTCTCATCAATATCCATATTGATGTTTTCATCAATATATTCTCACCTAACCAAATGGTTGTACATCATACTATGTGTACTCACTTGAATGAAAGAGGTAAACACTGAGAACTAATGTTCTGGAGATCTACAGTAAGACAGCCCATAGTTTTGTTCAACTATACCTTTAGAAATATATGCCTCAGGGTTTACACAAATATTTTGTACACTTTCATCAGGTAGTTCACAACAAAAACATTTCTATTGCTATGCTTTCTGTAAAAACACAGGAAAGCAGAAACAAAGATGTAAAAAATGAGAACTCTTTGCACTCAATGATTAAGTTAAACTTCTATTTGTATGAAATACATTTTTCTTTTTAATTTTTATAGTACTTATTTTTTAATTTTCAGAACTGGATTTCAAGAAAGAAGATAAGAAAGAGAGAAAAAAAAGTGATTACTTTAAAAAATATGTTAAGCAGAGACAATGACAAATTAAACATTACAATTATTATTTGTAATATTTAATTAAAAAAATTAACTAAAATATTACAATGTTCAACTCCAGATAAAGTTTAAAAAGAACGAAAGAGGGTTCTGAAGGACATATTATTTTGGCTTCAACTTGACACCAAATATATTCTTCACAACTGGATCCCAATAATGACTGCTTTGATAAAAGAAAAGTGCTTAAAAAAGTGATTGCCATTTAGAGGATTTTTAATACCATGCAATACCTGACCAGTTAATGTTATTTTGTTCACATAGTCATTACATCAAGATATAATTACATCATAAAAAAGGTCTGTGGCTGATGTCATGAAGGAAACAAATTTAATAATTCCACAAGTTACAGATTTTCATTATTCTGATAATCCAAAGTTTTTTTTTTTTTGTTGCATAGTGTATAATAAAAATTAAAAAAACATCTTATTTGGTATACAAATTAAAAAACACCTTACTTGGTAACTTATTTAAAAAATCAAATATTTAAAAAGTAAAAAAAAATCAAGTAGAACCAAATTTAAAAATCAAAATCAAAAATACATATTTATAACACAAATATTTCATTTATATAAAGTTTTTAGATAAGACAGCCAAAAGCAAGAATGATTACAAAAATATCATGTAAAACAGAATTTTATTTTTTTATTTAATCAAAAAGATTAAATCACTAAAGTAAGTACATTACTATCTTACTATTGTTACTATTGTTACTAATGTTACTAATAAATCTAAAAATTATTTATGGCTAATTAATTTTTTGAAATATCTAAATACTCACAGTTTGACCATCATAAAATTGTATATTTATTGCACTGCCTCTATCTAATGATATCACTGTGCCTATCATTAAAAACAAATTTTAGATAAACAAAATATTCTTTAAACATAATGTAATATATTAACACATATTTATTAGATCAACAAAAAATAATTTTTTACCAGGCGCATAAGAGGAAACCAAGCTAGAATATAAACCAATGACATGACTGCCAATCTATGAAAGTAAAATACAAAAAAAATGTTTAACTTTAAAATGCTTAACTCCTTAATCTTTTTGTTTATAAACAATTATTTAAATTTAAAGTAATGAATAATGTTGAAAAATATCAAAGTTATCTAAATAAAATATCTTTTTTTTCTAACATTTTAAAATAGAGTCAAATACTTTATTATTGTGCTTGCTATTTTCTTACTAATTTCATTCTCTAGCTCTATAAATCTTATATTTGTCTTGTATGGAACATTGTTGACATTATTGTGTAAGTTTTTCTGATGAAACCTCATCTCTTTTAGACAAGGCTCAAAATCATATTGTAAATATTGTTGTAAGTAAGTATTGTTGTAAATATTGTTGGAACTGCCAAGCTTGAGCTACTGTTTTATGTTGTTTTTTCTTTTTTTGCATACTACCATGGTCATAGTTTAATTAAATTTTTATCATTTTTTCCAACAACCAAAACTCAATCATTAAACATTTGCACTTTAAAACACACCCACTTTCATTCTTTTCTGACTATTTACAGTTTTTTTACATTCAACTATTTTCTTGTTCTTTAAAACCTTTTTTTTTCTATTAACTCTTAACTTAAACAGTGGTTGCTTGCAGCCTTGTTGAGATTAAATTTATTTTAATAAAAAAAGTAAATAAACTAGTTTGAAATAATAAAATACCTGAATAGTATTATCTGCAGTCTCAAATATGATGTTGTCGCGTTCTACTTTATATACATCTCCAAAACCATCCTCTATGACATAAGTGGAATTCAACAACCTTCGAACAATACCTAAAAGTCATTGAAATCATGAATACCTTTTTAAAATCAGAAATCAAAAAACTAAAACAGTCTATAATTCTAAAAAAATGTGGAATTTAAAATTCTGAGGTTCTCAATTACGCTCATCAATGCAACACACATGTAAACACAGATGCAAACAATCCAAAACAAAAATAAAGAAAAAAAAAAAATGAAAATGCTCAGAACTCTAAAACATACCTTTTTATCTCTTTTTTTTTTTTTAATTCATCTTAGGAAAAAAAAATTGAAATAACCTTATATAAAATATGTCAAACCACATCTGGAGTTCGGTATACAAGCATGTAACTCCTACCTGTTAGCTATGTAAGAAAATTGAAAAGACACAACAAAACAACACAAAAATTCCTCAAACTCTTCTCTATTAAACTCTTGAAGACAGATGTAAAATATGCAACCTTATACAACAGTATAAGCTTGTCTACAAGCACCTGGAATCATCAGGTTCAAGTAGCTACAAGTAAAGCACAAAGAATCTTATGTTTAATAAGAAAAAGCTTTACTTATCTTAACACTGAAATGGTAAGACAACTATACACATCACTGGTTAGACCACACTTGGAATTCGCAGCTCCAGTGTGGAGTCCAAGTAATAAAAACAATATCAATGACCTAGAAAAAATTCAAAGACGAACAACAATGCTAGCCCCAGATTGACAAAGTTGGGCCTCACAACTCTGGAAACAAGACGTATAAGAGGAGATCTCATTGCTTTTTTCAAATTAACAACTGGGATTGATAAGATATTGTGGTATAAAGAGCCTAATAAAGCTTCTTCCCAGAGACTTCAAGGTCATCCAATGAAATTTGAAAGAGAATTTGCAAAAACAACACCGAGACAATTTTTTTACGAACAGAGTGATACCTCATTGGGATGCTTTACCTGAAAAAGTGGTTTCTTCAATGACAGTAAATTCTTTTAAAGCTAGACTAGATAAACATTTGTTAACGGCTGTTAAAGTATAAATTTTAAACTTTATGCTCCGCGACAATCGTCGTTACAGCAGTTTGTATTACTATTACTATATACCTTTTAGAAAAGCACCTTTGCACTATAACACCCAGAGCTGGAGATCCCACTAGATTTTATTGCAAGATTGTCAGGAACTGCAAATTCAAGCATGACATTTTCATCAATGTAGTCAATGACTGGAATGCTTTACCTTTGTTGTTGAAGCAATATAAGTTGACAAATTTAAGCAACTACTGGATCATTAATCATCATAGTTGTTGCAATTCATCACTTACCGTAAAGACAACACAAAAGTAAAAAGATGGGTATAAATACTCTTATGCAAAAAAATGTGACATGACAAAAGCATACACAAAATTCTATATAAGCAATGCTGTCATAGTTAAGAAAAAAAATAAAAATATGCCAAAAAATGTAAATATATTTTAATAAAAAAAATCAGAAAACAAAATTAAATACCTTTATAATACAATCCATCATTTTTAAATCTTCCCAGAACCTCTTTACCTATAGCAAGGGGTGAAGAAATGCTACTTATTTGAACAACTGGTCCAGATTCTAATGGAGTACGAGCTGTAAAAGATAATAACTTTGGTAAAAGTTGGTAACTATGACAAAAAAAGAATAATTCTTAATTGCTCTGATGCAAACAATAGAATTTTTCTCATACATATAATAAAACATCTGTTGCAAGCAATAAAACTTCTCTTCTGCAGGCAATCAATCTCTATTTCCTGCAGGTAATAAATTAATTGTACGCAGGTAATTAAATTAATTTTAGGTAGGCAAACATTTCCCTATAGCTATTAGCAGAGAAGGTTAAGTTGCAAGTGTTACATTTTACACAACTAAAAAGTTAGTAAACTTTTAACTTCAATCCAAAAATTCTGATTCTATATAATAGTTTTAATTCAATATTTTTAAAATCTTATATTCCAATTTCTGCTTTCACATTACTTTTCATTTTCTGCTTTTATTTACGCTGCTGCTTTCCAATATGCAGCATTGTTTTTTTCTATTTATTAGTTATTTATAATGCAACATAAAAAAATAATATGTTTAGATATTAATATTTTATGTTGCATTTTAAAAGATTTAAAGTTAAGATATTTATTTGCCATAGTTTTTAATATACATTATAGTGGACTTTAAAATTTGTATTTGTTAAAATTCTCATAATAATATGAAGCATACTAATGAACTTTTATCTATAATAAAATTTTGTTTTCTAAAGAAAAGATTTCATAAAATCTTATGAACAATTGGCAACAATTAAAATAAAATCTTTATGAACAATTGGCAACAATTTCAGGTCTTTCAAGAAAATCATATTTTAATTATACTATATATATTTGAAAGTGTTTTAATTTTTATTTTATTTTAAACTTCATTTAGTTTTCACGATAGTTTCGTCAAACATCACTGTAAACTGATTATATATGGCAGCACTGGCGCCAGCAGCATTATATATGGCAGCACTGGCGCCAGCAGCATTATATAGTAAATTGAATTGATAGCAGCACATCATAGAAATAATCAGAATACAAGCTAATAATATGTTAAATTTAAAATCTCATATTCTAATTTCTGCTTTCACATTACTTTTCATTTTCTGCTTTTATTTTCTTGGCTGCTTTCCAATATACAGCATTGTTTTGTTTCTATTTATTAATTATTTATAATGCAACATAAAAAAATAATATGTTTAGATATTAGTTTTTTATGTTGCATTTTAAAAGATTTAAAGTTAAGATTTTTTTATGCTGGATTTTAAAAGACTTAAAGTTAAGAAAAAATGAACATCAAGTTTCAAATGACTTCATGATCTCCAAGATATTGGTTTCCCAAATATTTTATTTTACTGTTTAGTGTCAGAATTAACTTTTTCCTATAGCTTTTCCAGGATTATTCACACCACTTTAAAAACTATTATGATTTATTGACATTAAATCAGGCCCAGCCCCAACTCTTACCTTAACTTTTATATATGTAAATTCTATTATTTTTGTAGGTAATCAATTTATGCTTTGCAGGCAACAGAATTTATATTTAGCAAAATTTTTTTCTCTGTTATAAAAAAACTTCACACAAAAAACTTACACACAAATAATCCAGAATCTCCTTGAGCTAATAATACTGCTTCTGACAAAGGGTGTACAAGAACTTTTAGTTCAGATGAAAGATTATCTTTTTCATTAGTATGTTGTTTTTCTGAAGAGCTAATAATGTTATTGGTGTTATATCTTAATTTAAAAGAAAATAAAAACTTTTGACTTAAAAACTAAAAAAAAGGTACACTATAAAAATTATAATTATTCCATTTAAACTTCAAAAAAATAAATTAAAAAAATAAATGTACTATACATATCATGTTTTATTTCTGATCTTGAATTAAGTACATCTGATGGTGTGCTTGACCAAGGAATATCTTTTAATAAAAAGTCATCTGTGACATCATCTTTGGATTCATAACTTAAAAGCGGAGAAATATCATTGGAAGATTCTTTTTTTTCATTAACTTCTTGACTTTCAGATATTTCTTTGTTTTGCTGAACAAGTTGATGTTGTTGATTCTCCAAAATTTGTTTAATTAGTTGTTCATGCTGATAAAGTAGTTCTTTTGTTGACTGAAGATATTCATTACTTGAATATTCCTGTAAATATATATATATATATATATATATATATATATATATATATATATATATATATATATATATATATATATATATATATATATATATATATATACATATATATATATATATATATACATATATATATATATATATATATATATTTATATATATATATATATACATATATATATACATATATATATAAATATATATATATATATATATATATATATATATATATATATATATATATATATATATATATATATATATATATATATATATATATATATATATATATATATATATATATATATATATACATATATATACATATATATATATATATATATATATATATATATATATATATATATATATATATATATATATATATATATATGTATATATATATCATTTCTATGTTTTATAGTACCCCTTTGTGTCAAATATTTTTTGCCGAACTCTAATAAATTGAGGTCGGCTATTTATTGCCAACCTTAACTTCCCCAATTCCGAGGGTTCATATATATATATATATATATATATATATATATATATATATATATATATATATATATATATATATATATATATATATATATATATATATATATATATATATATATATATATATACACACATACAAGGGTGCTCTGAAAAACTTCCAACCTCAATGTGAAGATAGCAGCATTTTTGATTTAAAGCCTCACCAAAGTTTCAGCCATTCCAGATGCACAATTGTTATGTAACAGTCGTTAGAGTGAGTCGATGTGAGTGTTTTTGTGAAAATAATCAAACTGAGTACCAAGCTGTCATTAAATATTTGTTTTTAAAAGGTAATGTGACTACGCAAAAGATGAATTGAACTCTGTGTATGGGGACTCAGCAGCATCATTTACCACTGCAATTTTATGCAGCTGAATTTAAATGTGGCTATAAGAGTCTAAGAGATAATGTTAGTTTAGGACATCAAAAAACTGCTACTAACAATGATAAAATTGCAAAAGATCACCAAATAGTATTAGACAACTGCCGAATTAAAGTGAGAGAGATAGCAGAGATTATGAACATGTCAAAAAACATTTTTTTTTTACATATTAAATCAATATTGTTAAGGCGCAACAAATCTGAGTTTTGGAGTCAATTAATTATGGTAGATGAAAATTAGATACAGCATTATAGGCCCAAAATAAAAATATATTCCAAACAGTGGATTCCACAGAAGGAACAGGTTCCAAAAAAAGAAGTCTTTTTTGGCTGGAAATATGATGGCGACTGTTTTTTGGGATAGTTATGGAGTTATTTTAATCAATTGTCTTCAAAAAAGTAGAACTTGCAGAAAAAGAAACTCTTGTTTCACCAAGACAATGCACTGCCTTGGAATGAAGAGACAATAACCTACATAACATTGTGAATAAAGAGACAATAACCTACATAGGTCATTGTCTCTTCATTCACAATGCACTGCCATGTGAATGAAGAGACAATAACCTACATAAACAATTATTTTGCAGAGAAAAATGTCAAGTACTAGCAGGAGAAGTGTGTAGAGTTGCTAGGAGACTGCTGAACAATAAAAATCTCAGACTTAACGAATGTTCAACTAAAGCGAATTCCAGTTAAGTGGATATTAGTTCCAGTTAAGATGATTAAGATGATTAAGATGATTAAGATGACTAAGATGATTTTTCTTTAATCATTGCTAAAGTATATACATTAAATTTACAACCATTATACCTTTATGTTTCAATGAAAGAAGTTTTTGTATTCATGCATTTGTATTCAGTCAAAAGTTCAAAAAAGTATAGACACAATGACTTAGTTATTGTTTAGTTATAAAATTGCATCAAAAAGGTAGCGGTCTTTTATTTAAAAATTCAATTGTGAAAGTATCTTTTATTTCCAAACAAAAAGTTCGAGTTATCCAAAGAAATTTGCTGAAAGGGGACAAAAAAATGGTTCGACTTAAAGAAGTTTGAGTTATCCAAGGTTTAACTTAAGTTGAAACTTGGAAACTCCAAAGTCGAGTTATCCAAAGTTAAACTTAAAACAGAGAGTTTTAATAGTAATCAATTAGACGATTTTAAGGGACCAAACAAAACAGTTTGAGATAATAAAAGTTTGAGTATATATATATATTATATATATATATATATATATATATATATATATATATATATATATATATATATATATATATATATATATATATATATATATATATAAACTGTACAGTGTAGAATTTATATACAAACCTTGTAGCAAGAAATGTTGGTGTACTATTGGTCTGATATTAGCATCAATATTAGTGTAAATATTGGCAGTATATTTTATGCCAATATCTATTGGCATAATATTTAAATGTCAATACTGACCAGTCTTATCCGATATAAACAATAACAAATACTACATGCTACTAGAACCTAACTCACTAAAACTAATAAAACTTAATAAATTTAATTTGAAAATTATTTCACTTTTTTATTTTGAAGTTCATCATATTGCATTTGTAATTGCTTTTGTAATAGAAGTTCTTGCTGCTTTATATCATCAGATATTTGCAACTGGAACTGTTTTTGTAAATCTGTTTGATGTGCAATTTTTTCACATAAAAATTCTTCTATTTTTTGAAGTGTGTTTGCTTGCTCTGATAACTCTTGAAACTTTAAATCATACTTCATTTCAATATATTTTTGATGTTCATTTATTTTTTGCTGAAGTTCTTCAAGTAATTGTACACTGATGATTTTGTTTTTTATTGAAGTGGAATCGTCATTTATATCTGTTAAAATATCATTTTTTAGATCTCGGGATTTATCATTTTCCAATAATTCATTTTCATTTAGTTTGTCTGTTTGCTCACTCTGACTCCCAAAAAAATCGTCTTCATTTAACGATAAATTTAATTTGTTTTCAAAATTTTCTTTTGTCAAATCTGTATTGTTTTCATAACTTTCTTTTGTCAAATCATTTAACAAATTTGTATTGTTTTCATAACTTTCTTTTGTCAAGTCATTAGTTAATTCTAACTTTTTAATTGTATCATCCATGTCATACTCTGAATGAATAGAAACAACATCATATACATCTTGTTCCTTATCTTCTGAAACAACACTATTAGTTTCAGCATTGCGATAATCTTCAGATTTTCCAGATGTTACAGA
The DNA here is from genome assembly GCF_022113875.1 of Hydra vulgaris. NCBI lineage: Eukaryota > Metazoa > Cnidaria > Hydrozoa > Anthoathecata > Hydridae > Hydra > Hydra vulgaris. The sequence goes on from NC_061157.1 coordinate 62,674,702, forward strand.
ACTTTCATCCGATAATGATTGAGTTTCTAGAAAATTATGTTTAAAATATTAATAAATATTTTATAATAATGTTTTATTAAATGTTTAAATAAAACTTATAAAATGTTACAAAAACAAATCATTTTCAAATAATAGACCTTTTTCTTGAAAATCTTTCAATCTAAATTCAAAAATTAAATGCATTTAAAGAAGAAAAATCATTAAACACTGATCTAATTTAAAAATTATTATTATTATAATAATTAACATCAATTAAACAAACTTATAATATATATAGGTAATAAATATTAATAATATTAATAATATTGTTAGTATTATTATTAGTAGTAATAATAATAATAATATTAGTAGTATCATTCTTTTTGGAGTAATAATAAATTAATTGTATATTAAATACATTTAAAATATTCTAAACACATGTAAATTATGTTAAAAATATTTTAAACATGCATGTAAATGTATAGTAAACAAATGTTTAAAACATTCAAAATATTAAAACATCCAAAATAACATAACATGTTTAAGACATTCAAAACATATGCACACTATATTTTTATTTTTTGAAAACATAAAAAGTGTGAAAATAAAATCATCTAATCAGTATTTTAATTCACAAATATGAATTAAAGAGTTTCAATTCATATTTTTACAATCTCAACTATAACACCATGACAATTAAAGAGGCTATGAAACTAATGACATGAATATATATGAATATCAAACCTGAACTCATTTTGAGATGATATCACAGCCTCTTGAATGAACCGAACTGTTTGCACAAATCTTGCTCGACTGATTTTTGACATATCTTTGCGTAATAAAGTTATCTATTCAAAAAAAAAAAAAAAATGTTAGATAAAACAATAAAATACTTATTTTTTAATGAAAAAATAAAATTGACCAAAAAATATCTATATTTATAAAACGATAATTTAGCAGTTTTTAAAAGTGAAATGCTTCATGCGTAACATTTTTTTAAAAAGAAATGCTTCATGTCTAACATGTTTACATTTTAAAGAAATGCTCCGTGTTTAACATGTTATTTTTTAAAGAAATGCTCCATGTTTAACATGTTTTTTTTAAAGAATTAAAAAAATGTTTAAATTTAAAAGAAATGCACAAAGATATTTCAATAAGAAAAAATTTTAAAACATGTTAAATTAAAAAATACTTTTACTTAAAAAACAATATACTTTCATTCCATTATACAAAACAACAGTATGAAAGTTTAGAGAGGAATTAGCTTGAACAGGTGTTACTTGAACGATACCAGGTTTGTAGCAATCATCTTCTCCATTAAGACTTTCATGTGATTGACACCTTGCAAGTACATGATCGCCTATCTAATAAATATTTATTTTAGTTTATTCTTCAAACATTTAAAAGTAAAAGACAAATTAAATCTCACTACATACCACTTTACAACAAAGAATTAGGTTAAAAAATTATAACTCGGTTATACTTTTATTTCAGAAATTAGAAATTAAATTTTGAAATTAATTAGAATTAGGAAAATTAATAAAATAATTAATATAGCTCAAGAGAATAAATGTGTATATTTATATAAAAAAGTTTATTATTTATGATAATAAGCACATTTGTTAATATATTTCTTGAAATCATTCATTATGCATTTCTGCACTAATCAACAACTTGATTAGTGCAGAATTTTTTTTTGACCTTTTGAAGGGCACAGATTGCAATTTGTTGAATATTTTTTTCTGTATAAAATGTGTGGGACAATAGTCTGGTGAAAAAGAATAAAAAAAGACTATAGCACATACTGTGATTTTTTTACTTATTTAAGGTTGTTTTACCTATTTAAGGTCTTTTGGAACTAAAACTCTGATATCTTTTTTGAGAGTCAAACTGCTCATCATATTGTATTTGATATATAGATTTTCTTTTCATCATATTGTATTTGATATATAGAGATTTTTTTCTGCTACATAATACAGTATTATTCTTATTCTTCAATTACCATATTTTGTTTTCAAAAAATTTTCTATTCAGGCAAGAAGTAATGCTTATCAGCAAATAATCTGTAAAATTTTGATTCAAGCATTTATATAAAATTCTTGATATTCATTTTTTTTTATTACTAATATATTTTATAATAGAAACAATGAAGATCTAGGGACCCATTAAAAATAATATTGTAACTCAATGTATGCAATCTTGCTTTTCGTTCATGCGGTCATTAGTTCAAACTCTTCTAAAGTAATGTTTCTAAAAAGTTTTTTTGCTTCTGGACTGTTATTGTATTTGTCATGATTAAATGAAAAATTTGCTTAATCATAGATTAAATAAAGTATTTTAAATGTAAGTATAAAATATTTTGAATATAAATAAATATAAAAATAAAGTAAATAAAAAACATTAAAAACAAAGAATCAACAATTGCCACTAATAAGATACCACCCCACTAACAACAGAATAACCACAAAACAACACAATAACCACAAAAAAAAAAGTGAAATAAAGTACTTCATAATATTACATACTTTAAGCGATGGACATGGTCTTGATCCTCCAACAGATATAACATAACGAACTGATACAATTTGTTCTTCACCATTATCAAAGCATACATTAACAAAACGTGAGTTTAGATACTTCTTAACTAAGGCTAAATAATAATAACCATCAAAATCATTTCGTGCTAATACTCTGTGGTATCTAAACCTCATTGAACCATCTCCAACATCCTATAAAATTATGCAACTAAAAATAATATTTGATAACATGTGGTAATTATATTATAATAATGCCAATGAAATTTTTTTTTCAGAAACCTTTATTACCCTAACCTTCATCTTAGGCTTTACAGAAACTAAATTGTCTTCTTTCTCGTCAATCTTTTCTTTATCCATCTAAACATAGAAAACATATGAGCTTGTGTTTAGAAATCATAAGGTTAACATTATCATTGATGAAATCATTCTGAAATAAACAGTTGTTTCAGTCAAACATCAACTGAGGGTTTGAGCAATTTCGTAAAAAATTTATATAAGTTGTTGCAACAACTTTATCAAATATTTGCCTATATAAACTGTAAATTATACTTTTAGCTATTTTGTATGAAAGCTGTTAATCTAAAGAATAAAATAAACTAAAAAGTGTTAAATCTAGCCAAAAGAGGGCGAACTAAAAAGCAGCAGTGGCGCAGTGGTAGTGCACTTGCCTTTTTTTGTTCAAACCCCACCTCTGGGCAAGTTTTGCAACATCGGTTGGGAAGGAGGCGTGAACTTCCTATTAAATGCTCTTCCGCGGTGCTCTGTGATAAGACCGTAAGGACTTCTTGGGGCACCTTAATCAACTTATAAAAAGACTTATAAAAAGAATTTATTACTGTAAATACCACTTAACTTATGTTATATGGAAAACAAGGTAAAAATTTGCTTCAAATTTTAGATCAGATTTCTGTGAATCAGTTAAGCGGTTTGTATTAGAAACTTTCACAAGATGTTAAGAACTCTATGCCAAAAAAAACTGCTATCACAGTTTAGGAGAGAGAGGGGTTCAGGTATATGTGATCGTTTGTGAAAGGAGGGAAGGGGTTAAAAATTGACAAATATAGGATGACGTGCTTTATGGATGACCCATAATTGCATTTACAAACAATTTTGCTAAAATAAAAATAAGATTCGAACTGATTTTTTATATATTAGGACAAAAGCAAACAATTCTTTTTTTTTTTTTAATGTCTAAATACAAATATTTATATAATTCTTATTTTTTATTTATTTATGTGTATTTATGTCAACTAAAATAAGAATACATAAACAAATAAAAAAGCAATAGTTTAAATTTTAATTAACACTAACATTAAAAAATTTTTTCTTCTAAATTCTCCTAATATAAAAAGTTTGGTCAGAACTTTGTCAATACCAAAGCAACATAAGAATTACTTAATAATGTAATTCATTTTGAAAACAAAAACTTAATAAAAAAGCGCCAGAGCTTTAGAAAATGCATGTAGTTTTAACTTACGTTACACAAATTTAAAATAAAAATGTGCTTTAACTAAGCATTCTTATTTAAAATATTAAATGTAAAAATGTAACATTTAATACTCTTTCGCATATATTATTAAAAAACTTAAGTTTTTTGACTAAATTTTAGAAAAACCAAAACTTTATCATGTATTTGTTAACTTACGTTACATGCAAATTGCAAAAGTTCTTTTGTTATTTGCTTAAAATTTATATATGATTTATAAAGTATAAAATTTAACCAATAACAATTTGAACATGTTAGCTCCATTTTCACACTAATTTCATTTCCGATTATGCAAATAAATTTATGGTTAAAATAATATTTTACAATAATACCTTTTTTATCATGCAACAATGAGAAAAACCATTTATCTATCTATCTATCTATCTATCTATCTATCTATCTATATATATATATATATATATATATATATATATATATATATATATATATATATATATATATATATATATATATATATATATATATATATATATATATATATAAATATATATATATATATATATATATATATATATATATATATATATATATATATATATATATATATTCCTCAGAATTAGGGTTGGCATTCAACCTAACTGCAGACCTTAAAGAGATCCCTAACTGCTGAGACAAGTTGTGTTCATATTAAAGAAAATGTTTAAAAAAAACATTTGGGCTAAAAAATTTTTGAATAGAAACTAAATAATGAATGCATACCAACAAAATTAAAATGATCATTTTAGTTAAAGCTCGCCTTCTCCATTTTTTTTTAGTTCTTGGGGTCTGTATAATGTTAGCCGCAAACTGCAGACTTGATAATTTATTCCATGCGTGTTAATTCATAACAGTTTCGGTATATTTATATATACCTCATCGCAATATCTTTTTAAGATAGCATTTTTTTGTTTTTGTTTTTTTAAAGACTTAAGTATTTTTTCTATTACAATCAGAAAATCAAATATTTGTATAATTTTTTACTAAATCACAAAAAAATATTTGTGATTTAGTAAAAAATTATATATATATATATATATATATATATATATATATATATATATATATATATATATATATATATATATATATATATATATATATATATATATATATATATATATATATATATATATATATATATATATATATATATATATATATATATTTATAACTTTTTTTTTATTGGCTTTATTATTACATTTTAGGAGCCAGCCAAAATCTGGTAGCGGCTTTTGAGTATGCTTTACAATTTATCTTGTTTTGTACATAAATTTCCATTCTAGACACATAGAATTTGTTTGTTCTAAAAGTTCAATTAATTATCTACACAATCAAGAAAAAATAAGAGCTATATTATGTAATAATAAAAAAGTTATATTATGTATATTATGTAATATTATGTAATAATAAATTATATATATATTATGTAATAATAAAAAATCATCACAGAGTTAAAAAAATCTTGAATAATCCTTCATAAAAAAAAACTTCTTTAAATTTAGTTATAAAATAAAACAGTGTTAACATTGTAAAACTTAACTTGTAGAAGTGTTAAGTATTAAGTTAGGTAATTATCAAAGTATTTTGTAGAAAAAATATTCTTTTTATTTATTAAACGTTTATTAAACTTGTTTTGAATGTTTTAGTTACTACTTATAAAAACAATTGTTTTAAGCACTTTGCATTTCTTATTGTTTAATGATGCATGTTAAAAACTTTATTATTATGGAATTTTAGTTAATTGTCAATGTTACGCTTATTCAAATGTTATTCAAAAAAATGTGCGGTTGCTACAAAAAGATTTTTGTTCGGCTGGTAGCAAACAAGTTAATAAGATTCTTCATTTTTATATTTATATTGTAACTATTTCTTGTATATTTTAGTACAAATATTTGTTTTAACTTTAATTTAGTTTGATTTGAACGGTTATTTGTTAAATAACTCGTTTAATATTTATTTTCTACTTAGTTCAGTTTATTTTTTATTCAAGCCACTCGTTTTTTATTTAGTTTATACTTTAAATTAATTTATAAGCTTTAGTAAAATTATCCTTTTAGTATCTAATTTATAATTAGTTTTATATTTAGTTTTTTACGTTTTACTGTAAATATTCGTTATATATTAAATTTTTATTTTTATAAATATAATTTTTAATTACATTATAAACTTTTGGGATTTAGTAAAAAGTTATACAATGATTTGGAGATTGTGACAAAATAATAACACTACATTTTGAAAGAAAAAATTTATATGATGACGTCATATACCAAAACTGTTATAAATTAAACACATATGGAATAAATTATCAAGTCTGTAGATTGCGACTAACATTATACAGACTTTGAGAACCAAAAAAAAAAAAAAGGAGACGGGGAATTTTAAATTTAATGGTGTGCATTCATTTATAGTTTTAATCAATAAAATTTAGCCCAAATGTTTTTTTCTTTAATATGAACACAACTTGTTTCAGCAGTTGGGGATCCCTTTAAAGTGTTTTAGGTCGGCAAAAATTGCTAACCTTGTTTCTATATCTTATAGTAAGACCTTTGTATCAAATTTTTTTGATAAAAAAATTTTGAGTAAAGATATTGCTTGAAGAATTCTTAATTTTCAGTTATAAAATTGTATAATTGAAGTAAATATAGACCAAACACCAAATTATTTTATTACAAAAACACACATAGGCAGATCAAAGTTTATTACAGTGTCTAAGAATTTTTAAGATTTTTCTTTGAAGGAATGTTTTAACTTTCCAAGCAACCTTTCACACACCTTGATTGCATAGTTAATGTTTAATGGAAAATATCAAAGTGTCTTTCCAAACACTCAAAGCAATTAATGTCTTTCCATTCAAAGCAATTACCAGTTAATGTCTATTTTAACTTTTTTATATTGTCAAAATTTCTTTTGCAAGAAATTGCTTGGCCCAGTGATTGACAGTAAAATTGTAGGCCTCTATTACTAATGTTATTTTTGTCTAGGTCGAAAGCATATATTTCAAGCAATAAATAGCCTTGAATTCCACCATGCATTTAAAATAGTTCCTGGTTTAGAAAAATGAATTACAAGTAAAATTCATTGTGTTTCAATAAGACTTGTATCCATTACATAACAAATCCATATAATCCTTTCTTGACATATTTCTTACTTTTAATAACTGGCCTGTTAGGCATGTATTTTTCTGTTAAAACATGGAAATTACTTGTTAACTCATTAATGAACTAGTAATTAATATTAGGCAAAGTTAAAAAGGAATCAAACTTTGAGTTCATAAAATGCTTAAGAATCAGTTCAAAACATAAAATTAAAAAAGATGAAACACTAAACCTGGAATAATTTTTGTCAAATGAACAATTAACTATAATTTATTTCAAGTTCTTTTTTTTAAGTGGCAAATCTCACAGATGGTTTGTAATAGGCTCTGTCACAATACTGAATTGATTTTTGCGCCCATTCGAAAATTTCTGAAGTCCATAAAAGAATTTGTCTTTCAGACTTTTAAACTTAGCATTTTAGGGCATTAAGTCAAATAATTTATTCTAGCTATATATAATACTTGCCTTCTTATTTGTACTTTGTGTTGTTGACAAACTTCAATTGATATTTCTTTAATAACATCATTTAGGAATTTAACCGAAAACACTTGATCTAGGAATTTTACCGAATTCTATGAGAAAATAACATCACTTGATCTAAGAATATTACCCAATTCTAAAAGAAAATGATATCTTCTTTATATCTGCTTTGTCTGACATAGTTTTGAAAAACCCATTAGTGGCTTCTCAATTAAATTTCTACATATACAATTTCTTGGCATTGAAATATTGGCCGTGCAATCAATTTCTATAATTAAATTATTCTCTGATATCATATGCATCTAAAAAAAACAGCTTATATTTAAATATATACAATATATAATAGTTAAACAATATGAGTTATTTAAACAATTGTTCAAACTTTTGACAATACTTTAAGATGGATTTGCGCAGAGGGTTTTTTGCATTTTAATAGTTTTGTTTTTATAAATTTGTGCGTTTTAGGTCATTGCTCCACCAATAGTTATATATTTATACTTAGTATATATTATATATACGTGTGTGTATATACATACACTTATATAGTGTATATATATATATATATATATATATATATATATATATATATATATATATATATATATATATATATATATATATATATATATATATATATATATATATATATATATATATATATATATATATATTAGTAGAAAATCACTTAACAAATCTTTTTTTTCATTTTACACTGTGTTTCATCAATAGACTCATCAGAAACTTTATTGATGAAACACAGTGTAAAATGAAAGTGATTTTCTACTAATTAATAATTGCTCTATTCTTTTAAGAACATTGAGCACTATATTTTGTAGAATACATTTTTAAAATTGTTCAAACATATATATATATATATATATATATATATATATATATATATATATATATATATATATATATATATATATATATATATATATATATATATATATATACATATATACATATATATATATATATATATATATATATATATATATATATATGCAAATAAAAAAACAACCAAACAATGGTACACATACTTGTTTTATAAATTCTTTAAGATCGGTAGATTGTTTTAAGAATACATGACCTCTTTCTAGTTCAGCTTCTAACAAATTCAAGTCTTTTTGAATCTTTTCAGGTAACTCATTTTCATTATAGGATTGGAATAACATTTCTTTACATTCAGAGTACTCATAAACTTTTTCTACATTCATCCTACATTTACATATTATAACAGCAATAATTAGAAAAATAAATAATATCATAAGTATTAACAACAAATAATAAAGTAAATAAAATAATAAAAAATAAACTAATAACAAAAATTCTTATCATATAGAAAAAATTTGTATTATACAGTTTTATTTAAACTTCAGTTTAAAGTATTTTGTTACTAAAACTGTCAAATTATTTCACTAATTTATTATTTAACTAAAATTTTTAAATATACTTCTTATTAAACTTATTTTTTTCTGCTCTTTAATATTGCATTTAACTGCTCTTTAATAACGCATGAAATATTTAAACTATTTTAATTAGCAGCTAAGATTAAAAAGCAATATTGTATTTTATTTTTGTGGACAAGCCTTGTTAAACTATTTGTTAATAACATTTTTTATGAAAATTTTTACAAAATAAAAAATAAATTATTTTGCTTTTCTATAGTTAATTCTTTTTAGACATACATTATTATAAAATTCGATGAGTCAACTTTGTTTTTTTTTTCTTTTTTGTATTTTTAGTATTTTTAACATCTTCAGTTGGTGTTATATGGTTTATTTAATTTTCAGATTAAATAGTTCAAATTAAAAAGTTTAATTAAATATTTTTCAATATATTCAATTTTTAAAATTTCATTAAAATACATTAAAAAAAGTTAATTATACATAAAAGAATTGAATATACGGATTAATTAACAATATACAGATGCATATTAATGATATATAGAGATGGCGTATGAGATGTATAATAGATAATATATAAAGATGGTATACAGAGATATATGACAGATGAATTATAAAAATGATGTACAGAGATAAATGATAGA
>NC_061157.1:62689331-62711831 GCF_022113875.1 Hydra vulgaris
GACATTTCTTCAGTTAAATACCAAAGATGCCGATTAAATGTTTCCAGGGCAGCAACAGCAACATCATTGTCAATTTTTTTATAAATAAGCATTTCTTTGTAGAATTCCAGGTCATTAAATGGAGCATCGACTGTGCTTGTGCACGTAAGCCATATTTTCACATAAAATAGTAAAGTAAATTTACAAAACCTTGACAATTTCTCTATAAAACTTTCTTCATACTCTGCCAGGTCAGCAAAAGCAAACATCTTTGATGTGTACAAGATTGTACACATCCATCTAGCATGATGGAAGGCTCCAGGTTTGTGCCACTGTATATTTATTTGTTTTGGATTGAGTAATTGCAAAGCAAGTTGACAACATTCTTGATAATCATCTCTTAATATTTTTCGAGATTTCCGGTTAAGTAAACCAGACAAAAAAATTATTACTTCTGCTTTTTTGGTCTTTAATACTGGTTCTTCGATCTTTATTTTTCTAAAAGTAGTATCTGAAGTTAATGAAAGCTTAGGCCATACCTCATTTTTAAAGTGTCTAAATGGCTCATAATTTGGAGATCTGCATTCTCCAAAAACTTTGAAGTAAACAGATGACAAAACTCTTTCAAAAATATGGTGTCGGCAGGCGCACCAAAGTAACTTTTTGTTAAAGTGTTCTTCAATTAACTTTGCAGAACCATTTATCCAACCTGAATTTGATGGAGTTGTGTCAAAAATCATTGCCACAAGTGTTTTTTCCAGTTTCCATGTCTTTACAGCATCTATGGTAGCTGTTGCCTGACTTCGCCCAGTTGTATCAGGAATCCTGGATACACACAACAATTTCCCTTCAGGTGCACTTGGTTTTCCTGTTACAACAATAGCCAAACGTTCCACTTTACCATCGACCTCAGATACCAGCTTTGAATCCCAGTGAATGGAAGAGTACATGGGTGAAATGAATGTTTTCTTAAGATCATTTGAAACTTGCTGTCGAATTTTATTACCTGATCTGTACGCTGTGCTTTTTGAGATAGATATTTCATCTAAATTGTGACCTAATGCTTCAGCTACAGCTAAAATGATTCCAGATCTTTCTCTGTTGGATAGATTCAACCTATCAGCCATTAAGAAAACTTTAGGGTTTTCTAATATCTTGATTTTTTTTTTCTGTCTAGCAATAGTACTTTCTTCATTTTTATTATGAGTTTTGCCTTCATTATCAAATGCTGCCAATACATTGAAGCTTTTTTCTTTTATGTTTTCTTTTCTAGATTTCTCTTTTTCAATAGCCTTGATTTTATTTTTCTCTTTTTCCTCCATTCTTTTCACTTTCATAGCATAACTCTTGTCTAATGGGCCCAAAAATTGCTTTTTTAAGTGACGTTGATCTGAGAGAAAGTCTATATCTGAGATCTGACTATTGATACTACGCAAGGTATCTTTTCTTATCAAATTTTCGGCATTTGATGCTGCAATATCAAACAATAATGATAGTTTATTAGTAAAACTCAGAAGTTGAGCTGCATAACATTTTTTTTTTGCATTTTTAATCAAGTTCTCTCTAAGATGAATCAGATGTAGTATCATTCTGACAATATCTTTCTTCTGTTTTATTGGAATTCCTGCCATTTTCCAAAAAACATAAACTTTTTCCCAAACTACAGATGCAACTTCTTTTTTACCAGTTAATTTCAATTCAAATCTTGTAAGATAAAGATAATGGCGTACAACATCTCCATTTGTTGGTAGCTGACTATACATCTTTGCTTCAAGGGTAGGTAATAATTTACCAACAATATTATCAAACTTCTCATCATTTTTCCTCAATTTACTATTTCTCATAACTGATCAAATATTTTTTATATATGCTATTATATCTATAGATAAAAAAGTAGCTATAAATTATAAAATTATTTGAATAATGTATGTAACATTAATATTCATCATAAAAAATTTTCTCATCTCAAGCATTGAATAATAATATTTAATAATTTTTGAGAATCGTTGAATTGAAACAAATTATATTTACTAATATTAGCTATGATACATAGTTTAGAATTATAATAGTGATCAATATTGATACAAAACATATTTAATACATTTATATATTTAGCCTAAAATCAGTTTAAAAGTGAATAATTTTGAAAAAGTGGGCGGCAGAGGGGGTAAAAACTTTAAAAGAAGGGCGGGGGGGTCAAGCTTCAAAATTTTTCAAAAATCTTCTTATTTTCACTTTTAACGGACAAAACTACACACAAAACTAAAGGAAAAAAAAAATTTTTTTTTTTTGGGACACCCTAATATATATATATATATATATATATATATATATATATATATATATATATATATATATATATATATATATATATACATATACATAGAGATGTAAGTCGTTTTTTTGGTTCTTGTTTTTTTGGCAAAAAAAACCAAGGACTTCGTTTTTTGTTTTTTTTGTTTTTTTTGCCTTAAAAACTACTCTTTTTGCATTTTAAACACTGAAATGGTTTTAAAATTTATTTTTGGTGATATTTATTAAATACTTGTTTTAATACTTCCATTTACCATATTTTTTTTTTAAAATAATTTTTAATAATAATTCTTATAAGTAAAGACAAAGAAGTAAATTTTTATAAGTAAAGGCTATGAATTGTATCTTTTTTAATATTGAACTGTTTTAAGAATTTATTATATGAATGAAATAACACTGCATCGCAAAATAAGTCAGATCTGGGAATTTTGGTGTGGGTGTGAGGGGGAATCGAGGCTTGTTAAAAATTTAGTTTATTTTGTATCACATTTTTGCCTACTAAAAAAAAATTAAAAAAATTTAAAGATATTTTATAAATTTATGGATTCTGGTGCGGGGTGGTAGGTTCATACCTCTCATTTCCCCTGGATCTGTCACTGGTTTTAAAATTACAAAATTTATTTTCAACTTCTTCAACTTATGTTCATTAAATTTTTCATTAATCCATAATTTTTTTTTGAATAATAATAAATGTATTATTTAATGGAATGAATCAGAATTATCTAAATAAATATTTTAATTATATGAAAGAAATATATTTATTATATAAAACACTGCTTTGCAAAATAAAAAAAGGTAATCATTTTCGTGTTTAATATAAGGAAAATAAATAATTTTTTAGAGGCAAAAATCTTGAAATTTAAAAAAAAAAATAACTGTTTAGCCATTTTCCTAATCAAAAAGACAAATATTTTTATACCACTTTGGCTAAACACTCTGTTTACACAAAATTAGTAAACAAATATATCATAAGAGTTTAAAAAAAATCCAAAAAAACCTACACCCAAACCAAAAAAACGCCAAAAAAACCAAAAAAACGCCAAAAAAACCCAAAAAAAACGTCTTTTTGGGTGAAAAAAACGCAACAGCAAAAAAAACGCGTTTTTTTGCAACACTACATATACATATATGTGTGTTATACACACAATTATTTATATATATATATATATATATATATATATATATATATATATATATATATATATATATATATATATATTTATGCATGTGTGTATTTATGTATGTATATATATATATATATATATATATATATATATATATATATATATATATATATATATATATATATATATATATATATATATATATATATATATTTATTTACATATTTGTTTATATATATATACAGGGTTTGGACAAATTAATATTAGCACCAAATATCATTGCAACCTGATTTTCAATTGTCAGTAAAAGGGTTAAAGATTTTTATATTTTGATTTATTTTGATTCATTTCTGCTGCTGGTTGTCTTTATTTCTAATAAATATATTTATTTTTAGATATAATTATACTTAACTAGATAAAACCATTAGACATGGCAGACCTATCAGATTTCCAGAGGTTAAATTGTTGATACCCATATGACAGGTAAAAGCGTGATTGAAACAAATGCTTCATTTTTCAAGAGCTATAGTGTCCAAGTAACAATGACCGCATGAAATGAGCGCCTACAAGCTACATTGATCGCATATAATGACAATACTACAATGACCGCTAAAATGACTGCATACGATGATATTATGACTGCATACAATGATTACATATAATGACCCAAATGTTTCATAATCCTATTAATATTATTTAGATTTAAATTTAAACACAAAAAGAATGAAGGATTGGCTTGTTAAGGTGTTGGTTATTAGGCCATTAATTACTAAATTGTATTGGTCAATAATTGTTAAGGTTATAAAAACATACCATGGTCTACTAAAGTGACAAGCCAAATAAACATACGGCTTTTAAAAAAAACTGTAGATGTTTTCTCTTTATTGGAACATTCGTTTTCTTTAATAAATTAATGAGTTTTATATAAGTCATAAATTAAACCTCCAAAATGAAAAAATTGTTTATTAAATGCAAACCACATATCATTAGATATAATATAGTAAAAACTCATTTTTTATTGTGCAAAAAACTCTAAAATCTTTATAATAAAATAACTTTTCAAAATAAAACAATTACTTAAAAAAATATATATTCCACATTTAAGATAATTTTAATATTTTCATTTTGTGTTCCTTGGAAGATCACGGGGAATAAAGATGGGAATAGTTAAAAAATATATTTTATAATATATTATAAAATACCCAATGGCAAATATTAGGCAAACTTAAACAACCACAGTTAATCTCTCTGACATATTCTCCTAACTGGTCGAAACAATGATGTATCTTCAACTGGAAGATATTCCCTACTGACATAGGTAGCAATGTAAACTAAAGATATTTTTATTTCTTTAGACAAATTGCTTTTCATTAACTTGGAAATTATAAAACACATTGATCAAAATATCATCTTGCATTACATAATTACATTTGTCATACAAATGGCTTGATAAAATTTCTAAATCATTAGCAGCGATACCAATATTCAGACATAGTTTTGTTTTTTTAATATCAACCTTTTGTAATATTTGCAGAAAATTTTTAAAATAGGTACTAACTGATTCTTGCCAAAGTTTTCCAAATGCTTTCTCAATAGGGTCACTAGTAAAATGTCGAAGGTAAACATTCTTATGACTTGTAGTTAGTAAATGTTTTACTAGATCAACCATGTATGAGAAAAAGCACAAGAATTATTTATAGTTAAATTTTTTAGTCTGACTTTGTTTTTCAGGAGCCATTTTTCAACCATATCAGCCAAATTTAAAAGAAAGTTCAATCATTTATCATTTTTCGATGGAAAAAAAGCACGATATTTATTTCCGGTACAAATATTTTCATAAAGTCCTTCAACATTAACAAGTTTAAAAAATTTGATAAAAAAAAAAACAACTGTGATGTTGTCATCATTTTTTATAGATGGTTAAGTTTTTAAAGCAGCTACAGCCTCATCACAGAATACTCTTAAACAAGTTGACGCATTTGATGTTCAATTAGTTTAGAATTTTTCATTGGTTTTAGAAACAGTTTCATTAAGTTTAGATAATTTTACAATAGCATCTTTTACAAATTGAAAAAGTTTTTTAGGATTTGACCATTTTGCAGTTCTTGAAATACCTTTGTAAAACATAACGTAATCAAGAGTAAAGAGTCCTTGAAAACAACTCAAATGCCTTGGCAACCATATCAGGAGAATACTTTTTTCCACCAATAAACATTAAGAAGCTAACATCTGTTCAATAGTAATACTTTTCTTGTAATCAACTGATAAAGAATTCAGATAGTGGATTGCAGCAAGGAGATGACTAATACAATCAATAATACTCATATGATTGTAAAAAAAAAGGTTTTATGGTGCACTGAACACCACAGTGATAGCTATAAAAGAATAAACCATTTTTTATTTTTAAAATAAACTTTGGAACACCCAAGTTGTCCAATACATTAGCAGATTAAATAGGTAAAAAGTTTTCATAGATATTTTATATTATTGAGAAAGAAAAAGTTTTTTTTAAACCCAACATTTACTCCACGTGTCACAATAGTAGGCCATAAAATGTATATATTCACCTGTTTATAATTTCATAAAGTGTATATATTCACCTGTTTATAATTTCATAAAGTGTATATATTCAGCTGTTTATAATTTCATATGAGCAACTTAATACACAGAGTATTATTAAAATTTTATAAGAACATCATGATAAGTCAAAATCATATAATTTTACAACTCTCTGAAAAGCAGTAAAAACAAATATTTCAGGAGTGAAAGTTAGTTTAATGTCAAGTCTAGTAAAAGCTCTGGGTAAAAAATATTTTTATTAATCTTACTTCTTAATATTATTCACATTTTCACTTTCATGTTCTAGCCTAAAATAAACAATGAAATTTTTCTTCTATAAAATAAATGCATAATATCAAAGAAGTATTTTTTTAAACAAAATTTTTTTAACAAAAATGAATCTTTACTTTTTCTTTTTTGCTTTTAGACTGTTGTGCTTATTTTCTTGTTTGTCTTCATTTTCATTCATTACTTTCGTTCTCAGTAAAGATGATTTATTGTCAACATACGCAGATACAGGTCTATTTTTCAATTTGTTAGGATCCAGACAGAATTTTCTAAAAAAAATTACTAGCTTAAAAGAAGTTTGAAAAGAGTTTTTTGATCAAATCATTCTAAGAACTTTTTTTACTGTTGTAATTTTTTTAACTATATTATAGGTATGATTATCATAAGAAAAAATTAAAGACAATTACCTAGCAGCATTTTTTTGTTGAACTGCTTTTTGCAATAAATTTGATTTTTCAAGTTCATGTTGGGCTTTTTTTATTTCTTTTTTTATCAGATGCAAATCTTCGCTCTATGAATAATATAAAAAAATTAATCATAAAAATAAAACAATGTTATTATTGATTTATGTAAACAAACTTAAATAGAACTTTGTTTATGTAAATATATTAAGAGTTACTAAATAAAAATGAGTAAGAATATTAAAAAGTGTTGACATGGTGATAATAAATAATTTTATAAAAATACAAAATATTTTATAATAGTGTTGACATGGTGAAATAATTTTATAAAAATACAACTATTTTACAAAATTAGATAACCATTACTTGATTAAGTATTCGCATTAAACAAAAAAATTGCTGATCTTGTTTCTATGTTTTATGGTAACCCCTTTGTGTCTTTTTGTTTAGTTTGAATTTGGTAATTTATTGCTGACCTCAATTCTAAGGGTTTGATACATGTTACACATATACACACTAGGGTGGTTCTAAAAACAACATATTTTTGAAAATGTCTGATGGTACCCCCTAAATGTGTTCTATGTAATAAATTAATACTAAATTTAAAAAAATTATAAATGAAAAATTTTTTTAGGAGTTGCTCAAGACCCTTAAACATCAATCCCTAATATTTTGAAAAAAAAAGTTCTTTAAAGCATATCATGTTGGGTTTCAAAAGAAGTGAAGTATTTTAAAAGTTAACTATTTGGGGAAATCTTTTTCTAACTTAAACCAATCATCAGAACTGCTATACTCTTCTCTATAGAATAGAAAATTATTATTAATTTTTTGTAATTTTTTGTATTTATGAAGATCTTGATATTCAGAAACCACAAACTGTTTGTGATTTCTAGATATTCTGAGTTCTTTAAAACCTTTAATTACAAAGCAATAATCCAAGGTTACCAAGGTTACCATATACCAAGGTTTTTTGGATCTGAAATAAAATCTTTTTTAAAGAAAAATCCTTTGCAACTATTGCAAACCACAATTTGCAACTAACATTAACCGACCTATGTGCATAATAATGTACATTGATATATTTACAAAACAAAGTTATAGTAACTTAATATAGCACCACTGAATGGAATCTTTGGGGTAAAACAGTAAGATCATAATAAAACCTATATAAATTATTGTGCGAACCCTGATAAATTAAAAGGCATCAATTACCATAAAGTTTTCAATAAACAGTACATTACAAACTGAGATAAATGTAGTTTTGATCTGTAGAAAGCAAATTATATTCATTAGTATAATTTAAAAATCCTTTCCAAATAAATATTTTAACTTTGCATGTATACATTTTAAAAATATACAGGAAAAAATATTTTTTAATGCATAATATTTTTTTTAGCATTCATTTATATATATATATATTTTTTCGAAAATAAACAAATTAAATTTTTATATATAATATAGTACTTTTTATATTTAATATAAAAGTAAAAAAAAAAAAAAAAAAAATTAAATATTTGAATTTAAAGGAAATACAACCGTTCGTTAGGTATTATTCCTTTTCATTTTAATAGTTAAATTTAATTTTTGAATGTAAATTTATATTATAGTGAAGAAAATTAATAAATTTCTACAAAAATTTATTAAAAAACTTAAACTAGTAATTAATGTTTTTCCATGGTTAAGAAAAAAAAACATTAAATGAATAAAGATTTATTTACAAAAAAATTACCTGAAATTTCTCACCAATAGAAAACTCATTTTCAAAGAAACAATGATATCTATATATGATATTTAAAAAATATTATTTTTAGCAAAAATTAGTAGAAAAGTGTTACTTATATTTAGAGTGGGTAGCACATAAAGAGGCTATCACATTTCTGTAGACTAATTAATTTAGAGTGGTAAATACAAGTAACATGGGCAGTAATAATACTAGTAGTGTGAATTGTAGCAGTGTCTAATTGATATTGTGGGATGTAATAATGTGCAGTTGGTAGTGCAGGCTGTAGTAGTGTGTGGTTGGTGGTGTAGATTGTAGAATGCGTGGTTGGTAGTGTGGGCTGTAGTAGTATATGATTGGTAGTGTATGCTGTAATATCAGTGTTTACTATTAGTATCAACAATGATCAAATATTATTGACATCATAAAAAAAAGTTCTATAAAACTTTCCTGAGCACTAATAACAGTTAAAAGTATTTTATATGGTAACAATGTAAGTAAGTATACATCAACTATAAGTAAGTATACATCAACTGTAAGCAAGCATACATCAACTAGCAAATTAGATTGTAGCATCTAGATATGTAAGAAATTATGAATACAAAATTATTTAAAACAATTTTTTTTAAATTCATCATTTTTTAAATTCATCATTTGTGTGTGCTTTTTTTTTTAAAAAATTAAAAAAAAATGCACACACAAAATTGTTTAGTTTGTTTAAACACAAAAATTTTTTTTTCAAAACAATATTAATATTGCAATAAAGTTTAATGAAAAAGTGTAGCAAAATGTGTTCTGAACAATACAAAAATGTGTTCTAAGCAATACAAAATGTGTTCCGAGCAATACAAAAAGTGTTCTGAGCAATACAAAAAGTGTTCTGAGCAATACAAAATATGTTCTGAGCAATACAAAATGTGACTGAGCAATACAAAATGTGACTGAGCAATACAAAATGTGACTGAGCAATACAAAAAGTGTTCTGAGAAATACAAAATGTGTTCTGAGCAATACAAAATGTGTTCTGAGCAATACAAAATGTGACTGAGCAATACAAAATGTGACTGAGCAATACAAAATGTGACTGAGCAATACAAAATGTGTTCTGAGCAATACAAAATGTGACTGAGCAATACAAAATGTGACTGAGCAATACAAAATGTGACTGAGCAATACAAAATGTGTTCTGAGCAATACAAAATGTGACTGAGCAATACAAAATGTGACTGAGCAATACAAAATGTGTTCTGAGCAATAGAAAATGTGTTCTGAGCAATACAAAATGTGACTGAGCAATACAAAATGTGACTGAGCAATACAAAATGTGACTGAGCAATACAAAATGTGACTGAGCAATACAAAATGTGACTGAGCAATACAAAATGTGACTGAGCAATACAAAATGTGTTCCGAGCAATACAAAATGTGTTCTGAGCAATACAAAAAGTGTTCTGAGAAATACAAAATGTGACTGAGCAATACAAAATGTGACTGAGCAATACAAAATGTGACTGAGCAATACAAAATGTGTTCTGAGCAATACAAAATGTGACTGAGCAATACAAAATATGTTCTGAGCAATACAAAATGTGACTGAGCAATACAAAATGTGACTGAGCAATACAAAATGTGACTGAGCAATACAAAATGTGTTCTGAGCAATACAAAATGTGACTGAGCAATACAAAATGTGACTGAGCAATACAAAATGTGTTCTGAGCAATAGAAAATGTGTTCTGAGCAATACAAAATGTGACTGAGCAATACAAAATGTGACTGAGCAATACAAAATGTGACTGAGCAATACAAAATGTGTTCTGAGCAATACAAAATGTGACTGAGCAATACAAAAGGTGACTGAGCAATACAAAATGTGACTGAGCAATACAAAATGTGACTGAGCAATACAAAATGTGTCTGAGCAATACAAAATGTGACTGAGCAATACAAAATGTGACTGAGCAATACAAAATGTGACTGAGCAATACAAAATGTGACTGAGCAATACAAAATGTGTTCTGAGCAATACAAAATGTGACTGAGCAATACAAAATGTGACTGAGCAATACAAAATGTGACTGAGCAATACAAAATGTGACTGAGCAATACAAAATGTGACTGAGCAATACAAAATGTGTTCCGAGCAATACAAAATGTGACTGAGCAATACAAAATGTGACTGAGCAATACAAAATGTGTTCTGAGCAATACAAAATATGTTCTGAGAAATACAAAATGTGACTGAGCAATACAAAATGTGACTGAGCAATACAAAATGTGACTGAGCAATACAAAATGTGTTCTGAGCAATACAAAATGTGACTGAGCAATACAAAATGTGACTGAGCAATACAAAATGTGTTCTGAGCAATACAAAATGTGTTCTGAGCAATACAAAATATGTTCTGAGAAATACAAAATGTGACTGAGCAATACAAAATGTGACTGAGCAATACAAAATGTGACTGAGCAATACAAAATGTGTTCTGAGCAATACAAAATGTGACTGAGCAATACAAAATGTGACTGAGCAATACAAAATGTGTTCTGAGCAATACAAAATGTGTTCTGAGCAATACAAAATATGTTCTGAGAAATACAAAATGTGACTGAGCAATACAAAATGTGACTGAGCAATACAAAATGTGACTGAGCAATACAAAATGTGTTCTGAGCAATACAAAATGTGACTGAGCAATACAAAATGTGACTGAGCAATACAAAATGTGTTCTGAGCAATACAAAATGTGACTGAGCAATACAAAATGTGACTGAGCAATACAAAAAGTGTTCTGAGAAATACAAAATGTGTTCTGAGCAATACAAAATGTGTTCTGAGCAATACAAAATGTGACTGAGCAATACAAAATGTGACTGAGCAATACAAAATGTGACTGAGCAATACAAAATGTGACTGAGCAATACAAAATGTGTTCTGAGCAATACAAAATGTGACTGAGCAATACAAAATGTGACTGAGCAATACAAAATGTGACTGAGCAATACAAAATGTGTTCTGAGCAATACAAAATGTGACTGAGCAATACAAAATGTGACTGAGCAATACAAAATGTGACTGAGCAATACAAAATGTGACTGAGCAATACAAAATGTGACTGAGCAATACAAAAAGTGTTCTGAGAAATACAAAATGTGTTCTGAGCAATACAAAATGTGACTGAGCAATACAAAATGTGACTGAGCAATACAAAATGTGACTGAGCAATACAAAATATGTTCTGAGCAATACAAAATGTGACTGAGCAATACAAAATGTGACTGAGCAATACAAAATGTGACTGAGCAATACAAAATGTGACTGAGCAATACAAAATGTGTTCCGAGCAATACAAAATGTGCTCTGAGCAATACAAAATGTGACTGAGCAATACAAAATATGTTCTGAGCAATACAAAATGTGACTGAGCAATACAAAATGTGACTGAGCAATACAAAATGTGACTGAGCAATACAAAATGTGTTCTGAGCAATACAAAATGTGACTGAGCAATACAAAATGTGACTGAGCAATACAAAATATGTTCTGAGCAATACAAAATGTGACTGAGCAATACAAAATGTGACTGAGCAATACAAAATGTGACTGAGCAATACAAAATGTGTTCTGAGCAATACAAAATGTGACTGAGCAATACAAAATGTGACTGAGCAATACAAAATGTGTTCTGAGCAATACAAAATGTGACTGAGCAATACAAAATGTGACTGAGCAATACAAAATGTGACTGAGCAATACAAAATGTGTTCTGAGCAATACAAAATGTGACTGAGCAATACAAAATGTGACTGAGCAATACAAAATGTGTTCTGAGCAATACAAAATGTGACTGAGCAATACAAAATATGTTCTGAGCAATACAAAATGTGACTGAGCAATACAAAATGTGACTGAGCAATACAAAATATGTTCTGAGCAATACAAAATGTGACTGAGCAATACAAAATGTGACTGAGCAATACAAAATATGTTCTGAGCAATACAAAATGTGACTGAGCAATACAAAATGTGACTGAGCAATACAAAATGTGACTGAGCAATACAAAATGTGTTCTGAGCAATACAAAATGTGACTGGGCAATACAAAATGTGACTGAGCAATACAAAATGTGTTCTGAGCAATAGAAAATGTGTTCTGAGCAATACAAAATGTGACTGAGCAATACAAAATGTGACTGAGCAATACAAAATGTGACTGAGCAATACAAAATGTGTTCTGAGCAATACAAAATGTGACTGAGCAATACAAAATATGTTCTGAGCAATACAAAATGTGACTGAGCAATACAAAATGTGACTGAGCAATACAAAATGTGACTGAGCAATACAAAATGTGTTCTGAGCAATACAAAATGTGACTGGGCAATACAAAATGTGACTGAGCAATACAAAATGTGTTCTGAGCAATAGAAAATGTGTTCTGAGCAATACAAAATGTGACTGAGCAATACAAAATGTGACTGAGCAATACAAAATGTGTTCTGAACAATACAAAATGTGACTGGGCAATACAAAATGTGTTCTGAGCAATAGAAAATGTGTTCTGAGCAATACAAAATGTGACTGAGCAATACAAAATGTGACTGAGCAATACAAAATGTGTTCTGAACAATACAAAATGTGACTGGGCAATACAAAATGTGTTTAGTCTAGTCTCTTATATAAAAAAGTTTGTTTAGAATTTTTGTTAATACATAAATATGTATAAAAAATTTACAGTAGTATATTATTTTAAATACTAGTTTAAAACACAACTGATGAGATAATTGTCTTAAATGTTTTTAGAGAAACTATTTCAAAGTTTCAATCACAAAAACTCCATAACTTTGATAAAAGTTTCAATCACAAAAACTCCATAACTTTGATAAAAGTTTCAATCACAAAAACTCCATAACACAAAAAACACAATCACAAAAACTCCAAAAACTTTGATAAAAAAAAATCATAACCCTACTTTTTACATGAAAAATTATTGATGTAGTAATAAAAAAGTTCCTTTTTTTTTAAATATCTTCACCTTAAACATGGCTGCATGCAACCACTACTAGAGTTGGAAGTAGACTGGAAGAGAAAAGATGAAGTTTATAAAGCAAGATAACAATTAACAGATGACTTAAAAGATTACAAATCATAAGAATCAGGAAAGCAAGATAATGGAAGCAAATTCCAAAGAATGAGGCTCGAGGAAAAAACTAGACAAATATGAACTTTTGGAGCACTTAGGAACAGTCACAGTAAAAAGGATGATACTTAATTGAATGATCAGAAAAATGTAAAAGAATTTTAGTGGTAATTTAGTACAAGAGATGCTAACTCTTTAGAGCAAAGCCCATTATAGTATTTATAGAATAGAGAAAGAAATACAACATTACAACGATGTAAAAATGGTTGAAGGTTGGCTGCATGAGCAGTTCCAACTATGATTACAATGCGTTTTTGCACCTTGTCTAAAAGAGAAAAGGACATCATTTGAAGATCTGCTCCAGATATGGCAACAATATTCCATACAAGGACAGATTTGAAATTTATAGAGATAAAAGATAGAATCTGAAATAAGAAAGTGGCAAGCATGATAAAGAGATTGTAATTTTGAAATCAATTTGTTATATGGTTTCCAAGAAAGATCAGAATAGAGTTAATCCTAGAAGATGAAGGGTAGATGATTCATCAACTACATTGCTGATCATAAATAAAGGAAGATCTAAATTGTTGTGATAATGATTAGCTGAAAAAAAAGTTTTATCTGAGTTCACCAGCCACTGAGAGCCCTATGCTTTAGCAGAAGTGAGATCTTTTTCAAGCTCAAATGATCTCTCCAAGCAATCAGAGAATGTTGGAAATGAAAAAAAGTGCTACCTACTGAATAAAATTTTTATGCTACAATTGGTATGAAAGGATTCAATAGTCTTAAAGATGTTACCTTATACACCTTAAGAAGAGAGCTTATGGAGAAGACCAGCATGCCAAACCTTATCAAAGGCTTTAGAAATGTCAAGTGCGATAGCTTTAACCTCTTCACATCTATCTTATGCACCATAAAACCTATCAATTAATACTGTTAACAAACCAGCAGTAGAATGAGTAGATCAAAATCCATATTGATGCTCAGAAAGTAAGTTATATCAGGTAGAATGTGATTACTGGAATTAAGAGACGAGATCGATGAAAAGTTCTTAGCAAAGAATTCAGCTTTGTCTTTAAGTGAGGTAACAAAATCTGAACTATACAAGAGAGAAGGAATAACAGATTTGCTCTTACTATAAACACTGTTCAAGATTCTCTAGTCTCTGGAGCCTAATTTTTGAGATAAAATACAAAATTTTGTGACCTAAGAATAAGAGGGCTTTGAGGTTGTGAATCAAATGTTGATTGACCAATTTTTTAAGTAAGAATATTTTTATGCAACAATTTTATTGACTAAATTTGAAACATAAACAGTTTAATTGATCTAAAAGTTTAAAAAAAAATTGTAATACCTTCCTGAGGTATTTTTTGATAGCTCATAAAGTTTTTAAAAAAATTGTAATACCTTCCTGAGGTTTTTCTTGATAACTCATAAAGAAAACCATTTGCTTGTTCATCATCACAATTATAAGAAATTGAATGTATTGGTATCGATGAATTAATATGATTTAAAATTTCTTCACAAGGCTAAATAAAAATTCAAGAGAAAATTACAACATCAAAAAAGTGCAAAAAAGAAGTCAAATAATATTATTATTAAAAACAAAGAAACGGACAGTTTAAATCATCAAATTTCTTAGACAGTCTCATCAAAGACACAAACTAAACTTAAAACATAAAACTACACAAACTAATATAACTTAAATAAACTATTAACAATTTATTTGTATTCAACATTTTATTTGGATCTCAAGTCTACACACTAAAAAAAATAAGATCATTATTATCACAGGGCTTAGTGATAAGACTTTTTTTTTTTTCTTCTTTAATAAATTAAAAGCTTTTAAATCGTTTTTACAGATCCACTCTTTTCTATTGATTTTTCTATATTTTATGCAAGCAATTGACTGATGTTAACAAAGTTTATCTACCGTCAGATATAAATAAAGATATATGTCTTCTTTAGGCCCCGGCCATGTAAGTATTTATTTATACATTTTGGCATTGTAGCATTATTTAAACGGCAAAATATATACATATACACAAAAAAAATATATACATATACACAAAAAAAATATATACATATACACAAAAAAAATATATACACATACACAAAATATATACATATGCACAAAAAAAAAATAATTATAACATCATTTAATTCTAAAGTTTAAATAGTAACGTTATATAAAACGTTATATTTAGATTTATAATGTTATATTATTAAAATAACGTTATATTTGTATTTTGATGTTATATTTAACATTATACTTAACATGTTTAAATGATGTTATATTTTCAGGAATAAATTATTTAATTTAATCTTGAAATGAGGCCATTTTAACTATTTTAACTAAATGACGTTTCAAGATTATTTAATTTTATTTACCATCAAAATGCATGAATGACATATTTCTGGCAAAAAAAAAAAAAAAAAAAATTAAAACTAGAAATGTACAATTAATGTATAGGAGTGTGTCTATATATATATATATATATATATATATATATATATATATATATATATATATATATATATATATATATATATATATATATATATATATATATATATATATATATATATATATATATATATATATATATATATATATATATATATATATATATATATATATATATATATATATATATATATATATATATATATATATTATGCATATGAGTGTGTATATATATATATATATATATATATATATATATATATATATATATATACATATATACATATATATATGACAAAGAGTAGATTTACTATGAAAGCTGTAAAAGTTACTTGGGGAGTCAAAAATAGTTGTTGCCACATTCAATGATCTAAATGCATTTATGGCAAACAGTAAGTATAGTTGATTTAGTTTATAAATGAAGAAAATAATAATTAATAATACAACTATATACAGAGTATATACATACATACACACACATCTGTGTGTGTATGTATATGTATGTATATGTAGTTGTATGTATGTATATATGTATATATAATAAAAATATTTAGAAATATTGTTTTTTTTAGTATGTTATACTTTTAAGGTTCAAAACTATTCAAATTTAAAATGGCTTGGTTGTGCAGTAAACACTTCAACTTTTCCTGTAGTAATATGTGAGCAATCAAAATAAAAATATTTAGAAATATTGTTTTTTTTAGTATGTTATACTTTTAATGTTCAAAACTATTTAAATTTAAAATGGCTTGGTTGTGCAGTAAACACTTCAACTTTTCCTGTAGCAATAAGTGAGCAATCAAAATATATCTATAGAAACTGAGAGTGGTACAGAGTTAGTTGCAGGCTCATCCAACTGCAATAGACCTCAAATAATCAAAAGAAAGGTTTTATTGTGCTAATCAGGGTTGGCATTAAAAAACCCACCCAAAAAAACCCGCCCAATAAAACCCAAAAAAACCCGCCTAAAAAAACTCAATAAAACCCTGGAAAATCTGGGTTTTATTGGGTTTTTTTAAAGATATTTATTAAGTTTATGAACTATTATAACCAACTTTAACATTATAACTATAATATTATTAACTAAAATAATTATTAACTATTATTATTAACTAAATTATTATTAACTATTATTATTATTAACTAAATTATTATTAACTATTATTATTAACTACTATAACCAACAATAACAGCTATCAGAGCAGGTTTACTATTATTTTAATCATTATTTGGAAATACATTATTCCATTTTTTATTCAAATATTTTTATTGATTGAGATTTTTATTACTTTATGTTATTCACCTCCCAAGTTGAATTTAAATGAGTAGTAGTGACTTGAAGCCAACACAACAGTCGAGGAGGCTACCTTGTTGTGGTTACAATCCTCTCTCAACTCTTACGCGGTAGTGGTGTTGTGGTAGAGTGCTCGCTTCACCGCTTCATAAGTGCGAGGTTCCGAGTTTGATCCCCACTATGTCCCTGGCAGTACCACGCTTAACTCCTTTCTCCGCGCAGCGGCCTTGTTCGTCAAGGTTCGTGTTTCGGAGTTATAGAGTTAAGAGAGGGTTATAACCACAAATAAATAGCCTCCTCACCAGTAGTGGCTTTAACTCTTTAACTCCTAAACACGAATCTTTATAAACAAGGCCGCTGCGCAGAGGAACAAGTTTGTTCATTTGAATTTCAAGTTCAAAGTTTAATTGAAACTTCAGTTACTACCTCCCATTATCTAGCCTTCTTTTTCCCATTTTCTCATTGACATTTTTAATTATATAGAATAATAAATTTTAAATTTAAAATAAATCAATACATATATATTAAGCGTGAAATTTTTTTTTCTATCAGAGTTTTTAATTATATTTAAAAATCTTTTTCAAAATAATTTGAAAAATTCTTGTTATAAATAATTAAACAACAATATATAAAATATATTTTAAATAAAGTTAAAGTAGAAAATGAAACTAATTTTCAATATCATTAAACAAAAATACAAAACTTTACAGGGACAAAATAAAAATTAAACCCAAAAAAACCCAATAAAACCCAAAAAAACCCACTGGACTGGGTTTTTTTAAAAAAACCCGGGTTTTTGCCAACCCTGGTGCTAATTGTCCTTTTATTTCAGATACTTACACTTCAATGAGAAATCATTTAAAATTACATAGTATTTGTGGCGCAGCATATCAATTGTTTTTCCGAGTTTAAAAGTTTACATGGTTATCAAAAGCACATTGCTAATTGTACTAAAGAAAAAATTTTAATGACAATACTGAACCTAATATAATAGTTTATCAAGTATTGTATGATAATGTTGATGATTTAAATAATGATTATCTTGGTATAATAGCTTTACATTTCCAGTCTAAGTACAGATGTTCTCAGATTGTTTTAGATGTTACATTTTTAACTTTAAAAGAGCTATTTACTGACCCAATTTATGATGTTAAAAAACTAAATAATTCCTGTAAAAAACTATCATCGCAATATTCTTGTGAATATTGCGGTGATTGTAATAAAAGAATTTTTATTACAATCACCTGGGTTAAAGAGTTTATGAAGGTATCAAATACACATCATATTCAATTAGCTATTTATGCAGATGATATTGATATTACAAATCCAATTGGTAAAGCTCATTCAAAACACAAACTTTGGGTTATGTACTTTCAAATACTTAACATTCCTAAAAAGTATAGAGGTAGAACATTATCTATTTTCCAAATGGTTTTTATATTTAGTAAGCTTCCTGAAAATTTTAATTTTTTTTCTTCTTTACTTAAAGATTTTAAAAAAACAATACAATTATTATATACAGGCGTAAAAATAAGTATTGCTGGAAAGTTAAGGACAGTTACAGCTGAGATTTTATACTTTTCTGAGGATTCTTTAGCAGCTAATTCAATCAGAGAATTTAAAGTATGATTTAGTCAAAAAACTGTTCGCTGCTGTAGGCGCTGTAATTCTACGCGGACTGAAATGATTGAGTTTACAACACATGAAGAGTGTCTGATTCAAAATTTGCCTGAACATGTCATTCATTTAAATGAGTTGAATTCTGACTTAAGTAAAACTGATAGAACAAAATGGTCAAGAAATTATAGTATTGTTAACTTTAGTATTTCATCAGATATTCCAAATTTTGATGTCACCAAGCAGTTACTTTTTGATCCAATGCATGATTTATTGGGAAGGGATTTGCCATTACATTTAGTACTTACTGTATACCAGAAAAGTTTCCCTTAGCTGATCTTAACCAATGGCTTCAATCATATATATATATCTTTCTGGTATTGAAAAGCCTGGTATTATTTTACCTTCACTTAAAATCCAAATACAATTTGGTAGTGGACAAATATTAACTCTCTCTCTCATGAGCAGTGTTTTTAATTTTTTAAGATTTATGGATTTATTTGATCCTCACCTTTCATGCTTAGTTAAACTTATACAAATAGTGCAGCTATGTATGTCTCCGTCAGTAACTGATATTCATATTAAGGACCTAAAGGTTTGTATTCAAGCACATCATTGCAGTTTCCTTCAATTATATTCAAACAGCTTTATCCAAAACTATATTTTCTTGTGCACTATCCATCACAAGCATCTCAATTTGGCTCATTACACGGACATCTCTGTCTTGCATTTGAACGTAAACATCAAGTAATAAAAAATTTCAGACATTTTAATTTTAAAAACGTTGCATATTCAGCTTGCAAAGCAATGATTTTAAATACAACTGGATTGTTTTTTAATTCTATTGGTGAAAGACGATGTAATGTTTATGGAGAGGTTGTTAAAGTTTAAGGACGGTTTTAATTTAAATGCAGTCATTAATGGAATATTTTATAAGCAAGGTTACATTGTTTCTGACAAAAATGAAAATAAATTAGAATTCTATAAAATTCTTGAGATTTTAACAGAAAATGAAAAACGTATTTCCAAAGCGCAGAAGTTAATTATTAAAAGTTATTCTGCTTACATCACAGCTGAAATTTTGTCTGGTATCAAATATATAGAACCATACAGTCTTCTATTTCCTCGGTGTGTTCTTCAATTATGCTTTGATGACACAAATAAAATACTTTTGTTTCCAACAGCAATACCCAATTTAAATTTTTTGTAATACAAACATTATTTTTTTCTGGAACTGTCTTTTATAAATTTACGTAAAATAGTTATTAGTGATAAGCAATTAATTGTATTATTATGATTTCAGTAATAATAATTCTCCAAGAATTAATTTTGCCCCATAATTATTAAAAATGTGCTTTTTGAGTTAATAGCAATAATATTTGTTCAGGGATATCTTTATTATTTAGAAAACATTTTGTAATTGTATATATTTTGTATTCTTTAGATCTTAAAAGTACCATTTCCTGAAGCTGGTATTCGTAGCATTAAAGAATATTTTGATTTTTCAGTGATTAAATATTTGAATGGAAAAAGTATTTCTATCAACAATATCAAAAAACAATTAAAAACCTCCTTAATTAATTATTGCAGGGATTTTCTGCCTCAAAGCAATGATAAATGGGTAAGAAGAGAGTTTTTTGCACGTCTGAAGTCTTCAATGATAAGTTGATTTCCATTATGTATGGAGGACTGGGTGCGTCTATTTTAAATTCATGAATATAATATAATACAGTTTATGTTTTCAATATTTTGTTTGCAACAAATTTTATTTTGCAGATAATGTTGCAACAAATTTTGCAAAAACTTTCTGAAAAAAAATTTTCTAAATCCAAAAATCATCTTCTTTGATGGCGTTAGAAAATTCAGCTGAACCTGTTTTAAGTAAAGAACAGTTACTTCACGAAGTTGAGGTTTGTATATAAATGGCTTTTAATTGTACAAATTAAATTTTATATTGTAAAATAAATTTATCAATAAATCTAATCATTGGTGTTGTATTTATATAAAGTATTTTTTGTAAATTTAATGTAAATTTGATAAAAATAAATTTAATGTAAGTTTTGTACAATTTTTTACTATTCTAATATTTACACTTGTATTCATAATACTTATTCTTTAACAGATTGAGCTGCTGGAGAATAAGCCTTTGACTCAAGTTTTGGCAATTTTAAATCGGAATTTGTTTGCCCCAGATATTTAAAAGCATCCCGATTCAACTACAATTATCTCCAACTCTTTTTATAAGCGAGTTTTGCAGACTTTACCCCATGTTTAAAGATTTTAAAAGTAATTCTAAATTTTTGCGATATAGTTTTTTTCTGATGGGTCGGTTTTTTTGAATTTAGTAAAATTCCAAGGTGATGTCTCCTGTAAAAAGTCTTCTTCCAATGCTTTCCATGTAACTCAGGTAAATAGTAACATTATTTTTGTTTTATATAGGTTACTCTGTAATATAAACTTTTGACTAAAAAATTGTTTAACAGTCTGATAATCTAGATAAAATGCTAGGAGTATCAATACCCGGTCCACAATAAGTATTCAACAAAACCTATTATATGATTTGTAGCAGAAATGGAAGTGAGCTAAAGAAAGCACAGATTTCATCAGCCAGTGAAGTGTTTTGTTGCATCATTGCCATTTACTATCTTATGGACCTGACATATCCATCAAGTTATGCGCAAACACTAGGTGTTTTACAGGAAATTATTTTGAAGGACACTTTTCTTTACAAGTCACATAAAGCAACTAACTATTTAAAAAAATATGGTTTATTAAAATACTAATAACCTATATATATATATATATATATATATATATATATATATATATATATATATATATATATATATATATATATATATATATATATATATATATATATATATATATATATATATATATATATATATTCATATTAGGGTTGTCCAGAATATAGTATGAAGTGTAAAAACCTCGTGAAGTAAAGCTTTTCCCATTATACTATCAATGTCTAAAAATAATTTTTACAGATTTTTGATAAGTGATCCTGAGACCTCAAGGCCTCTGAACATGTTCCCCATTATTTGCATGAATTGCATGCATTTTTTTTTCTTTTTTTCTTTTTTGAAAGCGCAATAATCAAAGGATCATTTCTAAAAATTCTGTCTGTATTTAGTTTTTATAAAACTTTGGAATGAATGGCAGAGTTAGATGAAATATAAAGGAAGAACAACTGACCCTGGTAGCAAGAGAGCAAGTTTTATTGAACAATTGGATTCTCTTTTTAACATTGATGCACCTGATGCCATGATGAAATAAAGAAATCAAGATTTTTGTCAGAAAGAAAAAAACAAGATAATATCAACTTTTATTTGGACCAACAACAGGAAAAGAAAGAGCATGTATGGATAGACATGAAAAAATTTTTAAAACCAAAGCCGAAATGAAACTTAAAGATAAGCATGTGAAGCAAGAATTACAGAAAGAGAACAGTGTAGGTTGGATATTTTAAGAGAAGAACAGATCGAAGGAGTTGCTGCTTTGCTAGAATATGATTCTGAGACACAACTAAATGAAGATGACCGAACTGAAATTGATCCTGATTTTGAAACAAATCTA
>NC_061157.1:62716831-62754331 GCF_022113875.1 Hydra vulgaris
TAAAAGTCTTCAAAATATTTGATTGTCCTTAATACATGTTTGTTTGCGCTTCTAGGCATTTTATTAATTTTTTATCAAATTTTTTATAAATTCTATTTTTCAACACATGTATACCTTATCACATACCTATTTAGCAAAGGATGCTCTTACAAAGCTTCAATGCATGCTCTTACAAGAGTACATGTAATAGTATAGTATTTATTCTAATGATCAGGTATGCAATGATCATCTGAACCTAAAAAATACCTTTTTTTCTAGAATGTTTCCAAAAAATGCTCTGCTGCCTTCTTTTAACCATTTTATTCTAAAAAATAAGTTTTTAGTTATCTTTTTTATTTTATAACATTTTTTAAATTTCAAGAACAAATTTTTGAATTAAAACTATATCAAAAAATTTACCTAAATTCATATTTGTTTACAAGGTCTGTTACTTTATTTTTAAACTCATTTATCATTGATTCGGTAATTTGAATATGCTTAACAATACCATCATTAAACCTAAAAAAATTAAAACACCACAAATAAAAACTGCCTAACAACTTTGATGTTTCAGTAAGTAACATATTTAATGATATAAATCTTTCAAATTTAGTAGATGTTTTATCCTTTCATTTTCACTTAAAAAAAAAAAAAAAAAAAAAAAAAAAAAAAAAAAAGATAGATACTACAAATAAAGGAAAACGTTTCTAACTAAAAAAAAATTACTTGACATGAGAAAATGAATCACAACTTTTGTTTGATGGTTTTTCTTCATTTTCATGCTATTCAAAAAATTAATGCAACTTTATATAAATAAGTAAATACATTTTTCTGCCTTTTTTTTATATATAATAAATGGCCTTTATACATAGCATTTACATGTGTGTGTGTATATATACATACACTGTAGAGTGAGAATTAATGTAAACATGGGTTTTCAAAACAGAAAAAAACACCTTAATAAGCACACAAATAAGCACATTTTATAACACAAAAAACATTAAATAATTATTTAATTATTTTAAAACATAAAATTATTACAAAACATTACATATTTAATAATGTGTGTCCACCCTTAATTTTTATTACTACGCATATTCTTCTTAGCATGGATTTTAATTATTTTTTCATGCTATTCATGAAATCACACCTGAATCGCTGCCTTTAACATACTTCTTTTGTTCAGTCAAAAATTCTTATTGGATGTTTGCATATAGTCCACAAATTTTGAATTTGAAAAAGGTCAGATGGATATCCTGGTCAATCCAATAGTCTTATTTTTATTATTATTTTCATTATTATTACGTTAGTTTCTTAAAAGGACTTTATTACTTTCTTAGACCTATGGCAAGATGATGAATCTTGTTGAAACTACACCTCACCACTAGCATCTACTTTTTTCAAATCTTGATTTAGTTTTTTGTAATTTTGTAAATTAGTAATTCCTTATATTTTTTGGAACTTATCATTCTTTTAATGGGAATCAATGATCCTGGGCCAGAGTGTGAAAAACAGCCCCAAAGCATTGCATTTTTTTTTAGCCCCAAAACATTACTTTAAAGATATATATGTATATATATATGTATATATATATATATGTATATATAATATATATATATATATATATATATATATATATATAATATATATATATATAATATATATATATAATATATATATATATATATATATATATATATATATATATATATATATATATATATATATAATATATATATATAATATATATATATATATATCATGGCTGTTTCACTTAATATAAAAGCGAGCTTGACGTCACAAGAATTTTTGTGTTTAAAAAAAAAAAAAGAATTTCCGCATAAAAAGTATAAAAATTCACTAACTTTAAATTAATTGTATTTTTTTTGTATAAACGCTTTAATCTTCGAATTAAAAAAATATAAAAGAACTATCTTTCTTCGTTAAATAAATATTTACATGAAACAAAATAAAAATAAACATTGTTAAAATTGTTTAATTTGCCTATTATCAAAGACTTTAAAAAAATGTGCAAAAAATTATTAAGACAAAAAAAAGATTCTATAAAAATTTATGAAGCTTCTAAAAACGAAGCATTTTTTAATATGCAACTGTCACAAACAAAAAAAAAATCCAGCTTCACAAACAAAAAAAAAGAAAATCAGCAGATGCAGATTATTTTTCAATTTTAAATAGGAATAAGAAAAGTCAAGTTGACCAATTAACTTCTAAAGAAGAAACTTATGTGGAGCAAATAGATCAATTAAAAATGCAGATACTTAAGTTGGAATCTGAAATTACGGATTTGAATTCTAAAAACAAGGCTTTAAACACACATTGCAACTCATTAAGTTCTAAATTAGACACTATGAGTATTAGGCTAAAACAGGAGGAGCAGTTCCAACTTATTTCAAAAAAAAAAAATTAAAATAAGATTGCTCAAAAAAATTAAATTTGAAAAAAATAATGCAAAAGTTAGTAATATAAACCAGAGTAGTTGGCAAAATTGCAAAGGTTTTTTTAGCAGTGATAAGGATTTAGTTGTTGTTGATTTTTATTTAGACTATGACAACATTGGATCTTCAGAATTGTTCTGTGGATTTAAATTAAGAAATCCACAGACTGTATCTGTTAAAAGGCCAATAGTTGGGAGAAAGCATACTTACGTTAAGTTAGGACATGGTAAACCTTATTCTAAGTTAGGTAGGCATGTTGCAGCTAGACAATCTAAACTTGCTTTTATATTCCTTCAATTATTAGCTTGTTCAGATTTAGAATGTGATTTGTCTATGTTGTTTTGTAATCTTATGTCTTGTGAAAAGTCAGTATTTCATTGTGTTGCAAATAAGTTAGGTTTAGTTACTCAGTTAAGTGTTTCTGATGCAATAGAGCTGCAGAGCCAATTAAGGATGCTCACGGCTGAATTCCGTAGACTAAGATGTATTCTGTGTAATCTTGGTGCAAGGATTCTCCTATCTGAGCCTAAGATAAGACAAGAACAAGAAATGCGGACAATGCATTTCAATAAAGAACATGTCACTGTGAAGTCCATGTTACTTTATCCATCTGCGAATGAAGCACCTTGTTTAGTATCTGTACTGATGTTCAAGAATTTGATAATTTATATTGAAGAGGTTTTTAATAGTCTTCACGTACGCGACCACCTTAGTTCTGATGTTGGTTTTGGCGAAGAGGTATGGCTCCTTTTTGCAGGGGATAAGGGTGGAAAGTATATGAAATTCCATTTTGAAGTTGTCAATTCTAAATCGTCAGGGTCTGTATATGATGTTCATTTGTTTTGTATGTATCAGGGTTCAGACTGTTGTGAGAATATTGCCTTAATTCTTGGGCATTATGCCAACGACATTAAAAGAATTCAGTCACCAGATTTTAAGCTAAAAGGCAAAATAGTCAGGTTGTTCTTAGGTGGAGATTTTCATTTCATCGATGATGTTCTGGGACACCAGGGTTCAGCTGCTAGCTTTCCTAGTTCTACAGATCTAGTTGAATTGAAATCTCTTAGAAACCATGCTTCTATGCCTAACACACCTGCTAATTGTAACATCTTAAAGAGGACAATAAAATCTCTGGAAGGTGCTTACAATGAGAACTTGTGTGAAAATAGACAAGGTGGAAACTTAAGAGCTCTCGGTAAGTTTCATAAATTAATTATTGCTCCTGTGATATTCCCCATAATAACTTTAAATAATTTAGTGCCACCTGCTTTACATATTATGTTAGGAGTTGTGTTAAAACTGTAAAGTTATTGTTGAAGGAGTGTAAGACTTTAGATTGTCAAGCTGAATCGTCTTTGTCGCATAATGAGAATGTGAGAACGAATGAATTGTGGGCTGCTAAAAGCGTTGAATGTTCTAAAACAGCAGAAACTTTGCGTTTATTAGGAAATCAATTTGTAGACATTGCCAATCTAAAGGCGCGATGGTTGGCCCTAAACTCTTCCAATAATAAAAAAAACTGTAAACAGCAAGAAATGTGTGCTAGTATCAGGTGTTTAATTACTAAACATGATTGTAACGTTGATTGGGTGCAGTGTGTTACGTGCAAAAAATGGTTTCATCAACTTTGTGAAATTATTGGTGACTCAGAAAAGAGTGTATTGTGTGACATAGAGATGAACGAGTGTTTAGCGTGTCAGGGTGAAGATATAGAATGTCTTGACCTTAATATTTCTGAAAAAATTTCTTTTATTCGTGCACAACGCGAAGTTTTAGACACTGAATATATTAAATTGCAGATGGAGTGTGAAGCCCTAGAAAAAATATCCAAAAGTAGCATGGGGGCTCATGAGAGGTCTCTTAATAAGGCCCTTGAAGATATGAAGGTTGAGCGACAAGCGTACCATGGTAATGTGTTTGTAGGTAATCATTGCAAAATAGTCTTGAGAAACCACTATAAACTTTGTAGTGTTATTGATGATAAAGCTATTAAAAATAGATTTGTGCGTGTGTTTAGTGTTTTTAATAAGTTGGAACCTATTCTTTTTAAGCAAAAATTTCATTCTGATGCCAAAATTACTGAGCTTCATCAATATACAAATTTATTTGCTATCGAGTTTCATGATTACTTTCCAAAAGAAAGAATCACTCGAAAAATGCATGAACTCATTTTAATGTGCCACTATTTGTAAAATTGCATAAAACTATTGGGTTGCTGAGTGAAGAGGAGGGAGAGTGTTTGCATAATAGTGTAAATAAGAAATTAGGACAGTTGCATTCAGTAAGAAATCAGGAACAGAAGATGCGTCTTGTTTTAAAACGCTTTGAATTGCACAACAAAGCTGATAGTAAGCTTCAAGCCTCTAAGGTGAGAAAGTGTGTTGTGTGTTCTAAGCGAGGCAAAAATTCTTTTTATAGAAAAGGCCTTTGTCTTGTTTGTGGTCATCAAACTTAGTTTCAATATTTTTTTAAAAATTGAAAAAAAATAAATAAAAAAAAGCGATCGTTGATTTATAATTTAAAGAATTTTATTCTGTTCTAGTAATGTTTGTTTAAATTATTTGTTATATGTAATATTGCTTTTATATATTGTAGGGCAATTCTTTTCTTATCTTCAGAAGTTAATTTTACCTCAGGAAAACCTCCGCTCAGGTTAAGGAATGGAATATAAGTCTAGCATTAAATTGGTGTAAAAATATAGCATATTATTTTAATAACCTACGCACAGAGCAACTGGTATGTTTTTGTATTTAATCTGGTATGTATGTGCAGTTTATTTAAAACATTTATTGTACTTTTTTATATGTAACATGTTTTTTATATATTAGTCCATGTCCATTGGATTATTATTATTAGAAGTTAATTCTACCTCTGTGGTATCACTGCTCTACCCCAATTCTTGTCAACAAATGGAATGTTATTTTCATATATATCAAATTGGTGAAAAAATATATTTTAAGAACTACAGGTTATTGTCACAGTTTTGAGTCAAGCAACTGTTCTTCTGGTTTAAAATGAAGTATGAGTCTAGTATCAATTGTGTGTACAAAGATTTACTACTTGAAGAATTTATCAATGGACCAACTGATTATTGAATAGTTTTTTATGAGAATAAAAACAATTTCAAATTGCTATTTGTATATTTAAACACGCCAAAAAAAAAAGTTGGCGTCTTTATTTATTAACATTCTCACATTAGAACTGTGTGCACATAAAAAGTTTTTTAAAAGCTTAAGCTTTAAATTTTTAATATATATTATCAATAGATAGATAGATATGGATGTATATATGTATGTATGTATATTTGTATGTATTTATGCATATTAGGGTGGTTTTCAAAACAATTTTTTTTGAAAATGTCTTCTCTCAACCCCTTAATGTGTTCTATATAATAAAAAAATCCTTGATTTAAAAAATTTCGGAAAAAAAAACATTTTTAAGTGTTGCTCAAGACCCTTAAACATCAAAAGGTCCCTAATATTATCAAAAAAATGTACTTAAAAAAATTGACTTGAAAAAAAAGTACGTCATATTAGGTCTCAAAAGAAGCAAAATTTTTAAAAATAACCATTATTTTAAAAAAAAAATCATTATTTTAGATTTTATTCCTTAGAAAATGACATTTTTCTAAATGTTATTTTCTAAGCAGTCAAACTATGCCTTTTTACAAAAAAAAAAATTTAATGATAATATTAGAGACCTGCCTGATATTTTTTCAGGGGTTACTTAAGGGTCTTGAGCCACCGCTAAAAATACTTTTTAAATTCAGTATTACTTTATTGTATGGAACATATTAAGGGGTTGAGAGTAGTGATTTCTTCGGCTAACAGGATTGGCGATTAACCAGATTTTGATTGAATATCAAATATCTATTTTCGAATTATAAAAAACAACTTTTTTGACTTTTGATTTTTTAGTTTTTAAAAACACTTTTTTAAGTTGATTTTGAGGAATTAAACACAATCAATTGATTTTAAAATGCTTATATAAAACGCAAATCAATGACATAATTTTATTTGAGTTAAATTACATAACTTAAGTTTTTGCAGCAATGTTTTCCGCTTTCAAGACATCGTTGTTGTTGCTTACAATCATAAAATCCAATTAATTAAGCCATGTTAATAAAACTAATCATAGAAATAGTTTAATTTATTATATAAAATGAATACTTATATAAATAAAATAAAATTATATATAATATTCTTTGATAACTCAAATAAAATGTGTTTATTGTAAATAAAGAATTAGTGACTTTATTTATGAACGCTTCACATACGAAAACATAAAATATAATATAATATAAAAAAGTTTTGTGTTTATTTCAAATGTAATTCCTAATAAATAAATTAATAATTCTAAATTAATAATTGTAATTTAAAATTGTTTTCTCTTAGAGTTTTAGTTTCCTCAATTTAGTTAGTTTTTTCGTTTTACTCTTTTTGTGTTTTTTTTTGTTGTTGTTAATTTTTTGTTTGTTTTATTAATCTTCTCTTTAAAGCAAACATTACAAATGAACTGAAAAAGTGAATTTATTGTTTCTTTAAAGATTAACAACAACAACAATAATAACAACAAAACAATAAGCTAAATAGTTTATTGTTTCAGTGAATTTTTTAAATTCTTTTATAGGATATGTCCGACAAATCAAAGTATTGATTTTTTGATTGATTTTTTAAAAATTAGTTTAACACGTTGACCGCCTTGCCTTTTTTTGAAAAAATCACATTGCCAAATAATCTTTTTTTTTTTGAATATTTCGTGTATACATATGTATACACAAATAAGTCAAAGAGGAGTTTTTTTTTTTTAATAATTTTTAGTTTTTGTTTGAACATTCGAACAATAATTTTCTCAAAACCTAAACTATTTAACTTTTAAATATTTAAAAATATATTTTTCCAAAATGTTCCAGAACCTTCCAGCACGCCGATAAACGGGTATATAAACCTAGCGTTTTCTGCTAAACACCAGTTCAGCAATTGTATGGACTTTAAATATTGTTGAATAAATAATTGTGATCAACTGAAAGAAAACTTGACTGTCGAAACTTAACAGTTTTCAACTTTTTTCCTTAAATACTTGATTGATATTACTAATTTTTTGATACAATCGTAAATTTTTATTATTTTCTAGCTATTAATTTTTCTTATTTATTAGAATGGCTGATGATAATATTGAATTAAACGATAGCTTTGAAAGGTTGCTGTTACAAAGTGATGACGAACATGATTCTGATTTAATGGAAACAATTCAACAGGACGAATCTGATGAATCCGATAGTGCTGATAGTGAATCAACTGATGGTGGTAGTGATGATGGTTCAGAAGAATGGTCGAAAAATGTGCAGAAACCTTTAAGATGGGATTTTGATGACGGAACTGCGGGCATGAATATGGATATGGTAATGGATTGCAAAGAACCTGTCGATTACTATAACTTATTTATGAACAACGAACTTATCGATTTTATTGTGGAAGAAACTAATCGTTATGGACCAACAAAGGATTCAAACTATTTGCCGACAAATAATATGGAAATGCGAAAATTTATGGCTATCATTTTGCAAATGGGATATGTTGTTCTGCCTAAACTCGATGATTATTGGTCCTCTGACCCTGCTATTGGCGGTAAAGCAATATGTGGAGGTGTAATGACAAGGAAAAGATTTTATTCTTTGATGAGATCCCTCCACTTCGCTGACAATGACAACAATAATGGATCAAAATTATATAAAATAGAAAAATTTGTCAACTTGTTCATTGCCAGATGTCAACACTTACTGGTTCCAGGCAGAGATATATGCATTGACGAAAGCATGATACCCTTTCGCGGCAGACTTCGATTTCGTATGTATATTCCTAGTAAAAGGCATAAATATGGCATCAAAATCTTTAAATTGTGTAGCAACAACGGATACACTTATAATTTATCAATTTATGCCGGTAAAGAGGACCAGCCAAGATATGGTTCTGTGGCAGAACGTGTAGTTTTAAAACTAATGGAAAACCTTCTTGGACATGGCAGAATTCTGTATACAGATAACTGGTATACAAATATGAATTTGGCGAAATCTTTATTGGAAAACAAGACAAACTTAGTTGGGACGGCCAGAAAAAATAGAATTGGATTTCCAAAACACGTAACTTCTTTGAAATTGAAGAAAGGTGATTATGTTGCAGAACAAAATGGTGATGGTATTATGATTTTAAAATGGAAAGATAAAAGAGAAGTTATAATGCTTTCATCTATTCACGATGGTAGCATTACGGAGAGAGGAAAACCTGCTGTTATCGTAGATTACAATAAAGGGAAATCGTTTAACAATCTATCTGACCAATTGGGCTCTTATTGTCCATACGTACGTAAAACAATGAAACGGTACCTCAGAATCTTTTTTCATATAATTACTCAAGTTTCCATTGTTAATGCTCTGCATCTTTATAAATTACATAGCGGAAAAAATATCAAAATTGTACAATTCAAAAGAGATATTGTCTCATCAATTTTGCAACTGGAAAAGCCAACATCTTCTGGACGAAAACATCAACTTGAAAAAGAACCAGGAGAAGGAACTATTCGAAAACGACGTTGTACTGAATGCTACAACAAATTATCAAAAGAATTTGGTGCCACAATTGCCAGGAATCGTGCTAGTCAAATTAAGACAAGATGTGATAATTGTTTAAAACCTTTTTGTTTAGCTTGTTTTCAAAAATGTCATACTAAATGTTGATTTTATTGATTATGTTGATTTTATTTTTTTGTTATAACGGTTTTTTTTAATTCTAATGTTATTTTCTGTTTTATTTTTTTCAAATAAAGTTATCTTTTACCACAGTGTTTTTTATAATTTGAACGAAGTTTTTTTTCTTAAAACGCTATCTATTTAAACGCCATTAAATTTTAAGAATTGATAAATATAAAGAAACAATTGGAAACAAGTAAAAATTAGAATACTTAAAATTAACAAAAATAAATTTACTATCAAAATCGTGTATCCATATGGATACACGACTTGAAGAAACGAGAGTTTACGCGTGTATACATATGGATACACGATGCGGTCAACGTGTTAAACAAAACACTACAATCATTGAAATTTGGAAGATCCTGTACTCAGAAAGCGTCACTAATGACAAAAAGTACTAACTACATTGGTTGCAAAACCATCATTCTTGATGGGCAAATATTTAACAAAAGCAAAACAGTTTATGCTTTATAAGATTTTTTGGTTAACAGAATTGTCGGTTAAACGCAAATTGATAGGAACTGCTATCCGGTTTTTTAAACGGATACTAAACAAATATACTAGTTGAGAGCATACATTTTCAAAAAACGTTCATTTCATTTAAATACATTTGCATTGGGGTGGCTCTTGAGCCATCCCAATGCAAATGTATATATTTTAACTATCTGTTGATAAATTGCTTTAAAACATAAACCTAGCTGCTTTTTCTACCCCTAATCTATTACTCAGCATCTACTCAGCATTAAATGAGGTGAATATTTAACTCCTGTAGATATACTGAACTTATGAAATAAATGTTTAACTCCTGCAGATACACTGAACTTATGAAATGTTTAACTACTGCAAATACACTGGACTGTGGATAAAGTGTCTAAAGTAAAAATAAAACTAGAATTTTTTACAGTATGAAAACTTTAACAAGAAAAGGTTTGCATTACTTTAAAAACTTTCAGCAGTTTTTTTGTTGTTTTATGTTTGCTTTTCAATTTTTTTTAAAACATGCAGTCAATTTTGCAATCAAAATTGACTGCATGTTTTAAAAAAAATTGAAAAGCAAGCTTGGCTCACAACTAACCCCTTAAAAAGTTATTTTATTACATAAAGTATTCAAAAAAAAATTTTATTACTTTAATTTATTGCAAAAAGTTATTCTATTCGGTAAAATTTACACAGCCTAAGTAAATTGAATCCCAAGAGGTAATTTATATATATATATATATATATATATATCTATATCTATATCTATATATATATCTATATATATATATATATATATATATATATATATATATATATATATATATATATATATATATATATATATATATATATATATATATATATAGATATAGATATAGATATAGATATATATATATATATATATATATATGTATATATATATATATATATATATATATATATATATACATATATATATATATATATATATATATATATATATATATATATATATATATATATATATATATATATATATATAGATATAGATATAGATATATATATATATATATATATATATATATATATATATATATATATATATATATATATATAGATATATATATATATATATATATATATATATATAGATATAGATATAGATATAGATATATATATATATATATATATATGTATGTATATATATATATATATATATATATATACATATATATATATATATATATATATATATATATATATATATATATATATATATATATATATATATATATATATATATATATATATATAGATATATATATAGATATAGATATATATATATATATATATATATATATATATATATAGATATATATATATATATATATATATATATATATATATATATATATATATATATATATATATATATATATATATGTATATATATATATATATATATATACATATATATATATATATATATATATATATATATATATATATATATATATATATATATATATATATATATATATATATATATATATATTTGAGTGTGAGAGTGTGTGCCAAATTTGAATATTTAATGATGAATCATTATAACTTCATGAAAATTAGATATTCAATGCACAACACCCAAATCACATATCTTTAAATAAATACTTTATGGATATATTTAGAAATAAAAAAAACAAATAAAAATAGCAACACTCACATCTCCAAAGTCTTCACAGTCATGAACTACATGTTCCTTCAAAAAATGATTTAACAAAAGATGATTTTTACTTAGTCCAGCTATAGAATTTAACCAATCTTTAGAGGATAAATGTCTTTCTTCATTAGATGGCTGAGTGTGTTGAGATACTTGAAAATAAGTTTTATAACATGTTAAACATTTTTTGTGTGTATTTTTTGGCAGTTAGTATATATTTTGGCAGTTAACAAATTATAGAAAAAAGTATAAGACATACATCAGTGAGTGATGAAAAATAAATTAGTGAAAAACACATAAACATAAAAACATAAATATGAGTTTTTAAGAGAAACTAAAAAATTTTAGAAAT
This sequence comes from Hydra vulgaris, assembly GCF_022113875.1. Lineage (NCBI taxonomy): Eukaryota > Metazoa > Cnidaria > Hydrozoa > Anthoathecata > Hydridae > Hydra > Hydra vulgaris. Next base: position 62,728,543 of record NC_061157.1, read on the forward strand.
ATAATCTATAGACAATTATATTATAAAAAGTTGAGCAAAATATATTTTTGGAGACATTTTTGTGTTTCTCATTTATATATACTAGGAAATGTACAGTAAGTCTTTTTATTGCTTTAGTTAAAATTTTCATGAAATTTAGATCTTAGATACAAACTATTATAAAAACCCAAAGCTATCTAATATTCTTTTTTAAAAGTCAAAAATTTAAATGACAATAAATACATAAACCATTTTATATTTTGTCATAAAATTTCTTCTGCATGATGATATATATGTTATTGCTGTTTTTTAATATGAGCTTAATTTAAAATTTTTAACTACTTGTTGTTTTTTTTTATTATTTTTATTTTGATTACATATTTAATTTAGTATTTGTTGAATTTAGTACTTGTTTAATTTAATATTTTTTTGAATGCTTTAGTATTCTGTTTATATAAAAACAGATTTCTTCATTTTCCCATCATTTCTTTTTCTCATTTAACAAAATTTTTTTACACAAGTTTGTTTGTTTGTTTGAGAGTCAAAAAAGTTAAGAACTTCCAAAATAGAGACATATAAAATCTAAACTTCAATTGATTTTAAAACTTTGTAATTTTAAGCAGTCAAGTTCAAAGTAAAAAATTTTGCAAAGAAAATATTTGGTTTAGTAAAAATTTTAGTAAGATTTTATAAGTGAAAATATGTTCTAATAAAATCTTTTCACCTAATAAAACCCTTATTAAAATTCTTCTTTGGTATAAAAATAAAAATAAATGAAATCTAACAAAACCTTATTAAAATTGTTCTTAGGTACAAAAAAAGTTTTTTTTAATTTTTTTAAGTCTTAAACTTTTCTAAAAGAAATTCTAATATTTGTTTAACAAAATGTAACATTTGAATCAAATACTTTATCTATACTTTTTAAATATATATGATACATTTTTGAATTTAAAAAGTGTCAAATGAAAATGTTGTAACAAAAAATATATATGCGAATTGAATAAAGCTCAAGTAACTAACTAACATTATTAAAAATATTTTATTCCAAATTATCAACTAAAAAATATTATTTAAAATTATTTACATTATTCGAAATTTATAATTTTATTACTTTTGATGTTTTGTACCAAAGGTATTTGAAAAAAAGGCTTTAATATTAATATTAATATTTAATAGTTTTTGTTTTTAAGATAAAATGACCTATACTATTAATTTTACCAAATCATTTACCAAAAAAATTTGAAAAAAAATCTGAGATAATTAGTTATTGTTTTTAAAATAAAAATCCCCTTGAATGAACCAAACTATTATTGTTACCATGTAGTAATAACTTTATTCATTTCTTATTGCTTATGATAAATCAAAATATTAATCAATAAAAATAAAACTTTACTTAATTGTAACTAATACCTGAATGATTAGATAAATCTTGTGTTACATTTTTAAGAATGGTTTGAATGTCTAAAAAAATAGACTGCGCTTCGTTAATTTCCTTCAACATAAGTATAACATCAGAAGACATTGAGTTATTTGTTATAGATTTTTCTTTCTCTTTATTATTATAGTTATTGAATCTAAACACAAAAACATAATAACAGCAAAAAAAAAAGCTTTAGAAAAAAAACAAAAACCAACATAAATAAATTAAAAAAATATATTTGCAATGGAAAAGTTTTTAAAAAATCTTTCTATATTTAAAACAAAAAGCAAACCTCCCATGAGTTGCTTTTGCAAACTTTCTAAGAAACTTTAAGTATTCAGGATTTATACAATTAAGTACTGAAACATGAATTGGTGGCAAATAAATATCTTTAATCTATAAAAAAAAAAAGTTCAATATTGTCAGAATAAGAATCATTTTTGTTAACTTTTATTATAAAAATAATACATTATAAAAACAAGGCTTAAGAAAGATTTAAATTAAATTTTAATTAAAAATATATCCAACCTTTTCCAGTAAATTATTGATTCCACTTTTGCAAAGTGATCCATCCGTAAAAATATAGATGGCATCCAACTTAAAGAAAAAAGCCAAGTTTACTTGATACTACTTTTATTAAGACCTTATAAAACTTTATTGCATTAAAAATTATACAGTGGCATGCTAAAGTTACTGTCTGATGTTTTGTATTTTAATGTATTTTGAAAAAAGACTAATAATTTTTAATAAATATGAAATTTTTTATCTATATTATTTATGTTTGCAAATGTATTTATTATTATAATTGTTATACTTACATGTGCAAAAGTTTCCTGTTAATTTGTGTTAATAGAAAAACTACTAGTTAACATGTTTTTTAACTTATACTTTTATGTTAATATTTTGTAAATATAACAATTTATTATTTGTAAATATACTTTTTGCAGCAATTACAACCACACAACAAAGTGGTTGTAATTGCTGCAACAGGAAGGTGGAATTTTATCTCATTTTTCCTTTTATGATTTGAATAATTTGGTTTTATTTAAATTTGTATGCTTTAAACTTGACAATATAGTATTTCCTATAAGAATTCTATTGGGTCTGGTGATTGAGATGGTCATCTTTAAACTTTCACATTTAAAGCAGAAAACCACTGTTTTAATAACCTAGATGTGTGTTAGGGGTCATTATTCTGCTTAATATGCAACTCTGCAGTGTTTTTTTTTTCAGCATATGATAACAATTTGTTTTCCTAATTTTAAAATTGTTTTCTTTATTTAAATTTAATTGCAATAACTCAGCATCATATTTATCTTTAACCTGACTAATTAACTTATGTTTATGTTATGTTGTAATTAACTTTGTATCATTGGCATAAAGTTTGAAGTTACAGTCAAAATATTCTGCTTGGTAATTAATGAAATTACAAACAAAATTGGGCTAATTACAGATTCTTGTGGCATACCGCTTGCAATATCTCACAACTCAGAGACTGCTTCACCTTTTACGACTTGTTGTCTTCTATCTTTAAGATCAGGCCATTTTAACAGTTTACTAGTGATCTCATACCATTTTATTGTACTGTACTGTATCAAAAGCCTTCACAAAGTCCAAGTAAATGATATCTACTGCATAACCAAGGTTATATTGATATGAGATATAATCTAAAGATTCAAGAAGATTCGTGCTGCGTGACTTATCCTTCACAAATCCATGTTGAAAAGGTGAAAAAAAATTATTTTTAACCATGTTTCATTAGCAACTCTCCTACTATGCTTTCTAATACTTTGCATGGCACTAAAGTCAGTGAGCCAGGTCTATAGTTTCTGGGTAATTTATTTCCATTTAAAAAAATCGGAGTAACATTATCTGATCTCCATTGAACAGGTACATGACCACACCCTAATGATTCTAAAAAAATAAGAGTTAGAGGTATTGCCACAAATTTTAAGAAGATACAGTTGTACATTATCTGCTCCACACGATCAATCTGGATTGAGTTTTTTTAATCTTTTGCAGACTTCATCATACATAATAGTAAGATGCTCAATATCTAAACATGTTTCATTATTTCTTAAATTAAAATCTGGATTCTCCTGTTTCTTCACGAACATAATAGTTGTGAAGTTCGTCATTTAAAATACCTACTATATCTTTCAAAGTCATTTGTTACATTGTTTTTCTTTAAGACTTTAATAAAATTGTTCACAGTATGCTGATTGTTTATGTAATGAAATGACACTTTTAGATTTTTCATAGACTTTATGACTAATTGATTTTCGTATTTATTTCTAGCTATATAAATGCTGTATTTCACAGTTTTATACATTTTCTTATACTGATTGTTCAAAGTGGCATTTTTCCAACAAGCAGAAAAATTCAAATACTGAAGTTTTTTTTTTAATCTCATTAAACCATTAAGGCTGCAATCAATAAAAGGATTTTTTTTTTACGCAATTTACATTATCTTAGGTGCAAATCTTTAACATGCTTCATTCAGATAGAATATTAAGATATCATACATTTGTTGAACCAATTTATTTTTGAAGTACCTTAACCAGTCTATAGTACACAAAAAACTAGTTATTTCATAATAATTGGCTTTCCAATATGCAAACTTAAGTTTTACCTCATTTTTACAAATAAATTTGTTTAACAAAAATTTGAATTTTATTGGTAGATGTTATTGGTAGACTCCAGTTACAGGTTCTGATTCTAACTGATAATTTTGATTTTCATCATTAATAAGAATTAAATCAAGAGTGTTATCTGCACTTGTGTTGTTCTGAAAAGTTGGGATTGATACGTGGTGAATAAGATATTCATCGCCGACAATCTCATAAAATTTATTTTTGATCAAGTTTTTGTTTCCATATTTCGATTGTACATAACCATTTGACCAAGTTATATTTGAAAAATTAAAATCACCCATCTCTAGAATATCCTTAAAACTGTGATCATCAATAAATAATTTTAATTTGTTTAAAGTTCTGATAAGTGCATCGATGCATAATTTTTCACTTAGTCTGTATATACACCCAGCCAAATATTTACTGCAAATTAAAACTACCCATATCTGCTCAAACTTGCTAGAATTTTTTTTTTTTTTTTTTTTTTTTTTTTTTTTTTACATTATTCACCCCCCCAAGGCCCGAGGGGGCCACTACAGTCGAGGAGGCTACTCATTTTTTTGTGTTTTTTATTTTTTTGTTGTATTTCGTGGTACAACCCTCTCTCAACTCTTTAACTCCGAAACACGAACCTTGACAAGCAAGGCCGCTGCGCGGAGAAACTAAGTTGAGCGCGGTACTTCCAGGGACGTGGTGGGAGTCAAACACTGAACCTCTCGCTTACAAAGCGAGCGCTCTTACCACTACACCACTGCCGCATAAAGAATTCAATAATTTGTCATTTATTTCATATGAGATTATACTTGAACTCCTCCTTTTCTACAATCATCTCTGTCTCTTCTATATACGCAAAAACCAACCATATTTACAAATGACATGTCTTTAAACCAAGTTTCCGTTACTCCAATCAACATAGGATTATTTTTATCACACAATACTTTAAACTCGTTTATTTTGTTATCAAGTGATTAAGATAAAGACAGTTAATTTATTTCTCAATACTTTTTTGCTGACCTAATTCTGATTTTTTTGCTTATTGAATCTGACAACTTAATTTTCACGGATGGCATATCGAAAGGGTGTATTAGGGTCCGGAGCATTATTTCTTTTTCACATTTCTTTTCTTCCTGAGTAAAAAGCCCAACTCTCTCAGCTTCTGTTAAAACAGGACTTGAATAAATATTTTTAAAAACCAATTTCTCTTTCAATGTTAGCAGAAGTTTGTTTATTTCTTTTAAATTTTTGTGCTTTCTTTGTCTATTTCTTTGAGAATATTTGCAACTTTCAACTTGTCGTTTTCAATTTTTTGAGCCACAGCCTCTTTCTTTGATTTCTCCACGCCATAAATGATTACATTGTTCTCTCTGCTCTTGATTTTAGTCTGTTGAGCAACCAATAGTTTTTTAACAGCTAATTGCTCAGCTGGCTTCTTTATTTTACAAGACACAGCAGTAACCAAACTACTTGTATCAATAAATCTAATTAGATTCCTCAATTAAATTAATGCTTTTTGACATAATCTGTACTTAATTTTTCTTGCTACCTGTCATAGAATAGTTAAGAGACGTTTTTTACCACAAATGGTAAATTTAAGATCTTTACCATAGGTATATACTATAGCATATATAGATAACAAACTGTTACTAGTTTTTCCTATCTTTATAGTATGCAGCATTTTCAGAAAAAGAAAAAAAATTGAAAAATAATGAAAAAAAAATTGCTGCCTTGTCAAATCCTCAGTCAATGTAGCAATACTCCTTTGTGACAGCAAGCTACAAGATAATCTATGTATGTTCTGCAGCCCCTGGCAGCAGGCTATTCTAGTGTTATGTTAGAGATGTTATCTAAACACGCATTCATAGTTTATACACACACACATATATATATATATATATATATATATATATATATATATATATATATATATATATATATATATATATATATATATATATATATATATATGTATGTATATATAAATATATATAATTTTCATAAAAAAAAAAATATTTTTAGGGATAGCTCAAGACCCTTAAACATCAGACAGGTCCCTATAATTATCAAAAAAATAGTTTTTCAAAAGTATACCATGTCGGGTCTCAATAGAAGCAAAATTATATAAAAACTGCAAAAATAATGATCATTTTATAAAAAAATTATTATTTTAGATTTCAGTGGCTAAAAATTTTTATATTAGAAATTCCATTAGCTATGAGTTGAGCAGACATATATATATATATATATATATATATATATATATATATATATATATATATATATATATATATATATATATATATATATATATATATATATATATATATATATATATATACATATATATATATATATATATATATATATATATACATATATATATATATATATATATATATATATATATACACAGCATTTTGAAAATAGGAATTTAAAAAATTTCAACTAACATTGCTTCTCATACGGATATTACTTACACAATATTTTTTATCCTAGATATTACTACACAATTTTTTTTATATAACATTTAGACCACTCTATCAGTAAATGAAAGTTGAAAAATTAATAAGATAAGCCAAAACATACTAGAAACAGACCAGAAATATTTCTTGTGAAGAAAACAAGCAAGACTTTCCAAAGCAATTACCTTCTAAAGGGCAAAAATGTTCTCCAGTATTACCTTCATTTAATTCAAATGCCAAGCAAACTGATATATTTAGTGACAATTTAAGATTAATTCTTTCGAACTGTGTAATGTCTAAATTGGTTGTGCCATGGAATCTAGCTGGATTCCCTCTGGAAAATGGAAAATGTACAATGGAAACAATGGAACAATGAAAAATATAAAGTAAACTTTTTAAATTCTTTTTTTATTTAAAAAACAATACTACAATTATAACCTTTAAGTCAATTTACAATTTATATTTACTCAGGTAGAATAATGCATTTATGTTGTTTCATTACATTCTTTACATTTTATGTAAAGTATTTATTTAAAATTAATAAATAAAATAAATCTTATTGCTGATTTGTCAACAGTAATAACTGGTTTTATACTATGATTACTAAAGCCAACACTCTATGATTGCTTGGAGAGGGCATATGAGCATGGAAAATCTCACTTTTGCTACAGCATGTTTTTTGCTGTGACTTTCTAAATGTTCCAAAAATTCTTATTTGTTTAGCTTTTTTCCTAGAACATCAGTTCTTTGGAATACAATTTGCGATCCTTTAAGTTGTTTGTTTATTCATTTCTTGCTTTATAAACTTCATCTTCTCTTTTCCAGTAATTTCCAACTTTAATAGTGGTTGCTTGCATGCTTGTTGGAAGTGAAGATATTTAAAAAATAATAATCTAAAGTGAATATCTTCTTAAAGTGAGAATTCCCTTAAATGCTTTATTTACAATATATAGGGTGAAGATTCAGAGCACAGTGGATTATTATAACATCTTAAAGAAGAGTCGCCACAAAAATGGTCCATCAAAGTTGAGAAAAAATTTTCTTCAGGATCTTATGCTGTTATGATATGTTATGATAATTTATGATAATTTATGCTGTTATGATATATTATAAAATCCTGAAAAGCTGAACAATCAGGATTTTCATCAGGATCCAGACCTCCTAGCTTGGTTTCACTAATAACTGAACAGAATTGGTTTATATTTCATCTCTTAAACTGTAAAAAGGCAGGGTTGCAGTGCTTAAAAACCCCAATTGATACTGGAACCTGAATGACTATTATCTGAAGTTTAAAAATTCTGTCAAAAACTTATAAAAAGTAAGCATATAACTTAAGTAAGCATAGTAACTTATAAATAATAACCATAGTAAAAAATGGTATTTAAATAGTAATGCTAGTAAAATGGTACTTAAGTAGTAATGCTAGTAAAATGGTACTTAAATAGTAATGCTAGTAAAATGGTACTTAAATAGTAATGCTAGTAAAATGGTACTTAAATAGTAATGCTAGTAAAATGGTACTTAAATAGTAATGCTAGTAAAATGGTACTTAAATAGTAATACTAGTAAAATTGTACTTAGATAGTAATGCTAGTAAAATGGTATTTAAATAGTAATGCTAGTAAAATGGTACTTAAACGGTAATGCTAGTAAAATAATTAATGATTGCAGTGAGAGAACTATGAAACTTGTTCAGATATATTTTCAAAAAATTTATCAAATCTGAAATGGAAATAATACTTACTTTCAACAAACATATTACATAACTTATTTTTAATGAGGAGCTGATCAACAAATCCCACAAAGAGAAGAAAAGACAGGAAATTTTCCTTGTAGCCAACAAGTTCAAAAGAAAAAAAAGACCAAAGAAAACTGGTTTTGAAAAACTTCTCTTTAAACTTTGTACTAAAACTATTTTTTTATGTTCTTGCATATTGAAAGATAATAAATGCTGCAAAACATCAAACATTTAAAAAAGACAACCACATTAAAGAAGGATAACCCTAACTCATTTTTTAAGACAATTCTGTAGCTGCCTTAAACATTAAAATCCATCCTTAGACCTTATTGAAGAGTGAAAAAAGACAAAAAAATCCACATTTTTGGAAAGTGCAGTTGTTTGATTGACCTATTATTTAAACAAATGAAGCTTCTCATTGGATTTCATTTTAATTTTTATGCATAAAATTGCCCCCAAAAATTTATTTGTTATAAATTGGTCCTTAGGAAGGGTCCCTGCAATTTGACTAAAAAAGCCTCAAAAAGAGCCTAAAAATGAACTTTAGGGTCATTGCGGGAATTGATAGAGTGGTTCAAATGCGATATAAAAACAATTTAAATAGTAATATTTAGGGTGGGGCACCATATGAGAAGTAACATTTGTTGAAATTTCGAAAAGTCCGTTTTTTGAAACACCCTAATGTTTGTATATATATGTGCATATATATATAGATATCTTTAAATAAATTTTATAAAATAAAACATACAGAAGTATCATTTATAGCATAAAATAAACACTCCAACACAGTAGAACTTTTGTTTTTCACATCCAAATCTAAGTCCATTATCCAACTAACAGCATTAGATACACTTTCAGGAGTAACAGTAACACAATGAGGTTGCCATGTTATAATTTCACTTGCAGCTCTAAATGTTAATATAAGTATCTAAATTAAAGTATAAAAAAATAATTTTTTATATTAAACATGTTATCTAGACTCATACCAGAAATCTGTTCTGATAGTAAACTCTCTCACTTATGAGCCAAATAACTTATAAAAAATATGTTTCAAGTTTTAACAACTTTTTATATATCAATGCCACAGACTATTATTTAACTCAATGCCAGAAACTAGTATTTAGCTTAATACCTGAGACTAGTATTTAGCTTAATACCTGAGACTAGTATTTAACTTAATACCTGGGACTAGTATTTAATTTAATACCTGAGACTAGTACTTAATTTAATACCTGAGACTAGTTTTCAACTAATACCTGAGACTAGTATTTAGCTTAATACCTGAGACTAGTACTTAACTTAATACCAGAAACTAGTTTTTAACTTAATATCAGAGACTAGTATTTAACTTAATACCAGAGACTATTATTAAAACTACATGTTGTAATTACTATAATTACTGTAATTTATCAAAAGTAAAACTAGGAAATAATTGACATTGGCTTGACTTCAATTATACTTTATGCTAACTTAAATTTACAAGAATTTCAGTTTTAAATTGAGCAACCATGGTGCAGTGGTTAGAGATCTGGAAGTAACTATCAATTAATAATTTCTTATTATTATATGACATTGTACATACAAATTAACAAACTATAAAATATAAATACTTTAAATAGAAAAAGATAAAAAAGAACTTAGTTTCCATTTAATAAAAAAGCTTATTAGAATACTGGTTCTTAAAAATGATGTCACCAATAACACATGGAAATAACTTAAACACAAAGTTGATGTAATCTACTGCACACTGAAATAATTAAGTTAAACATTAAATATGGTATATTCTTAAAAATCAATAGTAGATAGTAATAGGCTATCAATATAGTAGAAGCTTGCAAAAGAGTAGAGATTTTCCATAGAGTAAAGATTGAAGAAAGCTTGCAAAAGAGTAGAGATTTTCCATAGAATAAGGATTGGCAATATACTAGATGGTATCAATATAGTAGGCTGTCTCTTGAATAAAAAATTGGCACAATTGGTCTTTAATATAAATTTACTTCTAAAAAAGTTATTAAAAAGAAAACCCTACATAAACTATTACTTATAAAAACTATAAGCATTAACAAATAAAAATAATATGTCATTTAATTAGCATTTGGTTTTGTGTGTGTCGCCTAAGTTAATGTTTTGATTTTTTTTCATCCTAGTTACTAACTTCCTAAAAAATAGAACAAGCTTCCAACACGTTTGCTGGATTGGTCTCTTTTGGTACCAGTGATATCTCTTGTGCTTGTTAATCTGATAGTGATTTAAAATGTGATGAGGCTAAATCAAGCTGAAAATATATACATCATTGCTGTGATGTTTCTGAAGGGATTGAATTAACTGCTTGATCATACACTTGTTGAGGTACCAAGCCAAACTTTGCTTTGTTCTATTGCTTGACATCGTTAAATATACTAGTTCGGTCATTTAAATAATAAGAAGCAGCCTTAGCATCAAAAACAAAATCAAAAACTTCTCTTAAGACTCTTATGTATTTTTACTTAGTTCTTGGGATCAGATATGCTTAGAAGTGACTTGTTGAAAACAATTTATTTTGATTTTTTCATTATTAAATTTATACAAAGATGATTTTTGGTTTATTTTGTACCAATTATTTAATTTCAAAATAATTAAAATATGGATGATAAATGATGTTGATTATGATTATTGAAGATAGGATATAACTTATGTCAAAAATGATTGTTAAAGATAGGATATCATTCATGTTAAAAAAATTGACACTAAAATGAAACTTCATCACTACCTACTGATTAAAAGCAGCATTAATTAGGTTTCATTTAGCATAATTAATAATAAGTAGTAGACATTAATTAGGTTTTATTTAGCATAATTAACAGTAGCAAGCTTTAATTAAGTTTCATTTTTTTTATCAACTCTTTTGATATAAGTAATATCCTATATTTAGAATAGGTTGTCAATAAAAAGATTATCAATAAAATAGGTGATATCAATCTGTAGGAACCAACAGCTATCAAAATATTAGTGGTTATAATAAAAATAAAAAATGTTTTAATATATAATTTTTAAAACATCATTCACAAGACATTAATAAAATAATCTATAAAATAAAAAAATAAAAAATTTTTTTACATAAAAAAAAGAAATTTATGAATAGTTAAAATATTATTTTTTTTAAATTTGTTTTGTGAACAAAAAATTACTACCATGTTAATAAATAATATTTACCTTATAAAATTAAATTTCTCAACATACACTAGCTGTTGTTTTAGTAGAGAAATAAGACATTTGATAAAGTATGCAAGTGCTTGTTTATCATCTGGATTAATATCAAGAATTATACATATACTTCTTCCTTCTATTATACCAAATAGTTTACGACTTAATACATAAAAAAAAATACATTATAAATGTTAAACTTTAATTCATAACTATGATAATTTCACATAAAAATTTAAATTTTATATATAAAATTATCATCAATACTTGTATAGTACAGACTATACAAATATTAATGAGAAGCAATTTGTCAAAAACTTATTACTATTAAAGATACCAAATATTCAATTCAAAAAAAAGAAAAAATTTCAAAATTGTTAAACTTTCTTATCTAATCGCAGTATCAAAGTCAATGGACAATACTGCCCTTTATTTCTGGTATTCTTTAAGGTACCACAAGATTCAATGCTTGGTCCTGTGCTTCTGATCTATATTAATGATCTTTTAGATAATCTTACCTCTAAAATGGCTCAATTTGCTAATGATACTACTACATACTGCAGCCTTGATAAAAAGTCAGCACTATTCAATCAACCAATCAAACAGACCAATTTTAAATGTGATCACTCTCTTCTGCAAAAATTCGGAGCTTGCAGTGGCAGGTGAATTTTAATCCAAATAAAACACAGTTGTCTACTACTAACCATTCTCATAATAATATTGACTGCATCTATTTTGATTTACTATAAGACAGAGATGTTATTCAACTAAGTTACGTCCATTTATTTATGTAGCTTTTTTCATTGCAATGCAATTGCTTCCAAAAGAAAAACATTGCTTCCAAAGCAATTTTTTTAAAGCTTTGCTTTGAAAAACATTGCTTTCGAATTCTTTCCTGTCTTTCTGTTTTCCTTTTTGATAAAACTTACAGCTTTTAACATCACCTGTCAATTTTTCTTGTTTTTCTCTTTGCTTCAGCTTATTACATTATGTAATGTAATAATCTGGCATTATTACATTACATAATGTAATAATACCAGCTAATTTTGAATAAAAACATGTTTAGGACTAATTTTTACCTTCCACTGACAAGCCATTCAAAACGACTTTTGTAAAGTTCTAAGATTTTTTTTAAAGTGTTCTCAATTTCAACCAGTTCATCAGTTGAAGCAGTTAGCTAAACAGATAAGTTCATTATTATAGCCAAGAAGACAATTTATTAATAAAAGCAATTATCATCATAAATATAATCATTAAAAACAGTAAGATAAACAAAAAAGAATTTCATTATCAGAAGCAATTGCATAAATGACACAATTATAAACAATCAACAAAGACTACATAGACTTGTATTTACAAAAATTGAAAAGTAAAAGTGACTTACATTATAAACTGAGCCATCTTTTAAAGGAATTCTTTTAAATAATGAATTTCCATACTTTGAAGAAACAGATTTTTTTAAAATTCGAATATAGTCTAAAATATATTAGTTTATTTAATACAGCCTTATATAAACAAGCATATTATAAACATCTATAAAAAAACATATATATATATATATATATATATATATATATATATATATATATATATATATATATATATATATATATATTAAGGTGATGCAAAATTTTTAGGTTCAAAACTTTTGTTGCACTCAAGCTTGCCCTTAGTAATTATTGGCCAAAATTTGAATGAAATCGGATGATATTGCCATGTTTTGTCACATTTTTTATTTTTACATTTTTTATATTATATTACCAGGCCTTGGCATGAAGAAAATTGTCCAGCACTCGTAAAACTCAAACATTTTTTTAGGGTAGATTTTGATGCAACTTGAAATTCCTTCCAGTGAAGATCAACTAATCGAAGAAGAAACTGCTTTTGGTTTTCATCTTTCGTAACGCTTGAGTTAAAGGATGTTATTTATAACATCCTTTAACTCAAGCGTTACGAAAGATGAAAACCAACGCAGAATGAGGCATAGCACTTATAAGCGCTATGCCTCGTTCTGCGCAACCATTGACAACCTTTATTTGACGAACCTTGCACTTCATTTCAAGATATGTTGAATCCATTTCCCACTCTGAAGATTCTTTCATTAAAAATGATTCAGCTTTTTCTTTGTCATTCTTCAAAATTAGATTGAAAGGTTCTGCGGTGCGTTGTGTGACAAAGGAAGACAATGGACTGTGACAATCGAATGTGGCAGCATCAAGTCTTTTGAGAGATTTCTGCCTTGGCTGTTGTTTCAGGTTGTTTGCCATGTCTCTCTTGGTGTTGTTGTCGACACAGGAATCGAAGAAAGCCAATCCTATTAGATGTTCAGAAAAATACCAGAGGTGGCAATGAAAAGCTTTTGCTGCATTAATTGCAATTGTATGATTTGGATATTCTTGAATACGTTGAAGAAGCTTGGCATCATTGAATGGTGCTTGTTCAGCTAACAGAGCTTCATTCCAAAACTGTTCGTATATAAATGCCACAAAAAGACTTATGTCTGTTATTCCTTTATTTTCCTTTGCAGTAATAACAAATTGATCCTGAAAGAAATATCTTTATGCAATTTATAGCTTTCACCATCCAAGGTGCATTGTGTTTTGCACCTGGAGCCCAAAACTTTACATTTAACTCTGATGTTGTAGTTGATCCTCCAAGAAAAATAAGGCACAAGTTCAAGAGTTCTAAGTAATCATCTCTGGGTTGTTGAATTGTAATTGCTTCACCATAATATACTACCATTTCTTCACAATGTTTGAGAAAAAAAATCGCAGTTAAATAATTCTTCATTCCCTATAGTGAACACCTCCTTATTGATTGCTGGCAATTGTTTCTGGAAATGGTTAAAAATTCCAACTTCAGGTTATCCACTGGTTCCAAATGCAGTCGTGAAAATGGTGGAAAGAATGACTTCAAACACATGGTGCCTGCATGCTATCCATATGAGATTACGGTCAAGATTCCATTCCATTATTGTGCAGGTACCAATGTTCAAGTCAGTGTTGGATGAAGTAGTGTCAAAAACCAGTGCCCAAACAAGTTTTTTCAATATCCAATCTTAAAGAGCCTTCATTAGCCTGTTGCTCACCTGTACCTTAATCAATCTTTTAACACCCAGCAATTTTTCCACCCCTCCACCAGTCACAAGGATGACAATTCTATCCACTTTTTTTGACCACCAGTGATATCAGGTAAGAGCTTTATCCCAATGCAGAAGAAGTGGATCATCAGGAGAGAAATCAGCTTTGTCAGCTGTAGTCACCACTTCATGAACAGATTGCCTTTTTCTGCGGATTATGCTGCACGACAATAATAAATCTTTTACCGAGTGACCAAGAGCCTGAGCCACTGTTCCAATCACGAAGAGTGCACGGTGATCAGAAATATTAACACAATAAAGAGATGATAGAACATTATTTGTAAGAACTTTCATCTTCTTTTTCGTTGAACCACTTGTGCTTTTTTGTTAAACCACTTGTGAAAGCAGAAGGAGCCTGATATTCATCATCATCCGAGGAACTAGAGCTACTTGCACCCACAATGTCAACTGCTGATGAAGAAGAAATGAGTTCTATTTTTCCATCAGTTCCGCTTTACTGCTTTGACGCCTCAATTCCATTTTAATTTCTTGGACTCATTTTCATGCCTCCCTAGCTCTTAAATTCCAATCAATTCCTGCCATACTACAACTTAATGGATCTTCTTGCTGCTGACATAAAAATGATTCATTGTTCATAACTTCGGATGCATTCTTGGTTGATATATCAAAAAGTACTTCAAAGTTAGCCTGGAAAATTCCTTCATTCATTTGACAGCTGTCCAATTTTGATCCTCTGTGTTTTTTCAGCAGCAGATATTCGCCATAAAGTTTTTTTAACTTTCTTTCCGCATTATCAATTCTTTGAGTTGGAATTCTTCCTATCTCCTATATAGCAAGAACTGCTTCAATTGTTGCCCGAATACTTTTTTTCACTTCTTGTTTCTCTTCTATATGATGGAAGAGCAACCTTCAAAGAACATCCTCTCTTGAAGGAAGTCTGGCAGTTGACAGAGTGTAGGTTTACCAACAAGCCACACCTCAACAAAAGATCTAGTGGTTGCCATATTATCAATTTCTATTACAATCTGAACCACCATGAAACAACCCTAACAATTCCATTAACTTTGCAGTTAATGGAATTGTTAGACATAGAATGTAAACTGAGAATGTAAACTGAGGTGTTGAACTAATTTTTTTTCATCTCAAGCATTTTTTAATTATGGTTTCATAACATAACTTGATTTCCTAATGTTAATAATTACCTTCTTTAATTACTTCTCTTTTTTTTTTGTCACAATATTTATTCTTATTCCACATTTTTTCTTGCTCTATAACTATTCAACCTTTCAACATTAATCAGAGTTTTGAGCTGTCTCATCGAATGTTATCATTCAATAACCATCGAATGTTATCAAACATTCAATAAGACAACTTTACAATATTTTTTGATAAATTTATTATAAAAACTTTTCATAAATTCATAACGATATCATAAATTTGTTAATAATTCCTCTTTATACAACTGAAGTGACTTAGCTGTTAAATCAATTTCCTAAGTAAAAAAAAGACAAACAAATAGTGAAACAATTAATGGTAAAAATATTAAGTTTGTTGAATTGTTATGTTGAAGATAAAAGGACTTAAGCTACCTGATCATTATTAGAAAAGGAATCAATCAAAGTTTCAATAACCACTATTTAATTTACAGCAAATTTTTTAGATAAAAAACTTATTAAAAAAGACAATCCAACAACTATTTCTGAATTATCTAGAAAGTTTAAGATATCAAGAAAGTCAATTAAATGTTATAGTGATAAAATATTTAATTTAAAAAATGGTTTCAAAAGAATGTGTACATGCATTATCACCTTGTACGTTCAAGAGAAGGTTTACAAGATCAAAAAAACTTTATGGATTTATCAAGAAAAACTAGTAAATCATTACAAAAATCATTACAACTGACGAAAAACTATTCCACTGAGAAATATATATATATATATATATATATATATATATATATATATATATATATATATATATATATATATATATATATATATATATATATATATATATATATATATATATATATATATATATATATATATGAGCAATTCCACAGCGGAAAATGAAAAAGTAGTCAAATATTATTCTCTTTTTCATTTATATAAATTTTTATATAAATACCAGTGCTACTAGCTTAAATAAATATTTTTCTTTAAAAAATAAAACACATTTAAACACTATTACTATTTTTAAGCATTTATTTAAGAAAAATCTTAATACAAAATGTTTTTTAGTATTTGGTTGGGCCGCCTTTTGCATCAATTACATTGTATCCTTCTTGGCTTACTTTAGATGCAATTCTTTACATTTGCTTTTATTCTTGATCATTATGCCAGGCATTATTTAGTGCCTCTATAAGATTTTTTTTGTTGATTATAGTTTTATGCCAAATAATCTGCTTTAAAAGTTTCCAGGCATACTCAATTGGGTTTAAGTCTGGAGAATTGCCAGGCCATGGTAAAACAGTAACATTTTTCGACTTTCAATATCTTATCACTGATTTAGCTTTATGGCATGGGGCAGAATCATGCATATAGATGAACTTAGATGGATCAGGAAACCAATTTTGTAACTGAGGAATTAATTTGGTAGCTAATACTTTTTTATATTTATTCTTGTTCATCATCCCTTCAACTATAAAAAGAAGGCCACTGCCCTTACCACTTATAACTGACCACACTATCACTTTTAGATGGTGTTTTACTATCTCCATAACACAGTCTGGGTCATATTTTTCTTCTTTCCTTCATCTAATAAAGGAAGACTTATCGATTAATATTTCAAATTGGGACACATCTGAGAAACACGCCTGAAAACAAATAGAAATAATAATATAAATACTCATACAATATTATAATCAGTGATGCTATGGCAATAAACAATAGAATAAGTGTTTATTTACATTTTTCCACTATTCCCAGCAGGAATATTGCCAACACCTACATATAACATCCAGCAGAAATATGTAGGTGTTGTTTTGCCTAAGTGAAATGTTTTAATTTCATCACTGGTGTAAGTTTAAGTTTCCTTGCAGGTCTGCAGCATTTAAACCCCAGTTCTGCTATTCAACGCCTTCTAGTTATGTTAGAAATCTTGATACCGGCTTCTTGTATGATTTTAGTAATTGCTTTTGTACTTTTTCTTCGGTTTTTAACACAAATGTTACGAATTGCCATTTAATCTTTTGGGGTAGTGATGTGTAGTCTACCACATTTTCCACTTCTTCTTTGTACAGGTACTTTTTTATCAAGTTTAGCTTTAATTCTGCTTGCAGTCATCACAGAAACTCTAACTATATTTGCAATTTTTCTTTGGGAGTGATTTGAATGTTTAACAAAGCAGATATTTCTGGAGTTATTTCATTTGATATATCTTTAGCTTTACCCATTTTTAGGCATGAAAATTCAAACGTTTTTAGTTAAAACTACTAATTAATGTAAAAATATGAGTCAGAATCACAAAAATACTAAACTTTTGACAAAAATGTTACTTATTATGCAGGTGTTATCATGCAAATAAAAATTTTGCCACAAATATGTAAAAAGGTGCATTTTGCTTGTTTTTGCATATTCTAGCTTATCAATTTTAAAAATTGCCACAATTATTTATAAATATTACAACTTCATAAAAAAGTATGGAAAAATATTATTGATATTAAAATCTCAAAGAATGTAAGAGTAGAAGCAAATTTATTCATTTAAAAATCATATTTAATTGCACTTTTTGTGAAGAATCAAACTGTAACCAAAAATTTGGCCACTCACTGTAGATAATTATATTTCTTATTACACAAATATATCTATTCCTCCTCTTCTAAGTATCCTGTGTGGTAGGTAATTATATATATCTATATCTATATCTATATCTATATCTATATCTATATATCTATATATATATATATATATATATATATATATATATATATATATATATATATATATATATATATATATATATATATATATATATATATATATATATATATATATATATATATATATATATATATATATATATATTTACAGGGCTCAAAACAACAAACTTTTTTGTACAGGATAATATGCCCGATAAAGACTCAAGTTTGCCAGACATGCCCAATAAAAATTAAAGAAGTGCAATCGAACCCAACGCAAAAAATATTTTGATTTTACAACTTGACCACGCAATTTGTTTTTACAACTCTAGGCATTTGAAAATGCGCTGAAAATAAAATGAAAATTTGCAAGATAAATTATCTAACAAAAAGAAAACCTTAAAGAAAAAGAAAAAACCTAAGCTCAAAAAACTAAAATTTAGAAAAGGAAAATATATTTATATTTCAATTTTTAAAAATTATAATACTATGAGTAATGCTTTGTAAATTATTAAATACATAAACTATTAAGTAAATATATTAAATACATAAATTATGTAACTATTAAATACATAATTAAATATATATAAAAAATGTATAATAAAAATACAAAACTATTAAATAAATAAATTACTATGTAAATATATTAAATAAATAAATTATTATTTTTACTTTATTAAATAAAGTAACAAATTTATTATAATGTTTACAATCCAACCATCTTATTTAAATTATCAAAGAATATTGAATGTAATTACATTTATATAAACATGTATTTTTTTATAAATCTTTTCAAACTTTTTCTGGGATTAATCTTATAAACACTTTTAACAGAGAAAATTTTTAGCGCAAAAACAAACATTACATAACAACTCAATAATTTAATATTGTAATAAAAAGTACTGGTTTCTATAGCATTAAAATAACTATTATGTTAAAATTTTAATAAAATAAATTTAAAAGAGGTTTAAAGCTAAAGTATTTGTTTGAAATTTATAAAAACCATAGGACAAAAAATAAAATAAATACTAAACTATAAATTTAAATTAATAACTAATTGCAACATTTTAATATAGATGATAAAAACAGGGGCTACTTAATTCAAAAAAATAAAATGCTTTGGCATCTTTTAAAAAAATGAATTTATAGTTTATATACAATACTGAATTTATTAATAATTTTAAAGCAATGATTAAAATAAAATGATTAGAAAATAAATACACATAAAATGCGTCAGAAAAAATGACCAATAGGTTTTGTTTTTTACTGGACAAGTGCCAGACAATGCCCGATGTCCGGCGCTTATTTTGAGCCCTATATATATATAAATATATATATATATATATATATATATATATATATATATATATATATATATATATATATATATATATATATATATATATATATATATATATACAGTCAAGGAGGCTATTCATTATTATAGGTTATACCACTACATAGTCTATTGCATAATTTGCTGAGTAAAAAAATTCCATTTAATTTTAAAATTCCAAAATTCCATAAGAGATTTAAGTGATTTTAAATGCAAGAATTTACTTAATACATCAGCAGACTATTATTCAAAAAAATCTATTTGTTTAAAATCATATTGTTATAAAAAATATAAGTTATAAAGTAACTATGGGTTTATTTTGTTATGGTAAAAAAAAGAGATGTAAAAGACTTAAAGTTACTAAAAAATTTATAAACAAGGTATACTTTACTACAAATTACTTTATACAAATGTATATAAAAAAAAACAAATATATGAATGTATATAAAAAAATCAACTAACCGTCTTCAGTTTTTATTCCAATAGCTGACATTATATGAGGAAGATCGAGTTTTAATTTCTTTAAACCATTTGTCTGAATAAAAAGTTGCAATATATATAGCACATATAATATTTTAAAGTTATGTTCTGTCTGAATCATTTGCAAGTGGTAACAAGGTTACATTCTTTAATTTTTAATTAAATGTTAAGTAAATAAACTTGATAACTGAGTATATGTTTGTTTATCATTGCGGTATAGCTAACTATCATACTTTATTTTATTTTTATGGTAAAATAGCTTCGTCTCAATTCAAAAAGTTGTAGGTTGAATGAGTTAATAAAGCATGAAAATAATAGAGAGTTACAAAGGATTGATGCACAAGGAAAGAAACAAGAAGAATCTTTTTTTCATTAAGAAAATGTTTTTAGAGCATGAAGAGACAGATACAGTAAAAGGATGCAATATTACTAAATGAAAAGTCAAGTGAGAATGAGCTGTGGTTAATGGAGCTAGAGTTGGGAATACCGGACATAAAATCAAATACCGGTATTTTGGTATTGAAAATCTTGGGATTCCGGTATTAATACCGGTATTAATATTATTCCTATAATAACACGAATGAATAAATAATATAATTAAAAAATGGTTTTACAATTAAAAAAAAAAACTATATTAACTTATTTAAAGAATAAAAAAAAAATCAAAATTCAGTATAATGTTAGCTATATATTAATCATAAGAAAAGGAAGAAAATATAAATTTTTAAGGTTCTACTTTTTCTGCTGTTGGTTGTTGATATAAGACCTCAGAAAACATAGATTGTTAAGCGAATTATCTCCCATCCTTGAACGAATTCTGGTACAGATTAAGCCAGTAGATGTTGTTGCTACAGGTACAGCTTCTAGTGTGTTAACCAGGAATAAATTTGATACAGCATTTTAACAAAATTGGGAATTTGTCAAATTGAAGTATTTCTTAATCACCCCCCCCCCTCCCCTGAGATTAAAAAGTGTTCTGGGAAAGCATAGGGTCCTTTTATGGTGTTCTTTTTTTTTTCTACTCTACTTCAGCGCTGTAACATTGATTGATCAGCGCCAAAAATAAAATAAAATACCATCTGTATCATTAAAGATGAATATGAAATCAACACAAAATTAGCTGTTGTTTCACGACGACACAGCAAACTAAGAATCAATTTCCGAACATATATTAGGAATGATATCTTTTTTTATTATAAAATAATCAGTGTATATTAATTATTATTGAGAATAATTAATTTGATTTATTTTTAATCTTTATATATTGTCACCGCTTTCATTTCAAGATTATTATTTTGAATATATATTTCTTTTTCAATGTAATATAGTAAAATAGCAATCTCCAATGAGCCAATGATCTTCTACTTCTAATTATTATTTAAATTCTGCTTGATGTACTTTACGGACGAACCCTTACATCATCATGTAGTAAATTGTGTCAATAAAAGAAATTTTTTGAAAATAGATATACCAATAATTACAATTTGATTTCATGTTTTACGCAATTAATGAATTAGAATTTTTTTATGTTATTTTTCTAATAGTTTTAAATAATAATTAATTTTAAATTATTTTTAGAATTATTATTAAACTTTAATTTAGAAACTTTATTTGGAGAATAGGATTTTTTCATCTTTAAATTGGGAACTTTAAATTTATGAGCATTTGGGAAAAACGCGTTTGACCCTTTACACCCTGGCTTCATAATGCAAGTTGGCTACACCCAGACGTTGTATCTGTAAAACAATAACTTTTGCAGCTTTGGTAATGATCGGAAATAATTCATAATTTCTATCGGTTTCATCATCACTTGGATTTTCATTGGAGTCTGCATTATATAAATATTACAAAACACTTAAACTTCTGTTTGTCTTTCAAGAACACGTAATTTTAAATCTGCTTTCAATTCATAACTTTTGAACATAGATGGCCAGTTATTGATTTCATCATAAATTGAATAGTAACATCTGCAGATAACAAAGATGCATCTTGTAAACTTAATATGAAGTAAAACTGAAAGGATATTTGACAACATTTCAAACTCTGCATCTGATAAAATAGGTGATTTTAAATCTATTAGACTCTTTTTGATGCAATTTTTTAATTTGACAAAAACAGGGGCGTGCTGGATTAAATATATATATATATATATAAATATATATATATATATATATATATATATATTTATTTATTATATAACTTTGTTTTAGCATTATTACACATACAAGAATTATTGTATTTTATGCTATATAAACAAAGTTTTCAAAAGAAACCTTTTCTCTTCAAAATCAGTAAATTTTTTTACATGGTTTTTGGTTTTGATTGAATAGGCATTTTCGCTACAAACATTTATATTTTATGATACCGCAAAACTTATAATTTTAATATTTTTCGTCTTTTCATAATTCACAGACCAGACCATTTAACAGAAATATGTCGTAGTCAACAAAATATCATACAGACGCTATAATATTTTAAAAGTGCCTTAACTACACCGAGTGTTTAGTAGCATTACTAAAGCAACGGTACAACAAATTTTTTTCTTTTAATGTGCTCCAAGAAGTCCTTACGGTCTTATCAACTTGAAGTTTAAATTGAATGTATACCATTTTTAAGATTTGTCAAATCCTAATAAAAAAAGCTATAATTACAACAAACACGGATTTTACAACTATGTTCTTTAAAAAAAACAACAGGTTACTATAATGTTAAATATTAGTTTCAATGTACTTGCGGTACTCCCACACTTCAATCTAATTAAATATATTACACGATATGGACTTATGTTTTTTCTTTGAAAATTTGTGGATTTATTCTTTTAAAAAAGCAGTTTTTTTTTTTTCAAAATATTTACTTCTAACAAGGCTGCAAGCAACCACTATTAGATGTGAAAGTTACTGGAAGAGAAAAGATTAAATTTGTAGGGCAAGATAATGATTAACAAACAACGAGAAAAGATTGCAAATTATATGAAACAGCAAAACAATATGAAAAGATCGAATTCCAAAGAACTGATGTTCGAAGAAAAAAACTAGACGAATAAGAATTTTTGGAGCACTTCAGAACAGTCAAAGTAAAATCATGAGACTTAGTTAAATGACGAGTAACACAAAAATGAATTTTAGAAGATGGCACAAGAGACGTAATTCTTTTGAGCCCATTATAGCATTTATAGAAAAGAGAAAGAGAAGCAATATTATGACGATGTGACAATAATTGAAGGTTGGCTGAAAGAGCAGGTCTATATATATTTACAATACATTTTAGCATATTGTCTAAAAGAAAAAGGGAATTATTCAAAGATCTGCTACAAATATGGCAACAGTATTCCATACAAGGACGGATTTGAGATTTATAGAGATAAAGAATAGAATCTAGAGTAAGAAAGTGTTGAGCACAATAAACAGGTGCTAATTTTGCAGATGGATTTGATATAAGGTTTCTAAGAAAGATTGGACATTAGCAGATGCTAATTTTGCGATGGATTTGATATAAGGTTTCCAAGAAAGATTGAAAATAAGAGTTAAACCTAGAAGGGTAGATGACTCATAAAGTACATTACCATCATAAATATAGGAAAATCCAGATTATTGCAATAACAATAAGCTGAAAAAAAATTGAGTTTTATCTGAGTTCACCAGCCGCTGAGAGCCCCATGCTGTAGCAGAAGTAAAGTGTTTTTCAAGCTCAAATGCCCCCTTCAAGCAATAAGGGAGTATTAGCTTTTTCCCAAGAATAATAAAATGAATGGTAGTATTATCAGTCAACAATACCACGTTAGATGGCAGAATTTTTGGGAGATCATTAATGTTAATTAAAAAAAGTATAGAGTCAAAAATAGAACCTTGAGGAAACCCTGAAGTTACAGGAAATAAAGAAGAGTGCTTTCCATTGAGGAAAACTTTTATACTATGATTGGTAAAGAAGGATTAAATAATCTTAATGATGTTACTTAATAAACTGTAAGAAAAAAGCTTATGGGGAAGACATGCATGCCAAACTTTATCAATGGCTTTAGGAATGTTGAGAGTGATAACGTTAATCTCTCTACATCTATCTAATGCACGATAAAACCTATCAGTTATTACAATTAACAAATTATCAGTAGAAAGAGAAGATCAAAATCCATATTGATGATCAGAAAGTAAGTCATTATGATTAAGATGAGAGATTAATTAATGACTTAAAAACCTTACTTATGATAGTAAGAAGACTAATGGGACCTTAGTTGGACGAGTCAGATCGCTCTCCAGAATTTTTGAAAATAGGGATAACAGATGCTGTTTTCCAGCAGGCTGGAAAATAAGACTCTGATAAGCACTTGTTAAATAGTTTTGAAAGTTTAAATGACAGACCTGGAGAACACTTCTGCATGATTATAACAGGTAGGTTGTCCGGACCACAAACTTCAGAAGAGTCTAAGCAGGAAATCACTTTAGATACATAAGCTAGAACGATACAAATGTCAAGCAATGGATCAACCCGCTTGTCATATATACCAGGTGGAACGTGACTAGTTGAATCAAGAGATAATATTGATGATAAGTTCTTAGCAAACAATTCAGCTTTGTCTTTAAGAGAAGTGACAAAATCTGAACCATACAAGAAGGTGGAATAACAGATTTGCCCTTATTATATATACTGTTAAAAATTCTCCAGAAGTCACAAGAGCTTAATTTTTTAGATAATATATGAAATTTTATGACCAAAAATTAGCTGACTTTGTCATTAGACAAAACCTTTTTACAATAGTTTTTGGCAATAGTAAACAGATGTCTGTTTTCTGGAGAATTGTTTTGCTGATAGATATGAAAGTAATGGTTACCATTGGAAATTGCAGCAGCACAATGAGAGTAAAACCATGGAGAAGAGTGTAGCTTAACTTGGAATTGTCAAGAGGGAATAAAAGAATCTATGCCAGCTTTAGGGTAGCTGTAAGAGGTACGATGATAGATTCTGATGATGAAGAAGAATGAGATAAAAGTTTTCCAAACATCAATATCACCACAGACCAAAGATCCATTTCTCTTATCTTTAATAAACAGAGCTCTACAAAAATCAAAAACAAAACTACAAAGATATTAACCACATATAAACGAATAACCACATATAAACGAAACTACGAATAACCACATATAAACAGCCACAAAAATGCTGTTGCTGATACCCTCTCTTGATGTTGTTCAATACAAAGTACTTTGAAAACACTTCACAATATTCACGCTTAGCTGAGTCATCCAGGAACATATAGAATGGTACTTTACTGTAAAACTCAAAATCTGCCTTACTTGACTGTACCGCTACCAATGAAATGCCACATTGAGGATAATGAGCTTCCAACAATCATCTATAGTAGGTATTGTATTACCGGATTTTTTAACAGAACAAGACTCTGCAATACTTACAGAAAACAGAACAGACAAAAGGGCGATCCACTTGTTGACAAAGTCCAGCTGGTAGAGACTATATCTCCTTATTTTGTTTGCGTCAAATTTCAAAGTGTAAAGATTGATACAGTATCAACCAAAGACCTTGCTTCACTTCACAAGGAAGACACATCAGCAGAATGTATTAGTTATACGACTCCCGTCCAACAGCAATC
>NC_061157.1:62756831-62789331 GCF_022113875.1 Hydra vulgaris
TTGTATCAATTTTGTTGCCTCAGAAGCAATACATTCGTAAAGTCAAGTTTCATTTTTCGAATAAAAAAAGCATGTCGTCAAGAATATTGTTTATTACAACGGCTCGCCTACTCATAAACTTTAAATACGCTAAAGCCTCAATTTTTAATACGCTATTCCTCAAAGCAAAATAAAGAGCATTTTATTTCCACAAAAAAATCGTTTGGAAAAAATTTTTAAAATTATTTACAACAATTTTAGGGAAAACACTAAATCCAATCCTTCAAAGTGCAATCTAAATTTTACTGACTGATGTGATCTCCAACGGAAATATTGTTGTACTTTAAAATAAAAGAAAGTCTGAGATTTTTAATAACATTTAAAAACATTTGTATTCAATATTTATTATTAATCATGTTATTATTAATAATATTTTCGTTTAATATCAATTTGAAAACATTTATATCACATTGTAAATGCCGTAATCGGGTCTAGAATTTTTAAAAACTGTTCAAACAGCACTTTGACGGATTGGATTTAAGATTTCCCCAATTTTAGTTGCAAGATTTACATCAATTTTAGTTGCCGGTTTTAATTGCTTGATTAATTTAATTAACCAAATGATTTTTGATTCGACCTCTGTTAAAGCAAAATGAATGCAACAAAATAGAAATGTCTAACCGGAACCGACAAATTAGATTTATATAGCAGCTGTGGCGCAGTGGTTAGAGTTCTTTTTTCATTTTGTTATTTTTAAAGAGCTCCCAGAAGTCCTTACAATCTTATCACAGAGTGCCACAGGAGATCATAATTAGGAAGTTCACGCCTCTTTCCTTACCAATTTGGCTTATTAGGCTTGAGTCGGCATCGAAACTGGAACCTTTTTTGGATTCTGAGCTCTGGCTCAAGAAAAAATAATAATAACAAAGATTTGAAACTCTTAAAAAGTTGCGCGAAATCTTTGGATAGTAAAAATGGAACAATGAAAACAAAAAAATTACGTAGTACATTAGTATTTATAAAAACTTACATCTTTTTTTAACTTCAATTAACTTAAACACTTACAATAAATGTATATAATGATTTATAATTTTTAAAATTGTTATTTGTTTTTTTAATTTGTTGTTCTTAATCTTTATATATGACATTTTTGTTTAAATGTAATAGACTAAGTCCACTTGGCACCTAAAAAAAGTTAAAGAAATATATCATGAGATATTTCCCAGCAAACATCTCCTATTGGGGCCCATATGGGTTTGCCCAAGTGGGCTCTATGTGGGTTTTGTATATGGGCGCAAAATGGATCCCCATGTTGGCTAGCCCTTGAATACAAAATTTTGTCTCTAAATTTTTCTCAAATTTTAATCTAAATTCAAATTAATTTTTTTCAAAAAATCTTCTTTTTATTTAAAGTCAAATCATTTTGAAGACTCCGTAATAGTGCTAATAATGTCATGTATTAGTGGCAGTAAAAGTTTTAAATTGTATTTGAATTTTTTTTTTTTTTTATGTGTAAAAAGTTTTTGAAAGTTTATACACTATTTGAGTTTTTATAAAGCCACAAGCAAAAATGTAAATAAAATGAGGTCTAATATTAATATATTAAATAAACATAATTAAAAAACGTTTAAATTTACTTTTTTATATAAAACTATAACTTTTACTATTGAATTATTTAAATACTGTGGTATATTTATAAATGTTTATTACTGTTTACCTTATTCTTTCTATGTTTGATTTCCGTTTCTTCAATAAAGCTAGACTCACGTGACATATTTATGACTACATATTAAACTATGTGTATCTAATTTAAAAATAAATAATTATTCAAAATATTATAAAAAATTTAAATAAATAAAAAGTGGGACCCATGTGGGTTGCACATATGCAGCCCATATGGGCTGCCCACTTGGGCCTTAATTCACGCTTAGCGACAACTTTCCTTGGGTGGGATGTGGCCAACCCATTTGGGCCCTATAAAGCTGCCTACTTGGGCCCCATATGGGGCCCGATATGATTTGCTGGCTGAGTTTTGGCTAAAGCACTCAAATTTCTTTCTTCTAGTTATTTTCCCAAAATATTATTATAAGCTGCATAAAAAAAGTCTTACAATAATTACCCCCTAAAATGTATTAAAAAAGTCTTACAATAGTTACCCATTAAGCTGCATAAAAAAAAACTTAATATAGTTAGCTCCTAAGCTGCATAAAAAATATCTTACAATAATTACCTCCTCCTTTATTTATGAAGACAAACGAATTTTTAAAAAATATATAAATAATAAAGGTTAAACCTATATCTATTAGAAATTGAATCAAAAGATAAAACGTGTAATTTGGGAATAAAATTGGCAACAAACTTCAGTATAGTTTATGCTTAAAAAATGTTTACACTAATCCATTTACACCCAAAAAAAAATTTCCTAAATTGTTAAATCAAATTGGAAGTTTAGTTTGTTTTATATCTTCGAAACGAATTTGCTAAACGCGTTTACACATTTACATACATCAAACTAATAGAGGTAATACAGCCGAAGTAGTTACCTTTCTTATTTACGTCTATTTCTAAATCCTATTACTCCTAAATTTAAATCTTGATAACTCACTGTACTAAAAAAAGCATTCACTGTACTAAAGAAAAAACTTGTGAACCTAACCAACTAATTCCAAACGTCAAAAAAGTTTATTTCAATGACCGTTACATAAAACAATACTTTCCGTTAAAGTTTTAGTTTGTAATGACTTTATTTTATTTATTAATTTAAAGATTATAAATATCTAGCTGATACTGCAGATTACAATTCGAATATGAATGATTCTAGTTAATATAAATGCAGATTTTGTTGTTGTTGTTGTTTGTTTGTTTTTTGCTTTATTTATTTCATTTTATTTCTTGTGAATCAGACGTTTTTTAATGATGTTTTTATTTTCAATTAAATTCATCATAAAAATATTTATTTAATTTTAACTTTTTTTTTATTGATGTACTACCGTTGTGATAAGCTCAACGTAATTTGATATTTGTTTTGAAATTATATATTTTAATCAATTGCTATTTATCTTTTTTAATAACTTTTGTTTTTAAACTTTAGTTTATTTGATTTACAATATTTTTATGTTACACAATGTGTAAACATAAATATATTATAGATAAATTATATAGATATAATTTTATATTGCTAATATTTTTGCTAAGATTTTGCTTTCTGTTTATTTTGAAGCGTGAATCCTGATGCAACAGCTACGGGCACTTACAGTGTCAATGTGATCGATAGTTGTTGTGCCATAGTTATTTTTCACAAAATCAAAAATAATAATCGACAGAATTTTTATCTATAGTTATTTTCTGATCAGTAGACAACTCAATGGATTAAAGTAACTTTTTTCCGCTACAAAGTTGGTTAACTTGAATATAATATTACGGGCTTTGCATATATTTCTAGAAAGAAAAAAAAAGTAAAAAGTAAAATTTGGTTATTAATTTTATTTAACAAAATAGTAAAAGTTTTATTATTATTATTATTGTTATCGTTATTGTTGTTAATATTATAAGAATTGTTATAATTAACTGCTTTAAGTCGATTGACTGAAATTGGGATGACAAAATGCGCGCTGTGAATCTCAGCGTTTTTGGTCTGTTGCAGCGTAGCAAAAAATGCATTTTATTTTTCAATCGTCTACGTAATTTTATCCTTATGGAACAGATATTTTGGCGATGAATAATTTTAATTTTATTTATTTAAGAAAATTTGACGTTTTAATTTTAAATCGGATGACATCAATTAATTGTATATAGACGTGGCAATATTTTGTCTATTTTGAGTGAAATAAGCTTAAACTTTCAGATGTATAGTTAATTCTACTTAGATTAATTTAACAAATGTTACCTTGGTAGTCATTATAAGTGCCCTAGGCAGGGGTAGCTGCACCGTATCTTTGAAAATTTGAACGGCTTGCCTGGTGACCTTTTAATTAATAAAGATATTATTTAGATTAGTATTATCTATCAGCGACTCTATAATCTATAAATAATTGTTAAGAAAAATTGCCAATTTCATAGTTGTTTTTTTTTTTTTAATCTATCAAGGTTTAAAGAAAATATATTTAAAAAGAGTTAGTACCTTAATGAAAAAAAAGTATTACCATTTCATTAATAATTTTAAGTATTAATTACACCTCAAGTTTTTTATGTTTAAAAGGTCAAGAGATATGTCACGATTGCAGGCACCTGGATTTTCAAAGTTAAAACCTTCTGGATTGCCGAGAGCTTCAGCATGTGCAGGTTTTTTTTTTTTTTTTATTATTACTTTATAATTTTTTTTTATTATTATATAATTAAATTAAATAATAGATATTTTTTTCAACTCTATTTG
This sequence comes from Hydra vulgaris, assembly GCF_022113875.1. Taxonomy (NCBI): domain Eukaryota; kingdom Metazoa; phylum Cnidaria; class Hydrozoa; order Anthoathecata; family Hydridae; genus Hydra; species Hydra vulgaris. The sequence goes on from NC_061157.1 coordinate 62,761,183, forward strand.
TTTTATGTAGTACCCATTCCATCTATTCCATCATCAGGAGTTTGCAAAAGGTAATTTTTTTTTTTCTTTTTAAAATAATGTTTTTGTCTGTGTTCTTTAATAATTGCCTTTTTTATAGAATTATAAATAAAAACACTTTTGTTTTCTATGTTTATAAAAATATTTTTGTTGATCAGGACTGATGCTATTGAAACACCAGTTACTCAAACGTCTGAACCGAAGCGTTCATTAATATGTAAACCTGTTACAAGTTCATTTTCTCAACATGGTCCAACACCATACGAAAGAGTTTCAAAACCAGCTACTAGTCAAATACCAAATATTGGTAAGCGGAGATCTGTGGGAGCATTAAAAACTCCTGATTCACGAGTTTTAAAAGATACTTCAAAACTCAATAATATTCATGAAAATACAATGATACCTAAAGAACCATTAAAAAGACTAGTAGATAATGTTTATAATCCGATTGCGCCTCAGGAAAATACATTTGAACCATGTATATTAAAACCACCTATATCAAATAATAATTTGAAAAAGTTGACAACTAACCAATTAAAGCAGCCATCTGCAATTACGTTACAAAACTCCAATCAATGTATAGCTGGTGCAAAAACATTTGGATTTAATTATTCTAATAAGTTATCTTCAAAAGCTCAATCAAAATCACTTCAAACATTGCCAGCAGTAGCTGACAAAGCTGATAGTTCAGATTTTAGTGAGATGAATAAAAGCCTTTCCCAAGATGATCTTTTATCATCAAACATCTCCTCAGAGTGCAATTCAAAAATAATAAATAACCAAAATAGAATACAAACTAAAATTAAATCGAAACTAAATTTAAAAGGACAGCTTAGCAGTTTAAGACCTCGTTATTCAACACATGTTAGTTGTATTGAAAGTATGTCAACTCCATACAATACAGTGCAATCAAAACATTTCGAGCATTTGAAAATAAGTCCGATAGTTTCAGAGCCAGATATATCTGAAGCTGATTCAACATTTAGTGTTTTTAAAGAACCATCACACTCAAATAACTTAAATACATCCTGTAACAAATTTTCCGATGAACATAAGCAAGAACAGTGTGACAATGTTTTAGATGATATTGATAATGATTTTCAAAATGTTACATATAGTCACGAAAGTAAACAAGAACTTAAAAAAAATATTAACTGTAATAAAACTGTAAATGTTACAAGAAATGTTGAAGAAAAAGAAGTTGAAGAGTTTATTCAACATAACAGTCCAGCTTTCAATAAAACACAAACTTTATGTAAAGAATATAGCGAAGGCAACCTAAATAAAACTTTTGGATTTTTGGATGAAACTCGGGTAATAGATAGTAGAAAAAAACCTGATTTTGCATATTGTAATAAAACACAAATTATATTAGATGATGAAAATGATTTATTTATTGAGAATGAGAAAATGCCAAAAAATTTTGTTGAAGATACTCCTGGAAAAATAAATCACGGGTTGAATGAGTATGAATCACAAAATGAATCTTTCAGTGATGATATTCAAAAGGTTCTTGCTGCTATCTCTAATAATGACTTAAATGACCCCAATACTGATCTTGCAACATTATGTAAGACACATGAAAATAACACGTTCTCCAAAGATAATGCACACAATAATCATATAAATAATGGCTTTTGTAATCCGATAAATGAACTTCTTGATACATTTGTTGTTCAAACTAATATACTTGACAAGACTGAATCAGGAACATCTGAACTTATTAACAATGCTAATGAAATTGTTAACACACCTGAAAATATTAAAAGTGAAAATACTGAAGCATCAAGCAGTAAATTAGACTTGATTGATTCTGAAAAAAATGAAAGTTCTGTAGAAACCGATGGTATTATGCCTCTACCAGATACCACCATTCATCCACCACCATATCATGTTATACCTCTGCCAGATACATCTGAAGATAATGATGAATACTGTAAATCAACCAAAACTCCTTCAAAAAAACACACCATCAAATTGTTTAATACAGAACCATGTTTTCCCCAAAGTGACCTACTACCTTCATCACTAAGTGATGACAATGAAGAATTTACATATGGTATTGAAAATCGATGTTATACAATCTCTATGGGGGATATTGGTAGAAAAAGAGAAGAATCAAATTCAAAATTAAGAAGAAGTCAAACATATGGTTCACGAGATTTTGCATATAATTTCAGACCTCCAAAGCAAATGCAGATGACTGAAACCTTAGATGGCAATATAATGATGGACAATACATCATTTCTTCATTTTACAAATGAGATTAAACTTGTGAAGACTCAGTTGTTGAAATTGAAGAGAACCTTGCTAGAGGTGATAACTTTTATTTACTTAATTATTTTTCACAATTTGGTATTTTAATAAATAAAATTATTTTTATAAATTAATATTATATTTTGTTTGTAGAATATGTGATTTTCTTTATAATTCGTTTAGACTGATTATTTTTCGCCATTGATGAAGGGTCCTTTAAAACTTTCAAATTACATTGAAGGTTCATCGCTTCCGCCTCTGTCTCCAAGACTCTTTTTAGTAGGAAAATGTTTTATTAAAAGAAAATAGTTTTTTTTGTTAGACGCATTCTATATACTGGGTACTGGGTCTGAATTAATTCATTACATTTTACAAAAAATAATGTAACTCTTTTTTTTAATTGTTTATCCCAAATTTATATTGTCCATGCTCTAGCAGAACAGAAGTGTTGATAGTAGTTTTAACAATACCAAATTAAGCTTTGGAGTTAAAAACAGCTCAAAAACTAATACATAACTTGGAAATGATTCAAAAGCAGTAAATAAGGTGCCATATCAATTGAAACAAAGAGATATTGAGATTTTCAAAACAACTGATACAATCAATAAAAAGTAGATTAAAAAATTGAAATAAAAAGTCCATTATGATAACCTAAAGTTCAAAAAATCATAGGCAAAGCTTGGGCGTTAATGATTCGTGATTCATTTGATCTGTATTTTATATATCGATATATTGAAAGGTATGACCAAGTTATTTTGCAGTATGGCAATGTTCATCATATTGTTTAACCTGTTAAAACCTACTTGCAAATACTCAATTTTGCCTCTTACCCTACTTAATTTTCCCCTTACCCCAATTATATTCCATAATACCTACTCTTTACAAATAATGATGCATGTTCTGGCCTGGAAGCATTTAATTTAATCACTGCAAAAGTTGTGTTGATTCCTTTTTGCAACAGAATCAGTATATTGCAAGAAAGATGGAAAAAGTTAGTGGGTAGCGACAGACAATACTTTGAACATTAAATATATACCTAGTTTATTATATTGTAGCTTGATTTTATGAGAAAAAAAAATCATATGGATTAATTCATACCCCCAGTAATAATATTAATAAAATTAATATTAGATTTTTGTAACTTTTTGTAAGTTTTTATTATTTTATTATATTGTTTTTTTAAGTCCAGTCCAATGGCAGTTGTTGATCCATTAGTAGTAACAGAAAATACAATGACCAGAGAAAGTGTCAAAGAAAGAAGAAGTGTTGATATGGATGATGATATTTGTTTGTTAACACAAGTCAGTTTTCATTGTAATCATTTTTGTTATGTGGATCATACTGATTTAATATTTTTTACATTTTATTTACTTTTTAAGAGGTTTCAGAATTCTCTTCAACGAATTGAAGAACTCGAAAAAGAAATAGACTGTAAAAATAATACAATAAAACTGCTACAACTTCAGTTGGTAATTTTTTGTTTATTTATTTTAATTGTGCATTTTCTTTCTTTTTTTATTTACTATTTTTTATGCTTTTATAAATTAGTATAAATTAGTATAAATTATACTAGTTTTAAATTTTACCAGGAAAACTATGAATCTAAAGAACAAGATATACTAGAAGAAAATGTATTTTTGAGGGAAGAGGTTTCTCACTTAACCAAACGCTTAGATAAAGTGCAAGAGGTTTAGTTTTTTTTTAATAATATTGTTATAAACGAGTTATTTGTGTTGTGTGAAAAATTTCCCACTTTTATATTAATTTGTTAATTTTAAACTTATTATTAATTACAATTACTTGTTTAATATTTAACATACTTAGTAAATGTTTAAGAAGTTTTCAGTAAGAAATTACGATTGTTCACTGTTTAATGGTTGTTCACTGCTATATGATTGTTTACTGTTTAAAGGCTGTTTATTGTTTAATGGTTGTTCATTGTTTAATGGTTGTTCATTGTTTAATGGTTGTTCAATGTTTACTGTTTTATGGTTGTTTACTGTTTTATGGTTTTTCATTGTTTTATGATTGTTTACTTTTTAATGTCTGTTTATTGTTTAATGGTTGTTCACTTTTTAATTTGTTTATTACAATGATATATTTGTAGTTTTTCTTTTACATTTAGACTAATTGTAAAGAAATGAATTTGTCTGCAAGGTTAGATAACTTGTCTCATGTGGCTTGTTTCAAAGAAAATATACTTGGTGTAACGAACAGCCTCACCTTTGAAATTATAACTATTTTTAGTGAAATATCAATAACGAACATTCAACTGACAAACTTAGAGTGTGACTATGTTTAACAAAGATAAACATGCGTTTGAGCATAAAGTATTAAAATATTTGTAAAGAAAGTTACAAAATAGATTTAACAAAATTCATGTGTCACTTTATTATACAAGTTCAATATCATATACAATAAAACATGCCATATGAGTAGTCCATATTCAGAAGGTACAAAAGGTTTAAAAAAGTGTATTTCATTCGCTTTTAGATTATTCATTTTTTATTCTTCAAAATGTTCTCAGCATTCTAATATATTGATATGAATATAGATAGTATGTAAAGTTATAAAGTTTTAAAAATTCAAAATTTCTGTTGATATTTAAAAAAAAATCCTTTTGAAACTGATCATATGATAAACTATATTTATGATAGTTATTAAATGTTATCTTTAATTTATGTAACACATTATAATAAAATAATTCTAACTTATTCTATATCAGAAATAAAATTATTTAAATAACACGAATGTTTCTACAAAAATCGGACATATTATGATTACTCTTCATGTTGTCTATTTACTGATAACTGTTCTTCACTATTACCGTTTGATATTACCAGACTTTTACTATTACAGTTTGATATGACCGGAATTTTACTATTACCGTTTGATATTACCGGCGTTTTATTATTAGTTTTTTTGAATTTACCGAGGTATATAATTATCAGTATTTTTTTGGCTAATGACCTTTTTCTATGACAGTCTAAAAAAATGACAGTAGTTTTAGCTTTAAGCTTTGTTCTATAATAATCTTTAGATTATAAAGCTTTTGTTGTCTGACTACAAGATTATTTGAATATTTGATTTTGCCTAATCCAGCTTTGTTCTGCTTCGTTTGCAATGTTTTTTTGCTTTTTTTTAGTTTTAAGGAATTTAATATTGAGCATTTACAATCGAGAAAAACAATGTTGCACAAATTATACTCCAACGGTAGCTCAGGTAAGAAATAAAAGACATTTTCTGATTTTCTTTAAATTCTTTATAAATTATTTTGAACCTTGAAGTTTCTTTTGGGTATTCATTTTTTTAGATTAACTGTCAGTGCTGTTTCTGAAGTATTTTAATAGTAAAACGAATGCAAATTCTTAATTTGAAATTCCTATGGCGACGAATGGTTTTTGAGTGCTTTTCGATTTTTTTTAAAATTTTTTTTTTCTTATCTGTAAATATAAGTATTTTAAATGATTTTTGTTCTTTTGTTATGAGCTTTTTAGATTAATTTTTTACTTTTAAAAATCGTTAGTTTTTTGAATCATGAACACTTTTTTTTTTCTTTTCATATGCTTCTTATAAAACATTTTAAAATATATCTTGCAGTAATATTTTTTTGGTTCTGTAAACAAAACAAAAAATTCGAGAACTCTTGTAGATTAAAAGCAATTGGTTTTTGTTGTTTGTTTTTTTAAAAAGTTTAAACAATTTAGATGTTTAGGGTTTTAAAATAACATTGTGTAAATAAATATTTTCCCTTTGTCATTTTTTGACAAAAAAAAAATATTTCATATTTTAAAATTTATTAAAGATTATAAATAATTATTTAATAAAAAAATTTATTGTATGTATTTGGCTATGTTTTTTAAACTTTTAATTTAAGAGAATCGCTTTTAAACTCATTTTTCATTACTGTTTTTACTTGTTAAAATATAATAATATCGGGTGGACACGGAAAAATCCTTCAACTTTAAATTGAGATTTCTCTAAAACCATAAATGCTTTTTATTTCAATTTTTTTATTATTAAATGTGTTTACACAAATTAGAGTTTCAACTTAATTTTGAGGGGCTTGATGGGTTGTTTGGCTAGAAATCGAACTTTATAGCGGGTTGATACCATCATTTCACAGATTTTTTCTTTTTTCACCATATTGGTGGCATTAATCCACTTTTTTTGGAAGTCCTTTTTATTATTTGTTACTCCACCTGTCTTACGAAGAACTCCTATAACTATTGCCCAAAAATCTTCAATCTTGTGCTCTTCAGGACAATTTGGAGGATTCGCATCTTTAGGATCAATTTTCACATTATTATCTTTGCACCACTGTAAAACTTTTTTAGAAAACTGTGAAGCAGCAAGAATTGGCTAAAAGAGACATCAGTATTTGTGTTTTTCTATAAATGGAAAAAGTCTTTTTTAGAGGTATCCTTTGATGTTGAGATCGGTAGTCAAGGTTTTCTTAGTGATAAAACAAGAGGACTGCATACCACATCTTCAAATCTCTTGCGACAAAAGAAACTTAGATGCAAATTTTTCTTGTTGAATATATTTAAATTGATCATCGACAGGTTTATCTTTGTTTTCATAGTAAAACTGTTGACCAGGAAGTTGTGAAAAATCCGCCTTGCAATACGTTACGTCGTCTTCAATTATGCACATATTTAACCAACTTCTTTGCGCGTCAAATTCCTTTAATTTCACAATTTAAGCTTCTCTTAGATGTATTTTTTTATGAAATGCTTTAATTCCAGCATTTGTAAGTGTTTTTTTTGATATAAGAACGAGAAGTCTTGAATTTTCTTGCTAGATCTTGCTGTGATTGGTTCGGATTTCTTGCTATTGAACGTAAAATCGCCTTTACCTTTTTGAATTTATTGAAAGTTTTTTTCTTCCACTTCCAGGTTTTCTTTCGAAGCTTTGAGTAGTCTTGGACTTGTTTATAATATCTATGACTGTAGATTTTGGGACATTTGTGCGTTTAGCAATCAAGCGATAGGAAGTCGATGAATTTTTGCAAAAAAAATTAACAACTTTTTTACGTACCTCAATTTGTTTCCAAAACATTTTGGAAATAAATTTATCAACACGATTTAAGATAAGGAAATAAGGTTTAAATAAAAAAAAAAAGTTAAATAAAAAGCATTTGTGGTTTTGGAGAAATCTCAATCTAAAGTTGACTGGATTTTTCCGTGTCCACCCGATATAAATAATTTAAATCATTCCTTAAGATATATCATGGCGGTAAATCTCAGAATGCACAAATTTTTAAAAAGGTGCACATGCGTCTGTTTTAAATGTTTAATTTAGTTTCAGAGTAAAAACAATAATTTTATACTTATAATAATGTTTGGTAAATATTAATTGAATTGAAGATCTTATTAACTCTGTTTCCAGAGCCTTTAAAGCAAAGTAAATGTTAGATTTTATTTATATTTCGTACATGTCAATATACTAAGTATAACAAACCATGTAACTATATATTTATGTGTATCAAATACAGCTCTTTTCCGTTTTTTGTTTTTGATTATCTAGTAGCTTTTTATGTGTGACTCTTATGCCACCATGAGACTTTGACAAACTGAAATTTCTTAATAAATTAAGCATACAAAATATCGCAACTAAAAGCGGTTTCTTGATGACAAGACCAAAATGGTCTTCTGCAAGTTTCCCGCGTCTTTTAACAGTGTTACTTTTTTATATATATTATTATTTGTATTAAAAAAAGTTTTCTTATTATATGTACGGTATTTTTTTTTATACAATGTAAACGAACTAGTTTTTATTTATGATCACGTATTTGTAAAGCTTTGATAAAAGACAAAAAAAAAAAAAAAAAAAAAAAAATGTTTCTCTTTTAAAACTTTTATGCTTTTTGAAGTTATTGCTGTTAGTTTACCTTGTTACTGGTAAGAGTTAAATACTAACGTTATTTTAAACTATTTTGAAAAAAATAAAGAAAACTCTTTAAAAACAATATTTCAAGAAAAATAATAAAGATGAGATTTTTTTAATGTTGTGTTCAGGGTAGTTATAAAGATTTTTAGGTGGAGAAATAAGAAGTGTTATTTTTATTCAAAAATCTTTACTCAAAATGAATTTTCATTCGTATTTAATATATATAAAACGAGTTATAAAGAAAATAATTAAAATTTAAACCTAAATAAATCGTAAACTAAAATGTGATTTTAAATAGGTCGTAACAAAAAAAAAAACTAGTCTCAAAAAAAAACCAAAAATAATCTAAATTAGTGGTAGGTTTATAATTATAAGTAATTTAAAGTATGTAAGTATTTAATATGGTGTATAAATAATTTTCTTGGTTTTCAAAAGTAGTTTTATTTTGTAGTTCTTTCTAAATGTTTTTGTATGGAACTATCAATTTTGAAATTCTCTTTAAAATTTTGCGTGTTATTGAAGGATCATTTTGGGTTAATTTGAATTCTAATTCTTTAGCCAAATCGAGCCCTTTTTTTGAAGCATAAGTGAAGTTTAAAGCAGATTTGTTGTTAGTGTCTTCTTCCACAAATATTTCTAACGTAGACTCTGCTAATTTTTCATCATTTAATTTCGATATTTAAATTTACCAGCTCTTATTTTGGCGCCAAAAAATTTTTTTTTACTTAATTAAGCTTTAACTTTGACTGTTATGCAACGACATAAAAAGACCCATGCATATTATGCATGGGTCTTTTTTAAATAAATACTTTATGGAACAATGTATTTTTTTTCAAAAATACATTGTTCAATTAAGTTTTCATTTAAATTATCAATAAATTTCATACTAATTTTACAGTTTTGTTTTAGTTTTGTTTCACCATCTCCATCCCATTCTATGTATGGATAATTAAAATCTCCAGTGATAATTAATCCAGTGTATTTTTTTTGGTCTACTAGACTTTCGCTTATTCCAAGCATTGAACTGATTTTAGTGCTTACGCTTTCTGAACTACTTGGTGGTCTGTAAATATATTTAATTAATACATGTTCTGGTCCAGTGGTCAAACTACACCATATCTGCTCTATTTCATTGTTACATAATGCTAAATGACTTATGCTTGTTGTGATAAATTTGGGTTTTGCATAAGTCACTACCCCACCACCATTTTCACTAAATGCTCTGTTTCTTATTGTAGCAGTTACACCCATCAATGTTCACAACAGATTTATCATTAAACAGGTTTCACTATCTAATATAATATCTAGTTTATCACAGGATAAGTGCGCTTTAAGTTGCTGTATTTTATTATTAAGTAAAGTGGCGTTGGTGTGCCAAAGTTTGATGCGATTTTAAAGTGGGTTGTTTTTTAGTGTTTTTTTGAGGCCAGGTATTGATTTTGATAAATGATATATTAGGCCATTCGTTGAACATATTGATAAACCATTAGGCAATTTAACTGATGCCTCCCATAGCGATTCCCTAGACGTATTTCTTAATGTATCAGCTGGTATACTATCCAAGATGCCCGTTGACATATCAACATGAACAAAGGCCTAATCTGATCTTTCTTTTGTATAATATATCATTCGATGAACAACTTGGTTTATCAATTATCAAACCATTTGAATTTTTATTTGCTTATTTGATTAATCTTCGTTTCGGTGAACAATTTAATGTGACGTTTGAATTTTTAATTCATTTTCAATTTTTATTTTTAAATTTTTGACATTGCTTAGAAAATATTTTCGTAATGTAGTTATTTCGAATCCTACAATGAGGCATTTATTTTCTTAATCTTTCGTAATTCTTAGTCTAAAAGTATAACAAATAAAAAGATAAACTTTAGTGAAAGTTCAATTATTTCGTTGCATGACACAAAACTGTCAGCAAGTGGAAACTTCTTTGATGTTAATCATAATATATATATCACTATGATTAATGCTTAGTTGTGAAACCACTCAAACAATTCAACTATGAGATTTGTGGTACAACATCAAAGGAATTAACTAATTTGGCAGTCATAAAAGTAACCTAACCAGGTACGTTGAAGTTTTTTTTAACTAATTTTACTCGCCAGGATTCGATCATTTGAAGATTGAATCTATACTATAAATTGCCTATGAAAAAATAACAAGTGAGATGAGAAAACAAAAAAGTTTCACGCAAAAAAAAAAAATAATAATAACAATTAAATTTTAGAAATAAAATACGTTTGATTGTACTTAGGACTAGATTTGGTAACTCAAATAATAGCAACATTAACATTTTTTGCCAATTTAGATTTAACAGTTGAAATTAATTGATAATTTGATCATAAATGGCAGATTTTGGAAATTAAAAAATAAATCTGTAAACTCATTAGTCAAGTAAAAATGTAACGTGCTTTCATCAAATTATTTTCAAATTTAGAGGCAATAAAAAAACGTATATGTAATTCTAAAAATTTTCAAATATCAAACATTTTATTAAAATTTATTGTCTATATTAGACTTATTTTTGTTTAAAATTTCAGTGTCATGCTTCAAAAAAAAAAAAAAAATCAATAAGTAAAAACAGTTGGATATGAAATTAACTAAATATGAGTCTTAATATTAATCTTTTTCTGTGCTATTCAAGACATACATAATAACTATGTAGAACATAAATAATATCGTATGTAGTAGAAATAACGCTTATAAATTAATTACTATAAATGTTGTGTAAGAGATTAAAAATGTTGTTGAATTTTCGGAAAACAATTTTCTACGGTATTATGTTGTAATATTGATATTATTTCAAATATAAGTATTTGGTAGAAAATAAAGTCTTAACTTTTCGAGAAAAATGTAAAGACTTTTTAGAATTTTACTCGGGAAGGTGGATTTACTCCACCTAGTGAAGTAAAACCATACAAAAACTTATTACTTCTGGAACCAGTACTTTGACTCAATTGTATTTAGTGAAAAAGGAAGGAATTTTTAAAGTTTTCGAGGTCAAAAGCACAATGCGATTATAAGGTGAAAAATCCGACAACACTAACTTATAAAAAACTGAGAAATAAACAGAATGAATCAAAAAAAAAAAAAAAAAAAAAAAAAAGATCACGGATTTACTATTATGCCGGTCAATTCAGTTAGACTTTACTAGACAAAGTTACTATATCTTTAACGAGATTTTTAAAAAAACATTTCTTAAACTAGTCGAGCCAGAACCTTTAAAATACTCAAATATTTAAATTTATGGAAATATTTAGAAAATGTTTATCCTTCTATAAAGGATGTCTATCGTTATTTAAACGCTAAAATTTTTTTTGTAGTATTTTTGAGGCTAAATATTTTTTTACACTGTAGAATAAAACACAAAAACAATTATATTTATTTTCAATACTTTCAATTGGTCAATAACACAAGAGCTTGTACAACATCGCCACCAGTTTCTCTTAACTTTTGTTCAGCAATGCTTTGAGAAACTTCCATTTCGTTTGTAATTAGTTCAATATCTTCTTTACGAACTTTAACTTGAGCGAGTTCTTTTTCTCTGGCTGCTTTCTTTGTATTCTCTTCAGATCGCCGCCCCTCCAATAATGTTATAGCGTTGCTAATATTTTGTTCGTCAATTTCTTTGTCTTCTTCGTAATCTGTGATTTTTTCAAGATCTGCACACGCAGCCTTTTCGTGCTTTTTTTTCTTTTCATTTTGCTCTTCGTCCTCGGAGGGTTCGTTTTCTCCATTGACAAGGTCGGGCTCAGCAACCGGATTACTCATATTTATATTTATTGAAATTGCTATAAAATAAAACAATCTCTGTGCATTTTAATCGAAACAAACATATCTACACAATATACTTAAATAAATGCGCGGACCACATTATTCAACGAGACATCTTATAACATTACACAAAAAGAAAAAAAAATTGCGTACATTTAGAAGAAAATGAAATAAGTTATAAAATAGAGAATTCGTATTCTTCATTTTCGTTAAAAAAACTTTACTCAAATATAAAAATATTTTTATTAAAAAAAACTTTACTCATCTATAAAGATATTTCAAAAGCATAACAATCAGGGGGTTTGCATATATTGTACAAGTAGCAGACAAATTAATATACTAATGTTTCTTTTTGATAAAAAATAATTCACAAACAAAAATATTACAAGATGAAATAATTTCGGATCAACTCAACAATATTTATAACAACCACTTCTTAAATGTTGTTTTTTAAAAAAGTGATAACCTCAACTCTATATAAAAAAAATCATTCATTTACGGAAGAGCCGACCTTCTTGTACTGCGGCGAGGAAGAATCTCAGTAGGCTTTGCTTTGCTCTTGGCAACACGCTTCGGAGTTTGAGCGTTAACGTCTTTATCAATTTCAAAGTTTAATATACTGTTTTTGTTGACACGTGCATTACTGGATAAGCTACAAAATAAAAAAAAGTCAATTATGGATCAAAATTTTCAAAACAGCTCAACTTATTTAGAGGTGGCATAACAAGATTGGTTGAGATCACAGGTTGTCAATTACTGGTAAAGATCAAAGAATGTAATCCATCTTCCCCACCTTTTAGTAAAAAAAAAAAAGAAAAAAGAAAGAAACAAAAAACGTTTCAACGTCGTGCAGTGCTTCAGAAACCTTAAAAAGAGGCATAAATTATTTATTTATGAAAAACATTATATTTAACATGTTTTTAGGGTTTTTCTGGATCCAGGAATTTATTTTTGAAGTTAAAAATTGACCACTCTAATCGGCACTTTACTAGCTGGATGAAGCATATAAGCGTAGGGTGTATCAATTTCTTTTTTTTTTTTGTCCAGGAATTTGTTTTTAAAGTTAAAAATTGATCTGACCACTCTAATCGGCATTTTACTAGCTGGATGAAGCATATAAGCGTAGGGTGTATCAATTTCTTTTTTTTTTTGTAAATTTTAAAATCAAGGGAGTTAATTTTGGTAAAGTATTATAGGGAATTCCAAATCTGCAAAAAAAAAAAAAAAAAGTGTTTTACTAGGGTGAGCCACTTGTTAAACAGGAAAATGACTCAAATATGATAAATTAAAAGGGAAAAATTATAACTAAAAAAAAAACATTTTCTTTGTAATTTTTTTGAAAAACTCACTATTTCTTAGAACAAAAAAAAAAAAAATAAAAAAAAAAAATCATATTTGGTTGAAAAAGTCATAAAAATGACCACATAAACAAAGTTTTTGTGAATGATGTTTTTAGAAAAATTAAGTAGTTTTTTTACATTTTTAGGCAGGGAATTTGAGGTGTTTATAAGGGTTTTACCTTTTTTTAAAATAAAGAGTGTTCAATATTGCAAAAAACTTAATGAGGATTGCAAAATAAAATAATAATCCAAAAATGTCTTTAACGATACACCTTTAGTTTTAAAGTAAAAATAATCAAACTACAATTAACAAAGAGGAACAGTTATAATTTAAAATAATTTTTATTTGATTAAATTTATTTATATGCCTAATATATGCTGAATTTTAAGAAAGGAATTTTCAATTTAGTATACTGAATTTAACTAAAACTTTGCTAAAAAAATTATCCAAACGAATATCAATTAAACGGACTAGAGGTTAAAAAATTCTTTTAAAACATCCAAATAAAGATGAGAAGGTTTAAGAAAAATTCAGTATTACTAATAATCAATATTACTTATAATAACACAAAATGTTTAACTAACCCTAACCCTTATAAGAGCCATTCTAATATTATTAGAGAAGCTATCCTTACTTCATCAAACATTTCAATTCTTCTTTATCAAACATTTCAATTCTTACTTCATCAAACATTTCAATCTTTACTTCATCAAACATTTCAATCCTTACTTCATCAAACATTTCAATCATTACTTCATCAAACATTTCAATCCTTACTTCATCAAATATTTCAATTCTTACTTCATCAAACATTGCGATTCTTACTTCATCAAACATTTTAATTCTTACTTCATTAAACATTTCAATCCTTACTTCATTAAACATTTCAATTCTTACTTCATCAAACATTTTGTGAACGCAAACTCGTAAAAAATACTATAGGGTCCGACCTAATAAAAAAGTGGTTGAATTGATTTCTCACAACTTTAACTCTAGAAATATTTGCGATGAGATTTAATTGAGCTTTGCAAATTTCTTTATTTTAGGCTTTTTGGGACTCTTCTGAATAAAATCCAAAAATTCTGAAAAACTCTTAAATCCAAAAAATCCAAAAATTCCGAAAAAAAAAGAAAAGATTGCCATCGGATCACATACATAACAGAAGTTATATCCTGTACATTAAAATTTATACACCACAAACAATTTTTTTTTTACTTTACTTTTGTTTACTTTATATTTCTAGCTCAAGATTTATATTCAACACGATAACAAATGTAAAAATATTTATACATGAATATTTATAAATATTTATACATGAATGCAAATAATTTTGATAAACTAGTTATTTCAAAAGAAATACAGACAAACTTCCCACAACTTCCCACGAATTCCCAACAAACGCAATTACAAAATTTAGATTTTTGAATTAGGACGTTTTTGATATTGGTTTAAAATAAATACAAATTATCTATAAGTACTATAAGATCATTAAAAAAAATACACATTTTTTTAAAGAAGCTATTAAAATTATAATATAAATTAACAATAAAAAGGTTTATAAGATTTTTATATTTTGCAGCGCAGCCGCCTGAAAAATTTGCATGATATTTGTTTTTTAAAAAGATAATCTTAGTTCAAAACTTCATAATTAAAAAAATGATTTTAAATTTCATTAAAAGTCTCTATTTTATATCTAAAATTGTAAATGCTTAATAATTTGGAAAAAACTTTTTACATTTTAGGAAAATGTTTTCCAAACCTTTACTACTTATAATAGGGGTGACAATTATGTTCCAGCTCTTATCGAAATTGTATACATGTTTATACACATTCTGGTGGGGTGAAAACACCACCCTAATGTGCATAACGCATCATAGAAGACATGTTAATATCTATGCAAAAATCTAGGAAACTAAACCCTGGAAAAAAAAACTTTTAAAAAATAATTTACATATGTTACATTTAGAAAACTAAATAAAAATAGAGAAAGTAAATTAAAAAGAAGTGAACGTTTTTCACTTACTCTTTACTATAAATGTTGGATTGTTGCGTTTTTATGTTTCAAAAATTATAATCCCTGTTTTTCACTATGTCTTTACTATGAATGTTGGATTGTTTCGTTTTTATGTTTTAAAAATTACAATCTCTGTTTTTCACTATGTCTTTACTATGAATGTTGGATTGTTTTGTTTTTATGTTTTAAAAATTACAATCCCTGTTTTTCACTATGTCTTTACCACTCTTTTTTCAACATTGAAAATTGAGATTTGTTTTAGGGTTCAGGGGGTTAAAAGAAATTTACAAAAATTGAACATTAATCATATTTACAAAAATTATTGAACATAATTACAAAAATTGAACATTGAACATATTTACAAAAATTGAACATATTTTCTACAATTCTTGCTTTCAAACATTGTAATGTTATTCAAAAAATCTTAACTACAACTACGTGTTCTACGTGTCTAATTCAGTTTTAAACTTTTTCAGATTTTAATAGTGAATTAAATAAATTTATTTTTAAATTAGGTAAATGAGGCAACTTGTATGTCAAAATTATACTATATTGCAATTTATTTAAAAATACTTTTAACTTTTTTAAGTCTTTATCTTTATAAAACATCTTTAAATTAAACAATATTGTTATAAAAAAAATTCAAATGTTGTTTGTAAAAAAAAAAGAAAAAATTCCTTTACTTTAAAAACTTATACTTATTTAAACTTTTTTTTTCTTTAAAACATTTGTCTTCGCAATCGTCCTTAAATTATGCAATGCTAAATGTGAAATTAACAAAACAAAAATGATCAAAAGTTTTCCCTCGCAGAGTCTTAAGTAAAAAATCAAAACAGCTCATTAAGTTAAATTAAAATTGTTGTGTAAAAGAGCATATTTCTCCTATTTCTGTCTTTTAAATAAATTTAGCGTTGAAAAATTTATGGACAATCCCTTATGTTTATTATTTTTTTTAAATGAGGAGGCAATTGTTCATGGTTGAATTTCTTAACAATTAAAAATTAAAAACTACCAACATTTTTTTTTAACATTTTGGCTTTAACAAAATCTTTGCATACTATTCATAAACTAGTTAATTATTTCTAATCGACGTTCATTCTGTAATCAATTAATAAATTAATGATAAAGAAAAAACTTTTGTTAAAAAGCAATTTTAAAATGGAAAAAAACCATCTTTTCATAAATTTGTCATATAAAATTTACCGAAAAACTCTCTAAATATTTTCAATAAATATAATAATTTAGCCTACAGGCTTGATTATGGTTTACTAGACAATGCATGTTTTATACAGCGATAAGTGCATTAAACAGTTTTGTATATTAGCACTGTTGTAACGGAATAAAAAAAAATTATTGACTTGAAACTATAAATAAACAAAATAGTTAAACATGATACAAACATTTTAAAGTAACTTGAATTAAATTTATTAAATTTTTTTTTTTGCAAAAAACTTGCAACTAGATGTTCAAATCTTAAAGTTTATTTAAATGTAATAAGTTCTTTCAATGAGGACAACTTCTAAAGTTTTTTTTAAAAACATTTTTTAAATTATTATTAATGCAGTAGTTTAAGCAAAACAAAACAAACAATCCCCTGAAACCAAACAACCCCCTGAAACCAAAATAGTTAATAAAAAATTAACTAAAAACTATAAAATTAACATACCGACTTCTTTTTTTATTGCTAGTTGTTTCTGAGGTCAATCCTGTTTCAATCAATGCTAGCAAAGGATCTTCAATATGTTCAATTCGACCAAAGGAAGATCTTGTATATCTCCTAGATGGGACTTCATTATTGTGTTCAATTGGTGAAGTATTTTTCTCTAATGTTTGGGTTTTAATGTTAATATTAGAAACAAGAATAGGAGTTTCTTGTTTTTGTTTATTTCGAGTAATATATTTGCTGGGTGTAGATTTATTCTGTAAGCTTCTAAGCGAATAACTGGTATTCATTGATCGATTTAATTCATCTTCATTTGTTTGATTCACATCATCATTATTTTCAAACATTCTCTCAACATCTTTTGCTTTTGTTCTAGAGTAACTTTTTTCACCAGTGTCCTCTTTTTTTAAATTGTTTCTTGTTCTTAAAATTTTTTTAGGTGTTTTAATAGCTTCTACTTCTGATAATGAACAAGGGCTGCTGTCCATATTCTTTTTTTGTATTTTTTCTTGTTTTGCAATACTTTTATTAAATTGAATTTCAGGTTCTTCTTTTACTTCAACTTCATTGGTACGTATTATTTGGAGGGGCTGCATTAAATCAACATAGCTTTCTGTGTATGAATGTCCTAATCGTTTATAATCTATATCTAATTCAGAAATTGGCATTTTATGCATTACAACTTCCACATTAGAAGGTAAGTATTGTTCATTTTTAAGTCTTCTTCCAGTTGTTCTGCGAGTTTTTTTAATCTGTTCAGTAGATTTTATTTTATTTATTTCAACGTCCACTATTTTTTCAGATGAATCAGATAATTGTTCAGGATCAATGATTGTTAGTTCATCATCTTTTGGTGGAATTAAACTATAAGATGGTTCATCTGAATAATTTAAATTACGTTTGATTTGAGTTGCTTCTGTTTGTGTCTTGATTTGCAAAACTGACTTTCTGGCAGATCTTCGAAGGGGGGTCGGCTCGTTCAATTTGCTAACATTTTGTTTGTCTTTTAAGACACCTGGACTTTGATTGCATAAACTTGTTGCTTCATTTTCTGTTGATACTGCTGTTAGATTTTTCTCTTCATTAATAACATTTCTACTAGGTAAATGTTCTGAAGAATTTTCTATTGAATCAAAATATAGTTGCTTGTAGCTAGATTCAGTTATTTCAATATCTGCATTATTATCAGAAGAAAGTTGATTTTGTAATTTTACTTGAAAGTCAACATTTCTATTTAAAACTTCAGCTTCATTTGGTATAACATTTTGAGATGATTCACTGAGTTTTACATCATTTGGTATAACATTTTGACATGATTCACTATGTTCCACATCATTTGGAATAACATTTTGACATGATTCACTGTGTTCCACATCATTTGGTATAACGTTTTGACATAATTCACTGTGTTCCACATCATTTGGTATAACATTTTGACATGATTCATTGTGTTCCACATCATTGACAAAATCCTCTGAAAGAAAAACTTCATTTTGTATTTCTTTTAAACTTTCAACTTGTTTAACAGTGTAACGATTTATAGAAATATTGTCACTCAATAATTCTTTTTTGGTTTCTTCACTACATCCATTAAAAGAAAATGTGTTGTCTGATTTTTCAAAACCAAAATCAATATCATAATTACACTTAACACTTTGATCAACATTAAAAGTAGAACTCTCTAAAAAATCATTTGCATTGCTTTTAAGGGAGTCATGCGAATACAATTCCAAGTTGTTTAACGCCTCACTGTCTTCTTTAATATTTTCAATATTTATGACCTTAGGAGAATACTGTTCAAGCTCATTTGAACAACTATTTGTTACCTTAAAAGGATACTGTTCAAATTCATTTGAAAAACTATTTGAAACTTCAGAAGGATACAGTTCAAGTTCATTTGAACAATTATTTGTTACCTTAAAAGGATACTGTTCAAGCTCATTTGAACAACTATTTGTTAACTCAGAAGAATACTGTTCAAGTTCAGTTGTGTAACTATTTTTAATTTCAGAAGAACACAGTTCAAATTCCTTTGAGTTGATTTTGCATTCGTTTGTATCTTGGGGTGTTTCTTCAAAACTAGGAACAAAATTATTTTCAATATTAAACTTATTAACCTCATTATTAAAACATTCATTATTAGATGAATCATTTTTTTGAGTTTTTTTGATAGATTTTTCATTTATTGTAATATATGCAGAATCAGAAATATGCTCCTGCGTATTGGTTTGTTCTTCTAATGATTCAAAAAAACAATCTGAATCATCTTGATTTCTGTTAAGTTTAGGCGATAACTCAGTTTCATCTGCAGAAAAGTGATCAACTGACTCTTCATCTTTAACAGAATCTTCATCACTAGAAGTTAATAATATAAAGCTATCAGAAACTAGTTCTTTTGAAGATTTTGAACTCAATGGCAATGCTGTTAAAAGAGCAGGTGACTCATCAAAAAACCTGACTGGAGAATTATGACATTCAGTTAATACGGTAGAAGATTGTTGTTTTAAAGCATCATTTTGGCTTTCTTCTAAGTTTATTGAAGCTGGAGATGAATGGAATGAGTCAGTTTCATTCAGTCTCTCTTTTAAATTGATATCACTCTTATAATCTGACTTTTTAGAACTCAAAGACTCTAGTATTTCATTAATAGACATTGAATAACTTGTATCAAAACTAACAAAACTGTCGTTGTTGCTTTCGTTTAATTTCTGTTCCAATTGAATTTCTGTAAAAGAAAATGACAAAAAACATTAATTTTGGGTATTTATAATCATTGTTTTAGTCTTTTGTAATGCTATTACATTCATGAAACAACAAAAAATGAGTTGGAGCATTTTATAGCATCTGTACTTGTAGTGCAATTTACAGATCTGTAAAGCAGTCTGTAAGAAGTCATTTAGTACTCCAATATAAAGAAATTAATTATAATAAAAAAAGCTAGATATTTTAATTGGCAGCAAAAATACTTCCATTTTCTTCATTACAAAGAAACTTTCTTTTATTCCTTTTGTTATAGCACAAACAAAAATATTATTTATAAAGAAACAAACCTACAGATATTAATAGCTACAGAATTAAAACCTTTAGAAATTGACATTAAAAATATTGAAACTTATACATATTAAAAACAAAAAACTCAAACCTATAGACTTGATGTTTGAAACATCAAGTCTATAGGTATAGAATTGACATCTATTTTAAATCAAATGTAGAATAAGTGAGTTTTACTCGCTACCTTTCATTTTTAAAATTTAGAAATAAACTATGCTAAAATAAATTGTCAATTAATTATCAAATTATTATCATAATTATAATACCTAATTTATAATTATCACTAACCTGACACTTCCATTGTTTTTTCTTCAGCAAAATTTGGGGAGCTAACTTGAGTCTCACTTTTTACACTGCTGCTAAACGAGTCTTCAGAAGTTTCACATAAATTATTTGTATGTTGAATGGTATCAAAAGGTGATATCATGGGAGATATAGTATTAGGTGAACTAAAACCGACAAATCGTATTTTTCTAGACGGTGTTTGTTCTGGCAGTTGAAATAAAGTTTTTCGGGATGCATCAGTTTTAATTTCATTTGTTTGCACAATGGTCTTGTTTAAAGGCTACATTCAATTAAAAAGACTCAATTAAACATTTGTTTGCATAATGGTTTTATATAAAGGCTACATTAAATTAAAAAGACTACATTAAACAAAAAAATACATTAATGGGATTGCAAAAAAGAAAAGTAAAAACACACTCTTATTATGTAAAATAAGGATTGATATATCATGTCATTACTATTAGCAACTGAATTTTTAAATTATAACTAATTAATCTATTTAAAGTTGATTAAAAAAAATTTACTACCTTAAGAATAGATTGAGGCGTTTTACTGGGTGCTGTGGTGGTTTGAATAATCTTTTTACTTAGTCTAGCAGGTGGTGTTTTTAATAACAAGTAAGCATCAGAACCAGAATATAAATGCCTCCTGTATAACAAAAAATCATTAAAAAAATATTAATGATTTACTTTTTAAACAATTATAAAAGGTAATATTAAATAATCACCAAAAATACATGATAGTAAAGTTAAAATACAGACAAAAAAGCTAAAATCACCGAGCTGAACCAATTGGTAATTGACTTATCTTTTCCATAGGCATATCTTTAGACTTCTTGCTTGGAGAAATTACTTCACTATCGAAAAGAGTTACTTTTCTTCTTTTTTGATTTGAAAAATATCTCCCAGAAGAATCTATTTTAGCAACTTGATGATAAGTTTTATATAGCATGTTATGTAGCATGGAAAGTTCAGCTGAAGGATAGCTATTTTGGCTCTTTTTTATAATAGTAGATAGTGGAGTTGAGTGTGGATTTAAGTTACCATCTATAAATAAAAAAAGCATATCTATAGTAACAAATATATGCTTAAATATAATACATATAACCTATATATATATATATATATATATATATATATATATATATATATATATATATATATATATAGGGTTCGCACTGTCGGCGCAGACATTGTAATTTGTCTGCGCAGACGTCGGCGCCGACAAAATTTATTATTACAGCTAAAATATACTAAGGTTCGTCTCTTGGCGCAGATCTGCGCAGATATTATTATTACTGACAATTTATTGAAATCAACAAAAAAAGTTTTAAACTTAAAAAATGTTTTAAGTAATCTTTTAACTTTATTATAAATTCAGTGATTAGTAACAATAGGAGTTTTCAAAGATTCTTACAGTAATAAAAATATATAATGCTGGCGCCTGTTCGGTGATTTCTTGACATTCAATTTCATTGAGAATTGCACCTTCTTCAAGAATGTAATCAGTCTTGTCATTTGTGTCCATCAGCACGCTATTGGTATACAAGAATACTAGCTTTTCAACTCTCTCATTTGTAAGACGATTTCTTAGTCGCGAGTGAATAAATGGAAAGGTCGACCCACCTGCTGTAGCCGATGAGCAGATCATTTTGTTATTAGGCTTAGCAACTTCATAAAGAGCAGGATATTTATCGCAACCGATAATGTTCCAATAATTTCGCGAGTTCATCTTGAATATTGTTTCCTTTCTTCTCTCAGGCAGCACAGAAATTTCTCCTATATAAGCAATCAATTCATCTTCAGCAGTGGCAGCAATTTCAGGTTTGATCTTTTTGGCGAATTCAACAATAAAATCGGTTTTATCTTCATTCAAATATAAACCTTCTGCGGCATTTTTGGACGTTAATATGAAAGCAATTCCAATACATGGTGTAAAGAGAAAATCGAGGCGAGATTGCACTTTTTGTTGTATGTCTTTATCGTCCATATATGAATGGTACATTTGACCAAAGTAATCATACACGAGAGACAATGGAGCTGTATCACTTTCTAGCTTTCCGATCACGTTGGAAGGAAATTCGATGCTTTTGACAAGCTTAGAGAGACGGTCCCAAAATGGGTTATATTTTATCAACGTCATAACAGCAACAGATGTATTCTTTGGTTGAATTTCCTTCAGTAATGGACTTTCTTGGTCTACCAACTTAATAAGAACGTATTTTGATAGCTGGAGACTGCTCATTGATTTATAATAATTAAACCATCGTGTAGATACAGGCATGGACAATGAAAGAGAAATATTTGCTGCAATTTGCCTTTCATCAAACTTTGCTTTCACGATGTGATGATTTTTCACATATTTGATGATTTTCTCTGCATCTTTGACTGTTTTTGTGGCCTCAATTGTAGAAACTATGTCCTTCACAAGCAAGTTGACTCCATGAGCTCCGCATCCGCTAGTCGAGATGTGTGGATATTTCTCCTTGATGATCCTCCACGCTGATTTCATTACAGGAGCGTTGTCGCTTACGAAACTGGTAAATTTTTGTGAGCCAATTTTCTCAATAACTTGTAAGATTGCTGCAGCAACTGCAGATGAATTTTGAATGATTCCGGATGTATTTATCAAGGTGTAAAAAAAAAGGCTTCTGCTCGGGCGCTTTAATACAAAAATTCACTATGTGATCGCCTCTTATGTTCGTCCAGCCGTCAGACATCAGTGTTAAGTTTGTTTCAGAATTCAAAATTTCATTTACATAAAAAGAACATTTTGTGTATTGTTTGTCGAGCAGAGATCCTGATAAGGCTTTAGCTTTCGGGATGACAGATGCGTACGATGGATTGAGCGACTTCACAAAATCCTTAAAGACCTCCGATTCAACTAAACGAAATGATATACCCGTACGGTAAAAGAAATTTGCAAGCTTCGTGTCGATATCATTTTTGAGCTCTTTATTAATCGGTAGATGTACACGCTGCATCGGTGAATCAGACCTAGACGGAAGTAGCTGAGAGTCATGGATCAGATGTGACGATTCATAATTACGCTTAGAAAACAATCTTTTTTTCCTCGACACTGGCATTTTGACATGTTGATCTTTTATGCGCTGCAAGGCTTTCCTTCGACCATTGAACAGTTTTGTTACATGCTAAACAAGTGCCAGAACGCTTTCCTCAATAAAGATTTGTCAAATAATTCGAAATTTTGATGTTTTCCATTTTAAACATTTGTTATGACAAAAATACGCAATTTCTTTATTTTAAATCACTTTAAATTGTAGTAAGAAATACTTTAAAAAGTTTATATCGATTGATTATATGTAGCTCGAACAAAAAAGAAACAGACAAGTAATGAAAAACTTGTAGAATAAAACTGTAAAAAAAAGTAGATAATTACCTACTTTTTACGAGTTTTTCAAAATGTCTGAAATTATTATATTAAATATTGTCTGAAATTAAATTTAAAAAAATAATTAATTTCAGGCATTTGATTCAGATAATTAAATTATCTGAATCAAATGTCTGAAGTAATTTTTTTTATCATAATTTAAATTTTTCGTATACTTTAAACTGTCTTCGCAGACGTCGGCGCCGACATCTGCGCAGATATGCGCATATTATGTCTGCGCAGATGCATTTGCCGAACCCTATATATATATATGTATATATATATATATATATATATATATATATATATATATATATATATATATATATATATATATATATATATATATATATATATATATATATATATATTTATATATATGGTCCTGTTTTGTTTTTTTATCTACATTAATGATCTTCCCAACAACCTTAAATCCAAAGTAGCTCTTTTTGCTGATGAATCAACTTTGTACTCTTGTCTTGACAAAAAGTCTTCTCTTTTAAATTGCTTAGAATCTTGAATCTGATCTCACTTCTGTAACAGATAGGGGCTCGCAGTGGTTTGAAAATTTTAACACTAACAAAACTCAGTTATTTATGACAAACAGCTACTGCAATACTATCAACATTCCTATATTAATGAAGGACAACCCTCTCACTAAGTTCTCTTCTTTACATCTTGGATCATCACTTGCAATTGGATAATTCCATGTCAAATGACCCAGGTCATGTCACTATACATCTCAGATTTTTATACAGTTAAAAGTGCTTAGTAAAATGAGAATTCTTTGAAATTTTGAGCCTCTGGCTCCAAGAAGATCCTGAAATACAACCATTTTACTTTTAGCAGATACTGGTCAAGCTCCTCTTGTCCCCTTAGAATTGCAACATTTATTTAGAGGTTTCAAGTCATATAACTTTGAAAATATTTGGTTTTTTTTTTTACTTAATTTGTAACTGATTATTTTTGGGGGTGACAAATCCAATGGAATGATCAGAAGTGTAAAAATTATTATTAAGTACCTGTAATTATCAATTTAAATAAGTTTAGGCAATTTTTTATATACCTGTTTTTAATGCTCAAGAAACCCATGTGGCCTTGATGATATCAAAAATTATTACACATTCTATATTCATTGATCTTTCAAAAAATTATAAAGATTTTGATCTGCAAGTATATGGATTTCCATATACCGATAATGGGACATGGTTCACACTTTTTTGTAGCGGAATATTGCAATTGCCTTTTCACTAACTTCCAGACTAGCTGGAGCACTGAAAATTTTGGAATTTTTATAGTGCCAATCAATGTGCATGTTAAAATTGTTTTCAGGGCCCCAAGACATTAGAGGGAACTGGGGCAAGTACCTACGTTTTTGTAGTGGGATCTTGTGATATATTTTTTATTACCTTTCAGACAAACTGGAGCTCTCAAACTTTCAGCACTTGTGTAGTCCTAATGAATGCATGTTAAAATTGTTTCCAGGGCAGACGACCAGAGGGTACATGGCCTGGGGCACTGGGGTTATGCCTCACTTATTTTCTCAAAAAAAATTTTTTTTTTTTTTGCATTTTTAATAAAAGATGATATTGCTTTCAAAATTTTTTTTTTTGGTTTGTACCTGTTCTGTTTTATTCAACTATTTACAAAATAAAATACAAAAATATATAAGTCTCAAGATTGTGTTAAGATTTGCTTAGATGCATCAACGGTCATACGCCCAGTTGTTGTTACAGCATCAATGGTACAAATTATGTTGGTAATTGGAACCCAACACTCATCTGCTCTAGATGGTCAAAAAAGTTTGTTAAAAGGACTATGCGGGTGTATAAATATTACCATAACAACTTGCTTATACCAATCCAATTAAACGTATCATATTTACACAGAACAAATTCACCATAATTCAATCCATTAATGTTAAATAATGTCTGAAAAGTAGTGAAAAATCTATCACAAGATTCCATTACAAAAAAGTAGGACCCATGATCCAGCCCCCCTCCCTCGGAGTCTTGGACCCTGAAAACAATTTTAACATGTATGTTCATTGGCACTACAGAAATGCCAAAAGTTTCAGAGCCTCAGCTAGTCTGGAAGTTAGTGAAAAGTCTATTGCAATAATTCGCTACAAAAACGTAGGGTCCCGTGCCTCATTATCCATATATGGAAATCTATATAGTTGCAGATGAAAATCTTTATATTTTTTGAATGATCAATGAATATAGAATGATGTGTAATATATGTTTTTTTGATATCATGGAGGCCACATGGGTTTCTTAATCATCAAAATCTGGTATATAAAAAATTTATATAAGTTGATAAATACAGATACTTAAAAATCTTTTACATTTCTGTTCATTTCATTGGATTTGCCACCCCTGAAAATGGCCTGGTACAAGGCCTAATAAAAAGTATCAAATATTTTTAAAGTTATGTGACTTGAAACCTTTAAATAAATGTTGCCATTCTAAGGAGACAAGAGGGGCCTGGCCAGTATCTGCTAAAAATAAAATGGTCATATTTCAGGATCTTCTTGGAGGCAGAGGCTAAAATTTTCAAGGAATTCTTATTATAATAAGTACTCTTAACTGTATAAAAATCAGTAAAATCTGAGATATAGGGTGACATTTTAAAAGTCATTTGACATGGAATTGCCCTACTGACCTTACATGGAAATCATATATACAATCGATTGCTAAATTAGCATCCGCTAATATTGCTTCTCTTTATCTTGTCTGCCATTTCATTACTCCTAATTCCATTTTCTACCTCTACACATCTCTTATTCATCCCTGTATGGAATTTGTTGTCATATTTGGGCTAGTTCTTCTAATGGTACTCTTTCTCTTTTGGACAAGGTCCAAAAACGCATTATAAACATAGTTGGACCTGCTCTATCTGCTAAGCTTGATCATCTTTCCCATCGCCATAAAGTTACATCTCTTTCTCTTTTCTACAAATAATTTCATGGTCGCTGCTCAAAGAAGCTATTATCTCAAGTTCAATCAATTAAAACTCAGTCTCTCTTGATTCATCAATCAGCAAATTCTCATTTGTTTACTGTATACAGATACAGTAAACAAATGAGAATTTGCTGATTGATGAATCAAGAGAGACTGAGTTTTAATTGATGCTTGTTTAAAAAACTTTTATTTGTTTTGTTTTTTTTCCCTACATTTCAACCCTTTGAAACTCTCTCTCCCATCTTCATGTTTTCCTGACTCATACAACCTACAAATTTTTCAAGTTGGCCAACTGTTTCCTTGCTCTAATTCTATTCTTTTCTTTTCTAGTAACTCTTAACTTAATAGTGCTTGCAGCTTTGTTGGGAGTAAATCAGAATAAAATAATATATATATATATATATATATATATATATATATATATATATATATATATATATATATATATATATATATATATATATATATATATATATATATACATTACACACATATACTAGGGTGCCGCATCAAATTATTTGAAAATTCAGGTTAAAAGTTTTAAAAAGGTTTAAAACCCTCCATTTGGTTAGAAATGGAATGAAGGCAATTGGTCTATAATTTCATGAGAATTAATGCAATTTTAAAGGTTTAAGTCAAAAGCATGAATTTTTAATATACTGTTTTGTTCATCTATTAAATAACACACTGTTAGCAAAAATTCAAGTAATGTTGTATCCAAAAATCCAAATAATGTTTGTAAGTAATGTTGTTTACTGTTAGTCACAAGGTACCTATCAAGACAGTTGCGAAACAACAAATCTTATTAGACTCCAAGTAAACAAATCTTATTAGAACATTTTGTTTAGGAAACAAATTATGACTTTCGCTATATTTTAGGATCATCAAGTGCAAAACAGTTATTCAAGGATCAACCAGTTATAACAGCGGAAAATCTTGCTCAGGCACAAATAAGTTCAACAATGGATTCAGAAAATGCAAACAATGTTTACACAACCAAAGTTTTAGAGCCATACATAGCTAAAAAAATTTGAACTTTACTCAGACATCAATGGCATTTACAAACTCAGACAAATCATTCTCAAACTACATTGTTGCACAGAGTCACAGATGAAAGTTTCAGAGTCAAAAGTTCTTAGAGTCCCACAGTTTGCAAGTTTTGAGTTTTCAGCTGCACACTATATGCACGGATGAGAAAACGAATGGGCCTGCAAGCCATATAAATATATGGTCACCATACTGTATAATATTCTAGAAGGTCATTCTATTTGTCAGGTTTATGTTGTTGCGTGTAGCTGAGGTACAGATCAATTTCTTGCAAAGCTAAGAATTCTTTTAAAAGATGAGTTCAAAAAGTACAAAATCATCTTTATTATGTGAAATTTACCACAAATTATTATGTGTTCATTATGTAAAGGTTATTGAAAAATAAAAGTGTTTTGTTTAATGTTATGACAAACAAAAAGCAATGAAGGATTGAGAGTTAA
>NC_061157.1:62794331-62849331 GCF_022113875.1 Hydra vulgaris
AGAAAAAACACAAAAAATATGGGAAAGTCGTCCTTTTCAACGCCTAAAACCGTTTTTTTTTTGTTTTGCTTTGACTTACTGAATTTTGTTGCTGATAATAATAACCACTAAGAAAAAACGAAAATAAAAACAACACACAAATTATTTAAACTATTATTATTGTTTTCTATTTAAGTTTACTTTAATTTCTTATGTAGTTATTAAATTTAAAACAATTTTTAGCAATGCATATGATAAAACTTGCGCAAACGGCCGTGATCACGTTCCTTAACTTGAAAAACATTTTCCTGGTCGTACGAGACGAAAAACCCCACGTCTTTCCTGGGAAGGCTTGTAAATTATATAGATATAATACATAAATCAGCGATCAAGGTTTTATATAAAAGAACTCCAGCTACATTGTGTTGGTACACCTATCATACAAGCTACATTGTGTTAGTACACCACATGCGTGAAATTACCAATAGGGTAAAAAAAATATTCAAAAATATTTTTACACTAGATTCAAGTTTCTTTAGTTAAATAAGAAATGATTTTTACAAAACTTTAAAAACAATGTTCAAGAATATTATTACAATTTTAACATTTTCACATTTTCACAAATATTTAACATTTTCACAAATATGCAAACAAAAAATTAAATGTAAATTGATTTTTAGAACAAAAATAAGTGCAATACTATAAAGATTTTGAAAAAAAAAAAAAAAAGATAAAATTTTCAATAACAAACCAAATCAGACTTATTTAGTCGAACTAACTGTAGGCTAGTATTTTTTTAGATTAAATTAAAAATACTTCTTAATTAAATATTTTAAATACATCTTAATTAAATATTACAGCATAAATAATAAAGCATAAAAGCCCTACGTATTTAAATTTTGGAAAGATTCTTCTTCTATATTTGCTTTTTTAAAAAGCAAATATTGTTTATAAGCTATCTACATTATTCAAATTTTTTATAACTTTTTAAACAAATTTTCATCTTTTATTTTCATCTTTTATTATTCATTTCATATTTTATAAATTTTTATAATTTTATTGAAAATACTAACACAGATATAACTTTTTCAAACAAATGCTTCAAAAAAAAAAATAAGTTTGTATAAAAGTACAAAAGCCAATAACAAAAAAATAATTTCTTGACCCTATTTGTAATTCCATACCTATGTACTGTTGTTTGACTATTTTTTTTCTTGTTTAATATTTTATTGATTGAATTTCAAAATATTAATGTGTAATGAATAAAACCTATTATGCAAGTTTAATTTTGAAGTGCTTAACAAAAATACTAAATTAAAAAAAGTATTAAAAATGGAATTAAAACATAATATATATATATATATATATATATATATATATATATATATATATATATATATATATATATATATATATATATATATATATATATATATATATATATTTAACAGTACAAAAATTTAAGAACAAAAAACATTCAAGATACTAACTTTTTAGAATTTTCAATGCGACGAGCATCATAAAAATCATTTAAAACTTCAAATGGATAGGATATTTTTCTTGATGACTTTTTAATTTTTTGATCTAGCTCTGGAAGAACACGACCATCTATGAGTAGCAGTAAAACATCGCAATACTGAAAAACAATAAAATACATGTATGTATGTATGTATGTATGTATGTATGTATGTATGTATCTCTCTCTCTCTTTCTCTCTCTCTCTCTCTCTCTCTCTCTCTCTCTCTCTCTCTCTCTCTCTCTCTATATATATATATATATATATATATATATATATATATATATATATATATATATATATATATATATATACACACACACACACACACACACACACATATATATATATATATAATAGGGTGGTTCTAAAAGTAATATTTTTAACTTTACCTTATTCTAGGCACCCACCTATTCTGTACCTAATATAATGAAAATTTTATGAGCAAAAAATCAGAATCATTGTGTGGTGGTCCTCAAGCTGGATAATATCATTTTGAAACAATATTAGCAATCTGTGTATATCAATGAACTACAACTAAACTTAATTTTTATCCTTTTAAATTGTAGAAACATTAATTTTTAACTGACAACTTATGCTACATTAAATAAGAACATGAATTAATTATTTTTTAACACACTTGGATTTCAATTAAATTTAAAACCTACTGTATTTTTAATCACTTTAATAAAACTACATCTATTCCAGTTTTATAAGAATTTTATAAGAATTTCAAATTTCTGTCTGTAAAGCGAAATCAGAATAAAACTAAAACTTGAGAAAGAGTTATCTATTGATAAAAAAAAGTGCCTGGCCAAACCAACACCCTAAGTCAATCAAAATATTAAAAAAAAACAAACAAAAAAAACAAATACAGAATAAGTGAATGAAATTAAAATCACTTATAGTTGGTGAAAAATTCAATTATCTGACAATGGGTGAATATAAAAATCTCTATAAATGGTTGAGAAAAAAGATGGTTTAAAGTCTTCATAAATAGGTTAAAAATAAAGAAGACTATAATAGATTAATATATAGGCCTTAGTAGGATATCTGAAAGTTATTTCTGCTTTTTAGTCGCTGTAAAAAAATAAAAAATAAATCTGAAAACCTGCTGGCAATGTTAAGTGTTCCACTTAACATAACCAGCAGTGAAAATATTATTTGTGCATGAAAAAAGTTTAATATTATGTTAGCATAGCACTCTAGATGTAGCAAAGTTCAACATTAGTGGCATAAACATAATAGTATAACATATAACACAGAAGTAGTTGTCAGCTTGATATTGAGTGCAGGTTTTAACCTTTTTATATAATTTTATTTTTATTTATTTAGTACACATTAGAAAATATAAAAGTTTCAAAGTAATTAAAGATCAAAGTTTCAAAGTTATTCAATTCAAATGGATATAAAACAACTTTGAAATTTTTATTTTTTCTATAGTCTATTAAGTCTACAAAGACTTATTTGTCCCACTGAATTACCTCTTATCTTATTTGAGAGTAGAGTATAAATGTTTATGAATATGTATGTATGTGTGTATAACTTATATATAAATCTAAAATGGTATAAATAGATAAATGACAAAAAGAAAATAACCAGTGAAAGATAGGAAACAATATTTGTTCGTGTTTTTAATTCTTTTTCTCCTTCATCCAAAGTTAAAGCTTTTGCTCTCTCTATTTCTTTGAAAATCTCAACTAGGAATTGCAGTTCAACAGAATTTTTCTTTAGGGAGCATATGGTTTCCTCCTCTAGCTCTTCTGATATGCTGTTAAACAGCTGTGGATCTAATAATTAACAAAAAAACAAAAAAATAAATAACTAAATAAAATATTCACACAAACTTCAGTATTTTTTAAAAATCTATATAAATAAGTATTTATATTTGTATGAAACTTAAGATAATCAAATAAACCCATTTATTACCAACTAAAACATTACATAAAGCTTTTGCATATCATTTTTCCATAATTATGCAAATAATTATGCAAACTATACTTAGTGCGTATATATATATAATATACGCACTAAATATTTATATATATATATATATATATATATATATATATATATATATATATATATATATATATATATATATATATATATATATATATATATATATATATATGTTAGCAATCGTTACAATACTTAGTGCAAAGATAATTATGCAAACAATAATTAGTATGTGTAGTGCATATGTAACCATGTCAACAATAATCATTAATATGTGTAGTGCATATGTAATTATGCAAACAATAATCATTAGTATGTGAATTACATATGTAATCATGTCAACAATAATAATTAGTATGTGTAGTGCATATGTAATTATGCAAACAATAATCATTAGTATGTGAATTACATATGTAATCATGTCAACAATAATAATTAGTATGTGTAGTGCACATGTAATTGTGTAAACAATAATCATTAGTATGTGTAGTATATACGTAATCATGCCAACAATAATAATTAGTATGTGTAGTGCATATGTAACTATGTAAACAATAATAATTAGTATGTGTAGTACGTATGTAATTATGCAAACATTTTAATGCTTAGTACTACACTTTAACTATTAATTTCAAATTATTTTTATGGTGTCTTACGAAACTCATCAAGATCTTTTTTATGCTGCACTACTTGGTTCCAAGCCCAGTCATAAATAAGCTTTATACTATAACCAGTATGAGTCACACTTCCGTGAGACCATTTCCTTATACAGCTTGTAATAAAACTTAAATCTCCATGTTCCAAAGACAAGGTAAGTAATGCTTCAGTATTTCGCTAGTAAAAAAGAAAAATCTCTTAACAAATATAAATTTTGGTTCAACATGCATTTAGCCATAAAACATATCAAACATATATTAGCATCAAGATATGTTGTATATAGAAAATAAATTTTTTTTGAGCATTAGCACAACAATAGGTTTTAAAAAATATTTATAAAATAATTATTTTAACAGAATAAATATATTTGTTATAAATTTGTTATACATTCTTTTTGACAACAATAATAAATAAAAAGTCCACATTTCAAAAATAATTTCAAAAATCATAAATAAACACATTACCTTATCGTTGTCAGCTCTTCTGATGTCAAAGTTATTCAGCAGACCTGTGACCCAGCAAGACTGAACCAACTCTTGTGACTCTAAGAATGTATCTGTTCCCAATTGATGAATATCAGCCAAAATCTATTACAAAGACAAATATCTCCATAATAACTTACATTAAAAATCAAAACAACACATAAAAATATAATACTTTTAAAACTATAATAATAATACGCTGTATGGGGGCATATTTGATGCAATTTATTTTAACTAATACAAAAAATTAAAAAACAGAGAGGGTTCCTTTAAGGTTTTAAAAATTGCAATTTCTTTCTTTCATATATTCAAATTTAAATATTTCATATTTTTGGATAAAGAACCACTGTATTTGATTGCAGAAATAAGTGAAGGTTTTGAGATATACAAAGTTATAAAAAAGTCAATAGACTATTGCATGGTTAAACAAGCTCATAATAAATAAATAGCTTTTAAGATAAATTGTATATATATTATTATATTAGTATATATATTATTATATTATACATTATAATAATTAATAAATATCAGGGAGTATTATATGAAATACTCAATTTAAAGAAATAAAAAAAAAGTATAATAAGAAGTAAACCATGTTGAGAAAAAAATTGGGAAAAGTGATGAAAGCTGTGCTAAAGTGAAAAAAGTTAACCTTATGTGTCATAAGGTTAGTTTACCTACATTACTTAGGAGAGACAAAATATCTTTCTAGTGTGCTAACATGTCAATAATTACAGCAAACTGATGTGTTTAGCTGGTGACAGATTTTTGCAATACAACAGTGAATGAAGGCAAAATGACAAAATTATTGGGAAAAACCTGGGTCATAAAGATTTATAAAGAGGTTGAAGAATAGAAATGAAGCTGCTTAATTGTGTGTTAAAGATTATAAGTTATTTTAGAAAAAATAAAAAAATTTGATTACAGTAAAATAAGGATAACTATAAATACAATTTTATTGTTCCCATAGTAATCTTTTGTCAATTCAAGAAAAAGTTAATAGACACATGACATTCTGATGGTATTAATAGGTATAAAAATAATTTGACATTAGAGGTCTTTACTATCAATATTGACTAATGGCAAAAATCTTATTGGGTCGTCTAGTTGATATATTCTTGGATTATCATTCACTACTGACCTCTCATGGAAACCATATAAACAGCCCATTGTTAAGCTATGATATGCTCTAGTAGTTTTTTGTTGTTTTATTGAGTCTCTGCTATCGTTGAGTGAATTTGCTATCATTATAAAGTTGTCACGAGCTTGTAATTGTTGTAAAGTACTCTTTTTCTTTTCTACAAACACTATGATACTTGCTGCTCAAGTAAGCTATGATTGTTTGCTCCATCAAAACAGACTTTGTTTTGCACTGAACTGTATCAGTAGTCAGTACTCAATTGAGCCATACTTTACATAAACACTCTCTAAAGCAAGAACTTTAAAAGCTTCTTACTTTAAAAGCTTCTTTTTTTAAAGTAGGAACTTAAAAAGTTTCCTACTTTAATTTCATGATTTTATAAGAATTTTAAATATCGTTTAAAGCATAAAATATAAGAGAATTCTTTTTATTATGTTATTTTCCTACCCAAGGTCGAGGAAGTCATTGCAGTCAAGAAGGCTACTTTATTGTGATTACTCTCTCAACTTTTTAACTCTGCAATATGAACTTTGAAAAACAAGGTTAGTACTCGAAGAGTTGAGTGCAATACTACCAGGAATATAGTGTTCATTGAACTCGAAACATTTTGCTTATGCAGTGAGTGGTCTATCACTATACCATAACCACATTAAATTAGGTCACAATTGATATTTTAAGTGTTTTAGGATATAAACTCATTAGTAGATACAAATTATTACTGACCGAAAACTATACCTAAGACAATGTTTTTTTAAATATGTTTCAAATAGGGTAAAGCGGGGAAATATGATCAGAGGGGCAATCTTTTTTAGCAGAGCTAAAACTAAATTCTTTTAGGCTATTGTGTAAATAATAATTTACTAAGTTTTACATGATATATGTTTACTTAGTACGTAAGAGAGTAGTTAAAAACATTTCTTGGACTATGAACTAATTTTTTACCATTAATAATTTGGTTTTTAATATCGATGTTTTTTATGGCAATTTTTAATTTTGTTCGAAGTTTATAAAAAACTTTGCCGAAATCGGTGCTCCTCAGTTTTTAATTAAAAAGTCTATACCATGTTGTTTTATTTTTATTTGAATAAAAAGTCTATACCAAGTTGTTTGTTTTTATTTGAATAAAAAGTCTATACCAAGTTGTTTGTTTATATTTTTCTTGAAAGTAAAGTAGTATCTAAGTTTAGTAAGTTTTTACTTACTAAACTAAAGTTTTTACTTACTAAACTAAAGTTACACATTCTACTTAAGTAACATTTAGACATAAAAATAGTAATTTAAATGTCATATTTATTTCAGTAAAAATCATTGAGTCATTGAGCCATCTAATGAAGGCTTAGACATTTTACATTTATACCTTTAAAATTACCAAGCACACAAAATGTTTTTGTTTTCCTAACAAAGGTAAGACTTATTTGAGATGCTTGTTGCAAAAAATTTTGTTTATTTGTTTACTTAGAGAATAAAATTTTTATTTTAAAACATGTAGATCTTAATGCCCTCCCTGACTAGTAAAAAATGGCAAAACTCTTTAATAAATTTACATCAAAATATATTGTTAAAAAAGTATGAAAAAAATTGTAACCAACTTTTTAATGAAAAAAAAAAATATTTTTAATGTATTTTTGAAAATAGTATTTTTTTTCCTTAGAATGGTTTGAACATACAAAAAGTTGAAGCAGGGAGGTAGAAAATCCTACTCAAACTGTCAAGAAATGATAAATGCCTGCTGTTCTGTTTTAAATAAAGAAATGTCAATAAACCAGGCATCCAAATATTTTAGGTGTGATAGAAGAGCGCTTTTAAAAGGAGTAAACGCCATACTGAAAATCCTGAAACTATCAAAATTTGGTTTAATTTAGTAGAAAAAAACATTAAAAAAAGCAGGAATTATTAACCTTCCTAATCAAATCATTAATTCTGATGAATCAGGGTTCGTCACGAAACCAAAGAAGTAAATTGTATTAGCGTAACGACATGCTTCTTGAGTGTCAAAGAGCATTGATGGATCAGGCAGGGAACAGGTTACTGTGAATTGTGCATGCTCTGCTAGTGGGCAGGTATTGCCACCACATATTATTTACATCAAGTAAAATATACATATATGATCAAGTAAAATATACAACCCTAAACAATCTGGGATATTTTAGTTCACAGGCTTAAGTTACCACAATATTATACATATTGAACTTATATATAAATAAAAGAACATAGAGATAAATAAAAAGTTAAAAAAAGAAACAACTATTTTATCATTTTAAGGTAAGACGTGCAAAACACAGGACAATGGCCTCAATAAGTTTACATATTTTGATGATACTGATGAAATAAAAAACAAATTATGTTTATTTAATTATTTTTTTACTAAAAAGTTAACTATATTGTTTCAAATAGTTTTTACTATAGATTTTAAAAAGTAACAGTTTCTGTTATTAATATCAAAAATAAAGCTACTAAAGAAATCCAGACCATGTAGTAATAAGTGAGAGGGGGGGACGGGAGCTTTGATTTTTTTCAATTTCATTTTTTGTTGTATCCTGACCATCTATGAAAATAAAAAAAAAACAAAAAAAAAAAGGGGGGGGGGGCGGGGGGAAGCATTTTCAGTTTTGATTATTTTTAAGCAGGCAAGTCCATAATTTAAATTTAAAGTGCTGTGTTAAATATATAAATTTACAAAAAAAAGATGGAAAGGGGGAGATCGCACCCCCTCATCTATGACACACCGCTAATTGGATTTAAAATTTATTTTGTTTGTTTATACAATGAATAAAAAGATTTAACTTTGAATAAATTATACCGTCTATAAAGGATTACATTAATAGTCAAATGACAATGTATCCCTGTGTTGCTTATAATTTTTGATTTATAATTGATTGGAATAATTAATCATAACTTCTTAAATACTCATTTTCAGACCATATTTCTTGTATCTTTCCAACGATATATGAAAAATTTATTCAAATTTTTTTTTTTCTTTCCATATAAATAAAATCCTTTTATATAGGCCTAAAAGTGCACCTTTCAAAGCTACAATTGTTGAGGATTTTTTTTTTGGAAAATTATCACACATTTATGTTCACTTGAACATAGTTTTACCTTA
This sequence comes from Hydra vulgaris, assembly GCF_022113875.1. Taxonomy (NCBI): domain Eukaryota; kingdom Metazoa; phylum Cnidaria; class Hydrozoa; order Anthoathecata; family Hydridae; genus Hydra; species Hydra vulgaris. The sequence continues at coordinate 62,803,169 of NC_061157.1, forward strand.
ATATTATTTTATTCCTGTTGAAGTTCTATTGTATCATATTTTACCATGCAGCATTAAAGATTCGGCATTATATGAAGATAGAAGTGATAAATGGGTGTGATATGACATATTTGACATTTTAGAGAATGTCAAAGGCACTTTAATTACAAAAAAGGACAATATTTAAATTATCAAATAAAATTTTAACAATTGCGCAGTCTTGCTTAAAATATATACATTCAATATATCTGGTCCTATTACCCCCCCCCTTTTTTTTTTTTTTTTTTTGCAATTTTTTTTTTTAACAAAAGTTTTTTTTTCTAAATAAAATGCTATGCCTTGTATACAAATATGTTGTCTGTCACTATGAAAAAAAAAGTTCTAGAATTTTATAATATTCATTTATTTCCATAGAAAAATCTGTAAGTAAAAAAGTGGTCTTAATGCCCTCCTTTGAAAAACTTGAGGTTTTTATAAAGCAATTGAAATGTTAAAAAATTAACTTTTTTTTTTTTAAATATATTTATAAAATATTGATAAAACATGACATGCATTAATAAAGTGTAAGATATTTGTCATATATAATGTATTTGAGTTGATAAGTAAATATATAATAGGCAATTGAAAAAAAAATTTAAATTATTTAAACCATACCTGTCTCTGTGTGCCTAGCATTTCAGCAAAAATGCACCCGGTTTCAGATACACAAACTGCTTTAAATGAAGAGGATGATGGCCAATAAAATTGTTCACTTTGAGGTCCTGCCACTGAGCGGAAGTTATTCCAGCTGCATCCATCAATAAAAATATCCACTAAACCAACAGGAAGAAACTTTTCTGCAATATCTGTCATAGAATAAAATATAAAAAACGGACAAAGTGGTTCCATTCGTCCATACATTGCTTGTCTAAAATAAAAATTTAACAATCAGCAAATAAATTGATAAATTCAAATTCAAACTCTAACTAACAAGGTAAATTTTTAAAAAATAAAAAACTTTTAAAAGGTTATCATGGTTAACTTTAAAAGTTTTTACTTTGAGAATTTAAAGAATAAGAAAAAAATATAAAAATCTATTATGTTTATAAAATATAAAAATTTTTACATAAAAAACTATAAATCAAAGACAGAATCATCACCGTATGGATGGGGGAAGCTGCTTTTGATACCAACGATTTATATCAAACACACCAAGATGGCAAGATAATCCTCCATCTCCTGTTGGTGCTTCCCACAAAATATAACACAATGATAAATCTCCATCTAAAGTAAAGTTGCCTTGTAGAGAAAAGAAAAGTAAAACTAAGAAATGTTTAGATATTAGGACTGAAAATGTTGATATTAGGTCAAACTTTAACAAAACTTTACAAATACTAACCAATGTTAATTATAATCTGCAGATATAAAAAATATTAATAAAAAAAATTAATTTATTTAAGTAAAATATATATATATATATATATATATATATATATATATATATATATATATATATATATATATATATATATATATATATATATATATATATATATTATGGTGACTTCTAAAAGCAACATTTGAAAAATATATCCCACACCCTAACAATAAAAATATATCCCACACTCTAACAGTGATCTATGTAATAATATATCCCACACCCTAACAGTGATCTATGTAATAAAAAAATACAGAGTTTCAAATATTTCTATGTATAATATATCCCACACCCTAACAGTGATCTATGTAATAAAAAATACAAAGTTTCAAATATTTCCTTATAAAAATTGTTATTAGTGGTAGCTCAAGATCTTTAAAAATCAGATGGGTCGATAATATTATTAAACAATAAATTTTTTTAAACTCAGCTTCAAAAAAACTAGAGTAAAATGAGGTCAAATGGAATAGTTAAGGATTTTAATTATAAACTTTTTACGGAAAAAAGATTTTTCCTTTTTTTTTTTTAAAGTTGTAGAGAGTATTGAGCTGTATTTATATATATAAAATTTTAACAATTTTTTTATAAAGTTTTTATGAAACTTTATTTGATTAAAAAAAAATTTATTCCATTCTACACTGACGTTCGGGGAGAATGAAATACGCAAATATAAGTGTAATTAAAACGACACTTTATTAAAAAAACAAAAAAGCAATCAAATATAGCAATTAAAAAAACCATCAATAATAACAATTAAAAAAAATCAATTAAATAAACTTTTTTATTCTTGCGATGATGCTGATCCATTTAGAGGTACTTGAGGTTGAGTTGAGTTTTCACTTGTGCGGCACTTTTTGTAACAATAAAACTCAGCACCTTTTATGTATTGCTTTGGTATGCATGCTTGACATCCAAACCTTGCAATTTGAATTTTCACACTGGTACCATTCCATAATTTGACTTGCTGAAGTTTCGCCCAAAACTTTTCGGCACTTTTTACACTTGAATTGGTTTGCAGCTAATATTTTCATTGGACTTGTTGCTTGGTTTATTTTAGGTTGTTTTTTACCTTGCTTTGCAGCTTTTTTGCTGTCAGCATCCTCCAACCTTTCAAGTTTTTCAAGTTTGTTGAGACACTCCCCTTCGAATCTTGGCACATCTATATTTTTTCTTTTTTTTTTGTGTCAACATATTGGATACGAAACATTTGTTGCAAAGCTAATCCAAGTGATTGGGCTGATTGCAGTTGTTTTGCAACCTCTTTTTTAATTTCCTTTTGAATAGCCGGAGTTACTACAATACTGAAGGTTGTTTGCAGACAAGGTGACTTTTGAGATGACATTAGAGCTGATGCTATTTGACATATACTGATGCTAGATGTTAGTGTAGATTCAGAGGGCAATGGTTGAAGTAGTGTTCCTGGTACTAGTATTGGTGATGGTACTATCATAGATTCTGGTTGTTGAGATGAGGAAGGCTCAGGTTCAGATCTCGGTGTTTCAAATGTATTAGAAATTTGCAACTTTGACTGATCGATTTTATTGATGTTGAGTGGAAACAAGCCAGTATTCTGAAACCCAATGACTATCTGGGTACATGTAAAAACTTTACCAGAGCTGAAAAGTTTTTTTTGCAGGTGACTGAAACATTCTTTTGATAAGTTGCTAAACTTTGTCTCTGCATAAAACTGTTGAAGTAATTTACGCCAAACTCTTTTGACATGGCAATAAACACTAACATCTAGAGGCTGTAGAATGTGCGACAAGTGAGCTGGTAAGCAAATTAAGAGAGTAAATAGCGAATTTCATTCATTTAATAGAACCATTTTATAAAAGCAGTAAGTAAAAGTCATTTAAAGTTGGTTAGAAAAATATGTTCATTGAAATTTATACAAAAAATTTATATTTGGAGATTTATTGGTCACTTGAGATCTAATAAAAAAAAAAACTGCTTTTAAGTAATAAGCTATTGCTTCGTATTTATTTATTTATTAGCGTATTTCATTCAACCCCGCAACACTCAGTTTCTGTTTTTAACTCATAACTTTTTTTTCTCGAATAGCAGATTTAATTTTGAAAAAAGATTCTTGATCAGCGTAAAAAATTATATCAGTAAACATTTTAAGTTTAATGATACCAAATTTAATCTTACTCAGAAAAATATTCTCTACAATATAATTAAAAAATATTTACAAAAAAATTATTGAATAGTTAATTAAAAGCGAAAGAACAAACATTGTCATAACTTTTTGTTCTACCCGCTATTTTATTTTACCCTGTTTTACTCTATACTTTTTATGAAATAAAATCTACAATAATATTATTTATACAAAATTGTTATTTTAAAGTTTAAAAAAAAAATTCTTTTTTAATTCTACCCAGGTTGACATACTTTGTCTTACTCAGGTTGACATTTTTATCTACCCAGGTTGACACTTTGTAAACTAACTTTCTTTTTAACTTAATAATTGCTTTATAATTTTCTTTATAATATTATGGACCTATTCAAAAAATACTTTTTTTATATGAAAGTTTCCTTGTATTTCATTTTTTACAAAAAAAAAACATAAAAGAAAAAAAAAAAGAAAATATTTAAAAATAAAAAAATTTTTTTACTGATATTAAATTAAAAAAAAAAAAAAAATTTTTAATCACTTGTTTATCAAAAATAAAAAAGCACTTTACATCTAAAAAACGATGGAGCAAGTAACTTTTGACTTTGACAAAAAACAACAGTTTTTTTTTCATAAATTTTAGTTTAAAATCATTTGAATAAAATTTTTTTTGAAACTATTTTTTTCATTTGAACATGTTTTTTTTTCAGTTGTCGCTTTAAGCGAAACTGCTTGTAAAAAATTTTAAAAATTAAAATAAACAGATATAAAAAAATATCCTACCTAATGATTTCAATGTAATTATACGACTTCCTGGTGTTCGAGAGTCAACAAGATGATGAACATCTGATGTCAGCTTGTGCTCAAAACGACTCATCACACACTCAAGATTCTAAACAATGTTAAAAAAATCTTTTATAGTAATAAATATGAATTGATTCTGATACAAATCTTTCTTTTGAAAACTATTTCATTTTATTTATCTAAAGTACTTACAGTAACCTTGAAGTATTCTAAAAGTATTATAAGGTTCTCACAAAAACCTTAAAGTATTCTTAAAGTTTTATAAAGTACTCACAAAAACCTTAAAATACTCTTAATGTTTTATAAAGTACTCACAAAAACCATAAAGTATTCTTAAAGTTTTATAAAGTACTCACAAAAACCTCAAAGTACTCTTAAAGTTTTATTAAAGTATTACAAAGTACATAAACTTAATCAAAAAAAGTAAAACACATAAACATAATTAAATACATAACAGTATTAAACAGTAAAAGTATTAAACATAATTAAACACATAACAAATTAAACAGTAAAACACAAAAACACAAGAGTGCAAATTACAAGTAATGTGATCTTAGGTCAAATTATACTTAAGTCAAATGATATAAACAATAAAATCTTACTTTGTAAATAACTCCATAGTTCTTTTTTGTTTCTTTTTTCTCGTAAAGCATTTGAAACAACTCCAGAGATGTGGGTGAAGTGATACTTAGTTAAAAATAGAAAAAAAAACTTGACAAAAAGCTTGAATAAACAGAAAAAATAATTTTCTTTAAAAATATTTTTGTCACAGGTTGTTTTCATATAGTACTGTACTAACAATGCCTAATCTAACCTTTGTTGTGACTGCAATGGACTCCTACCAACCCATAAATAGAAGCAATGTCTTGGATCATCATCTGGTTCCTTTAATCAAAAGTACATAAAATAAATGATTTATAGCAAATAAAATAGTTATTAAAAAGTAAAATAAAAAAAATTCAATGTATTGTAGTCTCACAACTTTGAATAGAACTAAACTTTGGTTTTTTACTCTTATAATTAAATTTATAAATTTTGAAATGTATGATTTGAGAATTACAATGATTTGATTTAAGATTTATGATTTGATCATGATGCTAATTTGATTGATGCAGACTTGTGATTCAAGAAAAAAAGTATTTAAACATAATTGGAGCATTTGCAGCCCTTAAAATTCAGATCAACATTCGATAATACAGACATAAAAACCCACTTATCTTAGCTTTAACATAGTATACAAGCATATTTAACACCTGAATTGCTAAAAGTGACTGCATGTTCAGAAATATTTAAAATTAAATAAAACAAAATATTACTTGACATTAAACATGTTTTGATAATATAACTATTGTAATCATTATTTATACTAAAGTTGAACAAGTTATCGAAACTAAAAAAAACAAAAAAACAAAAAAAAAAGACATGAAATAATAAAGATTATTTGAATAATTTTTTTTTTTCATTTATTAATTTTTATTCAAGCAAATTAAAAAAAAAAGAATAGCAAGCTACTTAAATCATTCAAAAATTTATAAAAGCATTCTTTTCAGTGTCTGTCATTCTCTTGCTTAAAGTTTTTTAGCACGATTATTAATGGTACTAAAAATTCAATTAAATTTTTTTAAAATTTAAATAAAACAGACCTGTGTAACAAGATGTGTGACAGGTGACAAATTTAATCCAATATCACTGCTATACCTAAATATTTTTAAAATGAAAATAATGTTACAATGTGTATAGACATTTTAAATATTTTGTTAATAAAAATTAAATAAAGTTAAACTTATTTCATTGAATTTCTTTCCTCTTTGTTTGGATACAATTGAAACATAAAAGCAAAGAGACATTTGTTTTGACACAATCAAAACAAAAAGAAAAGAAATTCATTTTCATTGGATACTAGTAATTAGGTCCTAGCACTTTTTTAAAAAAAAAAAAAACTAATTCTCTCCCGACAAGGCTACAAGCAACTGATATTAATTTGAGAGACAAGAAAACAAAGAATATTATTAAAGAGCGAGGAAACACTTGACAGAAGACTTAAAAGATGTAGGTTATATGAGTCAGGAAAACATGAAAATGGCAGAGATTTTTAAAAAATTGATGTGCAATTAAAGAAACTAAATGAATAAAAGTTTTTAAAGCATGAAGTAACGGATACAGTAAAAGGATGCAACTTTGCTGAATGATAAGTCAAGCAAGAATGAGTTTTGGTTGACGGAACTAGATTTGATTGCTCCTTTGAACAGCAACCATGATAGTATTTGTAGATAAGAGAAAGAGAGCAACCTTACGCTGATGGGAGAGAGATAAACTTGACAGATAAAGCAGGTCCAACTACATTTACAGTGCATTAAGATCTAGGCCTTCCTATGTGGATGAGTTTGATACATATTGTTCTATTATTTGTGAGATAATGCTGCAACCATGACTTTAAAATATTGACAAATTTTGAATTGATGGTGTTGCTGGAAAGTGCATTCCATGGTGTACAAATGCAACTAGTAAAAAAGTTGTGCTTCTCTATACAGTTTTTGACTTGAAGCATAAACTCTTTATTGTGTCTTAGGTCATATGATATTGATTTGGCAAAGAGATAAAATTTTGGTACATAAAAATCTACTTATTCAAGTTTTTGATTGATTTTGAATTGATCTTTAAGGTCCCTTCTTTTCTTGTGTTGTCAGTCTCAGTACTTCTAATCTATTTTCATAAATATGGTGTCTTATTGAGTTAATTAATTTTGATGCACGATGTTGAATTTGCTCTAATTTGTTGATATCACCACTAAGGTTTGGCTTTATTATTATTTGCTCTAATTTGTTGATATCACCACTAAGGTTTGGCTTTATTATTATTTGCTCTAATTTGTTGATATCACCACTAAGGTTTGGCTTGGATTGCGAACTCTAGATGAGGTTGAATGTATAATATTCGCCAGAGTAATACACTGAGTTTTAGCACACCTAATTTCCAGTTTACTTTTGCTGCTGCTGCATCTACTTGTGACCTTAATTTCAAATCATGAGACACAAAAATACCAAGGTCACACTCAATTGTGGTACATTTTAAGATGACAAAGTTCATCTTGGCCTAACATTGTATAACTATGTGTTGATTTTTTTTTTTTTGTGACATTAACCTTACACTTATCAAGATTTAAAAACACTCGCCAATTTCTATGTCCATTTAATGGCTTTATCAAGATTATTTTGCAAATATAGCGCATCAACTGGTGTTTTTAAAATTATCATTTTTTTGCTATTATTGACATAAAGTTATATATAATTGGAAATGTTGTCTGGTAGGTCGTTTATGTATCACAAAAAGGGGACTAAAACGGATCCTTGAGGAACTCCAGTTATTACTTTTTTCCATTCAAATTTTTTTTTCTGTTCAAATTTTTTATGTCCAACTGTAACTCTCTGTAGACGCCTGGATAGCCATAATTTGATCCATTCTAAGAGCATTTTTTGTATGCGGTAAGCTTTCAATTTATGTATAAGTCTTTTGACTTTGTCAAAGGTCTTAGCTAAATTGGTATAGACAACATAGATAAGTTGGTTTCTATTAGAGGCTTCAGTACAAATGATAAAAGATTTCAACAAATTGGTAGTGCATCCATTTTTTTCACAAAACCATGCTGAACTTTAGTAATTAAATCATTGGTTAGCAAGTGATCAGAGAGTAATTTGTGTATTAATCCTTTAAGTATTTTACAGGATATTGAAATTTTCAAGATTGGTCTATAGTAACTACAATTCAACTTAAATCCCTTTTGAATATTGGCATAACTTTTTCTTCTACATTCTGGAACTTCCGTTTTTATAATTGAGGAATTATAGATAAGTGTTAGGGGTACTGCAAAAGTGTTCGTACAGTTTTTTATGTCTCTGGGATATACTCTATGAAATCCTTTTGATTTGGTCACATTAAGGTTCATCAATTTACTTTTTCTTAATTGATAACCATTTTAACTTTTGGCACATTCATTTTTGGTTCGATTGTGGAAATCTGATATAAGACCTTCGGCCTTTATTTCAAATACAGATTGAAAATACTGGTCTTGAGTTAGAAATGAAATTCATCATATATATAAAAATTTTTGTTAAGTGATTTTCTACTAATTTATAATTGCTCTATTCTTTTAAGAACATTGAGCACTCTATTTTGTAGAATATATTTTTAAAATTGTTTATATATATATATATATATATATATATATATATATATATATATATATATATATATATATATATATATATATATATATATATATATATATATATATATATATATATATATATATATATACATATTAGGGTTGTGACTTTTTAAAATGTAAAATTAGGAACACTTTTTAGCATTGTTCGATGTTGGTTGCAAATGTTTTTTTCAATACTCTATATATCGGACATTGCCCAGCACTTATATGGTAAAAAACGATATCTATCGGTCATTTTGTCTGACAAATATTTTATGTGCATTTATTTTCTAATCATTTTAGTTGTTCTAAAATCATTAATAAATTCAGTATTGTATATAACCTTTACTTTTTGAACTTTTTTTTTTTTTATATACAAAACAAAATTGAAGTTGAACACATGGCTACGTTAACAAAATACGTCATTTTTTAAAGTTAATTTATGTTTTAAAAGACGCCAAAGGATTACATTTTTTTGAATTAAATAGCCCAGTTTTTATTATTCATATTAAAGCATTGCAATTAGTTATAGTTTAGTATTTAGTTGTTTTTTTTGTCCTATGGTTTTTATAAATTTCAAACAAATATTTTAGTCTTTAAAACCTCTTGTAAATTTATTTTATAAAAATTTTAATGTGATAGTTATTTTAATGCTTATAGAAACCACTATTAAATTTGAGGTTTGTTTTCGCACTAAAAATGTTTGCAATTAAAAGTGTTAATAAAATTAATCCTAAAAAAAGTTTGAAAGATTTATAAGAAAATACATATTTATATAAATGTAATTACGTGTAATATACTTTGATAATTTAAATAAAATGTGTTAATTGTAAACAATATAATTAATTTGTTACTTTATTTAATAGTAATCAGCATAACAGTAATAAAAATAATAATTAAACTTAATAATTTAAAACTTAATTTATGTATTTAACTTAATGTAACTTAATAATTTATATATTTAATATGTTTACATAGTAATAGATGTATTTAATAACTTCGTATTTTTATTATACATTCTTATAACATATTTAATTAAGTATTTAATTACATAATTTATGTATTTAATATATTTACATAATAGTTTATGTATTAAATAATTTACAAAGCATTACGCATTATATAGACTATATTATATAGTAATTTTGAAAATATGTAATATAAATATCCTTTTCAAATTTTAGTTTCTTGAGCTTTGATTTTTTCTTTTTCTTTAAGATTTTCTTTTTGATAGATATTTAATCTTACAAACTTTATTTTCAGTGAATTTTGAAACACCTAGAGTTGTCAAAACAAATTGCGTGGTCAAGTTGTAAAAAAAACTTATCCTTAATAGCTAATGGAAAATAAATTTCTGACTGATAAACTAAAATTAAACAAATATATTATAGGTAACTATTGGTAACTTAATAATAATTATTTTATTGATAATTGATTATTAGAACAGTCATTTAAAAATTGTAAAACCCACATTTTGATCCTACATACCAACTAAAATATAAAGTTTCAACTTTATATTTTAGTTGGTATGTAGGGTCAAAATGTTTTAAAGAATGGTGTGGACAGCAAGTTTTATTTTTTTCTAAAAAAAACCTCCTGTTATATTGTTGTAGGCTTAAATTGATCAATATTAGTGATAACATTGTTTGCAAAAATCTTAGTGCTAGTCCTCTTATGCCTTACCTTGTACAAAACTTGTCAGGTTAACTAATTTAATACAAAATAAATCAAATTTTATAAGAGAATACTAAAAATGAAAAGAAATCAAAGGATTAAAATTTAGATAATAAGATCAAAATATTTAAAATATAAAATTTAAAATAATTTAAAAGTAATTTTTAAAGAAAATTTACCAAAAATGCCAGGAACCAATTTTTTGCTAAAGTGCTCAAAGTGTTAAAATGATTTGAGAAGGAAGGGAGCATTATTTATAGATTAAAATCACACTAAAATAACTTTAAACATTGAAATTTATAGTTGAAGAACTTGAGATAAAAATCAAACACAGAAATTCTTGCTTACAAAGCAAGCGGTCTATCACTACTCAACTACTGCATATAAACTTTTACCACATTTAATGTATTAATTGTAGCAAAAAGAAAGTGGCATTCAATGTATTAATTGTAGTAAAAAAAAAACTGCCATTCAATGCATAAAATTGTTTATATAACTTAAGCAAAAGAAGATTAAATTTTTAAGCTTTCAAACAAAAATTTAAAAAGAGGTTATAAAAAAAATTCTTTTTAAAAATAAATTAAAAAATGGAAAAAATAAAATTACTAACAACAACTGTAAATGTTCCAATGACCAAACTTGAAAACACCCAAAATTAAATCCAACCACTAACTGAATTGCTTGTTTCACAAACTCTAACGCAGTCACTCCACAGTTTTCTAAAAGAATTTAAATATATATTTTTTTAATTCAATTAACTATAGGCAACAATTACGTAAAAAAATGCTAAACATTTATTAGAAGTTATTGCTCAGTTGTTGCTCAATACACAGTTACAGAGTATGATGAATACACAAATGAGTTGTCTACCATAGTTTATATATTAGCCACAGTAAGTAATGCTGTAATACTGAATAGTCAGTTTTTTATTGGTTCTTTATGTTAACTTTGCCTTTAAAATTTTATTTTTTGTTTTAAAATAGCACAACTTTAGTTTTTGTAATGAAAATTTTACTACTAAAAAACAAAACACAAAGTATTTTATTTTCTAATGATCATCATAAAGCTGGAAGAATTAGAGTTAAGTCTAAATATATGTTAGAATAAAAATGTTACATAACATTTTAATAAGTAGGTTCTGCAGTGGTTGAGGTATTTTGAAGGAGCTTTTTGATTCATTATCTCATCATGTATAATACGCTCCATTAGTTTACATACAACTGAAGTTAGTGAAATTGAACAAAAATTAGATGGTTCTTGTTTACTTCCTTTTTTCAATGCTTGCTTTTTTCCAAAGGTCTAGAACATTTGATTTGTAATACTTGTTAAAAATTATTGATAAAGGCTTGCAGAGTGATTTAGAACACATTTTGAGAACTTGAGGGTGAACATGTCTACTCCAACAGTTTTTTGTACATCAAGTTTGTTGATATGAGCTTTAATAATTGCTTATGTGAAGCTTGGATTCAGGCATTCAAAATTAAACTTATTGCTAAGTTTTGGAATGTTTGTAGAATTTTCCTTCATGAATTTTGAAACGAAATACTTAAAGTGCTGGCTATTACAGCTTGATCTGTAGTAGTTTGTATAACTGCTTGAGTTCCATTAGTCAAATATAATGCTTTTATTGATACTTTACTTAAATGTTTTGCTGTTAATATATGCATATACAGATTTAGGATTTTGTTTGGAATTCAGTGCTAACTTTCTTTCGAAATCCCAGATACTTTTTTTCACCTTTTTTTAATCTCTAAATTCAAATGTTTGTAAGCTGTGACCATTGCATATTTTTTAAATTTTGAATAGCGGCACATAAATCACAAGTTGCGCTTTCTTTTACACATGCGTTCAAGTTCAATGTGCATATAAAGAGGATCTTTTATTCTCTTTTTACTATTCATTTTTAAACTAGGAATAAACATATCGCAACCATAATTATAAATTAAAAACCAAATGTCATAAGAATCATCCACGTTTAAACTCGGAAATTTATCAGACCAATTAATTTTGTTAAAATAATCATTAAATTTCTCAAAATCTCCTTTGTTATAAGTAGTTTACTCATTGGTGCTTCTCTATCGTTCCTATTTTCAAAATATGAGTATCTGAGTGGTGACCGTGTTTAATCAACCCCTAAGGAGGAAGATGAATGACTAAAACTACTCTTTTTTCACATTTCATTATTATCAAATCTAGTACATTGCTTTCTGAACCGATTTTTACTTGGAATGCTGGATAGATAACATTTTTGTTAAAAATAGCACTTAAACAACCTTTTTGCTTGAAAATCCTGATCATATTGAAGTAAATTGTAACTTTCATACCAGCTTATTGATGAATAATTAAAATCTCCATGTGTAGATATAATATTTAAAAAATCTATAAAATGTATATGCAATATATATTCTGAAAAAAAAAACATGAATAAAAAAAAAAACAATACAACAATTAACACTTCAAACACATTTTTAAAATAAGTTAGACCATTTCGTGATTATCATATTATTATATAAACCATTAATCTCAGTTCACTATATCTTACATCTTTTATAGAGTAAAAAAATAAAAAAAAGTAAAACACTTATAAGCTAATACTTATGTGAATTATACTAATTATCTTGACTACAAAGTAAAAATCAAAAAAGATTTGAATTCATTCAAATTTTATACCAACAGATATAAAACTATAATGAATTGTTGAAGGATTTTTGATTGAAAACAACGGTGTTGCAAATAATAAAACCACAAATAGATTAATAAATAAATTATTAATTAATAAATTATGCAACAAATAAATCCATGTTAAGTATTACTAATCACCTTTTAAGCTATAATATAATTTTTAAAAGTCTCTTTTATGTTATAATAAGAACAACAGACCTGATGAGCTTACTTTAAGGATTTTTCCAGATGGAGATACATATTTAAAGGTTTTGTAAGAACACATTGAAGCTAAAATATTTTAAAAATATTTATTACAATAAAAAATAAATAAAACATATACAATCATTTAATTAATTCTTTTTAATTGTTAATTTAATACATAATAAGTTATACGTTACATCGATTATTTCAAAATTAAAGTATTAAAAATTAGGTTTGCTCCTAACCTGCTAAATCTACAGCGCAATATTTATCAGTTACTCTAGCTTTATCTCGAAGTTGAATTATATCGCCAATTTCAGCTGGATCAATAACAAGAATTGAACTTGGGGATGAAATTGAAAATAGTTCTGCTGTTTCATCTGATCGTAAGTCAATCAGATATAAATGTCCATCGACTGTGCCAACAGCAGCAGCACCAAAAAAACACTTAAGTGAAACACTAAAGAAATTTAAATTAAAAATAAATAAATTGTAATTTTCAAAAAAAATTATATCTTAAGATGTCTTAAACAGTATAGGAAAGTAAAAAAAATATTTCAGGTTTTCATACAACTATTTTTTTTTCAAACTCATAAATTTTAAATTTGTTTTTTAAAGTTGTAGATTAACATTAAGTTTAACTTATTGGAAGTTTGTACATTTAAAATAACGATAAATAATGGTTTTTAATGCCCCTTAATGCATTAAAAAAAAGATTTTATTGAGCAGTAGAGTTTTTTTAGAAATATTTTTATAATACTTATAATACAATTTTTTTTGCCGACCTGATGCTGATTCTTAAAAGTTGAGGTTGGCAAACTATTGCCGGCATCATTTTTCCTAATTCGGAGGGTTCCATCACATACTAGATATTCTGAAAACTTTTAATTTTCTTGCTATATCTCTGTTACTGATCATAGAGCTACCCTACATACCTATTATTTACCATTGTTGTTGCATGCTTACTGCTTTTGGACCCTGTGAATCTTAACTCAATCTTATCAAAATAATTAATAAAGCTTAAATAAGATCTAGATTGTGAATAACAAATCGTCATAAATTTTTTTAAGGAAATTTCCAAACTAACATATAAATCATTAAAATAATTATGAATAAAAGTTGGGTTGATAAAATTAAAGAACGGAAATCAATTGAAAAGTTATCTTTTTGCCTAATTTGATGGTTGTCATAGTATATCTAATTTATTCGACAGGGTAACACTGATTTGAGTTCTTTTTTATTTCAGAAAACTAGTTAAAAAAGAAACTGGTGTTAATAAATTTGAATATTTTCATGCCAAGTTGGTGAGCATTGTTGTTGTAATATATAATCTACACTTTTGTTACCTCTTATTTCCATTATTTTTATAGTTCTATGAAAAATAAGACATGAGTGCCTCTGATTTCTAAATAATATGTAATGTAGCATGTTAAACTGTATTTTATTTTTTGGTTTTGTGTAAATAATATAAATCTTTATGTACTTTTGCAGATATGAAAAAAGGTGGAGAGCCAAGTTTAAGAAAAAAAGGGAAAGCCTAGGCTTTATTAAAATTGGGCACTATGAAACAAAGGGATATTGGTAAATCGATAGGTTTGAGTCAAAAGGCAGTATACAAAATAAAGCAGATACTATATAATGGTCTAACCTCATTCCCATCACGTTGCACATCAAAGAGTAAAAAAATCATTACTTGGCATGTCATAAGAATTTGTGTGTCTAAATGCCAGAAGAAATGACCAGTTGTGTTGCAGGATGTGATGTCACAACATTTGCAGGATGTGATGTCACAACATGTTAAGAAAGTTTCTGCAAGTTGCATTTGTTGTCACATCATCCAGGCTCGCTTCATTGCCCACCTACTGCACAAGAAACTATTGCTAAATGAGAAACAGAAGGCTTGCCATTTACAGTGGGTGGTCCAGCACAAGGGTTTGAGTAAAGAAGATTGGAAAAAGGTAATTTTTAATGGAGTAGAACTCTTCTAAATATAATTTTTTGCTTATGGTGCAAATGGCTATTCTACTAGCTGTCTTCCTTTTCCTTTTTGAGCAAATTTTATGAGTTTTATTTTTTTAATCATTTCTTTATGTTTGTGTTTTAGACAGTCTTCAATAATGAATTGATATAGTCTTTGATTACAAGTGCCAGCCTGGTAAAAATTGTGAAGCATCCAATATTATTGATGGTATAGTCCATACATGGTGTTAGAAGGCTGTATATAGTGGAGGACATAATAAGACAACAACAGTATATCAAGGTGTTGGAAAAACCTGCCACCTAAGTTGTTAATTCATTTTCCAACAAATGGAGCAATATTTCAACAAAACCGTGCACTTAGTCACACAGCCTGTGCTTTCAAGCAGTACATGTATAGTTAACTAACATAAACCCTATTGAAATTTTGTGAATAGTTGTTAAGCGCAGAATTGCAACAAGAAAGCCAAGAACAAGAGTGGGGCTGATTGGTGCACTAACAGACATCTAGGTAAATGACCCAGATATACAAGAAATGTGCTAAGATTGGTTTCTGGAATGCCCAAGAGAGTTGAAACACTTGCTAAAGCAAAGGGGTTCTACTAAGTTTAAATTGCTTCATATTCTTTTAACTGATAAAGGTCTGATTAACAGTGAAGGTCTTGATTTTTTTGGGTTTTTAGATGTTGATTGATTTTGATATAGATCTTCTTGAATTTCAGCAAAAAAGGACAGCCCTTAGAATTAGGACCCGCATTCAGCAATGCCAAGCTCAAAGTGTTTGAGGTCAAAAAAAATGAGGTTGACAATAAACTGCTGACTTCATTTTTTCTAATTCCTTGTTTGCTTTTAGCCGTAATAATTAAATTTTGGTTGGAGACTATTTTCTTTTGTTGCAAATATTTGATCAAATAATTTTGCAGCAGAAACTTGAGTATATTTTTTGGAAGCATAAAAAAATGTGTGGTTTTTATTTTTTAAAAAATCAGATACCAACATAATGTTTTTACAATTTTTGTGCCAGAAGATTAATGCCTCTGGAAATTTAGAACTGATGTCAGTTTCTACTTTCTTCAATTTGCTAACTAACATTTCCATAACAATGTCAACATTTCCATAGAAATAGAGTAAAGTAATATAAATAAAATCTTTAAAAAAAACTTTTTTATATCGTATAGGTTATATGAAAGACATCGTTACAAAAGTAATAGTAATTTTATTATTGAAAAAATATTTATGTTCTATTTATTGTGAAGTTATTGCATACACCTAAAAATAAACTTTTTTATTTATTATTCTTATACTGTATCTGTCCCTGCATGCTCCAAAAGGTTTTATTCATCTTGCCTTTTTCACCACACTTCAATCCCCACCAGGGACATGGTGGGGATTGAACTCTGAACTTCTCGCTTATGAGGCGAGTGCACTACCACTACAGCACTACCATTATATATATATATATATATATATATATATATATATATATATATATATATATATATATATATATATATATATATATATATATATATATATATATATATATTTACAACCCTCGTAATTAAAGAAAATGAGGTAGGCAATAATTTGCTGACCTCAATTTGCTACATCATTTATAAACTTTTAAATTATTCTATAAGCGGTAAGATAAAATAAGTAATTAACTTTATAAAAAACCACATTAACTTTTGAATGACAATTATGTAAAAAAGTTTGTTATAAAAGTTTGAATGACAATTATGTTAGATATAAGCTAATGAAAAATAACTTTTAATAAATTTATTAATGAAAAAAACTCAAATAAAATTAAAAACTAAGAAAACTTAATCTCTATTAAGCTAATTATTTTATTGAAATATTTAGTAACAGAAAACAAAATTGTTTATAGTTAATAAAAATATTTTTTTTATACAAAGTTATTAAATGGGGCGTAAAAAAAACTTTTATTTATCTTAATATTTATGCATCTTTTTATTGCAATAAAAAAATTACTTAAATTTCTAAATAATAATAATAAATAATTTATCATTAATTTTTTTATTTTATTGTAATGACTGATTTTTTTGTTTGAAAAACGCTAATAGTTAAAGCTTGAAGTAAAGATCAAGAATATAATATAACTTAATTCTGATAAAAAATATATGATTTAACTAATTTTATAAAAATATATAATTCTATTCTCATAAAAAAATAGATCATTTAATTTTAATTAAAAAATATATATATAAATATATATATATATATATATATATATATATATGTATATATATATATATATATGTATATATATATATATATATATATATATATATATATATATATATATATATATATATATATATATATATATATATATATATACATATTAATTCTGATTTTAAAAAAATATATTTAAGTTTAAATTAAAAGTTTATTAAAATTAAATTAAAGTTAATGCTTGGGTTTAACTTAACTGTCAAATTTATTTATAAATATTACTAAATATTGTTCAATATTTAAATTTTATATATTCTTGAAAAAAAAATTTGCTCATTTTTATCGCAATTGTTTTTTCAGTTTTCCTTACTAAACAATTTTTTTTTTTTACTCAAAATTAAATTTTAAATAAATGTGTTTCAAAAATTTGCACTAAACTCAAGTTAAGCATTTTTTTTTTTTTAATGAAGCAAGTAGATAGCACCAATTAATTTTTAATAAAGATATATACAACAATATAATTTTAACAAATGGTGTTTGGAAAAAAATCTTTGCTTTCACACGGCTGTTTCACTCAATATAAAAGCGAGCTTGACATATTGAGTGAAACAGCTTTTAAAAAAAAAAAAGAATTTCTGCATAAAAAGTATAAAAATTTACTAACTTTAAATTAATAGTATTTTTTTTTTATCAGATTTTTTTAGTGCATAGATTAAAAAAAAAATAGTTTAAGTTAGTTTTTTTAGCATTATTCTTTTTGTTTTTACTTGTTTTATATGAAAAACGTTCAATTTTTGTTATGCCCACCAAATTATTGAAACTTCAACCCTTTATGCACATGAAAATCAAAAAAATTACTTTCTGTACTTTTAACTAAAACGTCTTCAACCTTGGCAAATTTTGATGCTTTTAGCAACAAAATTTGTAGTTACATGCATAAAATTTTTGTTTACATTTTAAAGCAATGACGTAACTTTAAATGCGTTACTTCCCAAATTCACTATTTAATAAAATCTATTAAAACAGCTTTTTTAGCGAGACAAATTTTAGTGTATAAATAAAACAAACTTTGGCGGTTTTTTTCTCTCGTGGCTAATCTACAAACATCAGTTAAGTTGTTTAATCCTCTGATATCTATTGCATACTTGTTATTTGTCAAAAATTATTATTTGTTTTTATTTGTTTGTATTATATTTCTATTGAGAAGTTTATTTATCACTATGCATTCTAGTGAAAGGGAGATATTAATACTGTACATTGGATGGGAAAATGGCTGGGAAAATGAATGCAACTTTTCTTTTATTAGACGATTAATGAACGCTGATAAAATCACTAATAACGTGATTTTAATTTTACTTTAAGTCTTTCCATCTAAAGCATTGTTTAGTTTTATAAGTTTTATTATGCCAATTGAGTTTAATTTACCTATTATCAAAGACTTTAAAAAAATGTGCAAAAAATTATTAAGACAAAAAAAAGATTCTATAAAAATTTATGAAGCTTCTAAAAACGAAGCATTTTTTAATATGCAACTGTCTCCAGCTTCACAAACAAAAAAAAAGAAAATCAGCAGATGCAGATTATTTTTCAATTTTAAATATGAATAAGAAACTAAGTAGTCAAGTTGACCAATTAAGTTCTAAAGAAAAAACTTATGCGGAGCAAATAGATCAATTAAAAACGCAGGTACTTAAGTTGGAATCTGAAATTACGGATTTGAATTCTAAAAACAAGGCTTTAAATACACATTGTAACTCATTAAGTTCTCAATTAGAGGCTATGAGTATTAGGCTAAAACAGGAGTTCAGCTGCTAGCTTTCCTAGTTCTACAGATCTAGTTGAATTGAAATCTCTTAGAAACCATGCTTCTATGCCTCACACACCTGCTAATTGTAACATCTTAAGGAGGACAATACAATCTCTGGAAGGTGCTTACAATGAGAACTTGTGTGAAAATAGGCAAGGTGGAAACTTAAGAGCTCTCGGTAAGTTTCATAAATCAATTATTGCTCCTGTGATATTCCCCATAATAACTTTAAATAATGTAGTGCCACCTGTTTTACATATTATGTTAGGAATTGTGTTAAAACTGTATAAGTTATTGTTGAAGGAGTGTAAAAATATACAAAAGTAGCATGGAGACTCATGAGAGGTCTCTTAATAAGGCCCTTGAAGATATGAAGGTTGAGCAACAAGCGTACCATGGTAATGTGTTTGTAGGTAATCATTGCAAAATAGTCTTGAGAAACCACTATAAACTTTGTAGTGTTATTGATGATGAAGCTATTAAAAATAGATTTGTTTGTGTGTTTAGTGTTTTTAATAAGTTGGAACCTATTCTTTTTAAGCAAAAATTTCATTCTGATGCCAAAATTACTGAGCTTCATCAATATACAAATTTATTTGATATCGAGTTTCATGATTGCTTTCCAAAAGAAAGAATCACGCCAAAAATGCATGAACTCATTTTAATGTGCCACTATTTGTAAAATTGCATAAAACTATTGGGTTGCTGAGTGAAGAGGACGGAGAGTGTTTGCATAATAGTGTAAATAAGAAATTAGGACAGTTGCATTCAGTAAGAAATCAGGAACAGAAGCTGCGTCTTGTTTTAAAATGCTTTGAATTGCACAACAAAGCTGATAGTAAGCTTCAAGCCTCTAAGGTGAGAAAGTGTGTTTTGTGTTCTGAGCGAGGCAAAAATTATTTTTATAGAAAAGGCCTTTGTCTTGTTTGTGGTCATCAAACTTAGTTTCAATATTTTTTTTAAAAATTGAAAATAAATAAAAAAAAGAGATCCTTGATTTATAATTTAAAGAATTTTATTCTGTTCTAGTAATGTTTGTTTAAATTATTTGTTATATGTAATATTGCTTTTATATATTGTAGAGCAATTCTTTTCTTATCTTCAGAAGTTAATTCTACCTCAGGAAAACCTCCGCTCAGGTTAAAGAATGGAATATAAGTCTAGCATTAAATTGGTGTAAAAGTATAGCATATTATTTTAATAACCTATGCACAGAGCAACTGGTATGTTTTTGTATTTAATCTGGTATGTATGTGCAGTTTAAAACATTTATTGTACTTTTTTATATGTAACATGTTTTTTATATATTAGTCCATGTCCATTCGATTATTATTATTAGAAGTTAATTCTACCTCTGTGGTATCACTGCTCTACCCCAATTCTTGTTAACAAATGGAATGTTATTCTCATATATATCAAATTGGTGAAAAAATATATTTTAAGAACTACATGTTATTGTCACAGTTTTGAGTCAAGCAACTGTTCTTCTGGTTAAAAATGAAGTATGAGTCTAGTATCAATTGTGTGTACAAAGATTTACTACTTGAAGAATTTATCAATGGACCAACTGATTATTGAATAGTTTTTTATGAGAATAAAAACAATTTCAAATTGCTATTTGTATATTTAAACACGCAAAAAAAAAAGTTGGCGTCTTTATTTATTAACATTCTCACATAAGAACTGTGTGCACATAAAAAGTTTTTTAAAAGCTTAAGCTTTACAAAGCATTACATTTTTTCGCCAAAGCATTACATTTAAGCATTACATTTTTTTGAATTAAGTAGCCCGGTTTTTATCATTAATATTAAAACGTTGCAATTAGTTATTAATTTAAATTTATAGATAAGTATTTTTATTTTTTTTGTCCGATGGTTTTTATTAATTTCAAACAAATATTTTAGCTTTCAAAATCCATTTTAAATTTGTTTTATAAAAATTTTCATGTCATAGTTATTTTAATGCTTATAGAAACCAGTACTTTTACAGTGAAGAACCCAGACGTGTTTTAGTACCGTTTTACCGGTATGGGCACCCAAAAATTATTTTTATTTTTAATTTTGATTTTTTATGAAAAATAGAAAAAAAAATTTAGTTTTAAATGCAGTAATATATAAATAATTCTCAGTTTAATTTAGCTACCTTATTTTTTCTTCAGGAAAATGAAAAGAATTAAAAAGAAATTTCTTTTTTACATAACTACCTGACATAATTTGCCCTTGGTTATATTAACTGGACATAACTTTAAAAAAAAATAAAAGTCGCTACGAAACTTAATTTTAAAGCCACGTTGTAAAATTTTATAATAAGATTTGCTTTTTTGAAAGTTAAAACTTTTTTAAATATCCATTCAGTGTAAGGTTAATTTTTGTTTTTGGCAATTAAGAGTAAACTGCTTTTGATAATAAATGAACAAAAGTAAAAAATATTAGTCCTAGTAACTATCACGCAAGTTTAATTTTTAAATTTTTAAACTTAAACTTTTGATCTTTAGCTTGCTATTTTAGTTTACGTGAGGAAAATGAAAAAACAAAATATAAACTTTTTCAGACAGTTTTTTTCGTTTCAATATTTTTTTTTAAATAATAAAAAAAAAGGTTTCAATAACTTAATAAAAGTTTTATTTAGATCTGTTTAAAATAACCCATAGTAAATGTAATTTATTTATTCAAATGTAATTTTTTAAATTAATCTTAATAACTAAAATAATACATTTTTAAAAATATAATATGGTTTTTATCAAAATAATAGAATATTTTTTAAATTATGTTTACCGCAATCATCTCTTTAATTATCTTTAATTTAAAAGGCGCCTTAACATCACTTTAAAAATTATAACCTTTAGTAAAAGTTAAATGAACAGGTTTACTAATATTTAAATCAAAATTTTAAATTTAAAATAGTAGAAAATAAGTTTATTAAATGTTTTTATTTGAATAGTTTATTAAATACGTTTATTAAATGCTTATCGAATTTGTTTATTAAATACTTATATTTTTAATTCAAATGCAAAACGTAAAACTATTTTGTTAATTTTACAAATATTACGCGATATAATATATGTAAATATATTATGTTATGTAAATATTGATTAAAAACTGTTTAAAATATTTTTAATTATTATTTTAAATTAAATTTACTAAAATATAGTTAACAACTTTTTAAAATACTTTAAACAATTTTCAATAATTATTTTAAAATTGTTTAAAGTATTTTAAAAATTGATAGCGTGGTATATGCAACAAAAACGTTTATAAAAATCTTAACCAAAATAGTTTTCTTTTAGCAAAAGTAACATCGCCCACCAGTAAATTTATGTATTCAAAAAATGCCTTTAAATCAACACCTTATTATAGGATAAAACTGAACAAGATAAACATAAATGATTATTAAGAAAATAATGATTAAAAATTAGTTTTGTGGCACCCGTTTAACTAGGGGAGAATGAGGAGTTTTAATTAAAAACATAATCCTTCCCCTCCCTCAACGTTACTGAAAAAAAAACGATATCCCCAAATAAACTCTGGGTTCTTCACTGTTTTAATTATACTATTAAATTTGAGTTGTTACATAACGTTTGTTTTCGCGCTAAAAGTTTTCGCTATTAAAAGTGTTAATAAAATTATTCCTAGAAAAAGTTTAAAAAAATAAATAAAAAAAATACATATATCCTTATAGTGTAGTCGAAAGAGACTTCTGATGTAAAAAAAGTCACTTTCGACTACAATTTTGCTACCTTGACAATTAAGCTACATTTTATTGTCGTCGAAATGTTGAAGCAATTAAATTAATGTGGAAGTACATTAAATTTTATTGTTTTTTAAAAAAACCGCAATAATAAAAACTAGAAATTTTTTCTTTAATTAATGGTGTTTTTGTTGTTGTTTTATTAAAATATATATTTTTAAAACATGCGCAGAGAGTTGCTACATCGACTATCTTATAGCCTGACTCACAATGGAGTGTTGCTACATGGACTATCTTATAGCCTGACTCGCAATAGAGTGTTGCTACATCGACTGACAAATAGCCTGGCTCGCAAGGGAATGCGCTACGTCGACTGACAAATAGCCTGACTCGCAAGGAAGTGCTGTTACATTGACTGAGGATTTGGTTTGGGCAGGCAGTCTATCATTTAAGAAAAAAAAAATTATTTAAGTTTTTAAACTTTTTCTGGTCTGGTTTATTAACGCACTCTTTAAAACTAAAGTTTATGGGAAAAACTCTCTGACTACCATGCAAGACTATATATATTAGTATAAGTGTAAATACCTATATAATACTTTAATAATTTAAATAAAATGTGTTTATTGTAAACATTAGAATTAATTTGTAACTTTATTTAATAAAGTAATAAGCAATATTTAATAAAGCAATAACTTAATAATTAATGTATTTAATATATATTTACATAGTAATTGATGTATTTAATAATTTTGTATTTATTATACATTCTTATTACATATTTAATTATGTATTTAATAATTACATAATTTATGTATTTAATATATTTACGTAATAATTTATGTATTTAATAATTTACATAGTGTTTCGCATAATATATATTTTTAGAAAACGTAATGTAAATATATTTTCCTTTTTAAACTTTAGTTTTTTGAGCTTAGATTTTTCTATATCTTTAAGATTTTCTTTTTGATAGATAATTTATCTATCAAAATTTTAGCACATTTTAAAACGCCTAGTGTTGTCAATACAAATTGCGTGGTCAAGTTGTAAAAACAAAACATTTTAGGTGTGTTCAGGAATGACATTCAATCGCACTTTTTTAATTTTCATCGGATATGTCCAGCAAACTTAATTCTTTACCGGACAAACAGTCCGGTAGAAAAAAATTCGTTATTTCAGGCCCTGTATAAATATAAATATATATATATATATATATATATATATATATATATATATATATATATATATATATATATATATATATATATATATATATATATATATATATATATATATATATATATACACATATATACAGGTTGTTAACTAGGAATTAATTTGATACAACGTTTTGACGAAATTAGGAATTTATCAAAAAAATCTCTTAAATAACCCCCCCTTCCTCCGGAGATTAAAACAAGTACCAGGAATATGTAGGACCTTTTTCTTATATCATTTAGCGCTGCATACAGCGCCAAAAATAAAACAATATACCATCTGTAACATTGTTGAAGATGAATATGAAATCAACACAAAATTAAACCTGGTTTCACACGACAAGGCAAATTAAGCTCCGATTTCCAAAAATTTATTCAAAATTATATACTTTTATATTATAAAATAATCATTGTGTATTAATTAATTATTATTATTAAGAATAATATATTTGATTTACTTTTAACCAAAATATATCATTACTGCTTTCATGTTAAGAGTATTCTTTTAAATATATATACATTTTTTTCACTGATGGGCATTAAAGGACGATTTTTAAAGTAATATAGTAATCTTCTACTTCTAACAATCAATTTAATTATGTTTAACATCCTTTATGGAAGAACCTATACACCATCATGTAATAAATTGTGTCATCAAAAGAAATGTTTTAAATAGAAAAATAAAAAAGGTTTTGCAAACAATAAACAAGCTCGTAAATTTCATATTTAAAATTTAAAATTGAACTCGTAAATTTCATATTTCAAATTTGTGTATTCAATTTTATAATTTATATCAACTTTATTTATACATAAATCGCATAGCAAAATAAAGTTACAATTACAAAGTCTCAGTAAAATATCAACAAATGTTGTTTAATTACAAAATAATTACAAAAGATGGCAAGCGATTGTGCGCTATCATGGCATTGATGAATACCAAAAATTATTTTTTTATACATAGTCATAAAATGATATTATGACTATGGTTCATTGAAACATTTAAATTTGCTTTTATAATTTAAATTCAAGCAAGCAGTGGTGTTCTTTTTTTTTTAAATTTCTAGTACCAGTTTGTTGTAACAAAAAAAACATTTCTGTTATTAAAAGTATTTAAGTTTTAATATACCTATTTAATTTATATTTTAAATATAAGCAACCAGTAAAGTAAAGAATTCGTTTTTTCCTCATTAAACAAATTTCTAAAACCAGTTTGTTATAATCAAAAAACATTTATTTAACTTTTCAGCCAAAAAAAAAAGAAAAAACTTTTAAAAAAATAGCATTTGTGGGTGTTAAACCAAACAATTATGTAATTTTTTAAATTGTACTTTATTTCTTGCTAACTTTTTTTTATGATATTTGCTGTTGTTGGAACACATTGCAAAAAATTATTTGCAAATTTTGAGAAAAGAATTTTTTTTCCGAGCAATTTTATCATCAAAAAGTCCTTTTCAAAGAGACATTTTTGTAGTTATGCAAGTGCGTAGTTATACCAATAACAACAATTTTGTTTCAAGTTTTTCATGTCATTTTTCTATTAGTTTTTAATAGTAATTGATTTTCAATAACTTTTAGAATTATTATTAAACTTTAATCAGACAAACTTTATTTGAATGGGATTTTTTCACTTTTAAATTGGGAATTTTAATTTTATGAGCATTTGGGAATACCGTGTTTGACGGGGCCCCACAGGGCTAGTTTACACCCTGATATATATATATATATATATATATATATATATATATATATATATATATATATATATATATATATATATATATATATTATATATATATATATATACATATATATATATATATATATATATATATATAATATATATATATATATATATATATATATATATATATATATATATATATATATATATATATATGTATAATACATACATATAATATATATATATATATATATATATATATATATATATATATATATATATATATATATATATATATATATATATATATATATATATATATATATATATATATATACATACATATATATATATATATATATATATATATATATATATATATATATATATATATATATATATATTATATATATATATGTATTTCTTTATATCATTGTAGCAAGTGTCAAATATTTTTGGGATACTATTATGTTTAGTACTGCCACAAAGCACCTGAAGTTTGATGGAATACCGGTTTACGAGTTTATGCATTGTTATTGCTATGCAATACTATTATTTAATATTAAGAATTGTTTCCATATATACTCCAACAAACTTACTTATTCAAAAAAATAGCACAATGCATAAATACCCTATGCAGTGAAATAAATAATAAATATTAAAATTTTTATGTAAATTACACACTAGTCTTATATTTATAATTTCACAATAAGTTTCTCAAATTTTCAATTTATAAATAAAATAATTGGCATTGTTTTCAAAATTTACAAAATAATACTGATTCATATTTATTTGCTTACTTAATAAAGCCTTAAAAATAACAATGGCTGTAACACTTGCTGTAACTACTGTTTTCTTAATTGGTGAGCCACAAGATGCATTTAACAGTTGATGGCTGCCGACAACTCGTGATGTTTTAATTTTTCACCATCATAAGAATGAAAAACTGTCACAAAAGCTGTTAAACTTGCTATTCAACAGTATGTGAAATTTGGGCCAAAGCAAGGGTACAAACGACTGAACTGAGAAATATCATTAGAAATTTTGAGGATTTATTAGACAGTTACCAGAATGTCTGTCGCAATAAAAGTATAAAAGTTGTTGCGCAAATGGCCCGAGAAGCAGAATTTGAGCAGTCTATCAATGTGTTGTTTGACATTTCTCACCATGATTGCATGAATTTGATTACAATTGAAAAAGATAAACTATTTTTGATCGATCAGTAGTCTGAAAGGAAATAGGCCATGGGTGGTATGGATACCAACTTGTCCATGAAAGAAGAGAGGAAGGCGAAAAGAACGACCAAAGAGGAAGAACAACGATCTGAAGAAGAAAGAAAGAACAGCGCTGCTGAATCTGCATATTTGTCCGGAGCAGGTCTGCTCAGTAGTTCTGAAGCTGACCTATCTCAAAATGATGCATCTGAAAAAGAATAGACCAGCTTCAAAAAGACTCCAAAACATGCAAAAGTAGCGGCTAAGCATATTTTAACATCTGAGGTTGCAGCAGTGCTGGATCGTACAAATATCAGAAAAGCTGCATTTATCCTCACAGCAGCAGCACAAACCTTCAGCAACTAAGATGTAACTATCCTGCCACTGTCTACCAATTGAAGGCTTTAGTTGCTGCTGATGGCCCCTTGGTCGTTCATGTTGACGGTAAACTACTTCCAGCCATCAGTGGTAGACCAGAGAAAGAAGACCATATCGCAATTCAGGTAACAGGTTGTCATACCAAGAAACTTCTTGCCATTCCCAAAAATGGACAGGGAACAGGAGAACAGGTGGCACAGTCAACATTTGCATCTTTACTGTAGTCCACTCCAGTAAAGATGCAAATCACATCTGACGGAGCAGATTGCTGAAATAATATTAAAAATAACTGCATCTAACACAGGTTGTTTAAATGAATCTTGTGTTTTACTGGAGAAGTTACGTAAAGAGTTTTACTGGCTTGCTTGTAGACATCACATGCTTGAAGTAGTATGTGGAGATGTGTTTAAGAAATTGTTTGATCCAACATCTGGTCCAAGCGTAGCACTATTTCATTGTTTTCAGGAATTCTAGCCTCAAATAGACCAAGGTGATTACAAGTGTTGTATGGATAGTTGTGTAAATGTCAGTCTTGACAACCTCAAGCATGATGTGGTCATTTTTGCAAAGAATGCTCTAGCAGGACAAGAAGGATGTCTTCCGAGAAAAGATTACCAAGAACTCCTTGAACTCACATTGATTTTCCTGGGACATTGTCCTCTAAAAGGTGTTAGTTTCAGAGTTCCTGGTGTATTCCATCACCCGAGATGGATGTCAAAGTTGCTATACAATTTTAAAATCTTTCTGTTTCAACACCAATTCAAACTGATGAAGCATGAAAGCAGTGCTTGCCTAGAGTTCAGTTTGCAATTGTATGTCCTTTATGGTACTTAAGCAAAGAAATGGTACCACTTAGCCTCTTCTCAGACATGGTCACACTGAACACAAAGCAGAAAACGGTGAGTCAAGTATGAAAGCACCCAGCTAGAAGAAATGAAGATCGTTCAGTCAGATATACAGGAAAAGAAAACCTCAGCAGGAAAACTCTCGATCATTTCATTTGACCTGCATCCCACCTATTCTTTGCAACCCTTCAAATTGACACCTCCTTTCTGTCAGAAGATGTAGATAAGTGGCCAGAACTGCCGTAGTTCATTATTGGAAAGAACACTACTGAATCTTTAAAAGCAATCAACGACAGCATTGAGAGGGTTATCGCTTTAGCCACTACGTTCTTTTCCTCACTGACAAAACAGGACCAAAAGCAATATCTGTTTCAAGTTGTTGAATAACATCTGAAAGCTTTCCTAACTCAAAGAAAGCTAAGCTACTTAATAAACATAAATAGACGTTAGTTGTCTGTTAGTGATAGGCCTACTGCAGTTATAATGAACACTGAACTTGGAACAAAATGCTATAGGTCGAACTCGAATATAAAAATATCACTGGACTATTACGAATAATTGTCTACTTAGTTAATTAAACAATCAAATATTTACATTTTATTTATTGTATTTTAATAGCAAATAGTGCAAAGTATGTTCACATTTGAAATTTCAGAATAGCTCAAATCATGAAACATATTTTATGAGCAAGAGGATCACAAAAAAACAAGAGCATAAAAGTTTTGACATAGTTCATTTTTTTGAACCACCCTAACACACACACACATATACATACAGGCCTTGTTATGAGATTTTGATGTGTAACGGAAAAGCGCAACATGAATAAATGTAACTTTATTAAATAAAGATTTTTATGTCGTTAAAAGTTTAATTGCGTCAGCTGCGTATTTTAAAATACCTCATTGTATTTCAATTCAAAAACACATTAGAATTTATTGTCTTTTAAATGAAATATCTTTAAATTAACAATATTGTTATAAAAAAAGTTATAAATTAAATTTAAACGTTGATTAAAAAATAATTACCTTGTTTTAAAATGTTATACTTATTCACAGTTTAAATTTTAAACTTAATTGTTTTTCTTTAAAACATTCTTTTTACGGTTATTTTTTTTAATGAGTGGACACTTGTTTATGGTTGATTTTCTTTAAGGGATTTAAGTGTACTTCTACACAATTAGATTGGGTTTTCTCTTTTTTAAAAAACTTTTGCGTTAACTGGCTTTTGATTAAATTAAAAATTGTAATTAAAGGAAGATTACCGTTTTTTTGGCTTTGTTTTTTTTTTATTTCCATTAAAATATTTTATTTCTATGTACCGTGAAACCTAAAGTTTTTTTATTATTTCTTACTAAATCCAAAAAGAAAGATAGTATTTTCGATTATAAGATTTACTAGCAGAACTTGTTTTAACAAATATCAGTATAATTCTAAAATTTAAGTATCTTATATCTATAGCACTAGTATTAGTTTTATTTTAAAAACAAAATAAATACAAGCCTTTAAAAGAGTTTATTTATTGATTTTGTTATTTTTAATCGGTTTAAAGTTTGGTTCGTTTTATAAAAAAAATTCTACTGCATACAACTTAACGACAAAGGGAAAACCCAAACAACATTTAAACTCGAGTTTGAAAGAACTTTTTTGTATGAAGTCATTTATTAACTGCAAAAGCGCATTATTTAGACCAGTATTTGGAACTGGAACTTACCTGAAACTTAACTGAAATTAAAATAAAGTTATATGTAATGTGAACATTTTAAAGTTACTTGAATTAAATTTATTAAATATTTTTTTTTACTTTAACATAAACTTTGGAAATTTTATCAGTAAAAAAAATTGTAAGACGTTTTGAAATTTTTAAAAGAATTTTAATTAAATTTAATCAAATAAATTTCCAAAACTATGAATAATAATAAAATTAATTCAAATTTAATAAAATAAATTAAATTAAAAAAAAAAAAAAACAGAATATAGAAAAAAGGATATCTATCTGTTTTTTATCTAAAAAAAATATTCCACAAACGTTTTTTTACAACAATTAATTTAATTTTTTACAATAATTAATTTAATTTACAGTTTAATGTTTTCCGCTTAATCTGTTTTAAAAGACTGTTTAAAATTAACTTATTGAAAAAAGTTTTTGCATAATGTAAATTGCGAAACGCGTACGCGAAATCGTGAAAACGCACATAAAACTCAAATAGGAAAATGCTTCTTAAAAAGGCCTGTACATATATATATATATATATATATATATATATATATATATATATATATATATATATATATATATATATATATACACACACACATGAAGTTTTTATATTTACACATGAATTGAATATACTAGGCATATGTTAGCATCCATATAAACAATTACCTTAAAAATGATACATCTCCATAAACACCACCACTTTCTTTAATTACACATATTGATGAAGGTGAAGATGGAATTGATATAGCTGCTATAACTCGAGATACTCCAGGATCATAAACACATAATATACCTGATGAGATATTAGAATTACATTTGAGACCAACAAGTAATTTATTTTGATATAATGAGAAACAAGTAATTGTCCTCTGGCAGTTTATTGAACTAAAATTGCAAGCTGATATTCTTTTACCAGATGGGAGATTGATCATTTCTAATAACCCTCCTTTAGCTAAGTAAACAAACTTTCCTGAATCAGAAATAAGTGCACTACAGTATGCTTCGTTTTGATCTATGGTTGTTATGTTATCCAAACATTCTTGTGTTGCCAAAGAAAAAGTAATAATTTCAGAAAATTTGACTGGTTGTAATTCCTTCATGTTTAACTTGTGTAATACAGCTTTGTATGTAATAGATATTTTTTTATCCTAAATAAAAAAATGTTTATAAGCTTAACATAAATAAATAAACCCACAAACTTTTTTTGCTTTATTTGTCAAAGATATAATTTTTTTTTAATATCAATTTACTATTACTAAATATATCGCTAAATATTTAATTTTATATTTTTGTCACTTTGTAAAATACAAACTGGACCATTTTATAGATAAAAGATTAACATGAGATCTAATTTTAAAAAAAATATTTTATAGGTTTAATATATTATGAAAAAATGAATTAATAAAATAAATGTATAAAAAAAATTTTATCTTTGAAAATTATTCAAATTTTTCATCAGGTTTTTTAAAAAGTAAGCTTACCGATCCTCGAGTAATGCTTAGTTTTTAAACTATCGATGAGATTAAAAAGTAAAGAGGGGCGGTTTTCCGTAACTTTACCCTTAAACGGACCAATTCGTTAAATAGTGTCTAAACGAATTAGTTGACAATGGATGATAACTGCTGTCATCCATTGTCAACTAATTCGTTAAATAGTGTCTAAACGAATTAGTTGACAATTGATGATAACTGCTGTCATCCATTGTCAACTAATTCGTTTAGACACTATTTCGCGACGTTAGAATTATCTTGTGCTATCTCCATGTTTTTGCAAACTGAGAAAATCGATGAAAAAAGTTTGAATTTGTTCGCAGCTAAATTGAAAAAATATTTTGAGAATTTAGGTATTTCCTAAGATTTAAAAATGTTTTATTATTAATTTTTAGATAAAAAAAACTTTTTAAAATTACGCTAACGCCCTTTTTTTCGCACCCTCTTTTGGAGATAAAACAAAATAACTTTGGTTTTTAGTAAAATTCAAAAATATTATGTTGTTACATCATATATATTAAACATATTAAGTACATTTTTCAACAACGACATGTTAGAAATTGATGAAATTTTGTTCTACCTGCTAATTATTCTTACGCAGTACCATACACTCCTAATTTATGGGCATGGGCCCCTAATTTAACGGGACCCTTTTCAAAATATAATACGCTTTTTGTATTATCTAAAAAATTAAGTTTTTTTTAAATAAAATGAGGCCCTAATTAGGAGAACTTTTAGAAGAGCCTCTAACGACACTGTTCTTACGACTTACATTTACTTTAATTACCTGTAGGCGCCGGCCCTGGACAAGACTAAGACGTCTAATTTAAAACGGAAAATTTGGCTGCGTAATAATAATATAAACGTATTAATATAATATAAACGTATAAAATAAATTATGAAAGGTATATAGGAAAGAGTTATATTTAAAAAAATGTAATAATAAAAGAAATAACATTATGTAACTATCTGATAATTCACAACAATTCAACTAATCTAATCACAAACTCCATGCAAGATGAACTTGATTTTATTTTTCTTATGCCTGTGTATCCATTAATAGAGTTTAACTTTTTATTAAAAGTTATTGCAAATATTTACAAATAAAAAAATGTTACTCAAGTTAACGTCAGGAAGGATATTAGTTTATTGTAACGATAATAGAGAAATGTGAGTTTTACTTTTTTATATGGTACTTTAATAATTCATCAGGTTGTGAAACATTGCTTTAACTCTTTCATAGTGGCCTTTATGTCACTATGGAAAACCATCCAAACCAAACA
This sequence comes from Hydra vulgaris, assembly GCF_022113875.1. Lineage (NCBI taxonomy): Eukaryota > Metazoa > Cnidaria > Hydrozoa > Anthoathecata > Hydridae > Hydra > Hydra vulgaris. Next base: position 62,835,716 of record NC_061157.1, read on the forward strand.
AGTGGGGGAAAATGAATATAAAAGTACAAAAAAAACAAACAAAAAAAACACAAGCTAAACAAAAATTTTTATCAAGATTTCAAAATAATATTATTTCAATGTGTTTTATATTTATATTTATACTAAATAAATATTTTATTTAAATATGTTATTTATATGTATATTATTTATATTATTATATATATATAAATATGTTATTTATATTTATACTAAACATATAACAACCCTAAAAATATTTTGACTTTATTAATGTTTTGTAAATGTTCAATTTATTATTGTTTTATAAAATGCAATATCAACAGCAGGCATGTATGAATACATGGAAATGATATCATTGGCTTTTGCAACAGATATAGACTGATAAGAAGCACGAAAGCAAGCTGCCATTGGTATATTGGTATTTAATGGTTTTGCAACAATGGTTGATGCTGCTTTCTTGACAGACTTATTTATACGAGCTTGTGAATAATTATCTGAAAACGAGGTTTTAAAAAAAACATGGTATGGCAGTCCGTTTCGATAAACAAGATTTTTAACCTTTGAATAAGGCACTAACTTATAACTTGACAAACCAGCGACAACTGAAAAATTCTTTACATCTCCTAATTGCATTTGGTAAACACAGAAAGGTTTTTTACGGTTTACATTTTTAATAGCTCTTTCTAGCCCAAGTGGACTAAATATTTCTGCAGCAGAGAGGGATTTTTCAATCTGACTATGAATGTTGTCACATTCTTGAATGCTGGAATGACCTGGCTCGCAGAACTTCTGTTCAATTACTTTTATTTGTGGGTATCGTATTATAAATTCACACAAAGCTGCTGACATTAAACTATTGCGGTTTTGTGGTACACATGAATCGAACCAAAGTATGAACTTATTTATGTCAAGGTCAGCCATGATTTTCAAAAGCAAACATGTTACAGCACTGGCTAGATCATTTCCACCACGACCAGTCATGGCTTCGTGCCAAAGGATGCAATAACCCTTCCTGTTAAGCGAGCAATGACCAGTTAAGTTATAATTTGAAAGTTTTCGTTTGTAATAAAAGTTTCCCACATTAGCTCTAGGCAAATTTAAAACATTTTCAAGGTCAATACAAACAATTGCAGTTTTAGAACCAACATTTTGGCGATCATTTTCACATTCAGTTTTGGTATCATTTCTTGATTTTATGTGCTTATTATAACTATCTGTTTGTTCATTGCTTGCATTAACAATGCTGCGATACTCATAGCATGTGTCACATAAATCTTTCTTCGGTTTTTGAAATTCTATATTGAACTCGTGATTAAAGATATAACGATACATATGTTCTTTTGCTGGAGGAGAGACATTTTCATCACAATATATTTTATAAAGATCATACATTCTACCTATATTTAGTGATCCTTCCATGTATTCTTTATGTGTCTTTTTCCTGCTATAATGAGCATTAATTCTTGGGAAAAGGTTAATATGGTCTCGTACAACTTGTTTAGACTCTTCTAGTAACCTTTTTTTAACATGTTTCCCTGATTTTGATTGCAATGGTGTTCCAGTAGTTAAAGATTTATTAAACTTATGAAAGTAAAACACTCTATGGCTGCTAATATTCAATGTTGAAAGATAATATGATTTACAAACTCTATATTGTGTATTAGAAACAAAAAAGCTATAATAATAAGATGTTTTTCTTCTTGAATTGTCACCAGCAGCTGTCCGACAGCGTTTTTTCTCCAGATTTTCAGTAGTTTTAGAATAGAAATGTTTTTTTCCGTCATCATCTAAGGTCCAAAAGTTATCAAATATTATTTGACGCTCAATCTCATATATAATGGTAGAACATTTAAATTTACAATTTCTGCAACTTTTTAGTGCAACAATAGATCTTTTTGGCATTTGTTCTCCTTTCGTATTTTTATAAGCTTTACCCGACTGACGTTGGATTTTTCTTACACTTTGTTTCCAACTACTCCTATCAGCTTTACGTTTCCTAGAAACCCCACCATGGGGCGACCGACGAGAAGGTGTAATGCCAAGCAGCTCTAACGATTAAAATATTAATTTTTTATTATCCAGGATGTATAAATAAAAACTTTTAAATCTAATCTAAAATGGCACAAGCGAAAGTCGAATTCTACTTTTCCAAAATTATAATACAAATTAAGTTGAAAAACTACCTTCGTTTTGATTTAGGGCAGGTTCCATTTCTTGGTCAATATTTGCAGTTGCCATTTTGAAAACAAAAAAACTGATAAAATTATTCTGAACAACTTTGTAATTGTAATATGATTGGTTGATTGGAGATAGAACAAGATAATATTTTCAAGTTTGCTCATTAAGGCCTTAATGAGCAAACTTGAAATTATTATCTCCTTAAGGAGGTAGAACAATGCAATATTGCATGCAATACCGTGTTAAAAGTTTCATTTTTTTTCAATATAATTAAAGTAAAACAACACAATGCTAAAATATTCGAAAATAATAAAATCTCAATTTTTTCAAAAATTGGAGATATCACAAGATAATTCTAACGTCGCGATTTAACGAATTGGAGTTGAAAATGTTTCTATGTACTACAGGACAGCCTTAAAATTTAATCGTATGGTCGTTTTTGATATTGCAATATCAAATATTTATCAAAAACTTAGTGAAGCAAGCACTCTGATCACTGCGCCACGGCTTCTATATTGCACATAAATTAAAACTTTCTATTTTTTGAAAAATCATCCTGTATTTTGAGGAAGAATATATTAGAAGAAATATATATTTATTTATTTGCTGCAGTGAGCGTATGCTCACTGAGTATTAAACCAATTTTTTAGCAAGTTTAAAAACTAAAATTTAACATTTTGAGACATGATAAAGTTCATCAATTTTTTTTTTAAAGTTTGAGACTGATTTAACATGTTTGACATCAAAAGGCAAATTGTTCCAAATTGATGACGCGATTGGTAAAACTATTTCCTTAGTAAAACAATACGCGTTTACTTTTCTCGGAAATGTATTTATGATTATGGTTGTATTAACGGACATTTCCAGCTAGTCCTGTTGGTAGATAAAAGAGAGATATCATATTAAGCTGATAAAGTTTATTATTACATTTAAAAAAGATAATGGAGTCACTTCTTTTTCTTTTAATTGATAAGATTGTTAAGTTCAATCTTATAAAGGTATTTACCTATGAATCCCGGAATCCTCGTTACTCTACATTGTACTCTTTCAATAAGAATAATTTTTTAAAAAAAAATTGGATTCCAAATAGAAGAAGCATTATTAGGATTTACACAAACGATACATGTAACCATCTTACCTATAGTGTTTAATAATAAAACGGGTGTCGGATAAGATCTAAAATTTTATTTGTTTTAGAAACACAAACAGATATATGTTAACCATATTTCAGATCGCTTTTTAATATGAGGCCAGGGTCGTTTTAACATTCTACAATATTCAATTGTTAAAATTTCTAAATGCGCTAAACATTTATAAAAATTAACATCTACCAAAGTTTATTGTTTTCATGCTAAAATATAAACTTGGACTTGCCCCATCACATTTTTAAAAAGAGTTTTTTATATGCAATAGAAATAGATATCCTAGCAAACATTGTTTTATTAGATTTACAGTGGACCTATATTGACATTTTAAGCTTCATTGGAGTTTTGCTCATTGGTTACTTAGTGGACCATTAGTGGCAACCGTTATAAATCGCCAGCCGATAACTTTCCGACATGTTTATTGTGGCTAGTCACTGTAGTTCCACTGTAGTTTTGCTCATTGGTTACTTAGTGGCAGCCGCCACTAAGTAACCAATGAGCAAAACTACAGTGGACCGCTCAAAATACCTATATGGGTCCATTGAAATTTTTTTACAGAATATTTGCTAAGTATGACACTCGAGGAATAGGAATTATTAAAGTACCATATAAAAAAGTAAAACTCCCATTTCTCTATTATCGTTACAATAAACTAATATCCAAAACTAATATATTTCTCAAAAAACACTATAATAAAAACTTATTCTAAACACATACGAATTTACTAACGATTATTAAAACAAAACAAAAAAACACTCTACAACTAACTTCAAAATAGTGTAAATGTTAGATTTTATTTATATTTCGTAATATGTCTGTTAATATATTAATTATAACAAGCTATGTAACTAAATATTTATGTGTTCCAAATAAACCTTTTTAAATCTGTTAACAAGGTATGTAACTAAATATTTATGTGTTCCAAATAAACCTTTTTAAATCTGTTAACAAGGTATGTAACTAAATATTTATGTGTTCCAAATAAACCTTTTTAAATCTGTTTTTAATTATAACTTGTTATATGTGACTTTAATGCTGCAATGAGACTTTGCTAAACTGAAATTTTTTATAAATTTGTATACAAAATTATCGCAACTGAAAGCGTTTTTTTTTTGATGACAAAACCATAAGGTCTTTAGCAAGTTTCCTGCATTTTTTTAACAACGTTACTTTTTTATTCTTTTTGTTTGTAATAAATTTATTAACTGTACTGAAAAAGTTCTTATTATATATACGATGTTTTATGCTATACATTGTAAACAAATCAGTTTATTTACGATCATTTATTTGTAAAGTTTTAATAAAAGAACAAACAAAAAAATATTTAATCAGAAATGTAATATTTCCAAATATTTTTGTTAAATTTTGTTCTTTTAATGGATGCGTAGTTTAACATTTTTCTATATTTAACTGCATACTCCAGTTATTGCACCAATTAAAATTTATGTTGTAGATCATTACAACTGTTATCAGAGATTATTTTGAAAACTTTGTAATAATCAGCATAAAGGTTGCATTTATTTTTTAGTTTATCTGAAGGATAATTGATATAGATTAAAAACAAAATTGGTCCTAGAACTGAGCCTTGGAGTTCACCACTTGAAACACTTCTCAACTTTCACTTTCTCAAACTGCTATACACGTATGTTACACTATAAAAGGACGACATAATGTTTGCAAATATCCTTCATGTTTTATTTCTTACCTGCATGTAAAAGGAAGCTTTGAACTGCGTATACTATTTTAATAGATTTAATATAACATTCCTAATACTGTTTCTATACAACACGTACATCATAAATATTTAAATACAACATAAATATTCGACCGACTAACTGCATAATTTAAAAAGAATATATAACGCTGCAATAATATTACATAGAACCTTTATTAAGATTTTATTAAGCAAAGATTTGTCTTGCTAAAGATTTTTAATATTATAAACTTATAATATTAATAATTTATATTATTAATATTATAAGTTTAAAATCTTTAAGCTATCCAGATGGTAGTTACACAACAAAAATGACCGGAATTTCTTGGTTGTAATTGTTTCTAGCTTTTTGATAGAAAGCCATTGAAAACTGTCGTAATACAGTTTCATACTTTTATCCTAATAATGCTTGCTTATGTTTTAATAAATGTTTTAGTTTTCCAGCTTTTGTAAAAATCTTAAAAATTTGCTTAAATCAGTTGGTTCTATATTGAGATTGTTTACAAGCTTAAAGTGGTTAGTTATATTAAGCCCAATCTATTGTGTAGAGCGACATGAGCACAATTTTTAGATCAAAAGGTTTTCCTAGAGCATTTGCTTCTGAAAATTAAAAAATCTTAGATGTGTTAGGAGTGATATCCCATTTAGAATCTTTTAGAAGTTTGTTAATTCAACAATTGAACCTTGTTAATAATATAAGAAAATTAATTAAAGGAGTCCCAGAAGTTTTAAGGGTTTTGAAAGATTGGAACCGCATGTGTCGTTTCTCAGCAGGTAGGAGAAAACATTCGGTTAAACACTTGTTAAATAATATATGTGTATATATGTATATATATTTATATATATGTGTAAATATATATATCTAAGAATGTCAATGCTTGATCATTCGAAGTAAGTTCTGGAAAACACTTTTGTAAAACTGCGGCAAAAGTGTAGTCATTCCTATAAAAAAATAAAAAATAATTTTGAAAAAAGTAACGGAAGTTTTAATGATAATAATATTAGGAAAAAGGTTCACCTTTTTCTATAGGATGTCAAATTTCTGAGATAAAATACAAGACTGATTAACCTGAAAACAGCCTTAGATCCTATGATTGGATAATAAGATTTTTCATTGTTTTTTTGTAATTGAAATGTATCGTTTGCATTCCAGAAATTTATTTTGATGAAAAATATGAAAAAAATTATTAAAAACGAAGTAGTATTTTGTTTGAACAGAGAGACAAAAATATTAACTCAAGAAACGATGTAAAGAAAATTAACCCAAGAACCGTCACGAAGAAAATTAACCCAAGAACCATTACAAAGAAAATTAGTCCAAGAACCACTACGAAGAAAATTAACCCAAGAACCGCCACGGAGAAAATTAACTTCGTCGTAAGTATTATGTATTTTTTTGATTCCCTACTTTATTTAAATAAAACGTTTAAAGTATAGCATAATCTAATCCATAAGTAAGAAGAACCTTTTAAATTCGTTTTTAAATTCTCAAGTTGTCTTTTTGTATAAGAACTAGTATTTGTCTGAAATTTTGGGTTCATTCAATGAATGTCATTCCAGCTAGCACACTTATATTGGGCCAACGTATGTAAAACCATCGCAAACGTCGGCTCTTTTTTCCAATGCAAAACCAACGCTGATTCAATGTCATTTGGTTAATGATAAAATTATTACCAACGGAACTAAAAACATCTGGCAAATTTACATCGGTCCAATGTATGTAAAAACATTGCAAAAAGTTCATTGTTTTCACGATCTAAACCCAATGTTGATTAAATGAATATATATTTTGACGTTGATGCAATGTATTTAAATCAACATTTTTCCAATGTATGTAAAAACATCGAAAAAATTTGATTTTTTTTACAATCTAAACCCAACGTTTATCCAATGTATATATCTCGACATTGATTCATTGTATATAAATCAACGTTTTTCCAATATATGTAAAAACATCGCAAAAAAAGTTGATTGTTTTTACGATTTAAGCCCAACGTTAACCCAATGTATAAATTTCGACGTTGATTTAATGTATATAAATCAACGTTGATTCAATGTATGTAAATACATCGCAAAAAGTTAATTGTTTTTACGAACTAAACCCAGCGTTGATCGAATGTATTCGACCAAATATTACTTTTGCAAAATTATGTAACTTTAATAAAATCTTCCGTGATTATAAAAAAAATATCAAACCACAATCAACACAAACATGATTTTTTGTCGAATGATCAAGCATTGACATTCTTATATACACATTTATGTAAATATATATACATATATACACATATACAAATGTATAATTTTATATATTTTTATATATATATATATATATATATATATATATATATATATATATATATATATATATATATATATATATATATATATATATATATACACATACACATTTACATATATATATATATATATATATATATATATAAACATATTTATATATACACATATATTTACACACGCATATATATATATATATATATATATATATACATACGCATATATATATATATATATGCAGTTTATACATAATAATAATAAATGTATTTTAAGTTGGCTCAACGTTGTATTTACGTTGATTCAACGTTGAACTTTAATTGGCAAAGCGTTGTATTCAATACTATTCGGAATAATATTTTCATTCAATTTTATTATCTTTATATATATATATATATATATATATATATATATATATATATATGTATATATATATATATATATATATATATATATACAAATATATATACACATATATATACACATATATATATACGCATATATATATACACACATATATATATATATACACACGTCTAAGAAACATCATGAATGGTTTAATTTGTTCGCCAGATCATTCAAACTCCTAAACGACGAAAACAAAACCCTGAAAAATAAAGTCGAAGAACTTGAATGAAAAAATGAATCTGGGATACAGAATCCACCAAAAAAATTTTTCAGCAAGATATTATCAGGTAAAAACAAAAACAATAATACCATGGTAACCATTTGCTCTGTTTTTGCCCAGGAACAGAAGAAAAAAAAGAAAAATGCCAATAACATTATAATTAGTGGATTACAGCTGCCAGCAACAACAGATGAAAACTGGAGTGACAATGAAGATCTAAGTCATATAAAAAAGATAGCAGAAGAAATTGGTGCTCCAATTAGCAAAATAAGACGAACGGGACGACTGAAAAAAAGAAAACCTAACAACGAAACTACTAACATAGTTAACTAGACAAAAGAGTTTGAAACAGCGAAACCACCGTTAGTTGTTGTTGAACTTGTTGAATCAAGTTTCTGCACGTTAGAATGGACAGAGAAATTATTTCTAATTAAAGCAAAACTTTTTACACGTTAGAAATCAAAAACTTCGGTTTACAGAGAGAATCTTACTGACTGGTCTGAAAAATCTATTAGAGTTGTGAAGCTTTTCGAATTATATAGATTTGAATTTGAATTACGCGCATTTTAATGTGACTTAGTATTTAATTGCATTATAGAAGATTTTCAATTAAGGAGATTCGAATTAGAAAGATTGTACTGTAGTAGCTTAGTGGTTAAGAGCTGTTCTTTGTGCTAAATGCTAAATGCTAAATGTTTTCAATTTCTCTGCCTAGCGCTATATTTCCCTGTTTTTATTTTTTAAATCATGCAATTTTTTTAAATTTTGTGAAACAATTTAAATTTTAAGAGTTAAATAATTTAAACTTATGTAAGTTGCATATTTACATACTTGTATGTACACTTCATTTATTTTCTTAAAAAAATTGTGCTAAACGATTGTTTTTAAAAAAAAAGGTGCTAAAACAAGTCGAATATTCTGCTGCAGAGTGGGTTTTTTTTAAGTGTAACTACCTTTTTTATTGAATTTATTACTCGTTTATATACGTTTTTTAGTGCATCAACTCAGCATTTGAATATACTTCTGTAAGATCTTCAAGAAAAAGATTTACTTGTTGTAAAACTTATATTTAAAATACGCGCCAGCGGGCATTTGTTTTTAAAAGTTACGTTCTTAATGTATTTTAAATGTTTTTTAAACGTCTTCAAAATATTCTTACGTAAAAAACGTTTAAAAGACGTTTAAAAAACGTATAAAAGACATTTAGAACGTAACTTTGAAAAACAAATGCCCGTAGGGGCTAGTCTGCACACTGATGCAACAAAATCTTTAAAACCGAGCTTTAAACAAATACATTTTGTCCTACACGTCTTTCGGAAGATATGGATGAGGATATATAAAATGAGTTTGATGAGCAAAATTCTTCTTAAGTTGTGATCTATTGTGTTTGAAAGGTTTTCATAAAGCATCCAAAAAATTACAAAGAAAAATTATTGATTAACACAATATAATCAAGCTAATGAACTTTTTTGCAGAATATTGCGTCAATGCACCTATCATTTGATGGTTTTAAAGGCAAGGGAATGAAAATAAAAAATAGTTTAGTTTAATAGTTTAGGAGGAAAAGAAGCGTAAACTTTCAGGTTAAATGCTCCCCGCTGTGCTCTGTGATAAGACCGATTTCTTGCAGCACCTTAATAATTAAAAAAAAAAATGATGCATCAAAATGATGCATCTATTGTTTAATTATCACTTTGCTAAGCTTTTTGATTTTATGGGTGTTGTTTAAATTTTTGTAATCAATATAAGTATTATTGAAAAATTGAAATGATGGAAAAACAAAAAACTTTGACAAAACTAAAAAACTGTTAAAAATCACAATTGAAACTTTGCTGCAAAGATTTAAGTTACTAATAAGAAGCCTGATAAGAACAAAAAAGCAAATACTAAAATTTAACATTGTAAACATTGCAAAGAAGCTTAAAATATTGAATAAAAATGTCGCTGGTAGCAAAATTCAGGAAGATTTATTTAAGTCAAAAATGATATCGTCTCAAGAAAATTAGAACCAGTTAAGAAAAAAACATAATAAAGTTTTTTCAAAACTACTAAAGCATTTGTATTTGCAATTACAATATTTATATAAAAAAATTAAAATTTTAAAAATATAACTTCCCACCTAGCACACTAACGTTGGGCCAACGTTTTTAAATACATCGCGAACGTAGGCTGTTTTCTCCGATGCAAACATAACGTTGATCCGATGTTAGTTTTATCGTATTTATATTAACAAAACTCTGAATAACGACGTGATTAAAAATAGTTAAGAAAATTACATTGGTCCAACGTATGCAAAAACATCACAAAAGTTGGTTAATTTTTTGATCTAAACCCAACGTTGATCTAATGTAATGGGATCAACGTTGATCCAATGTATATGGATCAACGTTGATCAAATGTGTATAACCGCATATTAATCCAATGTATATGGATTAATATGCGTTGATCCAATCTTTATAACCCAACGTTAACCCAATGTGTATGGATTAACGTTGGAGTATATATATTTATATATAAATATATGTATATATATATAAATATATATATATATATATATATATATGTATATATATATATATATATATATATATATATATATATATATATATATATATATATATATATATATATATATATATATATATACATGTTTCTACTAAAATTGGTAAAATCTTTTTGGATTTAATTGACAAGCACTTTCCAGTTGGACATAAATACCACAAGACTTTTAATAGAAATACTCTAAAGGTGTGTTACAGTTGTATGCCAAACATCAAATCAATCGTTAACTTTCATAACCGTCATATTATGAAAAGCATCCCCCCAGAATCAGATAAAAGTTGCAATTGTATTACTAAAAGCAAGTGCCCTTTAAATCAACAGTGTCTCGTTAATAACATAGTGTATCAAGCCACTCTATATCCAGGCACTCTAGACGGGATTGAAAAAGTGTATTTTGGAGTAAGTGAAACTGCTTTTAAACTTAGATACGCTAATCATACAAAATCTTTTAAGATCGAAAAATATAAAAACGATACTGAGTTGTCTAAGGAAGTATGGAAGTTAAAAGAAAATGGAGTAAACCCGACAATTAAATGGAAAATTTTAAAACGTTGTAGATCTTACAATCCCGCAATAAAACGATGCAACTTATGTCTATACGAAAAGTATTTCATAATATCGTACACCTATGATAACTTATTAAATAAGAGGAATGAATTAGTATCTAAATGTAGACATAAAAGCAAGTTCCTCCTTTCGAATTTCGATACGGGTGATTAGGCAGCCGTTTTTAGGTTTTTGTTTTTGTTTGTTTTGACGACGGAGCACATTCCACTGTAACTTTATATTTTAACGGTTTTTTTTGTTTCTTGTTTTGTATTACATGGCTGATGATTGCCTTTAGGCATGAAACTATTAGTACCATAAAAAGTTGTTTTCTTTATTTTTATAAATTAATATATATATATATATATATATATATATATATATATATATATATATATATATATATATATATATATATACATATATATATATATACATATATATATATATATATATATATATATATATATATATATATATATATATATATATATATATATATATACATATATATTATATATATAATATATATATATATATATATATATATATATATATATATATATATATATATATATATATATATATATATATATATATATATATATATATATATATATACATATAATACAATGTTGAATTCACTAAGATATTACGCAATGTCCACATAAGATACAACGTTAGCCCAATGTTTTTTATTATTGGCTACGTCGCATTTGTAACCAAAATGATATAAAAACAACGATGTTGGACCAACGTAACCCACAACATTGTTCTAACGTTTTATCGACGTATCTGTGCTAGCAAGGAAATAGCTTTGTTTATAGTATCAATACGTTGCTCAATTTCTTTATTACAATTTGTAGAAAATACAGAAAGATGTTATTACCTATTTACCATGACTCTCGTATTAAGGGTCCGAACATTTTTATTATTATTTTGATTTTCTTTTAAAATAATTACAAGCCTATTGATTTGTGGTTTTTAATTGATTTTATCTGATTAATCTAGATAAATTGTTTCTTGTAAAATAGCTATTTTACAAGAAATATTTATTACCAAATAAATAAAAATTTGTGATAAATACTGTTTTGATTTATATTTAAACGGTTTAAGAGTAATTTTTTTTAGGAATCATTATTTATAAAGTTGTTCACAAAATGATCCGCTGTTCTATATGGAATAAGTATTAAGTTTAAATTAAATTTTATAACAAGTTGTTTACTGAATATTTATGAACAATTATGGTTATTTCTCTGAAATAACTTTAACTTAAATGTAAGATATAAAGCAACACAGACTATATTTAGTATCTTTAAACTCTGTATAAGTTATTTGTTTTTCAAAAGAAATAAATTTTACATAAATGTGTTTAAATCATGGTATTTCAACTATGTTTCTTTGTAACAAAATAAATTTAATCAGGCTTTTGTAATTCAACTATTATTCACTGGTATTAACTTAATTACTAACAAAACAAAATGGTAATTCTTTTATTAACGAAGTGATTGATACTACTACCTACTTTCTTAAACTTTTTCCAATAGTAAATGTTGTGTTGATTATTTGATTATTGATTGTTGATTGAACTTTATTACTTATTAATAAAAACTATTTATACAATAACAACATATTACTCTTTTCTAAATAAAACTATGCTCTGTAATTTTATTACTGAGAATTAAAAATAACACTTTTTTTTTTTCTTCACAAAACCAAGAAATAATAAAACTGTATCAATAATTATATTTATACGTTCATGATATAACTGGACCGAAATTGGGTTAACAAACTAATCAAGTTCGTTTTTTCAAAAACAATCAGACAAGCGTCACCGGAAAATTAACATTTAGTTTACGTACCAATCCCTTTACAGAGAACTCTAATAGGATTATCGTCATGTTTTTTTTATAATAATTAAGTATTTTATATAAATGTATTACTCCTAAGACATAAGTTGTGAATTATGGCTTGTAAGCGTTTGGACAAAAAAGCATTACTGTGCTTTGTACATGTTTTGGTTAATATATTTGTCTCTAGTCATGAAGAGGTATTAATTAATTTTTTAAATTTAATAAAAACGAAGTTTTAAGTTGTTTTGACTGAAAGCATCTTTAGAAGATAAAAACATAAAGTTTGATTAATAAAATTTCAACATACAATAAAACTGCTTTATTTATTATTACATCGATGTTCAATACTTTATTTGAGGTTATGAATTACTTATTTGTTCTATATATATATATATATATATATATATATATATATATATATATATATATATATATATATATATATATATATATATATATATATATATATATATATATATATATATATATACATATATATATATATATATATATATATATATATATATATATATATATATATATATATATATATATATATATATATAACAGTGACGGATCCAGGATTTTTTGGTGGGGAGGCGGATGTTGATACCAAAAGTGGTTAGCGTAACTTTTTTGGAAATTACAAATAAAAAGATATCGACTGATAGTATTGGAGTTGTACTATGGGGAACTAGTTTCTTATATAGATAGTT
>NC_061157.1:62851831-62854331 GCF_022113875.1 Hydra vulgaris
AAATTAGAAGAATTGCATTTCTATTATTTAGATGTGATAAATAAACTCAGTTGTAAAAGAAAATAGTAAGGAGTGAGCCATTAGGGGGAGTAAATTATTGATTTTATAGCTAGAAAACGCCGAGAAAAAACCTAAATTTTTACCGAGTTGTTACTTGCTTGGTGCGGATTTCTGTGTTAGCAATATATTTTATATACTTTTTTTTGGGCAAAACTAAAATTTTTTTACTTTTTGAAAGTTCTTTAGAGAACACGCTGAATATTTTGAGACATCAAGTAGTTATTTAAAAATAAAACAAAGTATTTTTTGTACACAAACCACGTTCTTATTATGCATTTAATGTTTTAATGTAGTCCGAGTAAAAAAAGTTCTATAGAATTTCTATAAAGTTTTGAAACATATGGCCTATAGAAATTATATAGAATTCTATTGAATTTCTATTGAATCTCTTTTTATTTCTATAGAAATTCAAATAGAACATTTTTTTCTATAGAAAAAAAAGTTTTAGAGTAATTTCTATAAAAATTAATAGACATTCTATAGAAATTCTATAGAATTTTCTATCGCCATATATTTCAAAAATTTATAGAATTTCTATAGAACTTTTTTTACCGGGGTTTGAGAAAAAAATCTTGAGAAAAAAAAGCTATTCTTTCATGGACAAAAGAAAACCGCAGCTTCACTTATTTCACTTTGTGAAAATTTCACGTAGTTAGAGTTTTATTTTTTTAATACAATTATATTTTACAACTAAAATGTAACAAGTAACCATTCCAAAATAATAGATTGATAGTACAGATATATAAAAATGAAAAAATATAAGAAGACGATTCGACAACAGCACAACATAAACGTATAAAGCTCTTATAAATGCATCTCTTTTTTATTATAAATAAATTATTTTACTAAATCATATAAGTTTTTGCATTTTGTGATAAGTTTCAATAAGTATTATATCTTTTTTTTAAAAGAGAAAAAAAGTTAGAATGGAATAATTAAACCAGGAAATAAATTTTTATGCTATTCTACTAACTATTTTATACTTTAACTTATTATATTATTGTTTTTTTATTTTCATTTCATTTTATATTTTGCTGTTAAAATAAATTACACATGAGTTTTACATGGTAAATCAATAAATAAAATATTTTAAAAACAGACGATAGCTAAAAGAAGGTATTGATGATGCAATATCACCTCAATCTTTTCATAGAGCCCCTTAATATAATAAAATATTGACAAAAGAGTTATAAAAATCCTTTAAAATATAAAAGTAATATAATTAAAAAATATAATTATAACTAAAGATATAATAAGAAAGAAAATTATTTTTACAATTACAAAGATATTTTGCAATAACTATATTGGAAATTTAGGTATTCGAAGATTTAGAAATAAATAAGGTAGGTGAGGGTATTAAGTCCCACCTAACAGACTTTTGGTGAACTAGGCTTTAAAAATTAAGTTTAAAAAAGTATTTTTGATTGCTACTTAAGATTAATTATTTCTTGATGTAAAAATGATGTCTGCATATTGAGAAATTATTTATAACAAAAGTTATTCATGTTTTTTAACATGCCATAAGTGGGCCTTATTACCCCCCTTAGGTGGTAATACGACCCATGTAAAAAATAAATAGTTTATCTCACATTTATAAAATAATAAGTAATCTTGCATATTTATATACTTCAAAAAAACCAATTTTTTTATAACAGTGAATAACAACAAAAAATAAAAAAGATAAAATAAAAAGAAGGTTAAAAAGAAAATCATTTATCTTTACAGAATAGACATTTTGTAAAGATAATGACTAACTCTTCCTCATCTCCAGAATCATACCCCATGCACACCTCATGGTACCATACTTAACATTTACAACATTTTTGCATACTTTCCACAGACTTTCGCTGGAACAACAAACAAAAGCAATCATTCGCATTTACACTTACAGTGTAAGTGTGGATGTGAATGATTAGTGTTGAAACTAAAGTATCCTTTAGTTTCAACACGTGCATAAATATTACATGTTGAGTAATGATAAATAATAAATACTTAATGCAAATAAATGCACTTGAAAAAAATAGAAGTATTATAAAATATTTAAAAATGTGAAAATACGTACCTTAAAAATGAGACTTGAGCAATTATTGACGAAACCAACGAAGAAATCTTGCTTTGTCGAACGCACGGTAAAGAAAGGCTGATTTTTTTTGCTGCCAGTGATAAAACCAGATAGCTTGCATTTTTGCGAGTTATCTGGTTTTATCACTCGCATTAACTATCAACTACGGTAAAATATAAAATGCGTAAATTTTCCCGTAGTTTGGCTTAATAAGTGGGCCAGGTGGCGGACAAAGCCTAAAAAATAAATCTTTATTATATTCAAAACCATATATGGTTTTGAATATAATAAAGATTTATTTTTTGGGTTTTATTTTTAAATGAATAAAAAAAATTTTAAATGAATATGTTTTAAAATATGCATATTGTAAAACATATT
>NC_061157.1:62859331-62899331 GCF_022113875.1 Hydra vulgaris
TAAGAATAAATTTAATTTATTTATTGAACTATATTTTTATTTTTAATTATATATCAACTTAATTAAAATATAGTAACATGTTAAAATATTTTAACATGACTTGTATTATTTATAAACCGTTGGGCAGTTGCCCTTACGGCACTATTGTTTTTGGATAATATTTTATTTTGATGAAGATCACATAACTTACATTTGATTTTAATAACGTAAGTCTTCTCTTTTTCTGTGATCATCGCATCGGCAAAGTCCCAAGATTTAAAAGTTTTTAAAGTAAATCTTTTGTCCTTCAAAATACAATCCATATTCGAACTTTAAATAATTTAGAGATAATAGAAATATACAAGGTTTTTATATACTAGTTTGTTTTTTTTTTTATAAAGAAAAATACATATTCATTAGTAGAAAATGGAGACTGTCATTAAACTAAAACGTGCCTTAGTATTTATTTAACGGAACCTGTAATGTGCGCGTGCCTAATAAAACCTCCGTTATATAAATATATTCAACGTAATATTAGTGTCATCAGCGGATGTTGTAGTCTACTCATGATTTCTTTACCTTATATTATAACTTGATTTATGACAAAAAAAACTTATTGAATCGCACGCAGAAGAATTTTAACAAATTGTCTTCATTCAAATATTGCGAGTAACAGGTAATTTTTTTTTCTGTGCCGACCCCCTCCCCCCGCATAACTTAAACTATATACTAATAAACTAATAAGAAAAGCTATATACTATTAAACTAACTATAAGCTATATACTATTAAACTAATAAGAAAAGCAAAGACATTTTTTTTAACATCTCGAAAAAATGTCTTGATATTTTTGTTATCATGGTAACAAAAATATTAAGACATTTTTTGAGATTTTATTTAAAAAAATGTCAATTCTTAATTACAAATTTTTTTGCAAATGTTTTTTATTATAAATTCAGTAAAAAATTCATAAAAAATCTATATTACAAAAAACTTTTATATTCTGTATTAATAAATATGGAATATAGATTTTTTAAAAGTTTTTTACTAAAAACTTTACTACTTTTTATTAAAAACATTGCAAAAAATTTGTAGTTAAGGATTGACAAACAATTTTTCATGTTGCTAAATATTTGGATAAAAAGTTAAGCGTCAAATTAATTGCTATAAAAAGGAAAGATATATCGCGATGAAAAGTTACAACAATTAATTTTAAAGTAAATTCTTTTTTTTAATAAATACCTTTACATATCGTTATTTAAAAGTTAATGTGGTTTTTTTTAAAATTAATTACTTCTTTTATGTTACCGCTAATTTAAAAGTTAAAAAATGATAAAAAGTAGCTTAACCAAAACAGCTCTACGCGTAAAAAGCGCTTAAGTACGTAAATCGCTCTAGGCGTAACGCTTTAAAACAAGGCCTGCAGTGTAGAGGCAAGTTAGCACTTTTAAAAATCTAAGATTTGGTCTGATTTTTTGTAAAAAATAACAACATAAATTTATAACATAATTACATAATTAAGTTTTAAAGGCTTTTAAAAAAAAATTTTTTTTAAGTAACAAATTTTTTCATATATTTATTCAAAAATTTATTCCATATCAAATTAAATACTACTTTTACATTAGTGGTTTATCAATTTTCATGTCAGTAAATTCATTTTGAATGGAAACTAACCGAATTTACTAAACTTTTATAGATAGACAAAAAAATTATATAAGAGAGATTTTTTTATAGAAAACCCTTACTTTCAGAATAAAGGTATTAAAAACGGGGTCTAATAAATAGAAAATGTTTTATCTAGAAGAAAGATTACCAGATTATTAAGTTCAATTAGTTTAAAGATGGAATGATGCATAGTTTTTGTAATAAGCAACATTTTTGGGTGGGATAGTGTGGGTCTATATGTCAATGTGTTTTTTGCCTTTAAAAACCTAATGCTTATACAACAATAAATACCTTTAAAGTGAAAATTAGTATAAAGTCTGAATATGTTTCTGGAATCATGTTGCTATACATTCCTTTAGATGATCATTAAGAAGTAATGATATCATGTTTTCAATTAAAACTAGTAGATAATGCTGCATAACAATATTAAAGGATTGTATATTGAATTTTTGTTATATAAACATGTTGTTTTTGTAGGATAATAAATCTCGAAAATAAAACACAAAAAATTTTAGATAATTTTTAGTTAAGTTTTGCTTTAAATTCTTCCTTAGACATAACTTCATCATGCTTTGATAAAATATTCAAATTTAAAAGTCGGAGTAATTTAATTAAACTATAACCATGCTCTGCATTCCTCGATAATTAGCTAACAGAGATAGAAAAAAATAATATTTTTAATTTAGCACTTTGAATGAGTAAAGTTTTAAAGTACTATTATGTTTAAACTTTTGATCAAATAATTTAAATACTCAATGACTTCAGTCATAGTTTACTATAAGTTAGTATATGTCATTGAAAAAAAGATAAAGATGTAATTTAGACCCACTTAACGGGGTAATGTAGGTCAATAGAATATACTCAAATCAGTGCTCCTCAGACATGTTTAAAAATTATGTATAAACTTCTTTTGATGTAGTTTACAAAAAGTAAAGTCTAATCATGATTTTAAGGTCAAAATTGTTTTGCTACATAGATTTTTTGCTCTAAGTCCAAAAAAACCAGTAAAAATAGGCTAAGATTACTCCCACCCTACTTTACTTGTTTGTTTTACTTTTTCTATATTTAGAGATTTATTTGTTTAAAACCATATGTTAAGTTTTTTTAGCTCAGTAATTGTTCTTTTAAATAGGTTTTAAATTTTTGTTGATGAGTAGAATAAATTTGAATCATCTGCAAATATTAAAGAATTAAAGTTGTTTAAGGCATTTGAAAGGTCATTAATATAAATGAAAAACAAAAGAAAAAAACATTTGAGCATTTTCAAGGCTTGATTTTGTAAACTATACTGTTGCATTTTTGTAAGTAAAGCTTCACGATTGACAGCGTCAAAGGCTTTTGAGAAGTCAATAAAGATCCCCAATATAAGTATTTTGTTGTTAAATAATTTGCTAATTCTTTTGGTAAGATCAAGAATTGTATATTCTGTTTAAAAACTTTAACTTCTTTTATTGGCTCAGAGGCCAATAAAAGAAGTTAAAGTTTTTAAACAGAATATATAAAACAACTCATGATAAAACAACTCAGAGGCTATGATAAAAGTGATGGAAAAAAAAAATTGTAAGAGTAGAAAGAAGAATTGATCTATGACTGCTACAAAATCTCCTGAAAGTATTGAATCTGTAATATCTCAATCGCGAGAGTATCAAATTGAGTAGAAGCCATGCAATAGAAACTTAGTAAAACTTATCAAAGAAATACAATCCAGTTTATAGAAATATTAATAAAAAACAACTTTAAAATTTTTTTTCTGTTGCTGCCTCTCTCTTGTTCCAAAACAAGAGAGAGTCAGCAGCAACGCCATTACAAATTTGATGTTGTGTATGACTTTATTACTGTTTGCTAACTATTCATTTTATTGTGTTATAATATATGAATATATATATATATATATATATATATATATATATATATATATATATATATATATATATATATATATATATATATATATATATATATATATATATATATACATATGTATATATATATTTATATATTAATATATATATTAGGGTGATTCTAAAAACAACTTTTTTTGATCATTTTATGTAATCATTTTATATAAAGATTACTAGTTTAAATTTTATGGCTTAAAAAGTATCATTTTTTAACAAAAAGTAAAAAAGTTTGTGTTTCCATAAAAATTTTTTATTATTTTTAAAATTTTTATAAAACTTCACTTCTTTTGATATATATATATATATATATATATATATATATATATATATATATATATATATATATATATATATATATATATATATATATATATATATAAATATATATATATATATATATATATATCAAAAGAAGATATATATATATATTTTATATATACATATATATTTTATATATATATATATTTTTTATATATATATAAATATTTTGTATATATATATTTTATTTATGTATATATTATATATATATATACATATACTTTATATATATATATTTTATATATATATATGTATATATATATATATAATATATACATATATAAAATATATATATATATAATATATAGGGGAGAGCGGGGTTGGTTGTCACACTTTTTACATTTTAGGCTGCTCAGCTTTTAATTTTCATCCAATCAATGCCAAACTTTGCACAAAGCTAATTTAACTATTTCCAGTAACTATTATAATATTTTTATGACATTGAGTGAAATATTTATTGCTGTAAAATCATTTTTCAAAGACCACTTCTGTGTGACAACTAGCCCCGCTCACGGGGTAGGTTGTCACATGGTGCGGGGTTGATTGTCACATTTGGATTTTGACAAGTTTAGATAAGAATTTAATGTAAAACGAGTACAAATTAATTTCGTTTATGTTTTACTAAGAAAAACAAAAATAAAATACTATAAACTGAAATATATATATTTTAAATATAACACAATTAACAAATTTAGTTTATCACTATAAATGTTTTTAGGTTTGGTTTTTTAAAAATTATTGGATAAAGAACACAATTCACAAATAAACTGTTGTAAGCCTGGTGTGCATTCTTCATGAGCCCATTTTTGGCAAACCTGACATTGAATCCACTGTTCTCTTGATCGGCTGTTGGAAAATGATTCAAAACAATAGATGCACAGATACTCTTTATCTTCAGATGAATTTAAGACTATAGAAGGTTTTTTCGTATTAAGATTTGCTTTTAATAATTCTTTTTTACTTCCATTAGTAAATTTTTTTTTATTAGTTTTCTTCTTTTTATAATTAGCAAGCCATGCTTTGACAGGCGTGTTAGTAAGAATCATAGTTGACCGCTTTTTCCTACCTCTTTTTGATGCTAACCTCGGACCTGCTTTAGGCAGAGGCCTAATACTCTCAGGTGGTATGATTGAATTGTTAAAACCTAATGTTGTGATTGGGTTCTGATTAGGGGTTTTATTTAATACAACTGGATCTTCTATTGTTATGTCTACCTGATTACCTGGTATCTGAATAGATTCTTTAAATCTTTTATTTGATGGTTCTGGTTGCATTGAATAAGATTCACAGTCTTTTTTATTTGAATCAGCCTGTGAACAAGGTGGGTCAGGGCGATCAGTTACATAGTTAGGACAGTAATCAATTTCAGTAAACACATCAGGATTTAACGGGTAAATACCTGTTGCAGAAAAACCACTTAAATTATTGTGGGGAGATACAACCTTTGGAAATGCAATGTTTACTATTTTTGGAATATCATATATTGTAACAGTTTTTCCAGGATTCATTACTAACCATGATGTCATAGCAGTATTTATGTAGTTTTTGAGAGGACCATAAACTGCCTTATCCAAGGGCTGCAATTTATGTGTGCAATGTGGTGGGAAGGTAAGCATTACTATTCCATTATTTTTTGCCAAATCTAATCCTTCAATACTAAGATGAGTTTCGTGATTGTCAAGCAACAATAAACAAGGCTTTTCTTTAGTACATTTTGTATTGCCTACAAAATGTTTTAGATATTTTACAAAGTTTTCTTCTTTCATCCAACCACTTGGATTTGCATCTCCTGCACTTCCTGTTGGTGCACTGATTAGGAAATGATCTTTAAAGTTTTTACGAGGAAAAATAAAAAAGGGTGGAATACTATTTCCAATAGCATTTATTGTGCATGCTAATGTTACAAGAGTTCCTCTTTCAGCTGACGTGATGGCTCCTACTTGTTTTAATCCTTTTTTCGCAATAACCTTTTTAGGTTGCTGTACAGTAGTTACAGCAGTTTCGTCCATGTTCTAAATGTCATTTGGTGAGAACGAGTATTTTTGCATACAGTGCTGCAAATTGCTAAAAAATGATGCAACATTCTGCTTATTGAAACTTGTCGCTCGACTTAAACTAGTAGCTTCAGGTTGCCTAATGGAAATATTTGAATGGCGCTTTATAAGTCCTGTAAACCAATCCTTACCAGCTTGTTCCTTTACAACCCAAGAATTGGGAACCTTCATATTATTTTGAATTGCTAGCTGGAAAGCAAGCTTTTTTACTTCGGTAGGAGTTAAACCAAAATATATATCTGCTGCTCGCAACAGGTAGGTGACCAGTTCTTTTTCTACTTTTTCTGGCAATATCAATCGACTTTTGTATCCTATAACATTCAGGGAGGTAGGGTTTTCAATTTTGTCAATTAGATCTGCTATAGAACCATGTGATGGGTTAGTAATAATAATTTTTTTACAATAACGTGCTAATGTTCTGTAATTAATGCCATGGTTTTTTGCTGCTGATCTAATAGAAATGTTATTAATCTTTACATCTTTAACAGCACACATTATGACATCTCCAGAAGTATAACCTCTATTAGTTTTTCTTTTAAAATTTCGTACCATGTTTATTACTAAGCAAATAAAAATATTTGCAAATAATGTAAACAAAACATTAATATATATAATATATATATATATATATATATATATATATATATATATATATATATATATATATATATACATATATATATATATATATATATATACATATATATATATATATATATCATATATATATATATATATATATATATATATATATATATATATATATATATATATATATATATATATATATATATATATATGTATATATATATATATATGTATATATATATATATATATATGTATATATATATATATATATATATGATATATATATATATATATATATACATATATATATATATATATATATATATATATATATATATATATGTATATATATATATATATATGATATATATATATATATATATATATATATATATATATATATATATATATATATATATATATATATATATATATATATATATATATATATATATATATATATATATATACATAAACCCACTAAATATAAACAATGCACAAACAAAACAACAGACAGTTTTACAAACTAAACAACAGCTAGTTGTTTAGTTTGTAAACAAAACAATAAACAGTTGAACTTCTGCAATCCTTTTTCTATAATTATACTAAACATTGGATCGGAATCTAAAGTTATGCACGTTGAAATAAAAATAATTTAGATTACAGATATTTAGTTAAACAAATATAACACTTTGACTTTAGATTTTTAAAGAATATCTTAAACATTAAAATATTCCTCAATAATGCGGAAAATAAACAAAGCCACTAAATATTCTGCAAGCGGCGTTTAATTTGCAGCGCATGGAGTCGAGGCAAGTGTGACAACCATCCCCATATAATTTGTGACAAGCAACCCCTTCTGAGTAAGTTACTGGACACCTGTACATTTACCTAAAAGCGTGAGAATTTCATGATATTTTTTTACGGATTAAGTTACTCAAATGAATAAAGTACTTTATAAATCTACATTCAAAACACAATAAAATAATTTTCGTTTGGTAAAAGAAAATTTCTGAGTAGGCGAAATTTTACTTTTTCATATCAAAAACCTATAAAAACGAATAACTTTTCTTCTGCACGCTAAGAAAAGATAAAAATTACTGTAAAAATGTTTTTTTTATATAACATTTCCATTGTATAATTTGAAATTTCTATATCTTATTTACATTTCCTGTAATAAACTTTGTGACAACCAACCCGCGTGACAACCAACCCCGCTCTCCCCTACATATATAAAATATATATATATATATTTTATATATATATATATTTTATATATGTATATATTATATATATATTTTATATATATATGTATATATATATATATATATATATATATATATATATATATATATATATTTATATATATATATATATATATATATATATATATATATATATATATATATATATATATATATATATATATATATATATATATATATATATATATATATAAGAACTGTAAACCAAACATCAAGATGGTAGAGCCAAAATTTTATAAGAATTTTTTAAGAACAGGTCAACATTTGAGGGATTTCTTCACCTGCTGTGGCTTAAAAAATACTGGCGGAAAAGGAGATTCTGGTACAGCTCGAGTTGTTGTTTTCTGCAATGATTTATCAAGTCTAGTGAATCATGTTATTTAATCTCGCAAAATTTCTGGTGGATATTTTGTTAAGCTGGAATTAATGGTGGTAAAGGTTTTCTCAAGTTTTGTCTAAGCATTGTTGATACCAGCTCACCGCCTCAAAAACGATCTCTCACTCAAAGGACTGGCAAAAACACTGGAGTTAAGAGATAAATTTTTGTTGTGGTATCAGAAGATTTGCCAGAAACTCACTTCAATATTGAATAAATGTGGCCACTGATTAATGGAGTTAAACTAATTTTGGAAAAAAATGGAGTTAAACTAATTTTGGCTTTTGGTGTAAAAGTTGCAAATATAATTTGTGGTCTTCAAACAAATTCAAGTATGCACACCCTTGCATATGGTGTGACATCAAATCCAAGTGTCTTGTTAAATCTGGAAACTCAATCAAATTTAGCCTCGAGTCTTATCTGCAATCTGGCAAGGTTGTTGTTTGTGTAAAGTTGTTTGGCAATGTGATTTGAAAGCCAATCATCAGTGGGCCTGACAATGTTCTGATTTTGTAAATAATCATACAGATGGAACTGCATCTCCTTATAAAAGTTGTCAATCATCTTTTCAAGATACATAAAACTGCTTGGATAGAAGCTATTAATTGGCCAGCTGCCCTCCACATTTAACTGAGCCCAAATCATGGCTGCCATTTTAAGAGAAATGAATGCAAGAAGTTTCTTAACATTGTGGATGCGCTTCAGCAACATGCTTATACAAATTTGGGTTCTAACATTTGTAACATAGTTTAAGCATTTAAAAGTTTAGTTTTAAAAGCTTGCTTTGGATTTATCCTTCAGCTGGTTTTTTGCTTAAATAATAATTTCAAAAGGTGTTATTTAATGATAACTGGTGCAAGCATAATACCCAAAATTCATACCGTCTTCTACCATAACAGAGATTTCATCAGTTGCAAAGGATCTTACTTAGGGCCCTATAGTAAACAAACTGTCAAAACTGCTCTGCAAGACTTTTATAAACATTGGTCAAGGTATAAACGAAACAATCATCCAGAGTACATAGAAAGATTGTTATGCTGCATAACTGATCTGAACAGTAAGAATCTTTAAAGAACTGCTACCATAATTCAATTTATTAGATAAGCCAGTTGAAAATCATAGTTTAGGGTTTATAATTGAAAATGAACATAACTGCTGTTAGTAACAATGAATTTTAATATTGCATTTTAAATAAATTTTTTGTAGAGAAAATAAAAGACCATGTCTTACAATTTTAATTAATAATGTTACTTGATGGTAACATAATGTAAAAAAAAGGGTTTATATAGTTATTTTTTCACTTCATTTTGAAATTCAATGTATTTAAGAAGGTTTCAAGGGTCAATAAAAATTCTTTTAACAGTAAAGATTTTTATTTTTTTAATAACCAATATTCCTATTGCCATGTTTTGCACTTTTTTTAGCAGTTTTTTTTTTTGCGTTTTGGCAGTTTTTACTTCATGAAATATTGAAATATTTATGCATGCCATTTCAAACCACACTTAAAATAGAAAATCAATATTTTTGTCTATAGAATAAAAATGGTAAACGTAGCAATAAATCAAATATAATAAAAAGTGTTGATGTTACATACTCGAACACTCATGTAACCTTTCTTTTGAAAATAATGATTTTATATGACAGTAATTAGAAATATTTTGAGGTCTTAGTAGCAAAAAACTAACAAAGTATAAACTAAAACTGCCATAAATCTTTCACCAATCCGACTGAAATATTATCAAAAGTTTGTCCGTATGCTATATTTCAGGGATTATCTTTTTCCGGATATTTCCAGAATTCTGGATATTTTTCTCAACTTTTAGTTTTTCCGGATATCAAAAATGTTTTCCATACATACAAGTTTAGGAAGATATTTTTGTAATATATTTATTTTATAGGCTTTTTCACTCATCACTCTTACAAAAATTAAAAAAAGTTAAAAAAAAATTAAAGACAAAATCAGCCAAAACCAAAATTAAGAGAAATATAAGGGAAAATATATTCCAGATTTTTTCTGCATATTTTACCCTAATGATTTTCCGGATTTTTAAAATATGACCTGGATAATCTATGATATTTGCACAAATTTTTATCAAATTATATGTAGTGATTCTCATTCAACAGGTGTTTTTTTTGTTGCGCTATAAATTCAAAATTTCAATTAATTTGAACATTAAATATTAAATTATCTTCCGCTGGAAAATTTAAAAGATTATAAAATTTCCATCACAGGGTATCTTGATGTGTACGCTATCACCCCATATAATAGCTGTTGTGTTTTGATTATTTACTTTGTTTATTTTAGAGTAGAAAAACTTATAAGAGTTAAAATATTGTTGTTCTTTATACAAGTGTTTCAATTTTTTACTCTTATCAAAATAAAATATAGATAGAGCTCTCGCTTGGATACATTACCAAACTCACCTTCTGCAACAAAATTATTTAAACATTGACTCAGAGCATTTGAATATTATCTTGATAAATTTGCTCAAGAACTCAATAAGTTAAAAATCCTAACTAATTTTGTTGTGCCCGATGTTTATGAAATAATAAGCGAATGTCCAAATTATGAAGCAGCAATACAAGCTTTATAATCTGTGTACATCAAACCATCAAATGAGGTTTATGCACGACTCGTAAGCAACAGCCAGGAGAAAGTTTTGATGAGTATTTACACGCTCTTAAAGTTTTAGCAAAAGAATGTAATTTTAAACAGGTGTCTGCTATTGAATATTGTGATGAATATATTAGAGATGCATTTATAACAGGGATAAATTCACAGGTTGTTAAAAAAATTGGTACAAAAACTAAACCTAACAGTTCATAGACAAAACCAAAAACAGGTATCTATGGCTTCATCATCTTTATCTAGTACAATTTGTCGAGTGGTTTTTGTCAATATTTCAATAAAAAATTAGCATTATAAACTAGTAAAACTTAACATCTTAAATGAGTTATGCATGGATGTTAATCAAGGTCTCGATTTTCAAAAACAACACAAAGCTGTAACCCTTAAGTTTGAAGGAAAAAGACCCCCACTATTAATTTGTGGTTTGTCGAAGTTGAATGTATCTTCTCTTAGTTTATTTGGCAGTTTATCCCCTAACTGTAAACCAATAGCTTCAAAATCTCGTCGATATAGCAAAGAAGACCAATTATTCATTGAAATGGAAGTGCAACGTATGCTTAAAGAGGAACATGGAAATTCTCCCTGGAGAGCTCAGGTAGTTGTAACTAAAGGAGAACGCTCTAAGAAAAGATTAGTTATTGACTACAGTCAAACAATAAATAAGTATACTCAACAAGACGCTTACTCATTACCAAGGATTGATGATCTAGTAAACAAAATTGCTCAATACAAAATATTTAGTACAGTTGATTTGAAATCAGCCTACCATCAAATTCCAATTACCAAAAGTGATAGAAAATTTACAGCTTTTGAAGCAAATTGGAGGTTGTTCCAATTTAAGCGAATGCCTTTTGGAATTGAAAATGGCGTTGCTTGTTTTCAACGTACCATAAACAAATTTATAGAAAAAGAAAGACTTTTAGATACTTATGCTTATCTAGATAATGTGACAATATGTGGTAAAACCCAAGAGAAGCATGATATTAATCTGGAAAAATTTCTCAAGTCAGCTGAAAATATAAATCTTACTTATAATCGTGGTAAATGTAGCTTTTCCCAAGATAAAATTTGCATTCTTGGTTATCTTATAGAAGAAGGAAAGCTCAAACCAGATCCCAGTCGTCTTCGACCTATGAAAGAGATGCCACCTCCTCATGATGCTCTTACCAAAAACACCAAGTACCCATTAGGTCATCAGTGTGTAAATGATTTCAATCAACTTAAACAAGATACTGCAAATACTGTGACAGATTATGTCGATGAAAATGTTCCATTTGAAGTAGAAA
Source organism: Hydra vulgaris (assembly GCF_022113875.1). Classification (NCBI taxonomy): domain Eukaryota; kingdom Metazoa; phylum Cnidaria; class Hydrozoa; order Anthoathecata; family Hydridae; genus Hydra; species Hydra vulgaris. Next base: position 62,871,392 of record NC_061157.1, read on the forward strand.
CGGGTGCATCTGACATTGGTATAGCTGCAGTTCTTAATCAAAATGGCCACCCTGTAGCTTTCTTTTCAAGATTACTTCAAAAATCTGAACTCAAACATCTCTCTATTGAGAAAGAGGCTTGCGCAATAATAGAAGCAGTCAGGCATTGGGAACACTACCTTACTGGACGCCATTTTAAATTTATTACCGATCAGCAACCTGTGTCCTATATCTTTGAAAAGCAACATAAATCAAAGATTAAAAATGATAAAATTTATCGATGAAAAATTGAACTATCGTGCTATAATTATGACATTTTTTACAGGAAAGGGAAACTAAATATTCTAGCTGACACATTTTCTAGAATACAATGCTCAGCAATAAACACTAACAACTTAATTCAGCTTCATCAATCACTCTGTCATCCTGGAGTAACTAGGTTTTATGCTTTTATTAAAAACCGTAATTTACCTTTCTCAATTGATGATGTTAAAGGAATAACTAATCAGTGCGAACTATGTTGTGAATGTAAGCCTAGATACTTCAAACCACTAAAATCTAATTTGATAAAGGCGACACAACCACTGGAACGTTTGAACTTAGATTTTAAAGGACCTCTTCCTTCGAAAACTAATAACAAGTATTTTTTAACCATAATTGATGAGTATTCTCGTTTTCCTTTTGCAATCCAGTGCCCTGATATTTCAGCTCAGACTGTAATTAAGTATTTGTCACAAGTATTCTCGGTTTTTGGTTTGCCAAGTTACATCCATTCCGATAGAGGTTCAGCCTTCATCAGTAAAGAATTAAAACAATACTTACTAGAGAAAGGTATTGCGACAAGTCATACTACAGCATATAATCCACAAGAGAATGGACAAGCCAAAAAGTATAATGGAACCATAATGAAGTCTATTGAGATTGCTACTAGACAACACAATTTATCCATCAAAACTTCGGAAAAAGTATTGCCAGACTCCTATAAACCATTAAGTATTACCCCTATAAACCATTAACACCTGAGAAATATGGACTTACCAATACCAATCCTGAAAGCTTTCCTAATCAGCCTCCCCTTTATCAACCTCCACTACCTGAAAATCTTGTCAATGATGCTTGTCTGATCAATCCGTTGTTATTAATAACACCTGGAAAAGACACACATAGATCCTCAAGAGTAATTCGTCGACCATTACGACTTATAGAAGAAGATACATGAAGAACCTTGTTTATATTATAATATATTCTGTTTATATTATGGCTGCAGAGAATGTTGTGTTTTGATTATTTACTTGGTTTATTTTAGAGTAGAAAAACTTATAAGAATTAAAATATTGTTGTTCTTTATACAAGTGTTTCAGTAGTGTTCTTGGGTCAGCTAGTTTGGCATTTTCAGGATCGGTGTTAAATGTGTTGTGAAATTGTTTGATGTTGGCATATCTGAGACAATATATTTAGCCCTGTTTCACCAATATAACAAGAGCACATTTATAAACACTTTTTCTAATCTATTAATATTTTTTTGTTGAGATCTTTTTTGTCAACAAAAAAGGTCTCACGAAAACTAACACTTTTATTCATAGCCTACTATTTTTTCAGACTTTTCTTATCATAGCCGTTTTTTACTAATACATCTGTAAGAAACAACAACTCGTCATCAATATTATTTACTGTGCACAAATGCTCTATTGATGAGACCAATAAAGATACTATTGGTAATTTTTGGTTCATGGCATGAATTTGGTTTAAATTGAACGTTTGTGATTGAATTTTTGCAATGTATTTCAAAACTATATGTATCTGTTTTTTTGTTTTTTTGTTGTTGTTGTTGTAGTTATTTTATGTTTTTTTTTATGTTGTTTTTGTTATTTTTAGTTTTAAACATAGTTGCTTTTTGTATATCAATTGAATTTATAATTTTGTTCAGCTACTAGTAATTGATCCAAATAGTATGCCAAAAAATACTAATTACACACTTGGAGAGGGAAGATTAGTTTATAAGTGCAAAACAAATCTGGAAGCAAAGTTTTTATGGAAAGTGTGTCGTTCATTCCATCCTGATGTTTGGCATGAAGAATCATCTTATATATCCTGCGAAAAAATGCTTAAAAAACAATCACACTACTGCAAAGATGTAAAACCAAATGCAATTACAAAAAATGATTATTATTACCTAGACAATGGTGTAATGGGTTATTTTAGTCAATTACTTTTGGACCATGTACAACAACCTCATAAAGGATGTATACTGTGCACAGCTATTCGTGGTAACTCAGTTGTAAACGCATTTACTCAATACGAATATAGAGGTGATTTCCATTTTAAAAATTATTTTATTGAGTCAATAAGTTGTTTTATTTAAGTATCTTAACAGCAAAAAGTGATTAATTTTTATTTTCTACTTCTGTTTATTTTCTAGATTAAATCATTAATAGAATGAATTAGTTTATTATTAGAATACATAACATAAACTAAAAGTAAACATTAGAAATATTACATATAATAAAAATTAAGTTTTATTTTTTATCTGCACATTGTTGTACAAACATTTTTTTTTTTTTTTTTTTTATTTTAATTCACCTCCTCAAGGCCGAGACGGCCACTACAGACAAAGAGGCTACTTATTTGTGGCTATAACCCTCTCTCAACTCTATAACTCCGAAACACGAACCTTGATGAACAAGGCCTCTGCGCGGAGAAACGAGTTGAGCGCGGTACTACCAGGGACGTGGTGGGAATCGAACTCGGAACCACTCGTTTATGAAGCGAGCGCTCTACCACTACACCACTACCGCATTTTAGTATTAATTATTATAAAAAAGTGTTTTGGTTGCATGGTATAGCAATCAAAACATTTTAGCAAGTTAAAAATAATTGAGCCAATTATTTTTAATTTAAGCTATTAATTAGAGCCAAGTTTATCTGAATTTTTAAAATTAAAGAAAACTCTAAAGAAAAGGTTGTTATGATCAAGTCAAAGCTTGTGTCAGCAAAGCTTTGGATCCAAACTTATCACTAATTCTGCTCATAGTAATTGTAGTTATGATTTTATCATAACTAGGACCACTATGAGCAGTATAGTGGTCCTAGTTATATCCTATAGAGAATATATGTGTATTTTTTGAAATAGTCAAACCATTAACGTGAAAATAGTCAAACCATTAATGTTTTGAAATAGTTAAACTATTATCATTTTATATTTGGACTAGATTTTGCGAAGCCTCATAGAAATAGTATCTAACTCGCTTTTTTATTAGAAAGTTACATTATTTAATAGAGTAGCGCTAAAATGGGAGATCTGCATATGATAATTTTTTTGTTTCTTTAAAAAAAATACATTCAACTTATTGCTATAACAAAAAAACTTCTGTTGCGAATATTAAAAAGCTCATTTGGATGCATAGGATAGTTTTGATGTTTACGAGCTGTTCAGGGATTGGAGATTAAAAGAAGTGGCAAACCCGTTGATGTAAATACAGCCTAAACATATATTAATGGCATAAACTTATAAGATTAGCCAATATTGAAAATGAAGAGTTACTGCAAAGAACGTTGGTAATTGGATTGCCAAGTAAAACAGTCACAATCTCAAGTAAAACTTTGGGGATAAACTTGTAAGATGTGTTAAATCACAAAAGAGTGTTTGTGTTGGAGGCGACTAAAGAGAAATGTGTTTCATCAACGATCTCTGTAATTCATAAAAAAATTAATAGGCTACCTTCAGGTTTTAACTTCTACATTTTGGAAAGTCTATGTAACTATCATAATCACAAAAATAAATATTTAAATTTATGGTGTACCATGACATGTACGAGACGCATATGTGCGTTCCAAATTTAAAATTGAACCAAAAAAAAGAACACATCATGAAAAAGTGAGGATAGAGAGTGAAAGCAAAATAGATATTTTATAATAGTATTTTATAATAGTATTTTAACTTCATTTTAAAATTCATAACTCTTATATCAAAGAGATTGAAGAGACATGTAAACGATGATGAAGATGGCGGTATAGAAGCGATGCTATAGACTAAATGTGTATATTGAAGAGACATGTAAACAATGATAAAGATGGCAGTATAGAAGCGATCTATAGACTAGACGGTTTATTTGAAAAAATAGAAAGTCATTGTATTTATTTACCTAAGAGCGTTAGTTTTTAGTGAGATGTTGTAGTAGATAATTGTTATAATTTATTGTCATCTATAACTACGCTCTAGAAAGGCTTTGTGTATGTAAGTAAGTTGTATAAAGGTTTGTAAAAGCAGAGAGTACAAATAATAAATATATTTGTTTTGGTCGCAAAAATAATGAAAATTTACTAAACTTAAACCATGTTTCAACCGTAAGCAAACTAATAAAAAAATGATAAAAACAGAACTAAAAATATAAAATCTATATAACTATATTATAAGAAAATGTAAAATATTTTAATTTATAATTAGATGTAAAACTAAAAAAAGATTTTTTAAACTCAAGACTTAAAAAAAGTTATAATGTAAAAACTTAAATTTTTAAAATAATGATGTGACCATGATCATTTTATGAAAAAAAATCTATCTGTTATCTGGCCCATCTTTACCCATGTACAGCATAGCCAGCCACTGTGGAGCCAGGGGGTTTAGAGAGGTCATTTTGCTGATTTAAAAATGTGCCACAAGATATCAAAATAGTTTATTTACTTAATAATGTAACCTAGATGATAGCTAAGTTTTCTTAGAAAATGTCTATATTTTGTTATAGCCTACAGAATTGTTTCAAATATATTTTAAAAAATCTGATTGTCGCTTGCTTGTTCTTTGGAATAACTTATTATAATTATCTATTACATTTACTAGTTGGTTTTTGATCTAAATGTTTTATAATCTAAATAATCTAATGCAGTAATATTTCTTAAGTAAACCATATAAAAAATTGTTTAATAAGTATAATTTATATAGGTGTGAATAAATCGTTCCCTCAGTATTATCTTGTTCTATATACAAATGTAATAAATAAAATGTTCTATCTAATATCTCAAATAAATACAATGTAATATATCAATATAAATAAATATTATTTTCTACCTGATATAATATATTATATTACATAGAACATTGTACTTATTTATAATTTTTTTTTGTATTTTTTTTAGATATTAGATAGAGTATTTTATTTATTACATTTTTTGATAGAACAAGATAATACTGAGGGAATGAAATGAGTAATAAAGTTGAGTTAAGGTTTTTTTGTCTAGATAATCTGGATTTATATAAGACTCTGTAACTTTGAGATATTTTTGAGAAAATCAATATGTAGATTCCAAGTAATGTTATTATCAGAACCACTCTATAACCAAAGTCACGTCAATTACTATTTGCAGCAGGGTATTCCACTGCGAAACAACATGGTTTGTGAAGAATTTCTCTCTTGGCATGCAATTGAGTACTCTTTGCTGTGCAAGTCTTTGATTATGACCATGCATAATATACTTTGACGAAGAAGGACAATTGAATAGTATGTGAAAGTTTATTTCATTGATTTCACGCATGAACTTGAACATCAGAATTAAATCACCTTTTATTCTTCTTTCTTCAAGTGTCATAAAACATAGTATGGTTCTTTGCTGCTTGGCAGTGCAATGCTTAATCAAAGAAATGGTTTTTGTAGCACAGTTTTGAACTTTTTTCAGCACTTCTATGTCTGCCCGTTGGTATGGTGATCACACTTTGATAGCATACTCTAGGTGAGGGCGAATATATGTGTGTACAGTTCTTTCCACATTGAAATACAACAGCTGCGAAAAGTTTTTTTCAGCCTCCCTAAGGAGCGGTTAGCATTCACCGCAGCTTTTGAAACTTGAGCATTATGTTTAAGATCATCTGAGATAAGAACTCCAAGATCTTTTTCTAAATGGATAACTTCAATTGCAAATAGCAGGCCATCTGGTCCTGGAAAGAAATAGCCTTGTTTTGATACTTTTTTTCATCGGCCAGTATGCACAACTTTGCACTTTTCAGTATTGATGGTTATGAGCCAGCAGTGTGACCATTCAATGGCTTTGTCTAAGTATCTTTGCAGACTCTCAGAGTCTTGGTTGGATTTTATGATGCTAATAATTTTGCTGTCATCATCTTAGAGCTTGATGTGATGTTCTAATATGTCTGGAAGATCATTAATGTACAGAACAAACAGTAATAGACCTTAGATTGAACCTTGTGGTACGCCACTAATAACATTTTTCCAATTTGATATACCCTCTCCGATTACGACTCTCTCCTGCCTTCCTGAGAGCCATGGTTTAATCAATGCATGAATCTCTTTTTTAATTCCGTAGTTTTGAACTTTATAGAGAAATCTATTGTGTAGAATTCTGTCAAGGGCTTTAGCTAGATTTGCGAAGATTTTGTTGTAGCGTATCCCTGGTACATAGCTTCTGTTAAAAGATCAAGTGTTTCCAGAAGTTTGTCAAGCACAGCTTTTTGAAAACAAAACCGTGTTTTTTTAATGTAAGATCGTTTATAATACAATGATTTATAATCTAGTATCAAATGAAATGCTCCATAACTTCACTAGGGATACTAATGAGTGATACTAGTCTGTAATTAGATGCTTTTAGTTTGGAGCCATTTTTGAATATCGGTGTTATATTTGAACACTTTCAGTCATCTGGCACCTAAACTTTAGAAAGTGAAGGCTGAAAAATAAGCGTAAGTGGGACAGAAAATGTTGCTGCACACATTTTGAGTAGACTTGAATGGACGCTGTTGATGCCCATCATGTTGTTCCCATCAAGATTTTCAAGTTTTTTCTGTACTTTGTCATGTGCCATAAACTGCGTTGCCCATGTCACTTCTGTCCTTGATTTTAAATCTGTCATTTAAAATTGGACATCTTCCTCCTCATCAAATGTCCTCTAAAACTTGTATTTGATGTTTAACTTTTTGCATTTGGTTAATATAGGCATAAATCAATTTTGGGTTATTCTTTGAGACTAATTTTGATTCGTAATCTAGCTTTTTAACTTCTTTCATGACCTGTTTGCATGATTCGTGATATTTTTTACCAAGGATTTCATGGTTAAAGCGCCCAGCAGCCCACAAAGTTTTTTTTTTATTTATTGCTTCTTTAACTGTCTGTATTACCCATGTGTTGGCAACTTTGACAAAAGGAGTGTTAGTAATTGGTATATAAATAGAACCAGAGCCCATGGCCGCCAGACCTATGTTATTTTCTCAGCGTGTGTTTCTAACACAAGTAGGAAGGATGGTCATCTATGTTTTTTAGATCATGGTGGCTTTGGCTAATTACAGATACTAAAGGTGTTTAAAATACTGGGCTAAACTATGTTGATTTATAAAGCGTAATTTTCTTACAATTTTCTTCCTAGTAGTATTAGTAATCATACCATCCATTGCCAGACACTTATCATGGAGGCAACCCCTTGCCAGACACTGTTAAACTTCGAAAAATTGTAACTGTAATTATGTTATAGTATAAAGGTTGAAAAAAGTTTTAAAATGTTTAGTCATTAGCCAGACACTTTCTACAGTTCTAACTTCCAGACAAACATATGTTAGCAATATTATTAGTTTTATATTTAAAAACGTTCAAACAAAAACTTTAGTTATATAACTTAACTAAAAGTTTGATTGCATCTGAAAAAGTACTGGTTTCAATTAGCACTTAATAACAGTAAAATTGTAATAAAAAATGAAGTTAAAAAATGGTTTTAATAACTATTTTGTTTTTTGTTTTTATTTTGAACAAAATAGCTATTAAAACCATTTTTTTTAACTTCATTTTTTATTACAATTTTTATCTTAGATTCTAACTGTTATTAAATATCATTAGAAGTATTAGAAACCAGTACTTATTGGCACAATCAAACAGTAATTATTTCCAGTTAAGTTACGTAACTATGGTTTTTGCTAGAATGTTTTTAGATATAAAACTAACAATATTGCTAACATATATGCTTGTCTGGCTAGGGTTGTCACCATGATAATTGTCTGAGGTCTGGCAGCCTTAGGCTCTTAGACTAAAAGCTTGCAAGTGTATTCTCTTTTTTGAAAAAAACTATAGTAAAATTTGTTCTTTGAAAATCCACTAAATAAAGTTTTCCAAAGCGATTCGATGTATTTTGATACATAGATTATGAGGCCAAAAATGTAGGTATCAAAAATATAATTACATATGTTTCTGGTGTGTAACTTGAAAATTCATTAACATGAACTCTGCAGACAGAAACATTTACATTAGGGGCATCCATGAAGTAGGTATGCAGTTAAACCACTGATTTAAGAACCTTTCCCACTGTTCATGCATCTGTATGTACTTAATAAACCCCTCCCCCTTTTGTGTACAAACACATTATCTATTACAAAATTAACCCCTTCCCCAAAGCATAAAATTTTCAAAAAATTTTAAACAAAAAAATATCTCTGTAACATAATATAATATTAATTATTATTAACTTGTGATGGTCAATGCTTTTGTTTAAAAAAAAAAAAGAAATTGAGTGTTAGGGAGAGATGCAGAATAAGAGATAGTCAAATCGACTATCTCTTAAATTATATTTGTCTAAATCAAATATCTATTCAATAACGTTTATAGACATGTAAATTAGCTTAATTTGCAAAAAGGTCAACTTTGATTTTTTTTAACTTAAAGAGTTTAGAAATAAAGCTGCTAAAGAGTAAGAATTGAAATTCGTTTTATTTAACTGTTTAATTTTAATTTTTAATAAAAAAAAGAGAGTAAATTCTTTGAAAGTTGTAATTTTTTAAACTTATTTATAATTCATACTAAACTTTTGATTGATTGATAGCTTTTGATTGTTCCATTAGAAAATGCGCTGATGTATAATTGGATGCTACCCATAATTCAAATTTTTATAGCTTTTGATTTTTGAAATTTCTAATTAAATGTGTATGTAAAAATTGAGTTCCCATAAATAGCGTTGTTTTAGATAAAGATTAATTTTAAAAATTTTTTTAAAAATTCATATAAGAATAATTTAAACTTTTTTTAAAAGTTTGAAGTTTCTGTATTATAGAGTTCAAAGTTTATTTTATTTGATTTACTTATTTTATTTGATTTGATTGACATTGAGCTGATAATAATTTATTAATATTGTATATACGTGGTCATTAGTATATTACATTGACCCTATTTTTATTAGTATTTATTTGAAATAAAATTATCTATGGGGGACTTTTACATTAATCTGTTAAATTCTAGGAATAATTAATAAAAAATTCAATATCAGAATAAGTGATCATAAATAACCAGCTAACCAAATAACAAAATACTTGGTGATTCTAGATTAGTGAAACCAGAAAAAATCAAAAAGCCAGTTTTTTTCATTTTTTATAATAAATCATTGCTAAATATCAAGTAATGGGCAGTTTTAATGTTGACAGTTATAATTTTGACAATTAATTAGAAAATTTTATGTGCAACAAGCAAGATTTTTTATTTTATTTTATTTATTCTATTATGCTATGTTATTCTAAAGTAATTATTTATAGCAATCCTTTTGACATTAGTTATTTAGTTTTTATAAAACATTAAAACTTTATTTTGCTTTTTAATTAGTGTGGTAACACTAATTAAACATTAAAACTTTATTTAACTTTTTAACTACTGTGATAACATCACATTTAATGATAATTTTATTATTTAAAAAACTTCTGTTGACCTCTATGCAACTATGTGAAATATGTGACATTTTATCAATAAAAGTAATTATGATGAACTCTTTTTAAAGTAAGTTTTAGTTGTAACTTTTAAATTTTTTACATAACTCATTTATAAAGATATGTATACATATACAATTTAGATGAGTGTGGAAGACCAAGTCATCAGGAAGCTGCATTTAGTAAGGTTTTTTCATATCTAACATGCTTTACTTTTTTATTCCTTTTGTTACTTAAAAAATTAAAAATGATCAACAATATTTGAGCAATGATTTTGAGTTTTCAAATTTATTTAATTATTTTTTAATTATTGTACAAATTTTAGAGTAGGAAGAATTTATTTATAATTAATGTTAGGTCCCATCTTTTTTTGTTTTAAGCACCTCGGTTTATTTAAGAGCTAGTGGAGGTATGTTTTCTTCTAGTTTTCTCTCCTATTATTTACTTCCTCACTTCGAATAATTTAGGATAGGAATGAGGAGCTGTTTTCTTTATATGCACTTCAATATAACAGAGTTATACAAAAAAAAGAGTAATTGTATCTAGTTATCATGCTTAAAGTGACAGTTGTTCAATAAAAAAAAAATGTGTCTACTAGAGAGAAATTTAGTAAAATTTGTACAATTTTTACTAAAGTTTACTTTTCTTTCCTTATTTCTCATAATCAATAGGTTTAAGGTTTAATCAACTTATCACAGAAGTAACACCTTGTTTCTCTGTACAGCCTTGTTTAACAAGGTTTCTGTTTTGGAGTTTAGGGTTGAAAGAGAGTTGCAAACTTTGTTTTAGAGTTTAGGGTTGAGAAAAAATTGCAAAAAAAAAAAATCTTAATAAACCGGTGGGTGGGAATTTTTATTTTTGTTTTTACAATTGAGTTCATATTTTTTAATTTATAATACCTATAATGGTTTTAAAAATTAGAAAATAATGGCTCAAAATTTTTGTTCTAGTTTTGAGATAAAGTTTCTTTGTTCATAACAAGTATATATAATAAACGAGGAGAGGGAACTTAATAAACTCAGGATGGGCCAAAAACTAATAAACATAAACTTTCCTGTATTAAGCACCTATAAGTATATAACTATCAAAAGTGCCACTTTTTTTTCCCTTAGATTTTTTATAACTCCTGTTTTATAAGTAACAAATTTAAGTAAATTTGACCTTTTTTTTTCTTTTCAGGACCACTCTCCATTTATTTATAACAACTCTAACTAAACTATTCAGGATGACATATTTAAAAAAAAAAAAAAAAAAGATTATTGTTTTTTATAAACAATAAATTTTAGTTGTTTTTTATTTTTAAATATTTTAAGTTGTTTTATTGGATTCCCTGGCTCAAAATAAGTATACCTATTTTCAGCTTTCTATTGCACACAGAAGAGAAACAAAGAGCAAAACCATTTTTTAAAATGGCAGATTGTTGTTGGTTCAAGGCAAAGTAAAAATTGTTATATCTTTGAAACCATTTGTAATTAGATGATAAAATTTTGGGGATATTCATAACTAAAATCTTTGAGTGGTGTAAAAACCAGCAAAATAACAGACTTAGGGTTGAATTAAAAAAAATAAATTAATGTTTCACAGGAAATTGCTCAAAGGTGACCATGTTGACACTGTGTACTCTAAATGTGGATGCACATAAGTTTTATAAAACCTCTCCATATTCCTTTTCCAGATATAAATGTATTTTTGAGAATTTAAAGCATTTAATTAGCTTTGCTTGGCTCTTTTTTTGACTTGATCATGAAATTTTAGATCAGATAGTTGATATTAAAAATCTTGTTCAGTTGATGTTACCCTAAGCTTATTTCTCAGTTTGAGGTCATTCAATATTACAAAATAACACGAAAGTAAGAGAATAGTAAAATAAACAAAATAAACTAGTTTGAGTAAACTAAATAAACTAATAAAGTAAATTGGTGAAGAAATAGAAAATAAATATAAAAGGAAGGAAATATTTAAAATTATTACTTTGAGATAATAATAAAATAATAATAAAAGTTAAAAAACAGACAAAATTAGAAATCAAAATATTTTTCTTAACTTTTACATTTATTGAATTCTTGTACAAACTGTTCTACCACAAAATACCACATCGAGCTGTAATAATAGGTTTAGTGTGCCAACACAAGCTGTACAAATAATAGGTTTAGTGTGCCAATTAATGATAACAACACCTTTATCAATTTTAAACTTTTGAATTAAGCTTCCTCCTATTCTACGATTATCCAGTTTTTTAATTTAAAACAAGATCTATTTTATTAGCAGTTATAACTTTTTTTTATTTTGAAATTTTTATTTTTTTTATTTCTACAAATAATACTCATTTTTATTTTTCATTTTTGTTACTAGTATAATACTTCATATTGTTTTGTTGTTTTATTATTATACTTATTATTTTTATATTAGCTTATTTATTATTACTGTTTGCTTTGATTATTATCATTACTATTATTATTGTTATTTTTGTCTAGTTTCTCTACTTTGGTCAGGTTTCTATGTGAGTAACGCCTTAACCTGTTACTTACACTTATTTGCAATAATAATATTTTATCATGATTTATTATTAATTTGTTGTAAGATTGTAAATAAAAACAAATATCTTGTTGTTAATATTCATATAGTAACCAAATTTTAGTTAGTTAGAACCATAGAAAATGTCCATAACATATAAAATAAAAAAACATAGAAAATGTCCATAACCATAGAAAGAGTCCATAGAAAATGCATTACTTTTCATTTGCTTTTATTGAGTTGCATTAACTATAGTTTTTTACTTTTGAGTTGAGAACTATAGTTTTTTACTTTTGAGTTGCATTAACTTATAGTTTTTTACTGTCATCCAATTAACATCACTCTAAAGCTGTTCACAGTCTATTTTTTAATTATGGCAAGTATCTTGTATCATCAACATGCATTTTACAAACATTTATTTTATCAGACAAATCATTATGTAATAAATAAAGTTAGTCCCTAATTAGAACTCTGAGGAACACTGCAAGTGACAGGAATTCAATCAGACACTCCTAAAACAACCCATTTTTGGCGGTTTTAGTCGTAGAATCAGAGTTGCAATATTTTTAGCGGAGTCAGAGTCACTAAACAAAATTGTGACTCCGACTCCAATAGTAAAACTTCTTGGTATTGCACGTGCATGTACAAAGTATTTAACCTTTAAAGTATTTTTCATATATTTAGTAAAAAAATTATTTTTTAATCATCACGTAATATTTTTTAAAGAATTCAAAAAAACTTTTAAAAATTTTGCTTTGGAGTTGTATAACACTTTAGTATTCATTAACTACCATTATTAATTATAAATAAATCAAGTATAACATTTGATTTATTTATAAAGAATCCATGTTGACAAGCAGATAATATAGTAATCTTATTGTTTTCTCAAGTTTTACAAATAACAGAAGCGAGAGACTGAAGGATAATTTGTTGAATCTGTTCTGCATTCTTATTTAATGGAATTACATTAATATTTGCCAAGATTCTAGTAATTCAAATCAAATCAAATCAAATCAAATATATTCTGAATAAAGTTGTTACATCAAGGATATTTACAAATAGTAATTTGTACTAATATAAAGTAAACACCTGTCAAAATAAATAAAAATAAGATGGAGATAGTAATAATAATAATTATAATACAAGTAGGAATAATAAAAGTAATTCAGATAGATTAATTGAAAGTTGAAAAATAAGCAATAATGGTTTAGCTAGAATTTATTTAGAATTTATGGGCTTATGTAAAATTAATGTTTTATTTAGAATTTATGGGCTTGTGTAAAATTAATGAGTTTATGTTGTCAGTGTCAAATTGCACTTATCATTTTCTAAATTTTCTTCAAAAAATTTTATCGCTAAAAAATCGCTAAAAAATCATTTTTGATTTTGTCTCTTACTAAATTATAAAAATTACTATATTTCACTCCCAATCAGCAACAGTAACTTTTTACTGTTGCTGATTGGGAGTGAAAGCCATAGTTGCTCAGAATGTTTTTATGTGCTTTCACTTAGCACCTTTTCTCCCAACCGCCTTACTCTTTGTTCATTATTGTTCTTCTCCTTATCAAAAATACTCTCTTTTAAATGTAGTTTCTGATCAAATTTACCAATCTTTTTTTTATTTATCCTTCTGCCAATGTTATAATATTTATGGTTTTCTTTGTGACAGACCTTGGGTTGATATCTTTTGTCTCTTCACTGATAAATGCATCTCATAAGTAATCTTCTGGATCCAGGCAGGTATGGAAACTTTTACTCCTTCTTATCAGTTTGAAATCAAGCCTCATTCTACTCCATCGTTTTCATTATCTTGTGTAGCTACTATATCTAATCATAATCGAGGATGGTGAAGTTAACTTTTTAAGTCCTGAATTCAACTGGAAGATGAATTTAGACTATATGTGTGCCCCGATTTTAATTAAAAAATGAATTTGAACTTTTATACTAAATTCAACTAAAATTTGAATTTGGACTTTTAATTAGAATTTAACTGAAAACAAAAGTCGGACTTTTATATATTAAATTTAATTGAATTATTATTTTAATTACTAATATACACATAATAGAAACTATACTTTTACATAATACATACATAATATTAGTTATATTTTTAGTAATATTATTCAAAATTTTCATAAATTAATGAAAATTAAAATAAAAAAACCCACAAGGACGATGAAATTTTTTGTCTTATTATTTATATTACTTTTATTATAAAAGTAAATTTTTGAGTAATTTTTATAAACAAAAATTAAACAAGAACAAATTGTGTCTAAAATGAAAATCTAAAAATACAGCAATAATTAGAAATCAAGTTATGCAATCTTTACAATAAAGTTTTTAAAAGAACATTAACAAATGTGCATTAGTAACATTAATCGAAAAAATTTTATCGCCATGTTTTATAAATGAAGATCAGAAAGAATTTTATGGTAAATATTAAGTTCCAATTTTAAAGAGAACATTTTGACCCCTCAAACTATTGTCCGACTAGTCTTTCCTCTATCATTAGCAAGGTCTTTGAGTTTTAATCTACAAGTTTCTAACATCCCATCTTGAGTCTAATAACGTCTTTGAGAATCAATATGGATTTTAATCTGAAACTGCTCTAACTGAAAGATGGCGAAGGTGAGGTTAGGACTATTGCTCTTGACATATCTAAAGCATTCAATAAAGTCTAGCATGCTGGTCTTCATAAGATGTATCTGAGAAAGTTTTTGGGATTCTCAAATTATTTCTTTCTAATCACAGTATTAAATTAATTCCCAATGGCCAACATTATTCTTCATTTCCAGTAGTGTACCTTATACTCCTGCCTTGACAAAAAACCTTCTCCTTTTGACTGGTTAAAACAGGCAGCCAATTTTAAATCTGATCTTCCATCTGCACTCAAACAAAACTCAACTATTTGCTGCAAATAACTACTGCAACATCGACATTCCTATATTAATGAACAGCAATCTTCTCACTGAATTCTTTTCATTATGTCTTGTATTATCATTCACTACTGAACTCTCATGAAAATTATATATTCAATCAATTGCAAAGTTAGCAACGGCTAAGCTTTATTGTACACGCCATTTTTTTTCCTGATTTCATTCTCTACCTCTCCAAATTTTTAATTTGTCTCTGTATGGAATACTGTTATCATATTTGGATTGGTTCTTCTAATAATACTTGTTCTCTTCTAGACTATGTCCTATTATGAATTGTAAATCCAGTTGTATTTGTTTGATTCTCTAAGCTTGAACCTCTCTTCCATCTTTGTAAGGTTGCATCCTTTACTCTTTTCTAGAAATATTACCATGGTCAGTGCTCAAAGGAGCAATCATCTTTAGTTTCATCAACCAAAAAATATTTTTGCTTGACTTTTCATTCAGCTAAGTCAGGTTCTTTTACACACACACGCACACACACACAAACACACACACATATATCCATTTCTTTTAAGCTCCAAAAATGTAAATATAAAACAATACAAAATGTAATTATTCTTGTACAAACTAATAAAGATATAATTACAAAAATACAGTAAATTTAATTAAAAAGTTAATATGTCATACTCAAATTTACTTGATGCTGAATTGATACAATTTTCATTAATATGGAGATGATCATAGATTAGAGAATTTTTGTCCCTCTAATGTTCAGATAACAGGACTTAAATCCTGCATATGAAAAAATTGAACTGCTCTCTTCCCAAAAGTCCAGTTCAGAAGAAGGAACTGTTGTGTTGTTTATTCAATAAAACTCAACCATAAACTTACTCAATTCAAAAATGAACAAACAATCTCAGGGAGAAAGACTTAGTGGTTATTAAAATTTTTTATTACAATGATAAAATACGTTGACTTTCCCCCAGAATGGCAGATTATACTTCTGTAGTGATATGAGACAAAAAGGTTTTCAAATCCGACACATGTTATATATGCTGAAAGAAATTTTCGAAGAATTTAAGCTAAACCATACAGATATTAAATTAAATCTGTCAAAATTTTGTCAGTTGAGACCAATTTATGTTCGATGTGTATCATCAATTCTTCATAACGTTTGCATGTTGCATGAAAATATGCATTGTGCTCTTGAATCACTTTCGCAGGGTTCACTTTCGTGGGGTTTAAATGTATTTTCTACAATTAAAACAGGAAACTTAATGATTCTGAATTTTATTTGTGAAAAACCAACAAAACAATGTTTTAATGCCGTTTGCAAGGAATGTACAGTTTATAGTCTTTTTGATAAATTATTACTTCAGTTTGAACAATTTGAGTTAGATGTTTCATGGAGTTAGGGGCAGAAACCTCAAGCAAAATTGTATATTAAAATAGAAAAGGTTAACAAAGAAGGAGCAATTGCAGTTTTATTATCACATATATTAAAGATTCACATATTAAAGATATCACATATTAAAGATACCACATATTAAAGATATATCACATAATAAAGAATAAAGTTGCTTTATCCAAAATAACATTAGTTAAATTAGGTATAGCAAGTTTAATAACTTGATTAGGAGGATTTATTCTAGGAGTATTTTTTATATTCGATGTAGTTTGTAATTTATTGTATTTTTCTTTCATTTCTGTTTTTTTCTTAAGATAATGGTAATTTTTTGATTTGTTAGTTATACTATTAATTAGCTCATAGTCATTTAATCTTACTTTATTATGAAGAAATATATTTAATTCATCAATTAATTTCTTACTTGAGTATAATCTGTGTTTTGCTTCGTTACGAGCATGAACTAATAGTTTATTTCTGTATTCTTTCATGATGTTCTTTGCTTTTTTAGTATATATTGGAGTTTTTATTTGAAATAATTTTGGAGTTATGTTATTTGATATGCACTTTTGAAGAAAAACGAATTGGTTTTTTGCGTTAGCATTTCGTATCTTCAAATCTTATAACTTTTTGGTATCATCGTAAATCTTTTTGCCGTAAAAAGTAGTAATATAATCTTTAAAAGTCATTTTCTTAAATTGAACTACATTGGGATCTATTTTCCATTGTCTGGCTTCATTAACAAAGCTATTGGAATTAATAAGTCTATTCTTGAACCTCATTGGGATCTATTTCTCTTAAATTAGAAGAAACAATTAAAAATAGCAGAATTATTGATCATGACCCGACACCCACACTTACTACCAAATTTCAAAAGCAATTATCTAAATTAAGAAAAGAGGATAAACTAGACACAACTACATATTTTAAAATGTATTCGTCAGATTGTGTACCACCTAGAATATATGGAATGGTTAAAGCACACAAACCTGAAAAAGATTACCCAATGTGCCCTGTTGTGTCAACAATCAACACACCACCTTATGGAACCGAATACCTCGTTAATATCATTCAACCAACATTAAATAAAAACAAAAATAGACTTATTAATTCCAATAGCTTTGTTAATAAAGCCAGACAATGGAAAATAGATCCCAATGAGGTTCAAGTTTCATTTGATGTAGTCAATTTATATCCGTCCATACCCATTGACGAAGCTATTCTAGTTATTATTGATATATTGAATAATGATATAGACAACTTAAAGACTGGAACTAAACTATCTCTTGTAGACATACACCAATTAGTAGAACTTTCATTGAGTATTTGCTATTTTCTATATGAAAACAAAATCCGAATAATACCTAATTCAGGTCCTATAGGTTTGTCTTTAATGGTTGTTATGGCGGAAGCGTTTCTACAGAATATAGAAAGAAAAGCTCTTAATATAGCTACTATTTGTACATGTGAACCAAAAACTTTTGTGAAATATGTAGACGACTGTCACGCTTGCTTTAACTCAATAAAACAACAACAAATGTTTCTAAATATCCCAAACGAACAAAACCCTGCCATAAAATACACTGTTGAACTCAAAAACCACCAAAAACAACTTAACTTTCTAGATGTTAATATTACAAACACAATGCATGGAGCTTATGAATTTCAAATACATCGAAAAGAAGCAATAACTAATATTCAACTAAAACCTAACTCAAACATCAATCCTAATATTATCACTGGCGTTTTCAAAGGATTTTTATGTCGTGCAAAGAGATTATGTTCTCAAAAATATCTCAAACAAGAAATTGATTTTCTAATAGAAATGTTTGTTGAAAACGGGCACAACAAGAACAATCTAATTAATATCGCCAGAAACTTTCTAAAAAACGAATTAAAAAATACCAATTATAAACCAACTGACAACCAACCATTTATAAAACTACCATGGATACCAATCGTTGGTCCCAAACTTAGAAACTTAGAAAGGAACTTAGAAAACAAAACATAAAAGTTATATTTACATCCACTCCAAATTTAAACAATATTTTATGCAACAATAAGACAATACTTCCTCCAAACACAAACCCAGGCGTCTACCAACTAAAATGTTCATGCAATTCTATATACATTGGAGAAACTAAGAAGAAAGTTATATCGAGATGTATTGAACACCAAAAAAAAAGTGTTAAAGGAAAATGAGCCAGTTCAGGTGCTACCGAACATTCCAAATCATGCCAGGGTACATTTGATTGGTTACATCCCAAAACCATATCAATCGCTCCAGAGTATCATATTCGGAAAATCGAGAGTCACTCGAAGTAAACAGAGCTAAAGTTCGACAAAAACTTGGAAGTGATGAAAAAGTTTTAAATAAGGATGATGGTGATTACGTGACAACAAAAATTTGGGGGCCATTTTTTGTTAGATTATTTGACGTCAACATTTAAAACTATTTTGTATTTTGTTATGCTCTTTTTAATGTTATCTTTTTAATGGTTAGTTTTTATTACAACAATTTTCTTTGTAACGATTTTTATTTATTACACCTGATGATGCTGATCACAATAGATCAGCGAAATATCGAAAAAATATATTAAAATAAAAACAAATATTTATATTTTTAAAAAGTTTATACGTAACCGTTTTTATTGAATTTTACATATTTTATTATTATCGTATAACAAGAAAATGACTTTTAAAGATTATATATATCTATATCTATATCTATATCTATATCTATATCTATCTATCTATCTATCTATCTATCTATATATATATATATATATATATATATATATATATATATATATATATATATATATATATATATATATATATATATATATATATATATATATATATATATATATATATATATATATATATATATATATATATATAGATATATATATTGTTAATTCACTTCCTTAAGGTTGAGAAGGCCACAACAGACAAGGAGGCTACTTAATTATGGTTATAACCCTCCCCCTCTCTCTATAACTTTAAAACACGAACCTTAACAAACAAGGCTGCTGTGCAGAGAAACAACCTGAGCCTGATACTACCAGGGGCGTGGTGGGGGTTGAACTTGGAACCTCTTGCTTATGAAGCGAGCGCTCTACCACTACACCACTACCGCAATTATATTATATAAACATAAAAATAATACTTTAATAAAATATGACATAATTAAGATTATTTTATTTATATATAGTTAGCAAAGTTATAATTATTTATTTATTAGCAAATTACAAGATATGTCGTTCAAGAAGCGGATATAATTTGACTAAAAAGAAATGTTGGTCAAGTAAACCAGAAGGTTTAGAAGTTTTTCAAAAACTAGATGATCTTGGATTTGTTGACACCTATGTAAAATGGAAGAATCCAAAAGGGTCTAATGATGGCATTATATATGGTTATGAAATAACTGTTGATAAAATCAATGAAAGAGAGACAGATTATACATGTTACATTATAAATAGATATGATGAAATTGAAGTGAGACATTTATTTTTAATGAAGAATGTAAAATATTATTTTACTATCATATTCTTTCATATTGTTAAAAAACTGTTAAAAATGAAATATAAATAATAATAATAATAATAATAATAATAATAATAATAATAATAATAATAATAATAATAATAATAATAATAACAACAACAATCATAGTAACAATAATAACATCAACAATAATAATATAATTAAAAAAAAAACAGTAAAAAAATAATCATAACAATAATTACAACAGTAAGAGTAATACTATTTAATAGGATAAACATAATAATAGTAATAATAACAATAATAGTGATGGAAAGTATACTAATGAAAATATTTCAGATTAAGAAAAATTAAAATAATAAATTTAACAAAAGGTATTAAAATTAGTATTATAACAAATCAGAAAAGTGAAAAAATGTTAGATAAATAGAAGGTAAGAGTTAGGGTTATAAATACTATGTTGTAGAAAAGTATAAGGTTTATAAACAAAATTTTTCTAATAAATAGTTAAAGAAAGCAGCTTTAAGTTTTGAGAAATGATTTAAGAGATTTTAGTTAGAAAGGTTGTTCCATGTTTGTATGCTTTTATGTTTTATGGATTTATAGCTGTATTGAAAAATTTTATATTTAGGTATAGATAACTTAAAGTTGCAATCAGATTGTAGAATATAGTAACAATTTTCCTTATACTTAAAAAAGTTGATAAATGTAAGAGGTAGGCTTTTAAACAAATAGGCAATTTAATAGCTTAATAAGGTCACACAAATTAAGGAATTTAAAAATAGATTATGCTTCAGTTCAAATTAGTATGATTGAAATAAATTAACATTAGAGCTTTATATTTGGAGATAATTTAGTCTTGCAAGCTGCTTAGATTTTCCCAAAACTTGACAAGCATATCTGAGATGAGAGTGAAAAATATCATGATATATATTAGGCGAAGTTTCATGATAAACATAATGATGGATTTTAGCTAACATGCTGTTTTATCTGCTTAATTTCAATGCTATGTTTTTAAGATGCAATGCAAAAGATAGATTAGAATTTATTTTGATCTAAGATATAAAAGTTAACTGAATTTTTTTCTGCCCACTTAATCTGATTTAATTGCTTATATATTTTTGTTTAAACAGATTTAAGTATAATAGTTTCTGTTTTTTCAGAGTTAAGGAATAATTTATTGGGCATTGAACAATATTAGCTAGATTGCAATTTATATTTTTTGTTAAGTTTTTAAAGTCATTTGTTAATTAGGAGCAAGTTGGTGTCATCTGCAAAAGTGATATGCTGTAAAAAGTATAAGTAAGACATTTAAATCATTGATAAAAATAAGAAAAAGTAATGTAGTCAAGACAGTATACCTGTTGTAGTCTTGCAGAAGTGTTTTCCGGAACTGTAATCTATACTTTCAAAACTATTCAACAGTAGTAGAGTTGAATAGTAGTAGTGGTAGTAGAGTTAAAAAACTTTATGGTTTAATAGCTTGGGTATTGATTTACACAAAAGTTATTTATAACTTATACGCTTGAATCTTTTTCAAAGTTTTTGAATATAAGACAGACTGGTGCAATTGTGATGAACTTGATTGGTGAGTTTTTACATAAAAGTTATTAATTGTACATTAGCAATTTTTAAAATTCTTTGGAACTTGCAAAGCAGTTGATCAAAGATAAATTGAATATATTGAGAAGTGATGGGAAATCGAACCCTCAAATTGTAACCTAAAGCCTAGATGAAGAAAGAAGAAATGAGCCATCCACTTTAGAATGAATCTATACTAGGAGTCTAAGTATAGTCAGCTGTTTAAAAATGGAGCCACAATATGAATATACTTATTAGCAGCAAATGTTTTATTAGATTTCTAGTACTCATCTGCATATGTATTTTCCAATAAGAAAATAATTAAGAATCGTATTTTATAAAAACAAATATTTACATGACTGGGACTAGAAGAAGACAAACTTAGTCTTATCACCCCAAATAATATTTACTTTAAAAATTTAGTGCTTACTAGTATTTACTTTAAAAAATTATTCCACTTATTATAAGGCTAGACCTTTTTTGATGGAAGCATTTTTTTATCTCAAAAAATTAATGATAATATTAATCAATTACTGTTTACAAAATACAAATTTAAACAATTTTTTTTTGACTGACTAAAAAATAAATGCAAAGCAAAACAAGATGATTTTTAATAGACAAAAAATAGTTTTTTTTTTTTAAGAACTACACTCCCCTGAATATTATTATTTACTAAATAATAAATTATAAATAAAAAATAATAACACCTACTATTACTATAGTAACAATAAAATCTTATAGCAGAAATGACTTAAATAATAAATTTATAAAAACTTGCCATTGGGAAAAACCATATGTGGGCAACAATTAACTTATTTGAATAATTTATTTAGAATAATGACATGCAAAACCTACTTGATAAACTGAAATTGAGTATTGAAGAAAATGTAAGTTCAAAATTTTTTGGTTATTATTTTTTATTGAGCTTATTATCACCATCTTTTTGTATATGAAATCATTTTAGATTTTTAAAATTTTCTAAGGGAAAGAGAAATAATTTGTTATAGTTTCCAAGATAATAGAAATAACCATCATTTTCTTTAATAGTTAATAAACATTTTAGTTTTTGAATAGTTTTCACATTTTAAATAGAAAACATAACCAAAGTTAGTTTAGGTTTCAGGTTTTTGCATGACTTAAAAGAAAGCTGTAGAGAAACTTCTTTTGAAATTTTCTAGAATTTTTTTTTTTTTGTGTATAGAACCCACTTGATTTATGATCATTGCTTGTTCATTATTCATTTTTATATTATATATTTATATATTATTTACGTTTGTTCATTGTTTGTTATTTTTGATCTAGTTTCTTCATTATTTACATTCTATTTCATTTTATTCATTCATATTTGTTTACAAGTATAACACATACAATTACTCAGTTCTTTGTTATAACACTCTTTAAAACCAAAAATCTGATTTGACAAATTTTTTAAAAAATTTATTTGACTGTTTCAGGAAAGACACTGTAGCTGTCATGTATTATTTAGTTTGATGGAGTGAGATAAGAGTTTTATTTTTTTACCAAAATGTAAAATAATAATCAATAACTATATTTAGTTTTTATAAAAAATAAAGATATATTTATTATATATTTCATATAGGTAGAAAATACCATATACTTTATAGATCTTAAGTGGCACATTTATTTTAATCCAAATGGTATAAAAATAGTCGATACCAGATGAATGAAAGTCTGAATGCTTCAATGATAATTAAAAGTCTTTTACTTAAATAGTAATTTAAAAATAACTAGTAAAGCTTTTATATTTATCTGGTATTCGCTGCTTTATCCAATTTAGGATTAAATATATGTGGCATGTTTGATTTTTCCAATATGTGATGTTTTCCACCTATATTCCATGTGAGATTTACCATAAACTATTACAACAAAAGTCACCAAAAAATATAAAAAAAATTTTAAAAAACGAGCTTAATTTTAAAGAACTCCTATAATTAAACACATTCAAGATAAATATAAAAAACTAAAAAATTCATGGGTGCCTGTGGCACCCGTTTTTAGCAATCTTTTACACTGGTAAATGGTAATTATTTTGAGAAGTGGAGTGAAGTTGGTGAAGGCAAATAATTTTTATATATATTATGCATACCTAATGAGTGTTTATAAGAATTAAAATTAAAAATTTAAATGACTTAAAATAAATGTTAAAAATATAATATTCTAAGTTATAAAAATTTCATTAAAGAATTTCTTTATAAACTATATTACTCTCATGTCCCTAATAAAAGGATGGTGGTGGTGGTGGTGGGGGACGTTTATTAATTTTTGGAAAATTTTTCCACCTAATCCAAGCTTATTAAAATTAAAAGTATTCTAAAAAAAATGAAAATAGACTCCAATAGAAATTAAACCCTGAGCACAGGCACCACGATCAAATTTATTAACCACTACACCGCACAATATTTTAATCAATAATTTAATAAAGTGTATAAAAAATGAATTTGTTTAGACGCATGATATTTTTTAAGTAATTAACATGCTTTAAAATAAAATAACTTCCGCATGATTAATACATAAGTGTTGCATCAGCGTTACACTATCAGGGAATTAGTGACCTGGGTAAATATATATTAGATTTTTGTTGCTCTTTTGCTATTTACACTCAATTTTTTGTATTATGAGTTTATGTAGTAAATTGTCTTGACTCATTCAATACCAGAATTTTAAGAATCTTCTAGTGTTCGAAAACATTTTCTAGATTTTAGAAAAAAAGAATTTTAATAGATACAATTTTACATAATAACCATAGTCAAACTATATTAAATATAAATTTTCTAAATTGTAACTTTAGTTTATAGTAGATCAAAATAACTTAGATCTTAATGGCTTCAACTTGAAGTTTATTTATTGTTCAATACTTTACCTAAACTTAAATTGAGAAATCTCAGTTAAGAATTAATAAATATAAATAAGCAAATAAATTATATTAAATACTGTTAAAGTGACGTTATAAGAGTATACCCAACATTATATTGTTTAAGTATAACGTTTAACTATTTACCATTCTTTTCTTAACTTTAATTACTATATATATATAGTAAATCAAATCGGGCAATCAGGCGGGCCAGGGCATTACTTGGATCTTCTTCTCTGAAAACCAGGCTTTTATTAACTTGGCAGTGTGTGCAAGAGCCCCATCTTGCTGAAAAATCCATTTGCCTCTTCTAAGAAAATTCACGGGCTGATGGAAGTAAACGCTGCTCCAGAGTTATTTTGTAGTTATATTGATTGATCCGACCGGTGTACCTATTGCAGAGACCAATACCTTTATGAGAGATGCAAACCCAGACTCCTGCCAACCCTCCTCTGCCTTGTATTCTTGGTGATACCATGAACATGTCATACTTCTGCCATTTCTTTCTTTTGACATAAACTCGCCCTTTGTGATTTATGACCTCGAAATTGGATTCATCACTGAAAATACACTTTGCCCAATTTTCCACTGACCAACTGGCATGTTCTCTGCACCATTTCAGTCGTCTCAACCGGTTTCGTACTGTCAAAAGTGGCTTCCTAGCAGCAATGTACGAAATGATTCCTTTTTCCTTTAAAACCTTTCTTACCGTTTCATAGCTAACACTATGATTTCTGAATGAGCTATTGAAATCCTCGGCTAATTCTCAGAGAGTAATTTTTATTAGCATTAACTTTTCGTATGAAGAAGTTTTTGTCTCGGGTACTAAGCTTTTCTAGTCTTCCAGAGTGCGGCATATCTTTGACACTTTTTCTCAATTTATAGTTTTTTATCGTTGTTGAGACGCATTTTCGTGAAACACCCAACTCTTTTACTATTTGTGTGTCAGATTTATCTGTATTTTGTTTCAATGCAACAATCTGCCATCTAGTTGCATCATCTACTGCTTTTTTACCCATTTTTTTTACCAAAAATGTCTGGAAGTACCAACTATCTTAACTTTATTTCTAATTTGAATTTTTTAGAAATTTTTTTTGTAACATATCCTTTATATAGTAGTGAACAAATACACAAAATTTCAAATTCAAAAACTAACAACTTTTTATGATATGTGATTTCAAAGTCATGTGGTAAATTTAATAGATAATTTATATCAGCTTCGAAAATAACCTCTAATTACTTAGTCTTAATTTAAATCCAATTAGCAATTTTTTTATTTCAATTAAAATCATATCTGATAAACAATTAATTTATCTACTTGATTTAGAGAAAATAATTGAAAAATCTTAATCCGTTTAATTTCTATTCAAGTTTTTCTGTCGAGTATTGAAAAAAAATGTAAGCGGTTCTAAATTTTACTGAAACACTGTATATATATATATATATACATATATATATATATATATATATACATATATATATATATATATATATATATATATATATATATATATATATATATATATATATATATATATATATATATATATATATATATATATATATATATATATATATATATAAAGAGGGCATTTCCATTTCTGTGCATGATTTTTTTTGGTTTTCTTTGTTTTAGCAATTAAAAGCTGGGACTTAAAGCAATATGCATACTATTATGATTTTCTTAAAAAATATTTATAACAAATATATTTTTATCATATTTTAGGCTACATGAATAAATTAAATACATAATTTCTATGAAAATCGTATCCTTAACTTGATTTTATAAACTAATTTTCTGGCAAACATTAAAAAGTAAATAACTACATTCGAAAATTGGCCAGCGATATTTTGAATATTGAAGTAAAGGGTCCTTCATCAGTGACAACAGCAGATTACTCATGCGTTTAACTTTTATAATAATGATAGTATATCATGAGTCATGCCCGGAAATGTAGGCGTCGTTACAGTTTATTTAAATAGCGGCAAAACTAAAATGCAAAAACGCATTTGTAATGATGGTTGCTGAAGCATACCAGACTTTTAAATCTGAATTTCTAAATTACATTATCGGAAAATCCAAGTTTGACTCGATGCGTCCAAAGAACGTACTTTTACAGTGATATGCCACAAAACATATGCGGATACAAATACCATAGCAACATTATTTTGTTACTGGGCTGTTTACATCGTCAATATCCACAAATATTTCCGACTTATTCAGATGAATTTGTATCAAATTGTGTAATTCACAGCAAGAAGCTTGCATGTTAAACAAATGCGGTATGTTCAAAGATTTTCATCTTTTTATTGAAAATTTCACCAGTAAACTTGAGAATACACATGATTCAGTGACCTGGTATTATTGGAATCAGGACAATGATAGTTATTAGTAAAAGAGTTGCAGGAAGGTAGTGTTCAAGATGCAATTGATTTGATCTTATTTCAGCTTATTGCTTTCCTACAACATGTTTACATAAAACATCAACAAGGGATATCTTACAAATCACAGAAAGCTGATGCACAGTTGCCTGACAGTACATCTTGTATCTTGCAGATGGATTTTGCAGAAAACTAAACTGCGACTTTTCAGGACAAGATTCAGTCAGTACACTAGAAGCAAAAACAAATAAACGTGTATACAATTATGATTTAACATCGCTCTGAAATAATTTCAAAAATATTTGTCTCAGACTGTCGTGATAATGAAAAACATACCGTTGCCGCATATACTGCAAAAATTCTCATATTTATCAAACTGTCTTTACACAGTTGGTACTGTGCAGATATGGACCGATGGACCAATTAGTCAGTACAAAAGTAAATTTGTATTTATTCTGTCTATAAAATTGAAGGAAGTTTCTGATCTACAGCTACAGTGAAATTACTTTGC
This sequence comes from Hydra vulgaris, assembly GCF_022113875.1. Taxonomy (NCBI): domain Eukaryota; kingdom Metazoa; phylum Cnidaria; class Hydrozoa; order Anthoathecata; family Hydridae; genus Hydra; species Hydra vulgaris. Next base: position 62,898,698 of record NC_061157.1, read on the forward strand.
AACCAGTCATGGCAAAGGGCCAAATGATGCGCTAGGTGGCAATGTGAAGCAAATTGACCATCGTCAAGTATTATCCAGAAAGTTAGTTATACAAGATGCTTTATCATTTGCTGCTGCTGTTAAATCTGTACAGAGCAGTATAAATGCTACTGTCATTTCACCTAATGAAATTGAAACCAAATGCAATGAGCTGAATGCTGATCTTTTGTGGAGTGATGTACCGGCTGTTCCAGGTACACAAATTGTTCATTATGTTTTTCCATAACAGAACAGCGTTAAGTGTAAGATGTACATTAATGCTGTGAATGTAAAACAACATGTTATGATTAAAACTACAACAGAAATTATCACTCCAGCTTCAACTTCTATAACACCTAGCATGTATTTTATTTCTACGCCACCGACTGTGGATGAAAATAAAGACTCCTCATTTTTTTTATTTTTGTTGGTGTATCTTTAACTTTAAGATTACATTTCTCCTATCCATAACACTATGTAACTATAATTAGTGTGTTATATTATTAGTGGAAAGATGACTGCTACAGAAGTTGTTGCAGTTCTTGAGAAAGACAGTGAACCAGGATAATCCTATCATTAGCAGTTGTGGTTTGAAGCGTACAAGATGAATTCTATC
>NC_061157.1:62904331-63041831 GCF_022113875.1 Hydra vulgaris
CTCTTCCTTCCATTCCAATTTAACATGTTAACCCTTTGTTAGATATTCAAATCACTCAAACTTCTGTTGCTAAAGTCATATCTCAATTAAACTCTTCTACTGCCTGTGGTCAAGACAACATTCCTGTGATAGTCTTACAAAATTTTTCTCTACAACTCTTAAATTTCTCTAAACTATTTAATAAATGTCTTACTATTTTCTAAAACATTTTTTTTTTTAACAATGTCATTAAGAAAAGCTAAAATTTCATTGCTAATACATGAATCTGATCTTATTACCTCCCCAAGGATAAGGCAGAACTATTTGTGAAAAACATTCCATTTAATTCATCACTTAAATCTAATGACCACACTTCTCCTGTAATCCTAAAAAAACAAGTTCATTTTAATTTCATCTAAGCCACTGTTGCTAAAGCTATCTCCACTTAAATCACAATCTTGCAATAATATTTTCTAGAACTTTTTTCACTCTCTAAATTATTGAACATTAAACTGTTTCATGAATGAGTCTTGTTTTCCTGCTTGCTGGTAAATGAGATCTTTTGTTCCAGTTTTCAAAAACTCCGGAGAACATTCTGACCCCTCCGATTATGGTCCAATCAGTCTTCTTTCTGTTATTAGCAAGGTCTTTGTGTCTTTGATAAACAAATTTCTCACATCCCATCTTGAATCAAATAACTAAATGTCATACAATCAATACTGAACGATTTTATTTTGCATTAGATGGAGTTGGAGATGCTAGAGCTCTTGACATATCTAAGACTTTCAACAAGGTTTGGCATGCTGGTGGCATAAGCTTGTTTCATATGGTGTATCTAGGAAATTTTTTGAGGTTATCAAATTGTTTCTTTCTAAACACTTTATTAAAGTGATTTTCGAAGGCCAACACTATTCTTTATTTCCAATAACTTCTGTGGTACTTAAAGGTTCTATCCTTGGTCCTGCTTTGTTTCTCATCTACATTGATGATCTTCCTGACAACCTTACATCTAAAGTAGCTCTTTTTGCTGATGACTAAACTTTTTACTCCTGTCTTGAAAAAAATCTGATCTCACTTCTGTAACAGATTGGGGCTCACAGTGGCTTGTGAATTTTAACTCCAACAAAACTCAGTTATTTACTAAAATCAACTATTGCAGTACTGTCGACATATCTATATCAATGAAAGGCTCTCCTTTATCTCCGCCTCTCACTTAATCCTCTTCTTTACGTCTTCGTGGATTATTGTTTACTGCTGACCTTTCAACTTTCAAACTTATTATTTGTCTAGTTTTTTTCCCCGCACCTCAACCCTTTGGAACTCTTTCCCATCTTCATGTTTTCCTGACTCATACAACCTTCAACTTTTTAAATCTTCTTTCAACCATTTCCTTGCCCTATAATTCTTTTTTTTTCTCTAGTAACTCTCAACTTAATAGTGGTTGATTGCAGCCTTGTTTGAAGTGAATAAGAAAAAAACAAAAACAAAAACGCTGCACAGAGGAATACAAACTTTGTTAAAAAAAAACCACTGCACTAGAGAAATACAAACCTTGTTAAAAAAACCACTGCACTAGAGAAATACAAACCTTGTTAAAAAAAAGCCACAGCACAGAGAAACACAAACTTTGTTAAAAAAAACTTGAATACAGTGAAACATAAACTTTGTTAAAAATCAATTTAAAAAATTTAATTGAGAATTAACTTCAGCAACAAAAGCTGGAGTGATTTAGATGTCTAACAATGGGTTAATCTGTTTAACTAAAATAGTAGGAAGTATGGCCATTAAGTTCAAGAGTCGAATTATAGGAAAAGTTCTTGTTAATAGTTCTGCCTTATCCTTAGGAAAAGTAATAAGATCAGATCCATGAATGAATATTGAATGAATATTGGAGAAAGAATATTAAACCTACTTTTGTTTATGATATTGATAATGATTTTCTAAAAATCTCTAGAAACTAACTTCTAACTTATATATATATATATATATATATATATATATATATATATATATATATATATATATATATACATATACACATAGAGTATATATATATATATATATATATATATATATATATATATATATATATATATAAATATATATATATATATATATAAATATATATATATATATAGTAGTATATATATATATATACATATATATGAATGCATGTTGAATGCATGTTTAGTTAAACAGAGTGTTTAACTAAACATGCATTCATATATGTGTGTATGTATATGTATATATATATATATATATATATATATATATATATATATATATATATATATATATATATATATATGTATATATATATGTATATATATATGTATATATATATGTATATATATACATATATACATTCTTCGTTTTTTCTTTTTCTTTTTCAAAAAAAACGGTTTAGCTTAAGGTAAGCAGAAAAAGTGAGCAAATGCTTATCGAAACACGCTTTAGTAAGTGTATATATATATATATATATATATATATATATATATATATATATATATATATATATATATATATATATATATATATATATATATATATATATATATATTTATATATTATACTATATATTATATATATATATATTCATATACTATTTTTGCTTATTTACTTTTTTAGATATGTGTAATGATTACTATAAAAAGAACAATTTTCTACCCTTAAAGTGTTGTAAGTAAAATAATGTTTGATTTATTTTTCTGTAAATTATTAATTTAACGTGTTGAAAGTTAATTTATAATACAAAATGTAGTATTTCTGAGTTTTATTCATTAAACTTTTTTCATCATTTTTTTTCATACGTCATTACGTAAGATATATTTTGCGTAATTTTTGTTCATCTTTTTACTATAAATTTCTCATTATCATTGTTTTCAATGCTGTTTTTATAATTGGTTGCACAGGCTGGAAAGTTTCCAATTATATACTTTAGAGTTTATTAGAATTAAAATCAAAGTTATTAAACAAAAGTTGAATTCTATTAAGTTGACAGTTGAACCAAAGTTGTTGCAACTGTTGTGCAAATTTTTACAAATTACTAATGTACACAAGTTAATGTTACATTGAATGAACTAAAGTTTATTACTTTATTGTATTTAATATAATTGTATTTAATATAAAGTTCAATGATCAGCTGTTTTGTTGCAGTACCTGGTACCAGGTATTTTAAAATAACTTTTTAATTTACATTAACCTTAAGTGCTGTAATTATTTGCCTAAGTGGTACTTTTCATTATGTAGAAATATTATTAACAGAATTGCTATTAGTTTAAACTTCAACCAATAGACTTTTTGTTATCTTAGATATCTATCTAAGAGTGTTAATGAGTTGATAACCACAAAGCCCTATTTACCCCTATTCTCTGTCTCTTAATCTTTTATTTTCTATAACATAATTTTTGATGAACTAGCGCATACTAGCCATTATTTAGCGATAAATTACCTCAGGATTGTTAATTCTTTTTAATTAAATAATAAAAAAAATTAACAAATAAACTATTTATACCAATTGATTTAACACTTTTTAAAATGATTTATAAATTATTAATTCATAAATTATTAATTTTATAATGATTCAACACTTTTCAGGAGGATACTCAAATTTTTAAAACTATATTGCATAGCAGCATTGCATAAAAACTTATAAAAAACATTACATTTAAATAAATCACCATTACAGTGAGAACAGAATTTATTATACAAACTAATTTTTAAATAAAATTAACATCTTTGAATAAATCATGCATTAATTAAAAATAACTTTTTTAAACTTCATTTCAATATATTTTTATACATGTGTATGCGGTAGTGGTGTAGTGGTAAAACACTCACTTCATAAGCAAGAGGTTCTGAGTTCAATCCCCACCACGTCCCTGGTAGTACCGCGCTCAACTTGTTTCTCCGTGCAGCGGCTTTGTTTGTCAAGGTTCGTGTTTCGGAGTTATGGAGTTGAGAGAGGGTTATTACCACTATTAAGTAGCCTCCTCGTCTTAGTGGCCTTCTTGGCCTTGAGGAGGTGAATAACAACAACAACAAAAAAAAAACATACCAGCATTCATAGTTTCATCAATAAATTCTAATTTTTCAAAAAGCATTCCAAGCCATACAACCCCATAAAATTATACTTTTATTGCCATGTTTAATTGCTCCTCTCGTGCAACTCAAAGAAAATCTTCACCTCTTTTTTGCCAAAATCATTGTGCACCATCAGATATTTTTAAGTTAAATTTGGGTTCATCAGACCATATAACTTTTTTCAAAATGATAGTGGCATAATACTTTTTTTAAAAATTCATTTTTCTCTTCATATAATTTTTTATTAAGAACGGTTTTTTATCAGCTTTCATTCTTGTCCAGTATGAATTTCAAATGTTTCATACAGTTGGTATTTCTTTACAATAACTCCTACTGTTGTAAATGGAATATTTGTAAGTTCTTCAACTTTTCTATAAATATTAATTTGTTTAACCAAGCCTATTCTTGGTTAAATAACTTTTTTTTTTTTTTTTGGAATGGGTGAATTATAGGTATTTTGGTATGCTGATTTCAATAATACCATCCATTTCGACCCATCACGTAAGGATTTTCCGCTAAGTCAAAAATAAAATATGGGCAAAACCTGCCTTACACCTTTTTAGACAATAATCATAAGAAAAAAAAATTGTAAAATTATACAAATTTAATTAATTTTAAATCATAAAATAAATTGTTTACAGTATATATAACTATAAAGCTTTATAAAATTTAGTTTTTTTAGTTTCGAAGCCTCATTTAGAGCTTTTTCTTTTGTGGGACATTACATTATCTCTATATAGCATCCAGCAGTAGTCGCCCATCATATTTGTATTCCATTGACCTTGATACCTTCTCTCCATTTCTTTTATATCTTGGTGAAACCTCTCACCTTGCTCTTCACTAACTGCACCAAGATTTTCTGGGATGTAATTTAAATGGGAGTTCAAAAAATGGAGTTTTAAACTCATTGAGCATCCCAGATTTTTAAAATTGCACAACATATTTTTTACGGTATTTAAACGTATCACCATCTTTTAGCAATGCCTTCACAAACTGCTTCATCATGCCAAGTTTGATATGGAGTGGTGGTAAAAGGGATCAACCAAAGGTTCAAAGTGCACGTTTTTCTCTCCGACTTTCAATGTTCTTTTTGGCCACACTTTCTGGTTCTAGTGTTTAGTTTTAGCACGATTATCCCATTCACAAACAAAACAGGGAAATTTTGTGTAACCACCTTGCTGTCCAAGTATCATAGAAACTACTTTGAGATCCCCACAAACTGTTCACACAAATTCTTTGTACTTTAATTTATCCAAGATCAATGCCAAGTTACAATAAGTTTCCTTCAAATGCACTGAGTGACCAACGGGTATTGATGCGTACTTATTCTAGTTGTGAAGTAAATCAGCTTTTATACTTCTTTTCGAAGAATCAATAAACAGTCTCTAATTTTCAGCTATATGTTGAACTTTGAACATGGGCATTAAACCATTGATATCGGAATAATAGACCAGATCACCATATTGAGAAAAATAAGGCTCAAAATATTTTTCTCTATTTCTATACCAAGCAAAATAAGTTCCAGGTGTCAAAAAAATTTTCTCTTGCAGTCTAGATCCTAGTAACTCAGCAGATTGTTTTGAGAGTCCTAAATCTCGGATCAGGTCATTTAATTCAGATTGAGAAAATTGTTGAGGACTATTGGAGTCGCCTACTTGAAACTCGTCACTAGAACTTTCTTCTGATTCACTTTCTAATGATGGTAAATTGTCTAGGCTTTGGGGTACTTGTGGTGTAGAGATGCCAAGTCCATGAGGGTCTGGGCGGAGTGCTGATTCTATGTTTGGATAAAAAATTTGCAAGGTACACTTTTTAAAAAAATTCAGTAATATTTCTTTTTACTACAAATTCACTACAAATATAAAAAAACTCTCAGAAAAATTTACACAACCTCTTGAAGTCATTTTTGAAATAGACCTTACAAAATTTGGAACAGAAATAAATAAATGAAAGGAAATAATCTTGAGAATTTTGGCATTTGTATATATTGGGTTTTTCTATACTTACTATGGAAAATCCCGATATATATATGATTCAACCCTGACAAATATTATCTTCATGAGTTACTAAATGTTTTGTTTCAACCTACGAAACATAAAGTTATCTTATAATAAGTTAATAAATAAAATAATGAATATTTTGGCAATAAACCCTGTTTTGCGCCCTAAAATAGGCAATCCCACAGCATTTTGCATTTTTTTAGAAAAACATTACGTGATGGAATTTTTTTGATAACTTTTTCGAATTTGACCAAAAATATATAAGAATTAACTCTTTAATCTTAGAAAAGTAAAATGTTGCCGACCTGTGTAATTATTTTTCAGTAATTAATTATATTTATAATTATTTATAATTATAAATTCAATATTGTTGATATTTTATAAATTAAAAAAGTTATAAACATTCGAGTTGATATTTTATAAATTAAAAAAGTTATAAACATTCAAGTTGATATTTTATAAATTAAAAAAATTGTAAACACTCATTTTTATAACACATTATTAATAAAACAGTTTTGTACAATTAATTTATGTGCATGCAAGATAATACCTGTTTAAGAAAAAAAGCAAAAATGTATAGCAAACACATTTTCTTATATTTTTACTGAAAAATTATAAATAAGGAAAAGTCATTATAAATTTAAAAAAAAATTATTTCAATACTTATAAAGTTAAAAACAAGTTTTAGGAAAAGAAAATACAAACATTACTTTGTAAGATTAAATTCTGTTCTAATTGTAAGTATGTTATTATTTATAGAGATGCAAAGGTAAAAAGCAATACGTTTCAAATGTAAAAAATCCACTTATACTTACACTTGTACTGTATTATTTATAAACTTATGTGTATTATGTACAATCATCTATAGGCATAAGCGTCAGTACTACTGACATTCGGTAAATTTAATTAGCAGATTATATATACATATATATATATATATATATATATATATATATATATATATATATATATATATATATATATATATATATATATATATATATATATATATGTATATATATATATATATATATATATATATATATATATATATATATATATATATATATATATATATATATATATATATATATATATATATATATTAATATATTATAAGGGTTGTGTAATTATGATATAAGAAAATATTTAAACTTTTCTATCAATTAAAAACTTTTTTTTTACTAAATTTTTGTATTTATTTTATTGTATTTAAAAATAAATTGACAAGATTAAAAAAAGACAAATAATTATCCATGCGAAGGATTTGAATTTTTGATTACTATTATCTTACTATTCAGATAACATCGCACCTAATAACCTAGCTACTAATACTCATGCAAAGGTATGAAAATAAATTCTTCTATAATTGCCATGACTTCTCCACAACCTTTTATGATATTTCAGCTTGCTAAAGGTTATGTCATAAGTTTGTAATTTGCCAAACTTATATTAAAAACAGCTTAATTAAAAGTTTTTTTCAGAAGTAAGAAAGTTATTGCAAAAATTCAGGAAAATTCTAACAGATAGAGTTAACTTATTTGACATACCTAGCTCCGTTTGACCTATTTTCTGGTTCTCTTTTTTGCTTTGTAAATAATTATAGTCCTAATGGGAGGGTTAAAATTTTATTATAGCCTTAAATTTTGAAAATAATTAATTGTGGGAAAATGTCACACAATTGTCATCTGTATCAGAGATGCTTATGTTTACATAATCAATTTGATAAATCTGTGCATCTGACACAAGAAATAATTTTCTTAAAGTAGAATGATGATAAATTCTTTTTCTTGTAAAATAAATAAATAGGGGGTGATGGTTTTAATCAGCTCTATGTATGCAAAAAAGATTTATATATTACATACCAATCTTTGAATTAATAAGAAAAAATTGTGTTAAAGTAACAAAACTGCATTTTACTAATTGGCAATGTCATCTCTTAGCCATTATAACATTTTTGTAAAATAAATTTTTAAAAAAGTATGTTTTATGTAATTCTTATAATGATCATACATAATAAAGCCTGAAATAAATTTTGGAAGTACTTTAATATATCCATATATAGTATTATAATTAAAATTTTTAACGCTAGTTATACCTCCCTCTACCATTATTACCCATGCAATTAAAACGCACAAGTCACAGCATTTGGTTAGTTTCTTTACTGACTTGAGATATTTGGCTGTGGTTTATAACAATAACAACTTTGTAGATTAACTTAATCTTAAACTAATAGATTTATCATGGAAACCATGAACTTAGTTAAAGTTTGTAAGGAAATACTATGCAACTTTAGTTTGTGTCTATGGAAATACTATGGTATATATATATATATATATATATATATATATATATATATATATATATATATATATATATATATATATATATATATATATGTATATATATATATATATATATATATATATATATATATATATATATATATATATATATATATATATATATAGTTTTTAAATTTTTTGTATAGCTATATATATATGTATAATATATATAGTTTTTAAATTTTTCGTATAACTATATATATATGTATAATTTTTTATATACATATATATATAGTTTTTAAATTTTTTTGTTTTTTTATTTTTAACTCTTTCAAACCCAAACTCCAAAACATAAACTTTTTTTGTTAAACAAAGCTGCTGCATAGTTAATCAAGCTTAATGCAGCCTTTCCTTGAGGTAAAAGGTGGACTTGAATCTTAAATGTTTAGTTTGTGCGCTGGTTGTTCTATCTTTGTCACTGTGCTTTAAGTATAAAAATAGTAAAAAGTATGCTATAGTTTAATCTTTTTGAGTATTTAAAATTTTAAAATGGTTTTATTTTTTTTGAATATTTTAACCATTAGTTGTAAATGATTTAATGAATAGTTTGGTTTTTATGAGTATTTTTTATTCCATTATTTAAAAAATATTTAATTTAGACACTCTTAAGTAAGTGTGTTTAAAACTTTAAGTTATTACATTGTTGTAACTAATTATACTTTTCTTTGCTGTAGTTCTTTTAAATTGCATTCTACAGAATCTGAAATAGTCTCAGCTTTTTCATTAACAACTGTTTTGACCTGTCTATTTTCAGGTCAGTCCATTTTAAGTGGGATTGAAACATCCAATCACAATCAGAAATTATGTGACACCTGTATGGTTGTTCCCATCAGTTTGTACGCCTAAATAATGGTTATTTTCCATTTCTATCTTGGTTGTATCCATTGTCAGAGGACATAATATTCCCAAAGCTCTTGCTTTACATTTAATACAAGCCAGAGATACACTTCTTGCAATTTCTGAGTATTTAAAGATCACTGAATTTAGTTTCATCATACAGTCTAGTGATTGATAGCTAAAATGGGGCCAAACCATGTGATATGTCAATTTGGCAACATTTTTTTAAATGTTTTTTTGTGTTTAAATGAAAATCTAGGATTGTTTTTCTTTTATTATCATTACTAATGGTCACATTACAGACTACGCTATATGCCTCTGCTGGATTTTTTTGTTGGTTTGATTTAATAAAGTTGATTATAAAAATGCTAATTTTTATTTATTAAAAATCTAATTAGCAAACAGTTTTAATATAAAGCGATAATAAGAATTTTTATGTGAAATGTTATTTCAGATGTGAAATATTATTTTAGATGCGAAATGTTATTTCAGATGTGAAATGTTATTTCACATCTGAAATAACATTTCAGATGTGAAATAACATTTTATTTAAATTATTCGTATTAACATTTTGTTTAAATTATTCGTATTCGTATATGAAATATCTTATGTTTAAACCAATCAAATTTAAATATCTTTGATTCAAACAAATCAAGTTAAAATATCTTATGTTCAAACCAATCAAATTAAAAGTCGACAATCATGCACAGAATATTTAAATAAAATATTAAAATAGATAAAATGGTGTATAAATACAAAAAGAATTACATAATAAAGTAGGCTGTTTATCAAGCTAAGAACTTTTTAGTGAAAGTAAATTGTCAAAGAAGGACATTTAATGAATTTTTGTTTGAAGGGGACGATGGAGGACAACTGGCAAATAAAATATATTAAAACATTTTTTTTTCTATTTGGTTTTTTGTATATTTTATTGCCATTCCAACTGACAAAGTTTAGTATAACTCTACAAACTAATAGTCGTTAATTAAAAAAACCATAAAAGGATTCTTACTTATAATAAAGTGTCAAACTCAGGACAAATGGGCATTACCATTACTACTCATTAGTGTACAAATAGTTAAAATTTATTTTTATTATTTTTTAACATAACAACTTTGTGGTTAAATAATAAAGATTTGTTATATAATGTATATATAAAATAAGATTTAAAAATTTGTTAAAAAAAAAGTTTTATATAAATAGAAAAAAACAACACAAAATTTGTTATTTACATAAAGAAAAAAACACTACAAAAAAATATATTAAGTGTTCAATAAAAATCTTTGAAAATAATTTATATAGATTATTTATTCCTTTATTAGTTTCAATATTAAATTTGTTCTATCTGTTTTTTATTTTGAAATTTCCCAATACGAGCACAAGTTTACTTAGTGAGTTTTTTGTTGACTTTCTTGAGGCAGCTGTTTATCCTTATATGAAGTTGTTTCAGAATACTGCAGAAATTCTCTATTAGCATTTCTGGGATATTTGACTGGTCATCCACTTTAGCTAAATAGTTTATGGAATTTTTTTCAAGACATGGTGTCACTGTTTTGTCATAATGTAATGAAGCCTTGTCAGGCCAAGAAAAGTAATGGTCATCAATAAAATTTATTATATTCTTTAATATTCTTTAATAAAAGGTACTTGATCACCATCATGTCATCGGATGTTTCTTGATGCAATGTTGTAAGTAAAGATATTGGTTAAATGCAAGACGATCAGGGGCAAAGTATGGTTTTGACACCCCATTAGAAATGCACAACTAGACAAGCATTTTTTGTAGTTTTTGTATATTGCCAGGCAGTATTAGTAGTAGTCTGTTCTATGTTGCTTAAGTAAAAGTTGCTATTGATGATTGATATACATTTAAATGTACATCTTTGATGATAAGTCTTGTTTCACTGTTATTGAAATAACTTGTTATCAATGATAAAGTGATAACCTTGGACCAATATAAATTAAACAAAAATTATTTATATTCTGGATTTTTTCTAGTAAGAAAATGAAAAAAAGAAGGGCATTTATACATTTTGTTATTATATGATACTTAAAAACTGGGCTGAGATTGCACAACCTATAACTAACTATATGTAATTTTTGTCATAGTTCAGTTTAATGCATAATCTGAAATATGCATAAAACAATTATTTGAGATGTTTTTTTTATTGACATGATTTGTAGTATTTAAATATTACCACAATTGTTTATAGATATATATAATCGTGTATAAATATAAATTATATATAACAGATTGTATTTAATAATGTAGATTATATATAAAAACAGTATTTCTATATCTTACTAATTTTTTCCATTTCTCATAGATATGGTAACCAATATTGCTGTTCTAAATTGCTTTCCTAACAAACTTGTCAATATTTCCTGGGATATTGAAAAGCACATAAATTTGAAAAACTTAAGTGGTATGATAAGCATTTGGTGGGCTAATTGTAATGGTAACGAATTTAATCACAAGTTAAAAATGGCAAGACATTTTAGTATTGTTTTTTTATTGTATTTTTATTGCTGATGTATATTTTTATTGTACTTTTATTATTGATGTATATTTTTATTGTATTTTTATTATTGACGTATATTTTTGTATGTATATGTGTATTTTTACTGTATTTTTAGGATCAAAAATATTTTGTTTTCCATAATAAAAGTTCAACATGTGCTTCTGGGGTAAGTTTAACAGAAAATTAATATATCAGTGCACACAATAAATTAAACATTATTTTTATTGCTACAAAAGGTTATTTACAAAGTTTCATTTGATTGAAGATTTATGTAGTTTTTCTGAACATTCCAAAGTTGATAATAAAGTCATTTTAAAGTTAATTTTCAAATTTCGAAGCTTCAAAATAATTAAATAATAGATTTACTTAATTTATTGAATAAAGTTTATTAAAAAAAGCGTGTACACAAAATTAGTGTGAAAGTAGAAAAACAACTAAAAAAAACTTTTATTTATATTTAAGTTATAGTTTTAATACATTGATATAAGAAGACAAAATATTTTAATGAAATTAATTTATTCTTGTGGTACCAGGTACCACCAAAATAAAAGTTTGAAATTTTATTAGATGCCCACAATAATAAATTAATTTTAAAGATAAAGATTTGAAAATGTCGTTTGAAAAGCATCAAATAGTTTTGATTATTGTTTTGAGAGCAAGCTTATGGGTAATACCCATAAGCTTGCTCGTAGAACAACAATCAAAACTATTTGATGCTTTTTAAACGATATTTTCAAATCTTTACCTTTTTACACAAATTTTCAATTCTGAGTTGTTTGGAGGATTTGGTATTTTAGACAACTTTTACGCTATTTTGTTTATACCAACCCAGTATCCAGTTTATACATCCCATGGCCAGTTTGCTATAATGACTTGATAAAAAATCAGACCAGAACATATGTCTGTTATTATGTAATTAAGTAAAAGATGTTTTTGTAATCACTCTTTAACATATCTTTTATCAGAATGTGTAGAATCAGAATAAAAAAGAAGGCTGATTTTTTATCATACCTGCAAATAGCTTGCCAAAACAAGTCTTTTTTAGCAAACTTATCATATTTTGTGTATTTGAATTTCTTATCTGCTTTTCCTTTATATTTCTGGATTATAATAGACACCAGGAATTAGCTGATGGTTATGCTTCTTAAAAGTTTCATCATCTTGTATAATTCAAAAATTTTTAGAAGTAAAATTATCATACAACTTTCACAGCGCATTTTTTTTTTATTTTGAATTTTTGAATGGTTAAGCACTATTTGTGATTTAAAAGCTTGAAAAATTTTTCAACAAAATTCAAAACTTAAAAACTAAATGTTTTTAATCAGCTGATTGAAAAAGCTTGAAAATTTTATTTTGAACTTTTTCAATAAAACTATGAAAAAATTTTTATCTTTTTACATTTTCCTTAGTGAGAAGCTTTGGTTATTCATAAAACTGTTATCCAGTTTTCTAATCAGTTTTATATCTTGAAAAACCACTTTTCCTCCATTACCAGATTTGTGTAACCAAATTTCTCCAGTAAGATATGTAACCATAGTAACCACAAGTATAAGATTTGAAATTATTATTTGAAATTACTATTGTATAAAAATACCATTCAATAAAAAAAAAATTAATCTAAGCTGCTCTAGTAATTAATGTTGTTTTTATTTATTTGTTACAAAAACCATTTAAATAGAACAAAATCATAAAAATCATGATTTTATTTTTTACTTTTAAAAACTAAATTTAAAATTGCTTGTTCTAGGTGGCCTACACAACTATATTAATAACATGTTAATTGTGTCATAAATTTTAATTGATTGATTTAAAATTACTTTTTAGCTTATAGAACTGACGTTTTCAAACACATCAGGCTATCCACATTATTTTTAAAATTACTTTGTAGCTTATAGAACTGACGTTTTCAAACACATCAGGCTATCCACATTATTTTTAAAATTACTTTGTAGCTTATAGAACTGACGTTTTCAAAAACATCAGGCTATCCACATTATTTTTAAAATTACTTTGTAGCTTATAGAACTGACGTTTTCAAACACATCAGGCTATCCACAATATTTTTCATTTAATTGTTCAGGTTAGCATTTTTTTTCTTGAGTTATATTAAATAATAATTCATTATAAAATTGTAATTTAACGCAGATTGGAATTTTTTTTTATAAATTTTACTTTTCTACTCAGATTTTATGTTGAAGTATAATTAAAAAAAATATTTAGTTATGTAATTTTATTTATACAAGTAACATTATTATTTTGTTGCATGAAAACCCTTCTGAGTTTTTTGTTGCATAGAAACACTTCTGATTTTTTATAATCATTTCTTTCACTTGGTATGAACTAATATTATGTTTTATCCTCCTCTGGCTAGTTGCCATACAGAGGCCACATTACTAAGATTTGCAGAGACAAGTTCAGCTTACTAAAGAGCATCAAAACCCGCTTTGCAGACCAAGGATAAGTGATTTTGGGAAGGACGAACGAATTATAGAGTGAATGTTAGAAAAAGTTGAATTAGAAAGATAGTATTGACAAAATAGAAAGATATTGCACTAGATGTTAGAATGTGCAATTCATACTATTAATTAGGTTACCTAAATAATGTATTAGTATAAATGTAATAACATAGCTGATGACTCTTGCTAATACTTATTATCATTTGATATGAATTCTTCATCAACTTTCTTCAATGTCTAGTGCACAAAAAAATAACCTTTTGTATAAAAATTAGCCACTAAATTGCTTGCAGGTTTGTTTTTTAAAAGGAATCTTTTTTAATACTATAATGTTAAATTATTTTATTTATAAAATTGGCTTAGGCTGCTAGTGGGTTTGTATTTTTTTAAAATCTTTTTTAATAATATAATCTTTTCTTTTTCAATATTGGTACAAAATGACCAATGAATATGATATGCAATATTGCCCCAATAATCATAAATTATTGCACCAATATTGATATTAACAAGCCTGGTTGATACCCTAGGCAGATTTAATTATATAGTTATTGATAATTCATATATAATATTATTTTTGAACCAATGTTTTATCCACTCATTTAATAAAAAATATTATTTTTTCATATTTTAAAAATGTCTAGTTATTAAATACTTAAGATTTTACAACTTTGAAATGATTAAAAAAAACTGTTGAATTTTACTATAAATACTATATTGGCAGCCCTAAGCAATTGCCAAGTTTGCCTTAGAGAATAAATTGGGCCTGAAACCAATATAGGCAAGTATTAGCATGCTGATATTGCTTTCACATTGTTTTGTCAAATATTAAAATACCAATATTGTGACCTTATTGGCATAGTCATATTATCAATATTGGTATGTAAATATTGGTATGTAAATATTGGAGCTATATTCTTTGCCTATATTGAGTTTGTTAGTATTGATCTTTTGTCATAGTTGTACACATGTGTATCAAAAATTAATAAGAAAATGTATTTTCTTTACAATTTTCATTAAATATGGGATTTTATTGGATTTATATTATAAATATAAAATTATTATATTATAAATATAAAATTATTATATTATAAATATATTTAGATTATAAATATAAAATGTAAGTTATAAATTAGATTTTAATTAGTAATATAAATGTATTTTTATTATAATCTTTTATTTTACTTGACTTAAAATCTTCATAAATTTAATAATACAAAATAGCATTAATCTAAAAAATCAGCTACTAAATAGCTTGCGGTATGTTTTTAAAAGGAATTTATATTTATAAATAAATCTTTTCTTTTTCAAAATTGGCTTAAATTGCTTGCGGGTTTGTATCTTTTTTTAATAATTTTTTTTGAAATAAAAGTTTGAAAAAAACAACTAAAGTGGCAATGCAAATGAAATATTTGTATTTTTTATTATTTTACTTTTAAATTTTATATAAAAAATTCTCCCATTAAAAAAAAAAATTCCGTTCCTTTAATTAGGAACAACTCTGTTTCTTTAATAAAGCTAAAAAGCTTGATTTAATTATAAATGTTATGACAAATGCATTGCTAAATATTGAAACTCGTTTAAAAGACTAAAAAATAAAAAATAAAATATAGCAAAAACATTTGCTCAAATATATAATCTTTTTTGTACTAAAAAGTAGGAAAAAAAAAAATTTAATAGTTCAGTAAAGAATGACAGGTTTGCACATGATTTATATAAAAACCTGTTTTTAGTTTTATATAAAACCTGTTTGTAGTTTTATATAAAAACATACTTATTTTTAGTTTACTAAACTATTAAATTTAATTTAAAAAGTTTATTTTCTAATTTTTTGTACAAAAAAGATAATACTTAGGAGCAAATGTTTTTTTTATATTTTTTTTATATTTTTCTTTATATTGGCCAGCAAGACTGGCCAATATAAAGAAAAACTTGATAAAAATTCTTGTCAGGCAATTTTTAAAAACTTTTGGGTTGTGAAAGATGATAAGTTCCCACTTAAATAAAAGTCTTTTGGAAAATGTTTAAGGTCTTTTAAAAAATGCTGAATTCTTTACTTTAAAAAAATTTGAAGTCATTCAAGTTGAAAATTAGTATCAAAAATATAAAGATCTGCTATATGAATTTAATTATGTAATTATGGTATTATATGTACTATGATTTGCAATCGCACTTTTAAATCTTGCAAAGCTGGTCAACAGTAGTTGACTAGCTGTAGTAGGGATGTTTGTCTATTTTTTTCTTAAACTCATTTATAGATTTTGAGTCTACTACTTTATCTGGTTCTGTTTGTTTGCAATTCAGTTGGTTTAATTTAGTTGATTAAATTTAATTTAATAATAATAATAGTAGTAATAATAATAATAGAATTTAACTTAATTTGTCTTTGATTGCAATTCTTCATTGGTTCTTTACAAAATAATTGTTCTAGTTAAACATAATGGTTCTGCTACCAATGAACCCATTCAGTTTTTTAATTCTTTTAAATGAGGTTGCCTCTTTTTCTTCTTAAATTTAGTGAAGTCACACCTAAATGATTGCATTGTTCTTCATAAGTAATAGACCGCGATCCGTGTATGCTAATTGCAACCGTCTGTGACCTCCCTCTTAGAACCAAGTAATTTTTTCAGAAATTGTGCTTTATAATAACATTATCAAAAAAGATCCCAAGTTTTTCTTCTGCAGGTTTTGAGAAAAAAGTGTTAGAACTCCCTATAAAAATAGGTTTACACAGCTATTATTCCGTTTCATTGAAAATTATCAGTAAAAAACAGAACAAATGTTTGTATAGTTTTTCTCTAGCTCATTTTAAATAAATGCAAGCGGTAAAATGCACTTGTTTTCTTAATAATCAAAACAAAATAAAAATTATTCATTAATTTTTATTTTAGAATAACAAAAATTCAGAGGCGCCTATGGTGCCCATTTATAGAAATCATTTACATATATAAATTTTATTTTATTTTAAGATCAATAATATAATAGCTGTTTAAAAAATAATTTATGTTGTATTAAAATATTAATCTTAATAATCGAAACTTTTGATTTTTTTTTTATTGTGTTTATAAAAACAAATATATTTATAAATTAGTTTCATATTTAAAGCAATTCAACTATTTATTAAATTATCTATTAATTTTTATAAAATTATCTATTAATTTTTAATAATCTATGACAGATTGTGTATGACAGACTGTGTATGACAGATTGTATATGACAGATTGTGTATGACAGATTGTGTATGACAGATTGTGTATGACAGATTGTGTATGACAGATTGTGTATGACAGATTGTATATGACAGATTGTGTATGACAGATTATGTATGACAGATTATGTATGACAGATTGTGTATGACAGATTGTGTATGACAGATTGTGTATGGGAATTTCAAGTTGTTTAGTTTGTTTGATTTTTCATAATAAAATATTAATTAAAAAGTTTTGAAAAAATACAATAAATTTAAAATTACTTCTGATTATCAGATAGAAAAAAAAACCCTAAAAATAAAACTTCAAAGAAAAAATAATATTGATAATATTGATGCTCATTAACTGATTTCTCATTAAGTCCTTGAGTATCGAGCTTTATTCTTTTTAAGACATTAAGTCCTTGAGTATCGAGCTTTATTCTTTTTAAGACACTAGAAGATTACAACTTAAACAACTGCTAAAAGTTCATGATGCTCAGTCTTTTTATGTATTATGCTTTTGCTCATCTTCAGCAAAAAATACTGGAAATAAATAAAATAAATATTTGTAAATTTCAAGTTGATATGACTCCTTTATATTCTTTTCCAAATCGTTTCTCCACGCAGCGGCCTTGTTCATCAAGATCGTGTTTTGGATTTATAGAGTTAAGAGTGGGTTATATAACCACAAATAAGTAGCCTCCTCGTCTGTAGTGGCCTTCTCGGCCTTGAGGAGGTGAATTAACAAAAAAAAAATGTCTAAATAACCTTTTCTTAGAGTTAATCTGAGAGTTTGCTAATCCATCCAAAAAATTAAATAAAAATTGAATAAAAAATTAAATAAAAATTGACGTCTTACAAACTCTTATGTCTTATTCATTTTTTACAATTGTGAAGTTGAACAATTAAGAAATTTTACTAATTTAACTTAATCACAAAATGAATGGTTTATAATAAGTGACAAAAAGTCAGAAGTTATGGGTATAGCACAAAGTTTTCAGGGCAGTTTATAAGTTGCAAATTGGTCTGAAAATTTTGATAAAAACTCTCATTTGATATACTATCTAATATGTTACAAGTATTTTACAGATACATGTACATGTTACAAGTATTTCACAGATGTTTCTAAAATTGAAAGAGCCAGAAAAAGAAAATTGATTAATACATCTGAAAGTTTTAAAATAAAAAGTAGAAGAAAATCTTCTCGATTGTTATCAGTTAGTATCTCAACAAAATCTTCAGTTTTGCAGTCACTTTTTATTATTTTTAAAAATAAAAATCTTTACAGATTTTCATCACAAAAAAAGAAAAAAAAAGAAACTTAATTAATGTCAAACTTTTGATGGTGACTTATTGCATCAAACAGCTGAAGATAAAAATGATGAAAGTATTTTGTTACACATTAGAGACAAGGATTGTGTTGCTGTTGAGGTAAGGTATCATAAAACATGTTACAATGAATATACAAAACTTTGTAAATCATTGATACCACTGTCAGAGACATCTAGCAGCAACTTAATGTATAAGTTGTCCTTTGAATCA
The DNA here is from genome assembly GCF_022113875.1 of Hydra vulgaris. Classification (NCBI taxonomy): domain Eukaryota; kingdom Metazoa; phylum Cnidaria; class Hydrozoa; order Anthoathecata; family Hydridae; genus Hydra; species Hydra vulgaris. The sequence continues at coordinate 62,923,283 of NC_061157.1, forward strand.
TTTTGTAGATAAGTTATTGACACTAAAATCATCAAGTTGAAAAAAGTTTATCACCTTGGTTATCTTACTGAATATTTTATAAAAAGTGTTAAATGAGTAGAAAATTTGGATGCTAGCAATTATAAGAGCTGTCGCTTAAAGAAAAGATTAATAAATTGTTATCCTGATTTGGTATTTTATTGCAGTTAAAGTGAATTTGTTTTTTATAAAGATATAGATGCAGTTGTTTTAAGTAAAGAAAATGACAAACTTGGTTCTCAAAATTCACATAAATCAGGTCTTTCAGAAAATAATGAAAGTGAACAAGAGAACAATTTATTTAATGTCGTTCTGCCTTTCATTAAGTTTTTATGAAAATTAGAGAATCCCTTAGATGTGGAACTGGGATTAAAAATGGTTGGCCACCACCAGCTTCAGATTCCAGCCTTAAAAATGTTGAAAGTGAAATCCCACCTACTCTTTTTAATTTTCTGTCAATAACTCTTGGTTATACATATGAAGTTAATTACAAAAATTATGTCAATATAGAGTTTAAGCTGAAGTTCAAAGTTCTATCTATTGCACAATATTTATTATTTATTTTTTTAAAAGGTAAAACAATAACATATAAGTCTTTAGCATTAGCTACTGCTATCAAGCAAATGTTTGGTTCCTGTAAACTTGTAGGAAAAATGTTTGGTTCTTGTAAACTTGTAGGAATTTTAAATAACTTTAAACTTTAACTGCGAATATTCGGTTGTACCAAAGAATATTCAACAAAGTATCTATACTACACTTGTGTATGCAGATTTCATGAAAGAAACTCTTAACATTTCTGAAACAACCCATATTGCACATGGTGTTTGCATACAAAAACTGCCTAATTTTAATAAACCAGATAATGATTTTTTTGATGTTAGCAAGCGCATAAGGACAGTAAATGTTAAGTTGTGTGAAATACCAGTTTATTTTTTGGGAAAAATCTCTTAACTTAACAAAATTATTTGAATGCAAAAATGTAGTCATAAATGCTACTGACGTCAGGATTATTACAGACTTGTAAATTATCTCAGATACAGCAGGAATTTTGCCATGTTGGACAGGTTTTAACACAATACGCTCATTATACAATTCAAATAAAGGAAGCATTTCAACAATTACATACTTATCAATTATAAATGCTCCTGTTACTGATATATCCATCATTCATGAAATTTTAAATACTTGTATTAACATAGCTAACAAACTTTCACTTTATCAAATTGTAATGGTTTTTGACTAAACGTTTTATGCAAAAATACAAATGGTAAGATGAAAAAAATATAGAATTTGTTGATCGAATTTTTGTAAGATTTAAGGATTTCTACATGGTCATTTCCTTTATCGCAGCTATAACTAAACTTAATCAAATCATAAAGGTATTGCCTGTTTTTTCTTTTGTGGTGAAGTGTTAAGATTGAGTCAAACAATTTGTTTTACAATAATATAAAGTTTACTTACAAAATAATTGTCTTTGGTGTTTTTAAAAACATTATAGATTATAGAAATATCTTACTTGTTTGATTTTATAGTAATCAAGCTAGAATAATTTCCTTTTTTATGTTTGACAGATATTTTTTGTGAAATAAGAGAAAACTGGACAGTTAAAATACACGCATCATATGGCTTTGCAGATTTTGCATGTGACCAAACTATAGAACAAACTTTTAACAGGAGTAGTAATATTACATGTGGAATTCTAGGCATGAGCTGTTAAAAGAGGGGTGTTAATCCAAGTGGAGAGGGCTTTGTTAACTGAAGCAGCTGAGGAATTCGCAGGAGTATCTTCAATAACACAGTAAACATATTTGTAGTAATGATCCTTTTTTTATTTATGAAAATACATAAATGATTGAATGGATATAATATGGATATAATTGATTGAATGGATATAATGTTACATTCTAAAATTTTGAAACATTTTATAACCTAGTTTTTTAGATAGATTTTTAAATTTTTTTAAATTAATGTTTCAAAAGTATGTTTTTAAATATGATATTTAGTTGAGACAATGCTAAGTGTTTTAGAATATGTTTGGATGATGGATGGCGACGTATTGTAGATAAAATGGCTGTCAAATGAAATTGCTCATGATAGTGTCTTAAATTTTATTATTTTTATATATAAATTTTATTAATTTTATTTAAAATATTCCATATATTTATATACAATTTAGTATTTAAGCTGTTACAGATGCTAAAAAAGTTTTTAGATAACTATTTTATCTTACTCAATAAAAATAGATTCACTCGATAATATAAAATTAAATAAAAAAACAATGTAGTTCTGAGATGGAGGTCAAAAAAACTGTTTTCTGATAACATTTTTGTATCATAGATTGTGGTCTATAAGATGTTTTATTTCATAGAAAATCTTCTTAGCTCTTTTTTGATTTTTTTTTTTTTTGTTGAGTTTTTTAATTTAATTTCTTAAAATATAAATTCCATAGTGATATTGAAATTCCATAGTGATACTGAAACTCCATAGTGATATTGAAATTCCATAGTGATATTGAAATTCCATAGTAATATTGAAATTCCATAGTGATATTGAAATTTTATTTAAGGCTAGTATAGGAAATGAATAAAAGTTTCTAAATAATTGAACCTCAATGTGAAAATGTATGCTTTAACTTACCAAGTATTTGTTTACTTTAAAGCAAGATTAACGTGATTTTCCTGTTTTAAATTATTTGAACTTTGGATTTTGAGATCATGGTCCAATATATTGAACATAATTCATTGGACTTGTTATACATGATATACATAGTTTTGTATTTATTTATATTAATACCCATTTGCCATTTTGATATCCATTTAGTAAATTTGTTAATATCTAATTGCACTTTAGTTGTATCTTGTAGTACATTATTTTTATTCTAGCAAGTAACTTTGTGTTGTCTTCATACAATATTTGAATTTCAAATTATCAACAAGATAATAACATTAATAACATTTATATTTTGAAGACATATTCCTTTATAGTATGTATATTTTGAGTTAATTCAATGAATGAACTTTTAGACAAGAGGCATTTTGAGCATTAAAGGAAAGCTTATTTTCAAATTGATAGTATGATTTTATATATGATGATATGTAAATATATAATATAATTTATTATTATATAATAAATTTAATTTTCTAATGCTTAAAGATTCTTAAATTTTTAACTTCATTTAGAAAAGTTAAAAAATGAAAAAAAAACAGCAGAAAACAAAATTGCTATTTATATCACAGCTGCAGCTCTGGTTACAGTTTTATCTATATGTTTGGCTTTGGCAATAAAGTTTATAAGGAATTTCATCTATTTGCTTAAAAAACTTCAAGCGTTCAAAAATGGGAAATGTGTTTCATTTGAAGAGTTGGACATTCAAAATGTTTCTCGTGAAGGTAGTAAGTTATTTATGTCACCTTTTTCTCACTTGTCTTTTTTTTATATTGTTATTAAACTAAAATTTGCAATATGTCTGATGAATAATAAATTGTGAATTGCTAAGGTATTTTTTATGAAAATAATGTGCTGTGCATTTAGAAAATGAAATTGAGAAGTAAAAATTAATAAACATTTTTTTTCTATTTAACAATTTTATTAAGTTATCTTTTTTATCGTATGTGAAGTAAGTCTTTTTTCCAGAAAAAAAGTACATAGAAAAAATAAAAATACTTTCTTTTTTTTGATTTTTATCTTGGTGAAGACTTATATAAAACATAGTAACATCTTGACAACAGGATCAATTTGTACCCAAAGATTTCAATCTTTTTACCGATACTAGCTGCTTATGGTAAGTATTGATTCCGAATGATAAACATTGAATCCAAATTATGGTTTGGTTTTTGTTCATTAATATATTAAATCCAAGTTAATGCCTGGTTTTCTTTTTGCATTTTTTTTAATGCTAAAAAAAAAATCAAAATTTTTATAGCTGTTTAATGCTTTTCCATTTAGACTGTTCAATATATGACTCTTCACTGTAATTGTACCTGAGTTCAGCTTCTCATTATAATTAGTTTCAAACTTGTAAAGGCTGCATCAAAAAATATTGATAATATATAATATATAAACCTAAGGAATAATGAATTTTTTATAACTGTCAACAGTTTTTTAAATCTTGCAGAGTTTCATAAATCTTTAAAGTGTCATAGCAACGTTTTTTTAATGATGATCTAGTTTTATGGTTTCTGTTTTCCTGTTAACAAATTGGCATCGTTGTAACAATTTATTGTTAGAAATGAATTCACTACTGCATGTAAACTTTTTTATATAAACTATAATAGTAGAAATACCTTCAACTTAAAAATAATTAGTTATTTTTTAAACAAAGAAATGAAATCTAAAATAAATTATAATTTTTTTCAGCATAATTGAAACTTTATATAGTCTAATCTAGCATTTTAGGGACTTTTTTATCTCTAAAAATTGGCTCAAAAAATTTATTAAAAAAAATCAGGAGTTTAAGGAGTCCCTTTTTTTGACTCCAGATTCTGGAGTCCCTAAAAATTTATAGGATTTTGAACCCCTGGTTTTCTTACAGTATTTTCTTATGACTATAATTTACTTCTTCTTTTAAAAGCATTTTTTTTGCTGCATCTTTGAAAATTACTTAAAAGTCCATTCAAAAATCTAATGAAAGTCACTTGAAAGTCCATCAAAATATCTTATCAGACAATTGGCAAATGTTCTTTATTGTGGAATTTGTTTCAGTATAACTGTTTCAGTATACCTTATGTAAAATATTTTTTAAATCAAAAAATATATTTTCAATTATATAAGTGTTTAGGTGTCACCCGCAAATTACATCATGCGATAGAGGGGAGATTTTACCAATTTTGTGAAGGTTTGGAAAGGGGGATGGGGTATTTAATTTTGTGAGACAACATTTTTTTAAATCTAGAATCTCAAAAAACTATTGATTAAAAAAGAAATTTAAAAAAGTGCTTAACCTAAATACTAAACCGTCAATTGGTTTATGCACACTTGCATAAACCTATTGACGTCAATTTGAAAAGTCTGTTCCAATTTAACTTAAATTGAATTAACTAGTTAAATTGACTCAAATTTTAGTAGATTATTGTAAAATTTTAGTAGACTTCGTAGCATCTATGGCTTTATATGTCAACGATATAACTAATATACCATCAATGAAAAAATAATAATATATTTATTAAATAAAAATAATAATATAATAATATAACAACAATAATAGTTAATACACATTAGCATTAAATATTATGTTAGTATAACTTCAATCTCAGACTTCAAGGTCAAGCTTTTCAATCACTTGTTACTAAAATACAAATAAATATCTCTGCAGTCAAATTCCAAGTTTCCTTTAATATTTATAAATTAGTAATCCTCTGGCTTTTCATTCTCCTATCCTCAATAACTCTAAATGCTCTATCTATTTATCAAATTCTGCCTACTTAGTCTATTCTTATCCTTAATTCCTTGGTTATTTATTCTGCTTTTCCTTTTATATATTTATCTTTTTCATTTTGCTATTTTTATTGTTAGTATATTATCATTGTTATTGACGAGAATTTTCTTGAATCTTTATTTATATTCATAATCAATTTATTTTCTTTTAATTGTCTCTATTTATCTTAACTTCATTGTTAATATTATCACTGTTATTGACGAGGATTTACTTGAATCTTTATTTATTGTCATCACTAATTTATTTTCTTTCATTTCTATTTATCTTATTTTAATTGGTAATATTATCTTTGTTATTAAAGATTTTTTATTATGATTATTATTCTTTTTTATTATGACTGAATTTTATATTATGATTATTTGATTATTTTGTTTTCAGATGATAGTAATATTAACTTTTTTGTCATTTTAATTTTACTTTTTATTTTACTATCAGAATTACTAGTTATTGCTATATATATATATATTGACTTAATGTTTATTGTTGTTTTAATTGTTAGTAGTATTTACACTATTAATATAATATTATTATTACTATTAATATATTTTTAAACGTCTATGTTGATATTTTGTATTAGGTATTTGCTTTATATTAGTACTCGTACTATTGTAAGTATCCTTAAAATGTTAAACAACTTGTTTTAGAATATATTTGATTTGATTTGATTTGATATAACCTGCACAGCGACACTTATTGCTAAAGAAGTTATTTAAATAATATATTTATAAAAAATTTAATATCTTGGGTGATTATTTGTCTGTTTAGTCACTGTTAATTTATATAACTTTAAATCGAATTATGGGAGTGCAAAAACTACTTCTCATGTACCTATCTAAGTCAATTGATCAACTGATTTAAATAGGTATGAGGGATACGTTGATCAATGTTTGTAACTATGCTGCAGCTATGGCAACATCAGTCAATTTATGTACACATTGATTATTATTCTATGAAACTTTTAAAAATTTAAGTAATAAGTAAATATGGTTATAATATCAAAATAATATTTATTATCATATAACTATCAAACAAACAATGATGTTTTAAACATTTAAAAATACTTTAAAATAAAACATCAAAATATACCATTTCGATCTCTTAAGAGAAAATTGAATCTGTACTTATGATTGCCGCGCCTTGAAATTTGAAAGTTTACACATTCACAGCACTTTGCAATTATAATAAAATGGTAAAAAATTAAAGAATTAAAAATAATAGTTTTTGTGGCTTTATTAATTGTACATGTGTACAAATAATGAGTTTCAAAGTAATATTAAATAATGATTAAAATTTATATGTATTAAAATTTATTTATTAGATAACTAAAAGCAATTAAGAAAATTAAAAATATTATTGTATTTAAAACAACAACAACAAAAAATTTTAGGGGTGGGGGATACAAATCTGATGCATAATTATTTTTTTCTTAATTTGGGGGGAAGAGGGTCAGTAAAGAGTGACAATTTGTTACTAAAGGCTTGAAAAAGTTTCAAAAATGTCAAAAAGTGGGTGACGTAATTTATTGATGACCCCTTAGTGATAATTGACCAATGATTTTCTCAATCAGTCATAAAATTGACTGGTGGTGGTGGTTAAAGATTTTAGTTGATCATATTTTTTTCATCTGTGGAACTTAAAGTAAATTTCTGACAAATTGACTGATGATAAACATAGCAGAAGGCCAGCAACAAAAAATAACAATATCTATGTTTTACAAGTATTTACTATTACCAGATGTAAATCATAAAAGTATACAATTTTGATAAACTTTATCTTAACAAATAGAAAGATATAATCTATAAAATAATATAAAATAAATATAATAAAAAGTATATAATAAACTACATGTTTGACAGTATAGCTTACGATTTTAGGCAGTACAGTTAACCCTTTTAAAATTGTATTTTAAAACAATAATAAAAAATTTAAAAAAATAAAAAATTAGTTCAAATTTTTTTATTGAAGATTTTAGTGAACTTTTCTTAATAAGAATAATAAATATTTTTAGATATATCTGTAATGATAGTGCGCCCTCGTGGTTGTGGTATATTAGAAGAATTAGTGTTGGCACTTGCTAATATTTTGAATTCTAATGGAATAAACGTTCTAGCTGAATTCCTGCAGGCCGAAAAAATAAACAATAAAGGTTTGGCAGTTGTTTTACAGGAAGACTTTGAAAAAGCTGATTATGTAGTTATACTGTGTACGGAGCCAATCGGTAATAGTTTTACTACTGATATTTTGTTTATGTAATTTGTTGTTGCCACTAATGCTATCTAATTGAAATGTACACAAAAATTTATCTTTAATTTGTTCTCTTGAATGACACTGCTTTGACTATTGAAACCGACACTGTTTTGATTAGTGGTGAAATTGTTAATAAAGTTAATGTTACTTATATTTTTAATTTTTATTGATGATTTTTTTAAATTATAACAGTTAAAGTTATCAATACTATTATTATTATTATTATTATTATTATTATTATTATTATTATTATTATTATTATTACTATTAATTTTATTGTTAATATTATTGTAATTAATATTGTTGTTTTTAATATTGATTCATATTGTTTTAGGCTCACCGCTTGAAATTCACAACTCTTATAAATTTGTGATAAATCAACTTTTATCTAACAATGCATTGAAAGGTGATAGCCTAAGTAAATATATTGCAGTTTACTTTGATAGTTGTGATAAATTTGTTCCTTGTTATCTTCACCAACGAACATATTTACTTCCTACTTTTTTTGATGCATTTATTCTAAATCTTTATGGAGTACAGTTTCCATTTCCAACCATAATTTCTAAAATGTTGAAAGAAACACGTGAAATGGTAAAAAAGAAGAAACAATTTCGTTTACTCTGTGAAAAACTCAAAGATAGTAATCATATTGATTGTGACCCTAACAACTGTAGAAAAGTAAGATTTTGATAGCACCTACAAGTTTTTTTTTCTATAAAATTTTAATAAGATTTTTTTAAATTGTTATTTTAAATATGCTATTTTAAGTATGATTGTGTCAAATTAAATTTTGGGACTTGGGAATTTATTTTTACTTTTATTTTTTTGTTTGTTATATTAACAGTGCATTAGTAAAAAATGACATTCAGTAATCTGACTGCCATTTTTTGATGTGGAAAAACTTTTTCCAAAGTTTACTTAACTAGTAATTGAGTCAAATATTTGAGTTTACGAATTGAAGTACAAATTTTTCTGACTAAAGTTGTTTTAGCAAAGTTAAAATATACAGCTGAGTATTGTTGCTTGCTTTAATAAATTAGGTAACAAAGTTAAAGATGTTTAATAGCTGTAGATTGTATTCTTTTTACACTTTTGCTAAAAGTCAAAATATTATGAATGGTTATAAAGACTAAAGACTTAAAATTTCTTAGGATCAACTTAGGAACTAAGGTAACTCAAATAAGTTAAAAATGGCTTAAGAGCTTTAGTTCAATAATTAAATGAAGAATAGTTTTCAATTTCTTATGTGATGAGTGGATTTCAGGCATAACCGGAAGGTTAACGTGACTAATGTATATTGTTCATGTCACTATAGATTTGAAATGCTTAGAATAAATGGCCCAATCCTTTTAGTTATTATTGTTATTGAAAAGTTACATGAAGCTTGAGTTTAATCAATGGGGTGTTACTTATAGTGCATCAGTTATGAGAAAAATAGGGTAAGAACTATCCATTAACTTTATTGCTGCCTTCATCTTGAAGTATAGGATATTCTTAAGAAAAACTAATCAATGATGAGGAGAATAAAAATGAAGAAGTTGGTTCTGATCCTAATTATGATAATGGCAATTGAGAATGTTGGAACAAAGTAAGTTGACTTGTTTAGAAAATCACCATCTAATGTTGATACTTCAAAATATTTTTAGAGTTTTAAGAATTCAGGTTACTTAAGATGATATAATGATATGTATGATATGATAGGACGTAAGAAGAAATTGCTGCTTTATTATGCTAGTTGCATCTAGTGTTATTAAAAATAACTTAGAGTTACTAGATAATGTTTTAAATACAAAAATCAAAATGAAATTGCTAAAACAGCAAGAGAACATGTTTACGGTTATTTCTACACAAGAATAACTTAAAAAGTCAGCATGAAGCAGAAGCAACACTGGTTCGGATTTTAGATAAAATGTCATCACTGGTAAAATTCTCCATAAAATATAAAAAAAAAAATTTTAAACGATCCACCCTAATGTATGCCTAATCCAATTTAAATATGAAAGAGGACACCCACTAAATATAAATATGAAAGAGGACACCTTAATTTTCATCCTATTTAAAAATTTATTTATCAAAAAAATTCTCCTAAATAAGCTTATTCGTTATATTAGTAAGTTGTCTAGCATATGCATTTAAATGCTTGTGTCATTTTAAGGAACTAAAAATGTAGCTAAAATAGCTTGATAATATAGAAAATAATCTAAAATAAGACCAAAAGTTTAGAAATGGTCCGCAAATCAGTTGTATCTGGACATGCAGTGCACTGATTTTAGAACTAATTCCACCAAATGAAGCTGCAACTCCTCGAGAAATAAGGAACTGGGTTTGTTAATTATATTTTTTAGTTCTCGTTGGAAATATTCTAAGGATGGATTAGTCGCTCATAGTTTTTAAAACTGCGTAGTTGATTCAAATAGCAAACATTTGTAGAGATATTCAATTTAACTTTAGAGAACTGTTCGTATTTTATCATTTAATCTAATGAATATGTTTTGTTTTATTTGCGTGAATATATTAAATGAAAAAAGTTTTTACAATGCTGTAAAAAAGCAGGATGTTTAATACTTTTTGTGTATGATTTAAAAAACTAATAAGAGCCACCTATACCCTTGAAGTTGTTTGAGCCATGATTTAATCAGAGGAGTAAGAAATTATTTAAGCCATTGTTTCATAAATAATAACTAATTAATATTATTTATCTAATTTTTTTTTTTAATTTGTAATTACTATATATGTTGGGTAATTTTAATTATGACCATAAAGTTTACTCATCATTTTTTCGTATGATTTATACTTTCTAGAATGAAATAAGGCATAGCATCAGTATGTACTTATTTGTAAATTATATACAATTTTGATAAATATGGTCAAAAAATAGGGTCAAAAAATACATATTAACAAATCTGCGAGTTGCAACATATGTCAACTCGCAGATTTGTAAATATATATTTTTTGACACACATTGCAAAAACTTTTGTTGAGTTAATACAAACAAAATATATTTTTTTTCAAGGCAAATTTTGAAGCAAGAAGTTCACACAGTTCTTTGAGTCGTTTCAGTTTTGAATCTTCTGGTAACATTAATGATGAAGAATTTGATTTTCAGAATAATTTTATTATACAAAAGAAAGTCTTTCTCAAGAAACCACTTGATGAAACTAACCTTTAGATGATTTTTTTTTTGGTCATATTTTTTTAAATATAAGCAAATTTTGTATTTATATAATGTAATATTTTACAAATAAATTTTTTGATTTTATTGTTGCTATAATCTTATTCTTTCGCTGCGCTGTTTAGTTGCCTGTTTTTAAATCACGATTAAAATTATTGTGCAGAAGTGAAGTCCATGTAAAGTTTTCAGTTATCTCGTTTTAGTAAGATGCATTTTCTATACGGTCAACACGTCAATAGGTACATTTTTTTAAATTTACTTTATGTCAAAAACTTTGATTTAATTTTAAAAAACAAAAAGTTTTTCACAAAGTCTTATTTCTCTCGCGCGGGGTCAGAAAAATTGGTCATGTGGGCAGCATAAATTTTGAGGTATTTATGTTCCTTAGCACTAACCGACATAATTTTTTGTAAAACATCTTATTTTGTAAAACATTTCTTTCACAGACAATCTTGAACATGTAAAAATATGAGTCCAGTCTGAATGTAACCATTTTTTATTCATATATACTAACACTTGTATACAAATATTTTTTTATAATTTGAATTTTATTAAACTTAATTTCTTAAAAAGTAAAATTTTGAGATATTAATCAAACACGGAAATACGGCATATAAAAGGCTTAAACAAATCTTAAATAAAAAAATGCGAAGCAAAAAACGAAATTGAGAGAAGGATATCAACCGATAAGGTAACCCAAAAGAATAATCATTGTTAAAAAAAAAATCTAAAATCGCACGTGTATAAGCATATCAAACTATTCTCTTGCTAATATCGGAGTCAGCGAAAATATTGGATGAATAAAGATCTTTTTGCTAGAATCTTTTTTTTTGGGTATGAGTAAAGAATGTATCTTCTGCATTCTATGATCAAAACCACGCCCATTGCGCCCTACTGTTTATAATCGAAACAGCGAACATAGTGATGACGATTAATAAAAGTTATAGCTTGTTGATAAAAATAAATACAACAATAGAAACTCCAAATAAAACTTTTAAAATATTTTCTTTTATAAAAGCACTTTTTTTTTAAGTTGTCATTTTTGGTAAAAATCAAAGTTTTTAAAAACTGTTCAATGGTACGGCAGCCGTAATGTTTTAAAAAAATTTTTAAACATTACGGCTTATTAAGCAAATAACTTGTCTAATAAGATTGTAAAATCGTTTTATTATCGGGGTTAAGCTCAACTTACATTTAAATGTAAAATAATTAACATTAAAACACAATTAAGTTGATATATATTTGAAATATTCATTTCAAGATACATTTCAATTACTTTTGTATTAGTAAAAATTTTTAAGAAATTAAAAAGGCGTGCAAGACGCTTCTTAAAAAGATTTAGGTTGAGCAATATTTATATGATTTCAATGATGTAATTGAATCAGTTTATGTTTTAACCCAAAGTTTCTTGTTTTGTATAATATTCCAATATTTTTAGAGGTTTAGCTGCACAGACTTTTAATAAGACTTTTCCATGTAAAATTTTTATGGGGGTTTTTTATTACAATCTTTTTAACGTATATTTAAGATTTGGTATATTTTTTTATTATTATTATTATTTTTTATCAATTATTATTGGTTTTTAGTGTTAAAAAAAAATTTAATATAAAGCCAATTGACTAGTATTATTTTTTTTTCGATTTTAATATAATTTTGAATTTAATAGTTTAAATTTTTTTTTTTTTTTAAGGTTTTGAGTAGAAAAGAGTCCATTTAATTTTTATAATGTTAATAGTTTATAAAATATAAACAAGTTTGAGATTTTGACTAGTTCAAAAAAAAAAAGTTACTATAAAAGTAAAATAATACTGTAAAAGCTCGGAGTTATTAACAAATGTTACTCTGATGAAATAAGAAATTTGTTAAACTCATTATCATAATTGAAAAATAGACTTGATTGATTGATGAACGTGTTAGCATCTATTAGACATTCATAATGACTTTACTCAATAGTTTAATAAACTTTTTTAAATAAATGTTTTATTAGTTTTTAATTTAATTTTTAACGTTTTGTTTACAAATGCTCGAATAAAACATTTTTAAAAAACATACTGGTTGTCTCAATGAATAGAATGTGAATACAGCCTCTGCTCATTAAGTCAATGTTTTTATTTTTATTATAAACTTATTATTTATTTTTAAACTTAAAAGAAGCTGTTGCACAGATTTTATGCAATTTTTATTCCTTTGATTTTGATACAAACAGAAAATTTATATGAAAATATATCAGTATTTACTGTGTAATTCCTAGAACTGATTTTTAATTTGTTCGGCGAGCTGCTTGCAACATTCTTTGTTAATTTAAAATTCTGTGTAGTATGCTCAATATTTATTTGGACTCTTTTTTAGGTGCCATTCGCTTTACTTGAGTATATTTCTAAGCATTTGATCTTTTCTGCAAGCATACTTAAGTTTTCCTTTAAATATACTTAATATATAAAATGTCACGTAAAACCTATTTATTGTTTCTATCTTTCTCCTGAGGAAAATTAGCCAATTAGAAAATTATTTTCTGTTGAGGGCAATTACAATTTATGCTTTGATCTCTTCCTTGATGCAACAATTTACAATAGGTTATTGTTCTTTTTTTTTTTCGGGGGAAAGACCCAAAAATAGTATTTAATAACAAAAGCGAATGCAATAAAGTTATTTTTAGAAAGGTCCTTTGGCAATACAACAACCTTTTAATTTACATGGTTTTCCAAAAAATATTTGTTTAATATATAATTTTGCAATATAAATATGCAATAGCTTTGTTCGTTTATAAATGTTTAGTTTATATATAAGTTTATATATGGCTTGAAAAAACAAAATGATGTTGGTTCATTTGCAGTTGTTTTTTGGTATCTGACATTGGTAAACTTCGGAATGGCTGTTTCCTCATTTCTTTTTGATTATGTTGGGTAATAACTAACAAGATTTTAAAACAAAGTAATTGCACAATATTTACTTTTCATGAAATAGAAAATGACAATGCATTAAATTCATTATTTGAAATAATCTTTAATTATTTGTAAATTATTCAAATGCAGAAGTTAGGTTTGTTAGACATTCGATGCTTTATATTGTAAGTTGATTTTATGTTTGATTATCTTTTTATACTAAGTTATAAACTGACATAAACTTATTTCCACAACCAAAGGTTCCAATGTTAACTTGCCGCTACAAACTTTTATAAATTCTTTCTTTAAAAATCCAATAGCTAGATTTTTTAAAACTGATACTTTAAGATCAAAATACGAAAAAATAATCAAAACGTAAGATACAGATATAAGAGATAAAATCTAATACATTAAATATAAATTTTACATCGGTTTCATTTTATTTATTTTGAAAATACTGCAGAGAATCACAACTCAGTGCTCATTGGTGCGTTAAAAAAACAGTGCCGTTAGACTATTCCGTCTTATAATGCCCGTCTTCAGCATTTTTGAATAATCAAAATGGCTTTAAGTTTTTTTAGCAAAATAAGAGACGAATTGCAAATTATATAGTTAAATAATGGATTTATGTTGCATCACTTGAATGATGTCTAAATGTTAGAACACGTCAGAGATAATGTACATAAAATGGATATTATTGATGCATATCTCTTATATTGCGTTTGCTCAGAGTTTTTATGCGAGAACACCATATAGTTTAGAAGATCTACATAAAAGGACGTTCTACGACAAACTGTCTGCATTATATAACAGAAATAAAATAGTAGGAAATGCTAAACAAGCACAATTTTTTCCTTCATGGGCAACCATGTACAATAAATTAAAGAATCAAAGAAATCATATGTTAAGTGAAAGAAAAAATAATATTTATAACCAATATAGTCCGTCTACATCCATTTATGATCAAAAATATGTTAATGCCAAATTGAATTTTAATCCTTTTTTTTACCCATCACCAAGTTCATTTTTTTCAACTTTTATCACTAATCCAAATACATATGGTTCTTATTACGATGCAAATCCTGCCAAAGTTTACTGGGTGCAGCATTCCTACTTACCAAAGCCTTTTTCAACTATCTCAAGAAATATACTAAAAAATGATTTAACTCAACCTCCTCATGCCATTAATACTAAAAGAACAGACATTTTAACGATCTTAAACAAAGGTTTCCCTAAAAAAGCTTTGAATTATACTAAACTAAGTTATAAAAGTAAACCTTCTTATCAAAATTATAAAGTTCCTCGCATTGCGGTACACGGTAAATTGTTTCGTATGGTAAAATTGAAACCAATCAATAATTTTAACAATAAAGACTATTTTATTACATTAAAAAGTAATTTGACCAAAACAAAAAAACTTCTGAACAGTTCTATTATTGATAAAAGTTTGACGCTACGTAAAGAAGTCAGCAAAAAATATGAAATGGCTAAGTTTACCAAGGGAACTAAAAAAATACCTAAAAATACATTTAAAAGTTTATCAAATACTAAAAAAAGTAATGGTAACGCGAAACGGTATTCTTCAAAAAAAACAGTTGTACCTCATGCTTATCAACAACAACGTTTGAAAAAACATCACATGTTTCGTGCAACTGATGTTCCATCACAACCTTTAGGAGAGTGGGAATATCGCAAGTTTCGAGTGTACCATGAAATTCCAAACAAATTTGTTTCTGTTTTTGAAACTCCTTACAATTTTGATGAGGAAAAATCACGTGATTTGGATTTAAATAATGATGATAACGAACTTGTTCAAGGTAAAGTTATTGTATAACATTTAAACATCATTTATATATATGTAAATATATACAGTGGCGTACGAACCAGAAACCCTAAAATCATAGCTCCCCTGCCCAAACAGGAGAGAACAAGTTTATATTTTTTGTGCTATTTTCAACTAGACTTATATTCATCAAGAAATTATAAATTTCATAGTAAAATATTTTAGTGTTCAAAAATTATGACCATTTAAAGTTTGCAACCCCCTTAAATTAGGGGGGTAGGTAACCCCCTCAATAAGGCGGGGGGTTAAAACTTAATATAGTCATAATTTTTGAACACTAAAATATTTTGTTATGAAATTTAAAATTTCTCGATGAATATACAAAAAATATTTCATCAATTTGTTGCTCTCACGTTTGGGTCAGGGGGGCTAAAACTTTTGGGTTTCTTGTTCCCATTTTCCTATCACAGTAATTTTTTTTTAAAGATTCTTCATACATATGAACGTAAAAAAATTTGGAATATTCTTGTTGTTTATAAGTTGGTTACTTCAAACATTTAAAAACCTTTCTACGCCACTGTATATATATATATATATATATATATATATATATATATATATATATATATATATATATATATATATATATATATATATATATATATATATATATATATATACATATATATAATGCAAATTAAAGACATCAGTTATCCGAAATTAATCATACTTTGTGCTTTTCATTTAGTCTAACTGTTCAGTTACAAACCCTTAAAAGCAATTTTTATGATCTTATTATAAAATAAAAGTTTAAGGAAAAAAAAAATATGTTCATTTCGCCAGGCGAAATGAACATATTTTTAAATGAATTTTTATTGTAACACATAATCCAGTTTTCCTTTGGGAGATCATGAACTTTTTACTGCAACTTAATTCAACAATTGTCTTTTAAATTATTATTTTATTTTTTAAATGTTAAAACTTGAAAAGATTACAAAAAAAAACCATAAACAAAACTTGGGGACCAATTTTGTGCACTGTTCTTATGCAACCAACACTTGCATTTATGACAGATGATTTAGTGTTCTGTGGGCGGATCCTGATATTTTTTTTTGCAAATTAAACAACAAATTTTAGTATCACCTCAGAAACTTTTGTTTTTCTTTACATGATTTTAAATTAACTCTAATTGATTAAAGTTCTTTTTTCTCTTTTTACTTTTTATCAGCAACATTTTTTACCTTTTTGTTCCTTCCTAACTTTTTTTGCTTTGCTTAAAATATTTCTTAATATACCAGTAGTTTTTTTTTTCGTAAACATTCTCAGTTTTTCTTTACTTGGCAAATTAGGTACAGAAATTATATTTAAAGAATTTATATGTTAAAATTAAATGTGACAAAAGTTAGAAACATTAATGTTCTGGTTGCCTGGCATCCATGTGTTGACACTTTAGACGTTTGAAATTACCCCACTTAGATCGTTCATTATTTCTTTAAGGACACAAACAATTGAAATACAATTAATATGTTAACATACCTACAATATAATAATTGTTAAAAACTCCTTCATTATGATACTATGCAACAACAAAAACAAAAGCAGTGGTTTTATATCCAAAGTAGCTATAACAGAAATGTTTCTCAAGAAAAAAGTTGCATAAAATAATTAGAAAAAGTTAGAATCAATTTATCGTAAACAACTATAACAGCTTCATTACAGTATTACACGTCTGGAACTGAGCATGGGACTCCTCCTCAGCAGGTAAAAAAAAATTGTCAAGTATCTTATTCTATTATGCTGTTTGACCATGTTCAGAGTTACCCCGTGTTCTCCCTTACCCTACTCTCCCCTAACATACGTTGACGCTATAACATTCGTTCTTAAAATATACGTAATAAATTTTACTTCTTTCTTTATATAAAGGTGAGTTTCCACTCATCCGTTTTTTCACGGGAAAGGGAAAGGGAAGAGAAAAATAATCACGTGAGCATGCGTATTATAAGTTTTAATTTGTCCGAAGTAAAACTACGCATGCTCACGTGATTATTTTTCCCTTTCCTATCCCGTTCCCATAGAAAAACAGATGAGTAGAAACTCACCTTAACATTTTAAATTTTCTTGGGTAAATAACATTAGTTTTTGAGAAAATAATATTTGTTTTGGATAAATATCATTTGATTAGTATCCTCTAAGTATACCTCCTACAATTACTCACCACCACAGAATCTTTGAACCGCTCCTGTTAGCGGCCTCTTTTGATAATTAGGCATTTATATCAGTTTTAAGTGATTTAACTACTTGTGAGTCAAAAAGAGCGCGTAGCGAGCAATGTTTAATCTTTTCCAGCTCTTTTGAACATAAAACTTCCCCTTCATTCACTTCCTTTTTACACACCCCATTGATATTAAAATGTTTCATCATTACTGTGTGGTAGTAAAGCACTTTTTGAGGTAAAAAACACTCGCAGATTTGTTTTATACATAAACATGTTTTTTTATTTTTTTTATTTTGCATCTAGTTTCTTTTTATATCAAATATGACTGACTTGGTTATTAATATTTTTAAAAATTAATTTTGAATTTTTAACTCTTGGTACTTTATAGCATACACTCACTGATTTTTGGAGTTATACTGTTTTTAATGTGTTCTTTTTTAAAATATATTTGCTAAATTTTAGAGTTTGATACTAACGAAAACCAACAACGACGGATACCAATTTTAAACATCATCACCCATGCTGATGATGACATACATGTTAAAAACATCGTTTCGCACTCTGATAATGATGGCATGCACGGAGAGCATGAACATCGAATATCTAAAATCTTTGACACAGAAAAATTCAAAGAAGAAGATTCAGTTAGAAAATCAGTACTAAACAGTGGAAAAGCATTTGAAGAAAATTTTCATCCGGAGCCTATTTCAACCGAGACAGCCTCAAAACGTGAAATGAGTGAAGAGGAATTGGAGGCAATTCGTGAGGATCAGAGGGCTAATTCACTTATTAAAGCTTCAGAAGAACATAAAATTGAAGAGCCAGAAACCTTAGGTATAGGACCAGGTGGTTTAAATCCAATAGATAAATCTCTTGTTACATCAAGAATGCAAAATGCACCAATTGAAGGACTTGTTTTGAACAACTTTAATCAGGGGGTAGAAACTAATCCGCTAAAACAAAACAATGTAAACTTTGCTAGTAATGATAATCTTGAAACTCAAAAAGAAATATCTACAAGTAGCATGTACCAGCCATTTGATAGCCCTGAAAAACAAAATATTCACCCAACTAAAGAAGAGAACTCTTATGACGACGAAAAGTCTACCCAAAACTTTGAAAAGACAAAAGGGCCTTCTTTCCCTCTGCAACAAAGTGAACACAGTATGCAGGGTAAGTATATAAAATACGTTTTTATAATAAAAACATTTTAATGCTTTGACCCAATTATAAATTGATGATAATACTGAGAAAAAAAGATAAACCAATTTTTTAATAAATTTAGCCTACTGAGAGAAGACAAATTTAAACCAATTTTTTAATAAATTTTGCCTATTGAGTAAAGAAAAACATAAACCAATTTTTTATTAAATTTTGCCTATTGAGTGAAGAAAAATATAAACCAATTTAAGATCTTTTTGTTAATGCTAAATCATTGTTTAACGCAAAAACGTTAAAAAATTGGTTAAACACAATAAACCAACATGTTTTTTAATACTTTGGTGCGATAACAATATTGTACAACATAACATAGTATTTATTTTAATATATACCAGCAAAATATTACTTTTTTTTAGATTACTATGAAAGGCACAACGATGATGCAGGATTAAAATCTCCGATAGAAAAATTTTCTAATGAACCTCCTTTAGAAATGACGTTGCGATCTGGAGACACAACAAATCTAGAAGAAACAATCAATCAGCTACAATCCACTGATCCTGAATCTCAAAAATTAGTGAACCAATTTACCTCAACAAAATCTTCGTATCGAGCACCAGAGATTTTAGACAACGTTCCTAATAACATCAATCCAATGGTTTCAAACGAAGACAATAGTGATATTTCAAATGAAAAACAAAAGGAAGTCTTTGATGACGTGTTGGACCCCGAAAAAGCTCAAGAAAGAGCTCTTCATTTTTCTACGCAAGCAGAAATTAACAAAAAGCTTAATCATGACGTTTTAGATCCACAAGCACCTGGGTTAATTACCAATTCTGAAGATGGTTTTCAAGAAAAAACAGAACTTTTAACTCCTCCAACAGGGCTCAATGAGTTACCGTATAAAAATAAAGATGTTGGAGAAACGGTTGCCAGAAACGAAGTTAAGTCAGACTCTTATTCTGAAAGTCATTCATTAGAACACGAGGAAGCATATAACCCTCGTAAAACCCTTGAACACACTGAAGCATATTTGCATCACAAATCTCTTGAAGGAACAGAATCATATTTACCCCAAAAATCTCTAGAAAGAACAGAAACGTATTTACCTCAAAAGTCATTTGAAAAAAGTGAATTGTATTCATCTCATAAACCCATTGAACAAGTTGAAGCGTATTCCCCTCATAACGCTATTGAACATACAGAAGCATATTCGCCTCATAACACGCTCGAACATGTCGACGCGGATTTAACACCAAATCTTATGGAACATACTCAATCGTATTCATCGCACAACTCACTTGAGCACATAGATAAATACGTTCCTCCTAGCCCTAAAAATACTGAAGCATATTTACCTAATAACCCTGAAACATCTTTAACACAATTGGTTAAGCCTCATCAAAAAGGTACTCCAACTAAAACATGGCCGAAAGTTGGTCTAAAACCTGTATTACCATCAAATAAAAAGTCAAATAATGAAATACAGGAGCATCACAAAGAAGTCAATGATTTTAATCCAGATGATACAGATAATGATCCTAAAAGCGAAACAATGTCTCCCGAAGATGCACTAAACGCATTAAATAATATAAATCTCAGTCCCCATCATGCAATTCTCAATTTAAAATCAACCAGAAGTTCTAGTGATGAAATACATGTTAATCATTCCGAAAACGATTCTTCTAAAATTCTAACAACTGTTGACACAAAAACTGCTGATGAAAATTTACTCCAAGTGAGAAGTACACCAATACCTATTATATCAACAGTTAAAACTACACCATTTGTAGAAATAATTAATAAAAAACCTTCTGAAAGTACAACCACTTTAAAAATTTTGGAAAAGCACAAAAACGAAACTTTAAAAAATAATAGTATTGCCGAATTAGAGAACGCAAAAGTAACAAAAGAAGTATTAAGCATTCTAGAGAGTTTGGGACAATTAAAAACTAAACCCTTCACTCATAAAGAAACCACTGTTACTGGTAGTAATAATAATACAATCTCTAAAAATAATCAATCACAAAGTGTAGCAAATAACACAAACGCTCAACAACAGTTAACCAAAATCAATAATACAAGTAATGAAAAATCATTAATTACACAAGAAGACCCCGAGGAAAAGGAAACAAAAGAAGCAGTACATGATCTTAGCATTGCAATCGGTATTTTAGAAAGGAAGCTGGCTTTAATAAAAGCTGCTAAAGTGAGTGGAGTACAAAATGGTACAATGTTTAACGCACAAACTGCAAAAGATACAGTCAAAAGTATTGTACCGCAAGTTCTTAACCCTAGAAGCAATATACCTCATTTAAAACATAAAAATCGTTTAAATATGCCTCGAGTAAATAAAAACATTCGCTCTAAAATTCAGAACAAAATAATGACGTTTGCAAAACGTCAGAATATATATAAAAGAAAAATAAAGGAAAAATAAATATAAAAGAAATTCGTAGAAATATTTCAATATTTAGTTAGATAGCGCTTATGTACTAATATGTAAATACTCTTAATTGTGATAAATAATTTGACTTAATTTTTAAATGTCGTTTACTTTAATATGAATCAAAATTTAAATTAATAACAAAAATATAATATCTTTTTCTTTAAACAATGTTTTTTTTAAAAGAAACTTCTTTTTTTATTCGAAAAATAAGTTAACTTCGCTATACCTAGGAATTTTTTTTATAGGTACTCCATATTATTGGGTCTTGAAATGCAACACCTTCCGTATAATTATTAAATTTCCAGTTTTTATGTGTTACTTATATTTGTTCTTACTCTGTAAAAAATGTCACGCCAAATTTTTGAATAAAACTGTCATGTCACGAAGCCCGATTTAATTCGCGACATTTAGAATTAAAATTGTCACGCGACTTTTAGTTATTAGGTGTGGCGTGACATTTATTAGTCACACAATTTATTTTTTTTTTATAATATAATTTCAATTTTATTTTATGGACAGTAGTAATATCTGGACTCATTTACATTTATTTGTTCTAAACCAAAATTTTACTGGTCTAATAAACTTTTTCAATTCTCAAAAAAGTACCCTACATTATTTCTAATAAATGCAATAGCACATTCATATTGATATGCGAGTTATCTAATTATTTTTGGAGCTATGATAGAGCATTCTTGCCATTTTTAATTAGTCAATTAATTCTTTCTCTTCTTTATTAGAAATTACATGTGACTGTCTAGAATTTGGGACATATTCAATATAACTAGTAGAACTTTTCTTTTTTTATCTTTGAGAGACAGTTAAAATTTTGCAAATTTTAGCATTCAATTACCTATATAAGTATTTTGGGAGAACCACTGTATTTTTTGTCATCGTTTAATAAGTCTGCTATTATTAGCAGACATTAAAGGTGGCTAGCCGATAACTAGCCACTATTAACATGTCGGAAATTTATCGGCTTGCTATTTATAGCGGTTGCCACTAATGGTCCATATAGTAACCAAAGATCAAAACTCAAATCAATCGCTAAAAAATGCCATAGGTTCTCTGCAAATCCACTAAAACAATGTTTGCTGGGACTCCAACCACTAAAAACAATTATTAAATATACCCGACCAACAGATGAAGGTTTTGCTACATTTTTATTTATAAAAAAACGTTTTATAAAGATAATGGTTTTAGTGTGGAGCTGTTTTAATTCAACCTACATTCAAAAATAAATTAAAGTTAAGTTTATGGGATTTTTCAGTTGGGTTTGCAAACATCAAGCTTTTTTTTTTTGCTCGAATCTAATAGTGTTTATATGTTCCATAATATTTGTTTTTACGGTGATGGTTTTTTTTTTTCTCTTTTTACGATCATGTTTTTTTTTTTACAGAGATTTTTTTTTCATTTTTAGAGTGATGTTTTTTTCATTTTTACAGTAATGTTTTTTTTGGTTCATTTTTACGGCAAAATTTATTTTTCATTTTTACAGAGATTTTTTTTTTTAATTTTTAAAAAAAAATTTCTGTAAAAATGAAACAGTGATTTTTTTTTTTTTTCTACGCAAAATATTTCGAGGGGCTCTCAATGACGAGACCTGATGCCCTTCTGCGAATCTCTGCAGTCTTCTTTTAAACTAAATATTGAATATTGATTTAATTTTTTTTACTTATTTCCATTTGTAATATGACTTTTTCATCTTAACTATCTTATTGTATAAACTATTTAACAATGTTTAAGAAAAGAACAACAACAACAATAAATAAAATCCCCCCCAAAAAAAAGATGACTATTATAAAAATATTGGATTAAGCCTAAAACGTTCAGTGGTTTTTTTTATGTGCGTTTGTAAGTTAATTTTGATACATTTTTTTAAATATTTTACTAAATATCTGAACTTGTGACCTCTGGTGTTTAAATTTTTAAATAATGGTGGATTAAGAAGTTCAACTTTTTCTATTTCTCTAAACATTTTGTACACCTTGTCTCCATTGGATCTTCTCTGCACAGGGGTTTACAGCAAAATCCAAAATTCTTGTTTTAAGCAAAAAAAAGTTTTAAAACAAGAAAAAAATGACTTGTCCGTCACGTTTGGTTTGTTTTTTTTAACGCATTTTTTAAATGCTCTAATTATCAAAACTTGCAAAGAGCCGTGGTCAAGTTGTTTAAACAAAGAACTATGTGCGTGGTCATATAAAGCGTCCGATCACACGCCTCTTACGAGAAGGCCTGGTAACTTGTGTGTGATTTCAGACAAATAAACAAATTAATAGATGAACAAGACTACACAATTTAATAATTTTGGATAGAAAGAAAAGAATATTAGAATTAGAGTGATATTCTTGAAAGTAAATTATTTTAAATTTCTTGTTTTTAGATTAGATATTCATAAATAATTATTGGTTCATAAATTATAAGTATATATAAAATATCATATTAGAGTGTTTGTAGTATGTTTAAGAAATAAAATTTATATTAAAAGAGATTTGCTTTTTACTATTACAATCTATTTGACTTTAGAAAAACATATTGCTGGTTTAATACGGTTTTATTGATGTTATTTCATTTATGAAAAAATTGGGTGCTAGGTTTGAATACTACAAACAACTTTTGGTCCAAATACTCCATTCATCGCAAATTTAATAAATAAGTTGCAGCATTAATTTTTACAAAACCAAAATTAAAAAAAAGTTGCTATATAATAAAAGATTATGTAGCTAAGATCCGCAGCCATTTTAAAATCTCTGAAATTTCTTATGAACTTTATGAACATGCGCTCATAAACATAACGCTTGTAATTGACTGTGCATAATTATAGGTTTTTAAGATTTTGGGACCCTAATGACAGCTTGGGGGAAGGGGTAGGCGGAAGTGGCAGAGTCTTTAGCCACACAAAAACTCCTTGATCCATCGCTGGGCAGTTTATTCGTTTTTGTTAAACTCATTTATTATAAAGAAGTGCACAACTTTGGAGCACTTCAAACCAAATGTGTCTTTATTTAACGAACCCTGAGGGATGAAAGTTTAAGTTGACCTATGACCAAGAAGATTATCTGTATAAAAATTGTAAAAATAATTTAAGTTTAGAAAAAAAAATTCTGTAATTTAAAATATTTCATTTCAGAAAAAACAGTTAAAATGGCATTGTTTTTCTTTACATGTTTTTAAAATAGCACAGATTTCACTTCGAGCACTCTTATTATCATATTGTAAAATGTAATTAAAAATATTGAAGTTTCGCAATTAAAATAACTTTTTCGAAATAAATGAATATAAGTTTAAAACTTTACTTAACTTGTAGTTATTAAGTAGAAATCAATCAAAAAAAACATTGAAGTTTTTATAAAATAACTCAGAGCAATAATTCAAAGATAATGGCAATAATTTGTTTTAATAACTAATAACATTATCATGAAAAATAAATTCTAGTTCAAACTTTTGAAATGTATAGAAATAATAAATGAGCAATAAATATAATAATAAAAGCAGAATATATGATTCGCTAACAGTTAGCAATTCATATATTCTGCTTAATTATAATTATTGCTCATTTAACATTTTTATACATTTAAAAAGTTTGAACAAGAATTTAATTTTCCATGGTAATGTTATTTTTTATTAAAACAAGTTAACTTGAAAATTGGGACATGGTATGAGAATTTTTGCAGGGCATATCTCTTTTTTCAAGTTAGAGATTCATATGTAAGTTGACTTAACTAAAGTTTTAAGTACTTCTGTGGTTACA
Organism: Hydra vulgaris; assembly: GCF_022113875.1. Lineage (NCBI taxonomy): Eukaryota > Metazoa > Cnidaria > Hydrozoa > Anthoathecata > Hydridae > Hydra > Hydra vulgaris. The sequence goes on from NC_061157.1 coordinate 62,948,392, forward strand.
AGAAACATTTAAGAAAGTATGAAATAAGTTTAGACAGATAAAACTTACATGTATCCAAATTAGTATACTTTTTTCCTTGATTTTTCATACATAAATTGATTCAGAATCTCTTCAAAATCTAGACTTTTTGTAACTTCGCTTTTGATAGACATTAATGGCACTAATCATCTGCATAATCTTCATTTTCATTGTTTTCTAGCTCATTTATGAAGTTCTGAATTTCTGATTCAGCTAATTGGCGAGCTTTATAAGTCATAATTTTTATGCTTTTTTAAGTTACCATTGAGCCGATAAAATACTTTTTTTTTTCCGGACTGTTGTGGACCATATGTTCATAATTTTAATTCAGAACATGTTTATCAGATTTTGTGTAAAACATACTTCGGATCTAGCGAGAAACTTTGGAGCGGAAAGGTTAAATCCAAACAAATCATCTTGAAATCATTTCAGTTCTTTTTTACTTAAAATTTTTTTAAATAAATAAAATATTTTTAAATTCTACTGTTACGTCAGAAAAGTTCTGATGTCTAAAAAATTATTTAAAGCTGAAAATTAGGGGGCCTTACGTGCCTTGTGGAAGATCAGGCCCTGCTTGCACCTTACACATATTATTCTGCTACTACGTCGCCCATACAAAAGATTCACATTTATGCTGTTTAGATTTATGCAGATTTGCAGATATTCGCAGAGTGCAGCCGTGGCGCAGTGGTTAGTGCGCTTGCTTTTTAAGCAGGAAACCAAGGTTCGAAACGAGCTCTAGACATATTTTCACGTCACGGTAAGAAAGGAGGCATGAAGTTCCTGGTTAAATGCACTTCCGCAGTGCGTTTAATCAGGAATTTCATGCTTCAAGGTATTTCTCCTTCTGAAAATCCTCTCCACCTTCTGATAGACCACAAGGTCTATCAGAAGGTGGGGAGGATTTTCAGAAGGAGAAATTCAGTGGCTTTAATTTTTCTGAATTTTTTAATTTTTTTTAGGTTTACCTGCAGGTATCTACTAATATATATATATATATATATATATATATATATATATATATATATATATATATATATATATATATATATATATATATATACATATTTAAATGTATATACATATTATATACAAATGTTACAATATTATAAAATTAGAAACAATGTTTTTTATTGAAATATCTTTAAATAAGAATGGAAATCTAAATAAGAATCAAGTTCTTAAAACAAGAATCTAGTTCTTAAAATAAAAACAAAAGTTTTTAAAATAAGAACAAAAGTTCTTAACCTAGAATCTTGGATTTTGCTGTGTATATATATATATATATATATATATATATATATATACACATATATATATATATATATATATATATATATATATATATATATATATATATATATATATATATATACATAATATATATATATATACATAATATATATATATATACATAATATATATATATATACATAATATATATATATATATATATGTATTGCAACATTTGTATATAATATGCATACATATATGAATATATATACATATTATATACAAGTGTTGCAATTTTACAAAATTAGGAAAAATGTTTTTATTGAAATATCTTTAAATACAAATGGAAATCTAAAACAAGAATCAAGTTCTTAAAACAAGAATCAAGTTCTTAAAATAAGAATCAGGTTCTTAAAATAAGAATCAAGTTCTTAAAACAAGAATCAAGTTCTTAAAATAAGAATCAAGTTCTTTAAATAAGAATCAAGTTCTTAAAATAAGAACAAAAGTTCTTAAAATAAGAACAAAAGTTCTTAACCTAGAATGGATTTTGCTGTGTTGTTAAATTAAGCTTGATAAGACGATCTTTATAGTCTAAGTTTTTTAGATTGGGAACTATTTTAGTTGCTCGTCTTTAAACTTTTAAGTTACAAATGTTATCTTTTATATATCTGAAGAACATACTTTGGCAGCAAATTCAATATGCGGTCATACAAATACTTCGTATAATATCTTAACGTTAAAAAAATCTTTTACGTATCACAACGTTAATAAATTAATGTTGTGATACGCAAAAGGTTTTTTTATTTATCCTAAAATTGACTTTGTTTTCGAAGTATTTTTTTCACTTTTGGCTATTTGAAAGTTTTTCTCCCTAGTCTGTCACTAATATTATTTTTTTAACTTCTCAACCATCTATTAGATAAGTTAGACTTTTTTGGTCCATTATTCATAACTAGTCTTTTGTCAAAATTAAAAGAAAACAACCATTTTTTTGACCAATCTACAGCTTTATCTATGTAAACTTCAACCGTTTCTACTTTTTCTTTATTTTCTACTGTTGATAAAATCTTTGTATTATCAGCATAAAGTTTTGCTACTTTTTGAAGGAAATCAGGCAAATCATTAATAAATATTAAAAAAAACAACGGTCCGAGTACGGATCCCTGAGGTACTCCACTAAAAACATTTTTTCATGTTGACCTTGTTTGAATCGTTGACGCCTGTTACTTATAAAACTTTTTATCAATTCTAAAAGTTTTCCGCTTCCACCATACGCCTTTAGTTTAAAATTATTCGTCTAATAGATACTGTGTCAAATTCTTTAACAAAATCAAGATAAAAAAGATCAACTTGTTTATTTGCTAAAGAGTACTAAATAAAGTCTAGCGTTTAAATTAGATTTATTGTATATGATTTGTTTTTACATATCCGTGCTGTTTTGATGATATTAAAGTATTACTATAAAATAATTTCTCTGGAGGCTTTTACAAAAATTTCTAAAATTTTGCACGCAATTGAGATAAGGGAAACTGGTCTGTAGTTTGATGCTAACAGCTTGTCGTCTTTCCTAAAAATAGGTGTTTCATCCGTGTATCGAAATTGGAAAGGCAGTGTGCCGGAATGTTTTAAAAATTAAATTTAGTGGAAGCGCTTGTGAATCTGAACAGTGTTTAAAAAATTTTAGGTGAGCAAGATCAGGTCCCACTTTGTATCACATCTTATATCAGATCCCATTTTATATCATATTTTATATCTGTAGTTTTAACATTTTCAATTGTAATTGTAGCAAAATCGAAATCAATTTTACCATTAAATCGGTAAATCAATTTTACCATTAAATCGAGAAGGAAAAACAGGTAGTTGTCCATCACCCTTCATTATAAAAACAGCACGAAACTTGTTGTTTAGTACATCGGCAATTAAAGTTGGTCACTAAAAATGCAACCATTATTTTTTTTAATAGCTTTTATAGAATTTTTTACAGCTCTTTGATTATTAATATAGCGATAAAGGATTTTAGGAGTTTTTTGGACTTGTCAACAAGGTTTATTTTATATTTTTAGGATTTCGAAATTTCCTAGTTAACTTGTTTGCAGTATTCTTTGTATAGGACATAAACAATTTTAATTTTTTGTCACTCCAGTCTTTTTTTTTTTTTTTTTTTTTTTTTATATCATAAACTCATTTTATTTCTTATAAGATTCTTTAAATCACAATTTATTCAAGGAGTTGTTCTTTTTCTTGAATTTAAAATTATTATAAAAATTAATTTTTCACGTGCTATAGATAAATGTAATAAAAGAATATTGTACATATTATGAACAGAAATTTGATTAAGCAACTATTCTAATCAGTTTTTATCAAATTTAATCAAAAATTGATGAAATTATCAAAATATATTATAAAAACATAACGCATAAGTTTATTTCCAAAACTTTTACGTTAAAAAACAGTTTTTGCATAAAAGATCCACTATAGGATTATAATCTGCTCAAATCTTATGTTATCTTTGAATTTTCTTGCTCCGGCTCAATGCCAGTTAAATTGGAAAAACTCCTATAATAACTAAAGTTATATAAAAAAAAAAAACACTAATAAATAACTAGCACGTAATAAGTTAATGTCTTATCGCAGATAAGACATTAACTGCTAACAACAATTAATAAGTTTCTTAATTTAATTTTTTCTGATTAAAATAGTTTCTGTGACCCAATGAGAGAAACTTTATTATATTACTGTCTTTAACCCTACATTTCTTGGTTTTAAAGGATGAGTCTTTAAAGCTCTTTTATATGAGAAACTGTTTTAAATAAGAAAAAAAACCGGGTTAATTTACACCTATTTTAAATTAAATACCTGTTCCCTCTATCTAACATTTTTTTTTATTTAAAGTTTATTTTGATTTACGGTGCAACCCCTTTTTTGGAAAATTTTGAAAAAAGATGTGAAATTTATAACTGTTCTTTTTGAATCTCGAATGATATTAGTTTTATCAGTTACACAAAATATTTTCAAATTAAAATCTAATATAAAAAAAGTTCTTTCCGCAAGTTTATACTTCCAGCCTTTTTCAAAAAACTCTATTTTTAAAAAAGAGCACACATCACACATCACACTTCACACATCACACATCACACATCATTTGATAAAAGTTACATCATAAAAAGTTGTGGATTTATGTAGTAATAAATTATACACTTCATCTAATGACTTTGGCATTCTTACAAAATTAGCTTTAATAACATGTGAATACAAAAGTAGTTTACAATATAAAGTTGAAAATAAAAAAAGTATCAAAATTTTAACGTAATTTTTTTAAACATCTTCTAACTTTCTCTTTCGAATAATAATGTTAATGTAAGAAAAAAAAAAATGACCCTCTGAAGTAAAATTTAAAATACTTTTCTTAATTGAAATTACATTTTAAAGTCTCTTTAAGTGTTTATGCTTTGGAATGTTTTTTGTAATTATTAGGGCAGTCCAAGAATACTTAACAGTCTTGTCACAGAGCCGTAATCAATTAGTCAGTTAAACAGATTTTTTTTTTCTACATTTTTCAGCTTTTATAAAGCGATTTACTGATTTACAAATTATTATTTGCAAGATTTTTAAAAGTGCAGTTGTGTTCAAAAACTATTTTGTGTCAAGAAAAATATATTGAGTCACTTTGAAATAAAAAAGTTGAGTAAAAGGGGAGTCATTTCATCCCTCGGCTTCGCGAAAATTACGAATTTTTAAGAGTTGTTATTATATTTTTTCCTAGCCTTTTTTGATCTCACTGAGTGGAAAAGCTTTTTATATTTAAAGCTTTTTTTTAATTAGAATCTTTAGGTCTTTTTCTTTTATTTTCATTCTTTGGTATTTTATTTTTTCAATAAAATAGTCTGGAAATTAAGCTATTCGATGCCATCATGATGCGGGGCAAAACGAGACATTCTGTTTGTATTTTTTTTGCCGATATCTAATATTATGTTTATTTAATTTTTTACATTAAAACAACAACCAAAGCAAATATTAATATTTACATACTGTAGATTTAAATTTATTATACTGTATTTACTTACTTTTTATTTTGTTAATTGAAATGTTTAGTTGTTATCCAATATAGAATTACGTTTTATATTTTGTTAACTTATATTTAAATATAATAAATATTTAATCAAATTGAAGCAAATAATTACCTGATGTTTATAATTACTATGTTTGTATTTTATAATCTTATTGTATTGTAATGTAATAAAGTAAGTAGTATATAAAATATATAGTGAGTAGATTATAACATAGGTTATTGCAGTACCTATAAATAAAATACAATGAATGTTATGCGTGCTTTAAATACATAAGTTTAATATATGCATGTATGGTTTTATTAGTTCTTGTAGTGTATATATATATATATATATATATATATATATATATATATATATATATATATATATATATATATATAGGTGGAGTCAATTTATATAAGTGGAGTCAATTTTCAAAATGCACAACCTGGGCTCATTCGGACTGTTGTTTGTGACTAGTGACAGTTTGATTATAGCTGTAATATATAATAAAATATATTTCTTGCTAATCCTCTTAAAGATATGTTTTTTTTAACTTTATTTATTTAAATTACTAAAACAAAAAATCTATCTCATTTTGCCCCGGTATGCGGGGCAAAATGAGACAGAATAGGTGCTGTCAATAAATGATCTCTGGTGACCAAACTATACTGCAGTTTTGCAACTCATACTTTTTAGGCTTCAAGTAGGATCGTAGAAGAATTGAAAAATATCAATTTATTTTTTCAAAAGTTGTTAGAAGGGCCGTATTAGATATATTAGCGCTTAAGTGTCTCATTTTGCCCCTCGTTACACTAAATAAAATGAACATCTAAAAATCATTAATAAAAATTGCTTTTGTTTATTAAAAAGATGAAACATTTTGTTTGTTAAAACTAAAAACAATCTTATATAATAATTGACAGCCCCTTAACAATTTATTTAATTTTTTCCATTTCATTTTTTTTTTTTTTATTTTACTTTTCCTTAAATGGAATCTACTTCACACAAGTAAATATCACTTTAGGCAAGGACAATTTTAAGGCTTAATAATCCTTGTTGCGATTGTTTTATATTTTTAAATGACCTTTTTTTTTTTACTCGCTTTCTTTAAAAAAAATGTGTTTATCTTTTCATATTCAGTGTGTGAAAAAAAATGTTAAAATTACCTTAGATTGAAAGTTTCACATTTCTTTTTTTTTAATACCGTGGTGGAGAAAATGGCTTGAGTTTTTTGTGTGTGTGTGTGTGTGTTACTCTGGGTTGTACTTTCACATATTTAAAATATAAAAAAATGACCTATCACTATATAATATCACTATAATCAAGATTTTTAAGTATCATTATAAGTATCAAAGACAGAATAGGTGCTGTCAATAAATGATCTCTGGTGACCAAACTATACTGCAGTTTTGCAACTCATACTTTTTAGGCTTCAAGTAGGATCGTAGAAGAATTGAAAAATATCAATTTATTTTTTCAAAAGTTGTTAGAAGGGCCGTATTAGATATATTAGCGCTTAAGTGTCTCATTTTGCCCCTCGTTACACTAAATAAAATGAACATCTAAAAATCATTAATAAAAATTGCTTTTGTTTATTAAAAAGATGAAACATTTTGTTTGTTAAAACTAAAAACAATCTTATATAATAATTGACAGCCCCTTAACAATTTATTTAATTTTTTCCATTTCATTTTTTTTTTTTTTTATTTTACTTTTCCTTAAATGGAATCTACTTCACACAAGTAAATATCACTTTAGGCAAGGACAATTTTAAGGCTTAATAATCCTTGTTGCGATTGTTTTATATTTTTAAATGACCTTTTTTTTTTTACTCGCTTTCTTTAAAAAAAATGTGTTTATCTTTTCATATTCAGTGTGTGAAAAAAAATGTTAAAATTACCTTAGATTGAAAGTTTCACATTTCTTTTTTTTTAATACCGTGGTGGAGAAAATGGCTTGAGTTTTTTGTGTGTGTGTGTGTGTGTGTTACTCTGGGTTGTACTTTCACATATTTAAAATATAAAAAAATGACCTATCACTATATAATATCACTATAATCAAGATTTTTAAGTATCATTTAATGCTAAACCAATAAGATTTTGCGCTTTTACTTCAAAAGAACGTTTTTTCTCGTATAAAGAAAAAAACTCTAATAAAGAAAATTTTTGAGCAGAGTATTCTTTCACAATCAGATAATTTATGTCAAAAATGTATTAAATATGGATTAAAAAGAAAATAAAAGTTTCAAACCATTATACGAGTTTATTATCGTTTTACAAAATAAACATATGAACAGTGAAAAATATATGCCTTCTTTTTGTTGTTGTTCATTTTTTCTCCTATAAATATATTGAGAGTTATGTACGGTTTACATGCTTGAAGAACAAAATAAATATCGTTATACAATAACACAATATTTTTATATATAAATTTATTTAAAAAACATAACGCCAAAAATACTTATTCTATTGAGAAAACCAATTTCGTTAATAGAACATATTGGTTGAATAAACTGGGTATAAAACATTTTATTTGCTTCCTATTATTTGTCAGTGCATTTATTTACATTATTGTTTGTGTTTGCTTGCTTGGTGTGGAATTTGTAATCAGTACCTAGTGATTCATGTTTGGATTTTACTTTGTGTCTATTTCTTTTTATCATCTTCCTTCATACATATTTCGTGAATTCCAAAAAGACTGAAAGTCCATGAAAAAATATTAGGGAAGTAATTAAAACAGGAAAAAATAAAAAAAGCCTAAAGTACGATTAAATCTGATCATTTACTTACCCAACTTGCTTGCATATAAGCGCTTGTTTGCAAGGTCCGCATGCTTTTTGTACTTGAGCTCCAACGTAAACATTTCTGAAAAAGTTTATTGGTCCGCAAACCATGTTTTCAGCCAATGGTGGCTTGCATATAGATATATGAGGGTTTATGGCTGGTTCTCTATCAAAAATTAAAAGTTTTTTTTTTTAATTATTATTGAAATTGATAAAATAATAATTTTGTACATTTGATTTACAATTGTTTTATTCTGTTTTATAAAAATTAAAACCGAAATCATTACAAAGAAAAATTAAAAAACAATAAAAATTATGATAGGTAAATAGTGGAAAAAAAAATCAAAACAAAAAACAATAATGATATAACAAACTAGATTGATAAAACTTATCAGTCTAGCTTACTGTATTTAATAAAATAAAATGCGTGTTTATTTAATAAAGATTTTCTTATTTGATAAACGTTTTTTATTATTATTATTTTTTTTTTCGGTAAGGGCAGCATCCAAAATAAAAAAAATAAAAAAATCGTATTAAGTTTGATTTTTAAAATTGTACGAGCTTAAATGCTTACAAACATTGTTTGACACTTGTAAGATGCTCATTTCTAATGTTTTTTTTTTTTAATAATATATAAATAATATTTGAGTTTGTTGAAGTCGGGTATATTGACAAAACATCCAATTTTGTTGTCATATGGAGTTTCTCTAAAATAACTGGCATTAAAGCTAGTGCGTGAAAATTTCAAGACAAAATCGATTTGAGCAGCAAAGGAAACGGATTTTTTATGAAAAAAAAAACTATTTTGTTATTAATTTTGAATAGAAAATATACATTACGTTATTACCATATTTTTTATCTTGATAATTTTATCAATTTTAGTTTTATAGTAAAATTATATATATACTAGCATATACTAGCTGACCGGACCCATAAAAATACGGGTCTTTGTAATCCTATTCCATACTAACCTTTTCTATATCTTTTCCTTATATATATATATATATATATATATATATATATATATATATATATATATATATATATATATATATATATATATATATATATATATATATATATATATATATATATATATATATATATATATATATATATATATATATATATATATATATCCTAGCAGTCCGGAACTGTAATATACGGGTTTTTACTAAATGCGGTAGTCGTGTAGTGGTAGAGCGCTCGCTTCATAAGCGAGAGGTTCCAACTTCAATCCTTACCACGTCTCTGGTGCTCCCGCGCTAAAATTGTCTCTACGCGCAGCGACCTTGTATGTCAAGGTTCGTGTTTCGGAGTTATAGAATTGAGAGAGGGTTGTAACCATGATTAAGTAGTCTTCTCGTCTGTATTGACCTTCTTGGCCTTGTGGAGATGAATTTACATTAAAACAAAACAAAAAACTGAGAATTTATACACTTACCTATTTCACATTAATTATTTCTATACTGATTTATTATTAACATTAATTTTTTAGTAAAATAATTTATTCATTCTAAAAAAATCTTAAGGAGCAAAAAAGTTCACATACGCATCTTTTCCGCATAGTAGAGCTTACAAGAGATTTATAAAATAGTTTGTTTTTTTCCTATACCAATATCTTTGATATGCATTTAAGAGAAAAAGTTTAGCCCGATGTCATCCTTGTTGTTTCTAAGGGTTCAAGTCTCTCTAGCGTAATAAATTTTTAAAGTTTTCAATCTATCTGATTGTTATACAGATTTTTCAATCTATCGATTGTTATACCGCCGGTATAACTCAACTTATGTTTAAGGCGTTTTCACTTAATGACGTTTTTGCGTAACGCTATACAAATGTGGGAACTAAGTAGATGACATAATTTTAGCAAACAGAAGTTATCACGAGTTATAAGAATCATGGCAATTCTAAAATCGAAATTTCAAGTTTTTTACTTGGATGAGACAATATGTTTTGTGTTTTTTCAGTCTTGTCAATATTTTGAAATACATTAACATAAATACAAAAAATTAAAACAATAGTTTAAGCAAAAAAGACTTTTAATTATTAGAAAAGCTTTCTTATGTTACACACGGTCCTGTATAAAACGCTATATTAATGAATTTTTTACTTTTGCATGTAACATATTTATTTATATATAAGCGCAACTTTATTCTTATTCAATAAAGCTGAGCTTGTTTAAAGAATCCGCTTGAAAAGTGTTGATTAATTGCAATAGGTATAAGAGTTTAAAAAATGGTTTGTTTTTCAATAATTGAAAATACGGCCAGATTGAAAATAGTTAAAAGTATATTGTGTTATGAGGTGGATTTAAACCCTCGCAAAATGACACCAATGAAGTGCATTAAGCCACTAATCTTTTGAATCTATGCATACAACTATTGCATGCATAAATTCAATAGATTAGTGGCTTAATGCACCAATGAAGTGTATTAAGCCACTAATCTATTGAATTTATGCATACAATTATTGAATGCATAAATTCAATAGATTAGTGGCTTAATGCACTTCATTGGTGTCATTTTGCGAGGGTTTAAATCCACCTCATAACACAATATACTTTTAACTTTTTTCAATCTGGCCGTATTTTTTTATGGCGGAAAATAAATATCGCAAAAAAGACTTTTAAATTTTAAAATAATGTTTTAAATATATATGATAAATGTTTTAATATGTTTTAATATTATCTAATTTAATGATAGTTGCTTTTTAGATATTTGCATACACTTTCATTTATATTTTCTTATTAAAAAAAGTGCTGCAACTGTTTTTTACCTTGGTTGCAATGGCAATATTATAAAGAGATATTGGTTTGATCAGCTACTCCATACATACATACATACATACATACATACATACATACATACATACATACATACATACATACATACATACATACATACATACATACATACATACATACATACATACATATATATGTATATATATATATATATATATATATATATATATATATATATATATATATATATATATATATATATATACAGTGGCAATTCTACGAACAAAATGAGGATGGGGGGGGGGGTGAATCCTAGATAGAGAGAGAGAGAGAGAGAGAGAGAGAGAGAGAGAGAGAGAGCATGTAGAAAAAGATACAATAAAAGTATGTAACTTTGTTAAATGAGAAACCAGACAAAAAAGAGTTTTAGTTGATGGAACTAGAAACAATAGCTCCTTGAACGGTAACCATGATCTACAAAAAGAGCGGTAACCTCCAGTAACGAATCCAGCATTTTTTGATGTTTGAGATAGCTAACTTCTAAGCATGGAGCAAATTTCAAACATTTGTATGTTTATACTATGTCAAATAATGATGCTTTGCAAAAAATTGCGATGATTAGAGGCTAGGAACAAAAAAAAACCTAAACCTCATCCCTTCGCCCACCCCAAACGTGGGCAGGGAGATGAGATGCAACAAGTTAAAAATATGAAACTTTTTCAGCAGGCAGGAATAAAAGATTCAGTCAAGCTTTTATTATATAAACTAGAGAGAGTTGAAAAGAATTCTGAAGAAAACTTTTGAAAGACTATGACAAGACTATGTTCTGAGGACCACAAGCCAAGTTCAAGTTGAATTGAGACTTTTGTAAGACTATAACTGGAATGCAGCCTAGACCACAAACTCTAGAAGAATATAATTCAGAAATGACTTTAACAACAGAAGCCAGAGTGATTTGGATTTCTAACCATGGGTTAACCTGTTTAACTGAAATAGCATGAAGAGCATGGTCATTAAATTTAAGAGTCAAATTAGAAGAAAGGTATTTTCATATAGTTCAGCCTTATCTTTGGGAGAGGCAATAAAATCAGACCTATGAATTAGAGACAGAATATTCAACTTACCTATGTTAATAACACTGTTGAAGATTTTCCAAAAGTCTTGAGAGTCTAACTTCTAAGATAAGATACAAGATTTAGTAAACTAATTTAATAAATCGGAGAAAATTCCAAACAATTGACAACTAGGGTTAATAAACATCTAATGTTTGTGAGCATTTAAGTTTATCTATTAATTTTAAATTTTTTACAAATTTATCTTTCTATTAATGTTTCTCTGTGATGACTTTAGTTTTAATTTTTATAAAATAGAGTTACAATTGTAAACGAAATTTTTCGAAAGTGTATTGAAATTTCTTAAGAATTAAAAACATCGTGTTTTTCATAAATGTATTTAATATTTATTGTTAACGATATGTTTAAGAAATACACTCATTTGTTTTTTAACATTTTTGTATTTAAAACGACAGTAAAATAAAACTACAATGCCAAATAGTCTTTGCATAAATATCATAATGCAAAAATGTACTTTTTTAAACTAAATGTATTTTAGAGCTATAAGTCTAAGACTGCCCAGCAAACATTGTTGTAGCGGATTTGAAGTAGACCTTTATCGGTATTTTGATCGATTTATTGGAATTTTGCTTATTGGTTACTAATTGGACCATTACTGGAATCCGCTATAAGTAACCAAAATGTGAAATAATAGTTAATCATCGGCTAGCCACCTTTGGCCGCTGCCACTAATATCCCGCTAAGTAACCGATAAGCAAAACTATGGTAGACCGCTTAAAATGCTTATATGGGTCCACTAAAATTCCACTATAAAATGTTTGCTGGTTGGTAGTGCTAAAAAGCTCTAGTCAAACTAATCAGTAAAAATATTCTAACTAAAGACCAAGTAACGATTATTTTTGCAACACATTTTAATTTGACACACGCGAATGTTTTTCCAAATAAAAATAAAATAGTGCTAAAATGAAACTGTAACAACAGGCAATACCTTACACAGCAAGCCGCTTTTCCTTCTCCAGCACAATCCTCGTGTCTATCACAAAATGTTCCTGGTTGTCCTTCAGAAACACCAGCTTTACATCTTCCATAAGTACACTGTCCTTCACAGCATTGGCCATTCTGTGTGCAGGCTACGTTCTCTTTTAAGCAATGAACACATAGAAACAAATGGCAATATTTTTCTAAAAATAGAAATCAATTTAGTAGTCTTTTTAACTTATTCAAAGTATATAAACATTTTCCGAACTTCAAGTTGATAATGGTTTTATAAGTTGGTTAAAAATTTAATTAAACTACTTTATTAACTATTCAAAAAAAAAATTTTTTTTTTTTTGGTTTGTGTAGATTCATAGTTTTGTTTATAATTTTTTAAAAATTTAGCTTTGTGTTTGCAATTGGAACAACAAAGAATTTTTTTAAAACAAGTAGGAATCTTTGAAATAATTTTTATAAAATCCTTATTTTATGACTATATAAAAATCTAACAATGCGTATGAGCAAAAACACATGACGCGTAAAAAACGCAAAAAATTTAATTAAAGTCAAACTTATGTCTAATTTCAAAATTTATCAATGGTTTTTAATTTGAAAGCCTAGTTCTTAGCAAAATTAAATTTAAAAAAAATATAGCTTGGTTATGATATACATTATGGTATATATCTTTGGCCAGTGTCTGAATAGGTTAGCCAGATATGTCAAGGGTTTAAAAAATAACAACAAAAACAAAAAAAACAGAAACTACACAGAACTTAAATCTATTATGGAGATTTTAGAGATTAGAATGTTCGAGATTAGAATGTTCGAGATTAGAATGTTCAATATTAGAATGTTTGAGATTAGAGTGTTAGAGATTAGAATGAAAGAGATTGTAGCTAACATTAATATTAGAGATTATACAAAAGAACTTCAGACATAACCGTGTTTTACATTACAAGATTATCGAATAGCTAAAATCTTGATTCAACAATATTAATTTAAACTTATCTTTTCATTACAGTTACAAAATATTTTCTCAATATAAAAATACCCGTAGAAATGTAAGGGAAAAGTATAAAAAAGACCATGTTTACAACATATCAATCAACCTTATCATTATTAAACATATCAAACCTAAACCATCTGAAGTATTAATATTGAGTTTTTGATCAACGAGTTATAAAAATTTATACTGATTTAACTTACTAAAGCTAAAACAAAAACAGTTTAAATTTATTAAAGCTTTGAAAAGCACTAAAAAAAAAGAAGTACCTATTTAAAAACGCAATATTAGCGTAAAATTGCGTTTTAAAAACCTTTTTTTATAAATTAATGCATGAATTTAATGTAAATTTTTAGAAAAAGGATTTATAGGAATCATCTGAACCAGATTTAATTGCAAACATCCTTAAAAAAGTATAGATTTATTTTAAACCCCTCCTTATCTAAATTCTAATATAACGATACTGCTACTGCAAAAAATATTGATTTAAGTTATACTAATACATTAATAATAAATTGTACTTTTAAGTGTTTTTCTAAACTTTCAGTGTAGTCTACTACATCTTTTTCAATGTTATCTACTACCTAAAAGCAATTATCACTTTTTAATCTTTTCAACTTACTCTCAGGGCAAGCTTTGTGGGCGTTACATTCTTGAGAGTAATATCCTGGAGCAAGCATGCGAGGCTGTATATCGCCTCTTTTTTCTAACGAAGGTGCGACTGGTTTTGGAACCTAAAAAATAAATATGCTTCTTATGTTTTTAAAAACCACGTTTTATAATTGACGTTTTAAATATCTTATTGGAAGATATATTTTATTTTCTCGTATTATAAGAGTTCAGAATTGTTTAAACTAACATTTACCTTTTTGTCTTCTGCATACGCAACAAAAATACAAAACGTATAGATAATAAATAGTTTCGACATTTTCGTTATATATCTTTATATTTTTTATAAATATTTGACTAGCATAAAATTTAATGAAAATCTTCCACAAGGTTGTTTATTATTCACAAAATAAGTTATTGATGAAAGCAATTTGGATGCGCTTCGTTGCACATGGCTGGGGCGCCTTGGTTAATAGTTGTTTTAAATTAGGTGCGGTTTCTCTGAACTAACATTGTTTTCAAAAATAAACATCATGATGAACAACTACACATCTAATTGATCTAATGAAAATGCGGAGATGATTGATCTAATGAAAATATGGAAGCACTTGATTTAATAAAAATACGGAGATGATGGGGTATTATTAAAAGTTAATAAAATCCATTATGTTTTTAAAAAACGTCAAGTTTTGTGCATTAAGAAATATAAAGATGGCAACGACAAAAAGATTATAGGGTTATCTTATCTTCCCTCATAATGCATGGTAACTAAAAATAAAAATGAGAATTTAAAATCCAAATTTTGTGAAATTTTTTTTGAAAAATGCAAAATAATTGAAAAATGTAATCTATTAATCTATGTAATCTATAAAATTTAAAAGTATATTCGATGAAGTTTAAAGATATTTTAAAGCAATTAACATGAAATAATTTATAGTCAAGTCGTGGCGCAGTGGTTAGATTTCTCGCTTAGAACCAAGAGGTTTGAGGTTCAATAGTGAAATAAGCGACATTGGAAAAAAAGAATGTGTTAACTTCCCTGTTAAATGCTTTTTTGCAGCGTTCTGAGATAAGACCATAAACACGTTTTTACGTTAGACCACGTTTTCATAAAATGTATAATATCTATTAGAATTCATTAAATTAAAAAAAAATAATAACTCAATAAGATTTCAAAAAAAAAATAAAGCAAAATTCAAAAAAATATTATTCACATATAGTTTTGGGCTAAACATAATTGTTAATTGAATATTTGGTACGGAACTTGAGCTGACTTTAAATTTTATAAGTTAATTTTTCTCAGAATATTAGTCTTATACTGTCTAAATTTCTGATACTATGAAGTTACATTATATATTCTGGTATCCCAACAGCATCCCTAATTTACTTACCTTTTCAAACAACATACTGTGTTAAACATATAAATTCAAAAAAAAATTTTTTTTGGGATATCTAAAGGAGGAATAGAAATTACCCTCAAGGGAAAGATAAGATACACCCTTCTTTGGTACACATTTGTTATTTTCAATTTGTTAAACGGCAGGTTTAAATATGAGAGGACGGCGTAGGTTCAATTGTAATTTAATTTAACTTTTTGTTTGTTTAATAGTTTTTTATTTTTTTTTTATACTTGTGCTGCACCAAACAATGTTTACATAGTTAAGGTAGGAATCAAGGACGTATTTGAGTTGAGACCATAGGGAGGGGGGAGAGGTCGAAACTAATTTATCTTTTAATACAAACTAAAAATAATTTACAGTCCATTACTTATAGCTTTGTTCCTGTTACTGTTACTCATTCGCGTTTTGCGTAAATAAAAAAAATTTAAAAGATTAAGGACTTATATAGCGCTTATTATAATTAAACTTAAGTTTAATTATAATAAGCCCTATATAAGTCCATATATAGGACTTATATAGGGCTTATTAAAATTAAACTTATAATTACTTATAAGTTTAATTTTAATAAGCCCTATATAAGTCCTATATATGGCTATATAAGTCCTTAATCGTTTTATTATTTTGTCCACAAATGTATGCATATTTTTTCATATTTGTTTCCATTTTTCTATAACTTGCTTTTTTTTTATATTGCATATTTGCTTGCATATTTGTTTCCATTTTTTTATTACTTTCTATTACTATTATTAAGTCCTATATAAATATAGGACTTATTAAATACATATAGACTCAAAACAAAATACATATAGACTCAAAAAATGCAAAATACAATAAAGTTTTGTAATAAATAATAATACAATTTACATTTAGTCATTATCAGTAACTACTTTGTTACTACGTTTAGTCATTATCAGTAATTACTTTATATCATGGTTAAATACTTAGTTTAAGTTAATTGGTAATACCACAGATAATACTAGCTCTGTTCACTAGGGATGTAAACAAAAACCACAGTAATACGGTTCTGTAGTAATACGGATACTACTGGGCGAATGCCACCTTAGTCCTCCCCTCAATACGTCCTTGGTAGGAATGAATAATTAAAATATGAATGAATAAATCATAAGTATAAGTTTTTAAACGAAAGGTTTTATAGATTAAACCAATATTTTTAGAAATTTAATGTTCAACTCTTTCCAAGTTCATTTAGAACTACATATGAGAAATTTATTTAAAGTTCATAAAACTTACTGGAATTCACGTTCCTGCAGCAAGGATTGCGATTTTGTTAAACGCGTTTTTGTTTTTTTGACGACGTTGTAAACACGAATAAAGTTTTAAATTTTTTCTTATACGAAAAAATATAAAAGAGTTTTTATATTTTTTTGTATAAGCTAAACAGTGCTTTCAAAAAAATAGGTGCAGTTATAAGTTTATCTTTTTTTCAAAATCGTAAAAAGTTATCTTTAGTTGCCACGGACATGTTTTTTTTTGGTGTTTTTTTTTTTATATGAAAAATATTCCTCTACAACTTATACATTATCAATTACAAGTTCACTTTAATTTAGTTTTTTTTAATTTAGTTTTTTTTTTTTTTTTTTTTTTTTTAGTTTGATCAAAAAAATCAAAAAAAAAAAAAAAATTAAACAAAAACTGTTGTAAAATATGATGACATTTTTAGCCATATTTAAAATCTGTTTAAGTACTCTAATAAGATCTAAAAGTTAAGATACACAGAAATGATTCGAAAAACAGCAAGCAAAGCAACAGTGACAAATAATAGGTTTGAAGATTAGCTCCATTATCAGTACCAGATAAATTGAAAATTAAAAGTTTTGGAGATTTGTGTTAGAAATACTCTGAAAACATTTAAATTGAAAGATGGTATTCAGTGCCACGCAGGATTCAGAAGGTTTAAAGTTATTGAACGGAAAAAAAAGTCTTGTATTTTGTCAAGTAAGAACAAATCCAAGGTTAACTTTTCATGAACTTACACGTTTAACGAAAACCATGAAAAATGTTATTCTTCGAATACGGTTACAAATATTTTAATTTGCGAAATGAAATATTTGTAACCGTATTCGAACTTACACGTTTAAGTATTTTTGAAAATAGAAAAAATACAGTGCTTGTTAAAGGCTTTAAGTCTGAAAAATAAAGTAATTGTTTGCTTGCTTTGAGGTTGTAAGGTAGCAATTGGAGTGTTGATATTTGGGACTACCTTAGTTTTAACAAAGTTAATGTGAGTAACATTTGTACGCTCTAAATCAAAGAACACACCTATATAGAGAAGCTAGAAAACTGATTTTATTAGAAGACTCTTTATTTATTTTTTATTTAAAACAAACGCAGCATCAAATTTAAAAAGCTTTGGTTTATTGTCATTAACATGGTCTTCTTTCATTTCAGATGTGGCACGGTTCATACTTTTTTTACTCAGTTTTATCATAAGCTCTTTATATTACTTTTTAATACCTGTTGAATAGTTTTTTTTTTTTTGTTAAATAATTTAAATTCATACACCGACTAAAGTTTTTTTAACTTGATACCCTCATCCGATTTCTCAGAAACTTATTTTCATTCTTGTGCTTTCTTAAACAATTTTCTAACACTACTTTCCTTTCAATTTACTAATCTGCTTGTACGAATATAAAACTTTAAACAAAAAAGTTTAAATTTTTATAAACAATTAGAATCTTAAGTGAATTTAATTAATGTATTAATTTCAGTTACGTTTTGTATAAAATTAAGTTACGATAAATTATTTACATTTTAAGTTTTAACAAGCGAAAAATTGTACAGGCATATAAACCAATGGTCAAAACAAGTTTTAATAAGTAATAATTCTTTTAATCATTTTTGATCAAATTTACTAAATTTATTTAGATATTCAAGCTAGAGCAAAATGTCAAATTTCAATGGTCTGATGCAGTATACATTGATTGAATGTTTAAAATAATGATATAGATCGGAATGCCGATCTATACTATTACTTCAAATTTGATTATATTTTACATTTCAAGAACATACGAGTTTTATCAGTTTGGCAGAGTTTTTTGCTCCGTTACTAAAACAGAGAGGCAAATATTTTACTTGTTATTGCTGGTTTTCAATACTCTTAATAAATTTTCACTAAACAAAAATAGAATTAGTCGATAAACATTTCAGAAACGTTTAACACACCAACGGCATCAATTCCATTACCAACAATACAACTTTTACCATCATATTATGAACCCATTACAGCAACTTCAAGTTTAAACAAGTATAAAACACTACCCAAGAAAATAAAAAAAAAAAAGAAATGGAATATAATATAAAGAGTTTTTTTTTTTTTTAAGAAAAAAGTTATTTTCATTTAAATAGAAGTTTAACCAATCTAGTATTTCAAACGTTGCCAGCCAAATAATAAAGAATAGAGTGTTAAAGAAAAGAAAAAGCAAAAAAACTCTGATAAATGAGGTAAAAAAGAAGCAAAAAGGGTTAGGTCAATTGTAAATAAAATCATCTCAAAATTTCCTTTAAAAGGAGAAGCTGAGGATAAAGAACAACTTTAGGCTGAGGGTTTATAGCTTTATTTATTTAGGCTGATATAATAAGCCTAAAGAAATAAAATGATTAAATGCGATAAGTCTATAAAAAAATCCCAGTTTTAAAAATGGGTTTTGTTTTCTATTAAATAATATGTATTCTCCATGCTTTTTGAACGAGAACAAAACAAACACTACAAAACACTTTATTTTTATCATTTACAAAAAATATTTTAATCAGATAATTTTTATTAAATCTTTTGAATATAGTACTTTATGAATCTTTTACGCGAAGACAAACATTATGTTGACCATGAATCCTATAAAATAAAAACAAACATTATGTTGACCATGAATCCTATAAAATAAGAACAAACATTATGTTGACCATGAATCCTATAAAATAAGAACAAACATTATGTTGACCATGAATCCTATAAAATAAGAACAAACATTATGTTGACCATGAATCCTATAAAATAAGCACAATTTATTAAACAATTTAATTTTTTAAAGTAATTTTTTAGAGTAAAGGACATAAATTATAAAACTGCTTTTAATTTTCAAATAAACATAAGTTTGTGAAAATTTTATTCGTAACTATCTACACACGAGAATATCGTTTTTAGTCTATGTTGATAATGATAGCATTAATTCTAATCATGTGCTAATAAAAACATAACTCAAACCCAATAATTTCTCCTTTTTAAATCCGTCAATAAAAACTTTATATAATATAAAATTTAAAAATATATTCATTCAACAAACTTTAAGTTTGTCATAAGATTAGACAAATTCATAACCAAAATTATTAAAATTAAAAAAAAATAATGATAAATAAAAAACATTTACAATTTTAGTTTTTTATAAATAACTCGATAAATTTGCCTCATAAATAAGTCAATAAAATTTTAAATTACGGTAATACTATAATGCATAACTTAATTACCCCACGGCTTGGCAAGATAATCCAGGTTTGCAAGGACCACACATTGGTTCTACATGAGCGTTGGTTGTTATTTCTTGATGAAATAAATTGATTGGACCGCAAGATTCATGTTCTTCTAGCATTGGTTTACATATAGAATGAAGACGGTTTATTGACATTTCTCTTATACAGCACATTAAACTCCCTTGACAACAAAAAATACGATAAAAATAAGATAATACGATAAAATAATACGATAAGATAATATAATATACTCCAACTAATACAATAATACGATAAGATAATACGATAAGATAATACTAATAATACGAGATAAGATGATAAGAATGATAAGATAATAATAATAATATAATAAGAATGATAAGATAATAATAATATATTGAAGAATTGATAATAATAATATATTGAAGAATTGATAATAATAATATATTGAAGAATGATAAGATAATAATAATAATACGATAAAATAATACGATAAAAATAAGATAATATACTCCAACTTAAATCACTGTTTTATGTTCTTTTCTGTTAAATTTTTTTTTACATATATATTTAAAAAAAAAAAAAATACAATTTAAAACTTTGCATTAATCTTTTGTACAGTATTAGAAGCAATACCTGTACAATCTTTAGAAAGGTCGCAGAATGTTCCAGCATCACCAGCTTTTACTCCTTTTGTGCAAATACCATATTGACATTCGGAGCCTTCGCAGCACACTCCTGATTATTATATAATACATCATACATATTGAGTATTATATACTACATATTGAATACAAAACTTTTACGTTTTGATTTTCAAAATCAAATATTTTCTTTTTAAGCAGATTCGTCTTAGCTTAAATAATATTGATCTAAGAAAGTTAACTTAATTAACAGTTAAATTTTCTACGTATTAAATATTTAATTATTCAAATAAAGATAGCTTTCACATAAAAGCAACTAAGTTACCGTTTAAGTTACAGGTTTGTCCTTCTTGGTGGCATTTATAACAAAACATTCCATCACAAAAGTAACCGGGAATGCACTGTTGATTGATATCGCATCTACCGTAAATATCACCAGGACAACATAATTCGTCTTTCTACAATAAAAAGAGTCACTTTTTATTCCGCCATATTGAACTGTTAACTGACAAACCAAAATATTGAACAAAACATATAAACTTTTTTAGCTTTGTCGTTTATCTCAGTAGATTGATCAACTTCAGATATACTATTTTTTTTTGAACTCATAAACTTTGTTTCATCTATGGCGAGTTGTAAAAAATCTCTCGCAAGATTTTCATCGTTTTGCATATTATTTCCGTGTATTATTAAAAATAGTCCGATTTCTATAAAAAATTTCAATGTCATTTTACGGTAACTTTCATTTCTTCTTAAAATTAATTCATTGACTTTATTTTAAGCAGCGTTTGCTGTACGCTCACTTTGAGTGTTTTCTGAAGATACGCATTTTTGATTTCTTCTTTTAGTTTCGTCTTCGCAGAAAAAGTTTTTATTTATTTATTAAACAATTAAAATGAATTTAAAATCTTCAATAGAGAGTGCTGTATAATACGTATAATACTGAAAAAAACATCTAAAAAAATATTCTGAAGGAAAGTTAAAAATGCATGTTTGGAATAATTTTAAAAATGCTTCAATTAAAAAATTATTGAAAGTTTCTCTGCCAGAATAACAGACGCAATGAAAACAAATTTTTTTTTAGTAAAACTGAAATGAGTTATAACTGTTTACTGAAAAGTTAGATGTTGAAGCAATTTTTTTAAAAGCAAGTTCTTTACTAGAAGAAAATATATCAGGTTGTCAAAGTAAAACATTTTTTTTTAATGAAAAACTTAACAAGTCCAAAAACTTACGCAACTTATTCATAATTAGGTAATTTAGATACTTTGACTTACAATCGGTTCGTCTTAATCAATTTTTTTGATTTAGTCGTACTGAAGTGAACCAATTGAACTATTTTATATCATTTTTGCAGCGAATTAAATGCATCGTAGTTAGTAAATCAATGACTGCTTAAAATTTATATCAATCTTTATATTTCTAAAAGACTTAACCCCGATAAATTTTATTTCATTGATGTAAAAAAAAAACCATAAATTCCGTTAGTGTAAAGAGAAAACCACAAATTTAATAGCTGTAAAGAAAAAACCATAAACAAAAACATAACAGTCAGAATCGGAATCATTGTCAGAATCAACTGTGCAGATAGCGTCGCGTCATACTCGATGGCTCGTAGAAAAAAACTCATCTTTTTCACATTTTTTTTGCAACTTTTGCAACACTAAAATAAAATCAGTGGCCCTTAATCCTATTATAAACTCTAAACTCTGCCAATCTGTAAAAGTAGTGAAATATTTTTTTAATTTAAATTTTCATTCTTTTTTAAAGAAAAAGTAAGTTTATAAGAAAGATCCAAAAAAATGTTATTTTAGTATCTATAACATTTAAGGTAGAATTCCTTTTTATTGGCAGTGCAAAGTATTTTTGATGAATCCCAACAAGCAAAGCAGTTAGCGAATAACTTGGGACATTTATTACAAAAAAACCCTGCAATTTCGCCGCGAACCTCGCTCACTACATAAGCTAACGATTAGCTACAACTTGTTATAAAAAAGTTGATGAACAACGATATAATAGATTTTTTAACTAGTTAGTGAATAGTCGCTAACTAGTCGTTAAATTATGTAACTAAATATCCTAGTGGCCAAAAGTTAAGCTAAATCAAAAATTGTTAATTTAAGATTTGTCCTTTAATTAATATTGTATTTTTACCAAAATGAAAAAAAATGATATACCTATAATCGAAAAACGTATTAAGGGGTCGTCCATATACGACGTCACGCAACTTATTGCAATTTTCGACCCCCTCCCTCCCCCTTGTCACAAGACATCACAAAAGTTTAGACTCCCCTAGAATATTACGTCAAAAGTTAATGAGCCCCCTCTTCTTAAATAAATGTTGCATTATTTCGATAGGTAGCTAAATATAAAACATTTTTTAAAATTATTATCATGTATGTATTTTTAATGGGAAAAAGACAATGGACAACGAAAATAAATGAAATTATAATTATATTTATTATTATTAAATTAAAATCAATTATTCTTTAGTGATTTATAAAATCGCCAAAAAGATATAGCATTTTCAAAATGTTTAAATGTAGTTTATTATATTTAAATATAATAGTAATTGAAACTTTTTTATATTACTACTATCAAGTAACTATTACCTCGCAGCTATTCTGCATTCTAAATGAAATAATTAAAAAAAATGAATCTTAAAATTATTTTAACAACTAAATACAAGTTTAAATATTTTTAACAAACTAAAATATTATTAGTAATTAAACTTTATTTGAACCAATTATAACAAATAATGAAACATTGAAACATGAGACATTGCTGAAATTAAAAAATTAGCAAAATCTATTTTCCCATGGTAAATAAAAATATTTTTTTAATGGAATAAACTGGTAGAGCGTTGACAACAGTATCCTAGGGAAAAAAATTGGTATGAAAAGTCATTTGGAATTGACCGATACGGATTTGAAAAGCGGGGAAGAATGTTTTAAATTTGAGCTGCAAACAGAGATGGAAATTGATGGCATGCTGGGTCCGTTGCTCTTTCTGGAATTATAACTCGTAACTCAGACTCTGTGTGTTCAATGTAATCTGTCTCTAATGGAAAATTATCTACTATCAAACCTGATCAAATTTCAGCAAGAGTGGTCCCTGCATTGTCACGAAGCGTAACACCTCTCTTGTTCAGATGGCTACCATGCGTTAAATTTTTTTTAAATATAAGAAAATATTTTATCATATAAAATATTTTATAGTTTTTAATATAAGAAAATATTTTTACATATAAAATGTTTTTTGCGACGTCGCATTTCTTCAACCCCCTCCCTCCCCCTTGTCGTCACCAAAGTCTGGACCCCCTCCCTCCCCTAGATGCGTTATGTCGTTTATGGGCAGCCCCTTATCACGCATATTTTGTTACATTTAACCGCGCCATCTAAAGCCATATGGGGTGGTTGAATTAGTGTCAGAACTGGAGGTCCCAGGTTCGAAGCTGGCATTGGCCATACATATGCATTTATAAGCGATATATGCAAGAGCAAGTTCTTGGCAAGTTAGGAAACTTCCTGGTAAAATACTTTTCCACGGTGAGATGTGATGAAAACGTCAGGACTTCTTGTAGCACCTAAATAACTAATAAAATAAAGGTTAAAAAAAAAAAAAAAATCTCAAACAATAATCCAAATAGAAAAGCAAATAGGATTCACGGATTTACAATGGGTTCCATCAGTAGCAACGGTAGCAAAAAGTTTGTCTTTGTTGATAAAACAAAAAAATATTCGGCGATCAGCGTGCTCTGTCTAAATTAAAATGTCGTAAAGAAGACTCTAGATTGTCATTCTTAAATTACTTTGTATATGTACGAGTCAAACAGTTTTATAGTCGATCAGATTTTATAGAAATTCTTTTTTATCAAAGTTAAATGTTTACAGTTTAAGAACAATAAATGAGCCTAACCGAATATGACCGCGAAGTTTTACTTCAGGAAATCCAACAAATTAAGTTTGCACTTGAATCTACTTCAGGCTGCCAGTTCAATGCAAGCAGTGAAAGCGATGAAAGTTATGAAAGTGATGATGATAAAAGTAATCTAAAAGGTTGTTTTTTTATTATAAATCTCGGAAACCTTTTTTTTCAAGGAAAACTTTGTATAGCTGCTACAACGTCACCATATATTGAAATTTTATTTTTATATTTATATAAACTTTATATTTATTTATTAAACTTTATATTTATTTTTATTGAAATTTTCAGTTTTATTAGTATTTAAAAAATATATTTAGCTAGACGACTGCAAAATATTGGGTTACTTTAGGTTCGGTGAACAGGTGTCAGTTTAGTATCAGGTGATGACAGTTACATTTTCCCATTCAAGTCCAATGCCTTAACTCTAAATTCAATTCTAAATGCACACAACTTGGTATAAAAGAATAAAAAGGTCCAAGTTTTGAAACGCTCACTTGGGCTGGGTATGGTTGCAAAACTCAAATATTTTTATTACTAAACAATTGTTTAAAACACAAACTAAATCCACATATTCTACATAAAAAACCCACTGTCTGGTATTGTGTTAAATTTTATTGAAATAATAAAGCTGTAATATTTATTCAAACTAAACAAGTAAAAATCTGAATAAAAATTGCTGTCAAGATAACTGTATTGCAGTTTGAATATATTTCCAAGGTTACAAGCAGTTAGCTCAACAGTACTATGATAAAGTATATCAGTAAAGTAACACTATTTTTCTTTTCTTTTTTCTTTATCAAAATATCATCTGTTAATCAAAATATCATCTGTTAATCAAAATATCATCTGTTAATCAAAATATCATCTGTTAATCAAAATATCATCTGTTAATCATAATATTTTATGTTATGATATTATGAAATAAGATGTTACAAAGAATCATTTATAATAAATATATTTATTCATCTTTTGAAATATTATTATTTTTAATTCTGCCCAATCACATAGCATAGCGTATCAAGTAATAGTTTTAATGGGTCATTCCATATGGAATCATCCAGACCATGACACCCTTACATCTCAGAATTTGTTCATTTTTACCTGACTTGCAGTCCATATTAAAAAAATAATAACTTGCAGTCCATATTAAAAAAATTTTAGTTAAAAATACACATGGGTTCCAGAGATATCGCCAGTTAAAATAATGCTGACTCAGCATTTTAGTGATTATCTGAAGCAACTAAAAAGCAACTTTGACATATAGTATCTTCATAATGGCTTGGGAAAATTTCCTAAAATTTGGTACCCTAATGAATTTTTACTTGCAGAATCCAAAAAAAGCACCCTCAAGACACGATTGTCTCAGGAAATGCCAATTTTGTTCAAAATTATTGATTTGTAAATTCATGATTTTTGGAGGTAAAATGAACACTATAGCCTGAAATCCCAAATAAAAAGTTTAATTGTATATCATTATTTTATCTTAGGTCTACTGAAAAAAATTAGATTCATCAATTGTCTCTAATACTTGATCAAAATTTGCGCTTAAAAATTGTGTTTTTTTAGAAAAATTTAAATTTTGTAACAAAAGCAATAGAACTGCTTTTTAAAACATTTATTTTAATAAAACGTCAAACATTGTTATTTATTGACTAGTTTAGGATGTTTATAATTATAGGCCAAGGGAGGGCCAGGGGGCCTCTGAACAACTCTGCTTTCCCCCTCACATGAATCTCCCAGGATTTTTTTTTAATGCATTAAATGATATAATAATAAATAATTATTAAAATTCAATTTAAAAACATAGTTTTTTTTTTAGTTTGAGAAACAATTTTTTTTCATTATCTACCTCTTATTTCAAAGTACTCAAAACTAAGATCTTTTCGCAATTTTAAAAATCATAAATTTTAAAACCAAGAATATTGAAATGTTTTTAACATTTAAACAAAAATAAAATATTTTAACAATCAATATCTTTAAGGTATTATTTAGTAGATTAATACTAGTATAGTCATTGACATAAGGTGAACAGTGGAATTTATTTAAACACCCTCGTTCTCAGCCTTTCATCCAAGGATTTGAAATTCCAAATGTAAAATAGGTAAATAAAATTACAACAAAATTAATTTAAACGTATTTAAATTTTTTTTGTAACCAACTGCTTATATTCTCCAAATCTAAATCAGATATGTTGTACGTACGACCAAATATTCTTGTGGATGTAGAAATTAGGCATATAACTTCAGAATTGAGTACCCAACACTTGTCATTTCTCATTGGCCTAAAGAAGTTTTTACCTGGTCCATGTGGATGCATGAATCTGACTTTAGTATCATGCTCACTTACATCTTCAGCAATTCCTACCCACCAAAGTCTGTCATAAAAACATGCAATATAATCCATTTTTTAATGTTTAATGAAATCTCTTTATTATGTTTGCTTTTTGGAATGATATCAAGTATTTCAATACATGTATCAATACTGGGTAATTCCACATCAAATCACCCACTCCATTGAACCATGTGTCTTCTTTTTGTTTTATATTTTGACACACGATTTCTATTTATAAAAAAATATTGCATGCAAAATTTCAGCTAAAAATGTCAAGCGGTTGACAAGATACAGCAAATTTAATTTGGACCTGGTTTCTCAAAATGACCCGGTTTTCATAACATTCTGAAAAGTTGTTTTCCTCAATAAAATAAGAAATAAAAATGGCAAAAATATAAAAATATACATTTATAATGGTTTTTTAATGCTGAATTCAATAAATGTACTTAAAATGCTGAAATGTTAGAGGAACATCCTTAAAAATTAATAAATCAACTAGTTTATATAATCTAACTTTAGGGCCCAATATCTTAAAACACCCCCGTCAAATTTTTTTTTTTTTTGCTTTCAATATTTTAAGCTAGTTATAATCTTACTAGGCACAAAAAATCTAACTGGAAAAAAAACTGAAACATATAGAACTTTAATTTTAAAGATGTATAACTTTTTTAAGAAATTCCTAAAAAATTTTTATAAATTCAATTAAAATAAATTATTCCTAATTTACAAAGTTACTTAAATATACAAGATTTTTAAAGGTATCGAATGTGCAAGTTATTTTGACTGTATTTGTAATAGTTCACAATATTGTTGCCATTTTACTTGCACTTCTTCTATTTCAACATTTTCAAACACATAGTTTCTACCAGAACTAGAGCAAGCTTGTGGAACAGATAGTTTTTTCAATATATTGATGTTAGGAATAAAACAGTGATCGTCTCATTCAGGCCAGTTAAAATAGATTGATGGACCTCTTTGGTGGAGAAACTTAACTTCAGCATCAACTTCTTCTAGGTTGATTTCAGTAACAATGCCGATCCACCACTTATCATCATAAACTACCGCAACATAACCTCCTAAAGTGACAGTATCAGGTTCAAATATATGTTTCTTTTTAAGATTGTGAATTATTGTATATTTAGTGTCTGTACTACACCTCTTCGCCCCAACCCTATTATCTCCAAGATGTATAAATTGATGAAAGCTACGAGTACCTGGTAGAGTTGTTACATCAGTGTACCTTTCTTTTTGCTTTTCACGTTGCAATTGTAAGTCCAATCCCTTTATGTAAATGAAGTTAACAGCCTTAATTTTCTCAACACAAAATTCATACATAGCCTCTGATGTGAGAATTTGGTTTCTGTATGGTCGTTTTAAACTTTCTTGTGCTGTTAACCTTTTTACACTACCACCAATTCCATCGCATGGTGACTTTCCGTGGGACGTGGCAAAAAAGTTCCATTCATTTTTGAGGGAATATTCTGTCTCTAGTTGGCATAGATTGTAAAAGCTTTTACAATTTTTGTACTGTCCTGCACAACCATCAGTGAATAAATGCAATTTGGATAAATCAAGAAATTTTGTTTTTAATATTGGTATAATTAGTTGAAATATCTTGTATACATAAGTTACATCGTGTGTAATGTCGTCTGATATAAAACAGTAAGAAATATGTTTCACTACACCATTTTCTTCTTTATAGTATATCACTAATGGATGTAAAGAACATTGTTGGGTGTTCCAGTGATAGCTCTGTATTTCATCTTGGACTACAAAAGCATAATTTTCAGCAAAGTCGCCAAGAATGATAATGTTTGAATTATCCATATTTTCTTTTAGTTGATTAAGGTATTGTGATTGAGATTTGGCAATATAAGAATGAGATTGTAGCTTTTCAAAACAAGATACCAATAGTTCAATAAACGTTGGAACATCTGTTGTTAAACTCAATAGTGTTGCACGATCAGTAGTTTGCCATTGTTTGTAGTGTATCTCAAAATCATCTTCGTATTCTCCAAAAATCTCATACAAATACATGGTGAGCAGTTCTTTACCAGGACAATTATCACACTGTGCAAGCATGCATTCTTTGTTTTCTACTGAGCAAACAGTTTTCAAAAGTAAATCCTTATACGTTAGTTCAATATTTAAGGCATCCACTAGCAAAATGGCATTTTGGTGATAAGAACAAACACAAACAGAATGTGTACCACTTGCACCTCGCAAAATGCACCACTTTGGTCTAAGTGAAGCAAATTTTGAGTAACTTATTTGTATTTCTGGATTGTTTTCTTTGTATAATACATATAGTTCCTTTAAATTACACAAAAGCAGTTTTTTTTGTTTGTGGACGTTCTTTTGAATGCTGACATAATCTTTTTTTCCAGGCATAGTTCGACATAAATCACTTGAGTCATAAAACAATTTAACTGAATCTTCTATTTCTTTATGTAAGACTTTACCCTTATACAATGGAGAGATACCTAACAATCCCTTTTTATTAAAAGTTTTTCTAGCCATCTTGGCCTGGTATTCTGTAACCGAAAAGTTATTTTGTACTTCTAATATTGACCAACTTGGGGGTGCCAGTGTTAGAAGTTGAACAATAGTTCGTTTGTCAGAACATAGAATTTTTTCTTTTACCAAGCTCATAATTTCATCAAAGTTTGCAGCCTTCTTTTTCATCCCATTGGTTTCATAACATAGTTTTGAGGAAAATTGAATTTCAATTTTTCTAGTAGCGTTATATACGCCATTTCGTTGATGCATGCAACTTTTTGCTTTCCTTCTGACAGTATATGTTTTAATGATTTTGAATGAGATTTTAGAGGAGATAAACTAAAATTTTTGAGTTCTTTATTGATCTCATGTCTTATTTTTTTGCATGGTGATATTAGAAAATCCTCATCTTGTTCACTCTTACTTTGCTCCTCTTCTGTAAGTTCTTTTTTTCTGGCAATCTTTTGTTTACAAGGTTTGCAAAGTTTCTTCCCAGGAGGAATATTCAAACAATTTCTCATCATGACTTGTGACTCTTTTATTGTAACTACGCCAAGATTTTCTAAAAGTAATTGAATTGTATAAAGTATGTCTGCACATTAGTTCAAAACTTTCGTTTATTTTTTGAAAAACATAAATTAATGAAATATTTAAATTTTACAGCTACATACTTGTGATTTTCTTTGTATGTCTATTGAATGGATCACAACAAGCTTTCTGCCATATAGGATACATTTTCAAATATTTTGTATTATGTCTTTCACATAATATTTCTAAGTTTGATAATTCAATATTACAGCGTAAAGATATAATTATTTTTTCTTCATTGCTTAAAGTTTCAATAACATCTTGTTGGCCTTCGCAAGCATCTGATGTCATTAACCCAATAGAACACATCTTAATAAGATAAATTATTTAGTATGAAAGTATTTCCTAAAAATAAAAATAAAATTCTTCTACTTAATTGTATGTAAAAAAAGTTTTTTAATAAATATAATTTTTAATAAATGTTGTTCTTAATATTATTATTATTAATATTAATAAATGTTGTAAAAAAAGAAGTTTTTAAATAATTATATTATTTAAATTATTAATTTTTTAAAGTTTAAATATAATCTTACCAATAAATGTTGTTCTATATCTGAACTTTTATAAACTAAACTTTTATAAACTAATTTTTAATAAACTTTTACAAACTATAGTTGTCAAAATTAAAAAAAATATCATATTAACATAACAATTATTTTTTATAAAATGTTTTTATATATAAACAAAACCGGATGTTTTTTCAGTTGTTAAGTTCATATAATTAAGTTATCATATAATTAAGACTTCCTTAAATATATAAAAAGTCTATTAACCAAAATTAATTCTTTACAGAATTCTATAATTTGCTACACATGTACTATCTTTAGCCATACCCTTTTAATTTTTTAATTAGTTTGCAATGAAGTGTATTGAATGCTTTTGCAGTAAGAAAAAAGCAATTCGAAGGATACAAAAAAAAAAAGATCTTTCCTACTTAGTTTTCAGTAAAAAAAAAAGCTCTAGTTTTAAATATATTAAATAATGATATAGTATTAGATATTTCCAAATCTTTGGCTGTAGGATAATTGGAGCTTGATAAGAGATAACAATGATGTCTCAGTGGATTTAATCCTACTTTCTATTTTTTAACTCATCTACAACTTATCACTACTAAGTAACTACTGTTCATACAAAGTAGTTTGATATGTTTTATTGGCTAAATTGGTTTAAATGACAGAGATATGGCAATGCCAGGTGTTATGAAACACTATTCTCCTCCCCTCTAACTGTAATAAAAAAAAGTTGTTTTCACCATGTCTTTTGCAATATGCTTTTTTTTAAGTATTCTTGGTAAATTGAACTAAATTAGAACATCACTAAAAATATTTTGTTGTTCCCTCACCCCTCCCCCTCGTTAGAAAATAGTTATGGGCACCCATAAAAGTGGTGTATCTTGGAAACTATGGTTCTATATGTTTTAGTTGTTTTTCCAGTTAGGTTTTTTGTGCCTAGTAAGATAATAAGTAGCTAAAAATATTAAAAGCAAAAAAAAAAAAATTTAGACGGGGGTGTTTTGAGATATATGACCCCTAAGTTTGAATATATAAATTAGGTGTGTTTTTAATTTTAAAGCATGTTCTGCTCATATTTCAGCATTCTAAGTGCATTTTTTGAATTCTGCATTATAAAAGCATTATAAATGCTAAATTTCATATTTTTATTTTCATTATTTTTCATTTTATTAGAGCAAACGTTTTTTTAAAATGACGCAGAAACCAGGTCATTTTGGGAAACCAGGTCTATATTAAAACCTTGATATCTTGTGAACGGCTGAACATTTTTGGCTAAAATTTTGCATGTGAACTTTTCTATATGAAATGCAACAGCTAAAGAAGTTTAAAGAAAATATGAGACCTATGGTTCAAAATATTGAAAAATTTGGGTGATTTGATGTGGAATTACCCTACTTGTTTTTTTATAATTTATAGTGTTTGAAGCAATTGGAATAAAATGATGATACATCCTTGTGCCAGGAACTGTTCTTCTACCTAAATATTTTTTTTCTAATTGTGCTTGTGTTTGGTCAATTTCATCTTTATAAAATAATTTAAAACAAGTTCCATTTATCTTGGGTTTACAAAAGGACTAAATTAAAATAACATCATCATCAAAGTATTTCACGCTTGATACATTAGATAGATTTTCTTTGATATCTAGTTATATCTTCCTGAGTCTTGTAAATAAATCCTGTGTCATAATCAACATCTACTGAAAGGTAACAAAAAGATTTGTGTTGGAGAACTTTTTTCTCTATAAAATAAAGTACAATAGTAAAAAGTGAACAATGTTTTTTACTCCAGTAATAACTTTGAACCTTATCCTGAACAACATATTGATAATTTTCAGCAAAATCTCTTAAAATTAAGCATTCATTTTGGTTAAGATTAACTAGTAGACAACACAAAGTAGATACTTGAAAACTTTACAGTTTTTCAAGTATCTACTTTGTGTTTTTGCAATATATGAATGAGTGGTAAGGTTGTCAATGCTGTCACATAATAAATCATTAAATTCATCTAGTGGCAATGATTTTAATAGTAGTGTTGTAAGATCGGTGCTCTACCATTGCTTGAATCTACATCATCTTTGAGCTCATGGTCCATAAACTCCAGCACTAAAAAACTTTTTAATGCTTCCATGGCATTGGTTACATTAATGCAACACACATTCTGCATTTTTAATCAAACAAACAATCAATGCCATGAAATCTTTATAACTTTTGTTCCATCTAATGGTGATGTATGCATACACATACATTTTGAGTACCTGACGCATTAGTTTTAATACACCATTTAGGTTTAAGAGTACAAAATTTCGACAAACTGACTTTGGTAGTCTTTGTCAATAGTGTCCTAAAACTTTTGTTTTGCTGCAGGCAATTTGCTTTGTTTTGAAAGACTTTTTAGTTTGACTGGTCAAATTTCAAGCAGTTCTATAGTGGTATCTAACTTAATTTTTTTCTCACATTTTGATTCCCATTCCTCCTGTGATTTTAAATCTGCATCTGTTTCTACTGCTTTTTTGTAACGATTACTGCAAAATTTTCAACCTGGGGTTACATAAACATTTTGTTGCAAAGATTTCGCCAGAAATAGGGAAATCTTTATATTACCTAAGAAACAATTTTAGTTTTAAGTTTTTTAAATTACTGAAAATATAATATTTTTTGTAAATAATAAAATGGTCTTCTTTTAATTTCCATATCAATTCTGTTGTAATTAATGTTAGATTAACTTTTATAGCAATTTTTTTACTTTCTTTGTGTGTTCCAAAAGGATTGCAACACTTCTCTCACAATATTTTCCATAGAATTGCTCATGATAACAACATATAATTCTTATTGAACAATATTTTTCCTTTAAATTTAATTGCTATATTTCTTCTTGTTTTTCACAAGAAAGATCTTTGAATTGAACAAAACCTTATTTTCTAGAAAATCCAGTTTTGTGGCAATGAATGCTATGGCATTTTCCACTGCCATATTTCTCCATATTAAATATGTTTATTATTTATAATATTACCTGCCAAAAAATACAAAAACCATAAAATTCACAATAATTTTTTAAGAAAATACAAACAAGTAAATTACCTTTAAAAAGAACAAAACAGAGCATTTGCTTGTTTTTGATATAATAACAGGTAAGCATTCACCGATTTAAATTGAAATAATGAAAAAAATTAAATTTTAATATTTATTATTATATCATTTAATGCATAAAAAAAAAAAAAAATTCCAGGGAGATTCATATGAGGGGGGAAGCAGAGTTGTTCAGAGGCCCCCTGGTCTTCCCTTGGCATATGGCTATAAACATTCTAAACTAGTCAATCAATAACATTATTTGATGTTTTGTTCAAATAAATGTTTTAAAAAACAATTCAATTGCTTTCGTTACAAAATTTAAATTTTTCTAAAAAGACACAATTTTTAAACGCAAATTTTGATAAAGTATTAGAGAGACAATTTCGAATCTAATTTTTTTCAATAGACCTAAGATAAAATAATGATATACAATTAAACTTTTTATTCTGGATTTTGGGCTACAGTGTTCATTTTACCTCCAAAAATCATGAATTTAAAAATCAATAATTTTGAAAAAAATTGGCATTTCCTGAGACAATTGTGTCTTGAGGGTGCTCTTTTTGGATTCCGCAAGTAAAAATCTATTAGGGTACCAAATTTTAGGAAATTTTCCCAAGCCATTATGAAGATACTATATGTCAAAGTTGCTTTGTAGTTGCTTCAGATCATCACTAAAATGCTGAGTTTTTTTTTTTGAGCATTTAAAGTCTGAGTTTAATATCAGACTTTAAATGCTCAAAAAAAAAAAGCTATCTATAAAGATTGTTTACTTATTTGAACATTTGTATATTGTGTAGTAATTTAATCTTACATCGTTTGTTTGTTATATTTGTCAAAAAAATATATATCACTGTAAGCCCTTATAAAAAAAAGCCCTGTACTGAACTTAATTTCAATGAAAATTTAAAAATTTTGAGTTATTATTGTTTACGGAGTTTCCCAGATCACCTTCACCTGATGATTCGTAATTTGTTTATTTGTAATTTATTTTTTATCTGCATTTTTTTTCTAATTACATGATCTAGACATTTTCATATAGCACTATATTAGAGCATCTGCAAAATTTATCAACATGCTTTAATTTTTAAGTTCAATTTGTAGACATAAAAATGGCAAAAGGATTGATTAACTTTTTCCATTTTGCTAATTTAGTTCAGAGGTTTAAATAAATGGGTGACTAA
This sequence comes from Hydra vulgaris, assembly GCF_022113875.1. Lineage (NCBI taxonomy): Eukaryota > Metazoa > Cnidaria > Hydrozoa > Anthoathecata > Hydridae > Hydra > Hydra vulgaris. Next base: position 62,983,494 of record NC_061157.1, read on the forward strand.
AGTTTTATTTCTGCCCCCTGTATGGAGAGCCTAATCATAATTGATTACCAACAAGTAGAACAAAAAGAAATCACTCAATAATTTAAAGATATCTTTTCTCTTTATATATATATGTATGTATATATATATAGATATTATGGTGTAAGGATCAGCGAAGTCAACTTTTTAAGATTTAAATTTAAATGAAAGATGAATTTAGATAATATGCGTATACCAAGTTGAACTGAAAGATAAATTTAAGCCTTAAATGTTGCCTGAATTTAACTAAAAGACAAATTTAGACTTCTATACTGAATTTAACTGAAAGCCCAATTTTAATTTTAAAAACATATTTAATTAAAAAAGAATTTTTTAAAGAACTTTTATAAGTTTTATAAAAAAATTTTTTGCTTTAATGTTCCAGGAAAACCTAACAGTTTTTCTGCGGAGTACATCAGAAAAGTATTAAACTAGGAAGTTCAAACCTCCTTTCTTACAGATGGTGCGAAATATGCCCAGAGCTCGCTTTATACCCTCTGTCTCTTGCTTCTAAAGCAAGCGCTCTAACCACTCCGCTGCGGTTGCTGTATAATCATTTTTTATAAACCAAAGTTATTATTTTTTAGCTTGTAATTAACCATAATTTAAAACATGGCATAGAACAAGTGAAGCTAAATAAATTTTAATTTATTGAAAAAATATACACTTACAAAAAACAGTTTGCGTCAAAATAAAAAGTCTAAAAATTCAGTAATAAGGACCAGTGAAGTCGACTTTTTAAGACTTGAATTTAAATTAAAGACAAATTTAGATCATATGCATATACTGAATTTAACTGAAAGCCGAATTTCTATTTCAACTTCAGCACCAAAGTCAACTTCGCCTTTCAGTAAACTTGGTAATCCGAATTTTAACGAATATTTGCTGGTCTTTAAAACCCCTCAGATAGAAACTCACTACTTAGTGTTGTTAATGTGGTGTGGTTACCTTTTGTGTTAATCTAATTTTAGATTCTACTGCAGAAAAACTACAGTTATTATATCAAAATTAAAAAACATAAATTTCTATAAGTTTCTTGATATCTTTGTTAAAAATTTTTTTTTTTAATTTGATCTATACAAAATTTCCCTTCATTTGAGTAATAAGTTGACTTTTTTAATATAAATATTTAAGCATGAACTAAATATTGGACAATAAAACTTAAATTAGACTTGAATTATTTACAAAAGATAACCACAGCACATAAAAAAACTGAGTTCTGATTTTATATAAAAGTTGGGGGGGGGGGGGAAGGGAATTATATATATATATAAATATATATATATATATATATATATATATATATATATATATATATATATATATATATATATATATATATATATATATATTAAATATTTAAAATTGTTAAAAGCCTTATATATATATATATATATATATATATATATATATATATATATATATATATATATATATATATATATATATATATATATATAATATATATTATATATATATTATATATATTATATATATATATTATATATATACATATATTATATTATATATATATATATTATATATATATATATATATATATATATATATAAATATATATATATAAATATATATATATAAATATATATATATATATATATATATATATATATATTAAATATTTAAAATTGTTAAAAGCCTTATATATATATATATATATATATATATATATATATATATATATAATATATATTATATATATATTATATATATTATATATATTATATATATACATATATTATATTATATATATATATATTATATATATATATGTATATATATATATATATATAAATATATATATATATATATATATATATATATATAATATATATATATATATATATAAATATATATAATATGTATTATATATATTATATATATATTATATTATATATATATATTATATATATATATATATATATGTATATATATATATATATACATATATATATATATATATATATATATATATATATATATATATATATATATATATATATATATATATATATATATATATATATATATATATATATATAATATATATATATATATAGGCTTACCATTTGTCCTGTTTTGACCGAGATTGTCTAGGTTTTATGCCATTTGTCCCAGCGTCCCAATGATTTTTGTTTCATCTCGTTTTCAGAAAAAACAAAATTCATGATTTTGAATTTTGAAAAAAAAGCAGACAACAAAAACCATATTGTTTGATACTAATACAATAATATATATAGCTTATTATATATAGCAATATTAATATTTATAGCTTCAGCAGATTGTTTAATATCCTCTCATTTTAGTACGTGATCAAATCCAATCTATGCAAATATATAAGATTTTTATTTCACTATTTTGCAACAACCCTCCCCTTCCCCCCCCCTCTTCTTCACATACACACATATACCGATACCTTTTTCAATACAACTCCCTCTGTCGCCACAATCCCTGGCTGTCCTGGTTTATAACTTCAAAATTATGGTAAGTCTATATATATATATATATATATATATATATATATATATATATATATATATATATATATATATATATATATATATATGTATATATATATATATATATATATATATATATATATATATATATATATATATATATATATATATATATATATATATATATATATATATATATATATATGTATGTATGTATATATACAACCCTCGGAATTCGGAAAATTGAGGTTGGCAATAATTTGCCGACCTCAATCTTTTTAGAGGTCGGCATCAGGTCGGCAAGTACAAAGGTCTTACCATAAAACATCAAAACAAGGTCGGCAAAGCCGAATTTTTTTTGCAGACTGCAAACACGTTAGGTCGGCAGCTAGGTCGGCATTGCCGAATGCCGACCCTAATTCCAAGGGTTGTATATATATATATATTTTGAAAATTTGTATGCGTTTTAAAACGCAAAAAAAAAAAAAACAACAAAACTTAACAATAAAGAAATTAAAAAACACAAACTCATTGTTAAAGAAGCAAATAAATCTTCTTAAAAAAAATAACGAAAAACAAAATTAAAATAATTTAAATGATAAACTATAACGATAAGATTATCTAAATTACGTTTGAAATAAATAACTTTAAATTGTTTATCTTTACTGATGTTATTATAATATAATATTATGAGAAACCCTTTTTAAATAAAGTTACAATTTACAATTGACGATTGTGTAATAAACGCACAAATTTTAAATTTAAAAAGATATTGAGTAAAGAATTGTTAATGTCTTTTTAAATTTAAAAGTTTAAAAAGATATTGTTAACAATTCTTTGCACTAAAGAAAAAATAATTAAATTGTTTATTTAAAAAAAGTGATATAATTTTTTTTTATTTAAAAACATTTTTAATAAAAAATAAATACTTATATAAATATAAAAAAAATACTATTCATTAATGTTTTTATAAAAAAAGATAAAGTAATTTATTTTCAACGTTATTAAAAACCTTTTTTTTTCAGCGAATTTTTAAAAACTGGTTAAAACATCAAAACAAAGTATTATTTGCGTGGTCATATAAAGACTTGAAATCGAATCTCTTTCTCTTTTCTATCATGGTTGCTGCTCAATAGAGTTATCATCTCTATTTCCATCAACAAAAACTCATTCTCACTTGACTTGTCATTAAGCTAAGTCTACATCACTAATTGTTAAATCTAATTAAATATAATATATGTAAATAAACAATGTTTATTGTGTCAATATACACTAAATCCAATAAAGATAAAATTGAGGAAGATAAAATTATCTAAGAAATTTTTATACAGGACTGCTTCAACCTTGTTAATCTTTAAGCATACCAAAACAAAAATAATTTCAGTAAATTTCAGTATTAATTGTCCTATTAAATCAGAATTTAAAATATGAACTAAGATATTGCCATTTAAGTTAAATTTAGTCGGTTAAAAATGAATTTTTGAATATTCCCCCAAAAAACCAAAAAAACGTACTCTGCATTTTTTTTCTCCAAAAAAACGAAAAAAAAAAAAAAAAAAAAAACAAGAACCAATTTTCTATGATCAAATTGACCAAGCCCTCTCTCTTTATCCATCGGCCAATATCGTCGTTTTTGGTGACTTTAATGCCCATCACACCGATTGGCTTGGCTCTAGTGTCAGTGACTCTGCTGGCGTTAAGGCCCTCAACTTTTGCCTTTCTCAATCTCTAACTCAAATAGTCAACTTTCCAACTCGTTTTCCAGACAACTCTAATCATTTACCTTCTCTACTCGACTTATGTCTTGTTTTGGATCCTAGTCAGTGCTCAATTTCTCCACATTCACCCTTAGGTACTTCTGATCACGGTTTGATCTCTCTAAAACTATTATCAAACTCTTCTACTTCATCAGAATCCCCCTATCATCGTACCACATACAACTACCTTAAAGCTGACTGGGACTCTTTCCGTGATTTTCTTCGCGATGGCCCTTGGGTAGAAATCTTTTGTCTTCCAGCTGACAAATGTGCTTCTTACATAACTTCGTGGTTTCAGGCTGGCATGGAATCTTTTATTCCCTCTCGACGATTCCAGGTCAAGCCTCACTCTTCTCCTTGGTTTTCCTCACATTGCGCTGCAGCAATTTCTAATCGAAACCGTTACTTCCATATCTATCAGCAAAACAATTCTCCAGAAAACAGACATCTGTTCACTATCGCCAGAAACCATTGTAAAAAGGTTTTGTCTGACGCCAAAGCTCGCTATTCTCAGGTCATTAAATCTCGTATCTCATCACAAAAATTAGGCTCTCGAGACTTCTGGAGAATCTTTAACAGTATCAATAATAAGGGCAAATCTGTTATTCCTTCTCTCTTGTATGGTTCAGACTTTGTCACCTCACCTAAAGACAAAGCTGAATTGTTTGCTTTTCATTTTATCAACTTTTCATCAATATCATCTCTCGATTCCACAAGTTGCGTTTTACCTGACATAGCTGTCAAACAGGTTGATCCCCTGCTTGACATTCGCATCACTTCAGCTTCTGTATCAAAAGTAATTTCCTGCTTAGACTCTTCAACAGCTTGTGGTCCTGACAACATTCCTGTTGTAGTCTTGCAGAGGTGTTCTCCGGAGCTTTCATCCATACTTTCAAAACTATTTAACAAGTGCTTATCAGAGTCTTGTTTTCCATCATGCTGGAAAGCAGCATCTGTTATCCCTATTTTCAAAAATTCTGGAGAGCGATCTGATTTATCTAACTACCGTCCCATTAGTCTTCTTCCTGTCATAAGCAAGGTTTTTGAATCTTTAATCAACAAACACTTAATCTCTCATCTTGAATCAAATAACTTTCTGATCATCAATATGGATTTCGGTCTTCTCGTTCTACAGCTGATGTGCTAACAGTAATAACCGATAGGTTTTACCGTGCATTAGATAGAGGTGGAGAGGTTAAGGCTATCGCACTTGACATTTCTAAAGCTTTTGATAAAGTTTGGCATGCTGGTCTTTTCCATAAGCTTTCTTCTTATGGTGTAGCTGGTAACATCTTTAAGATTATTGAGTCCTTTCTTTCCAATCGTAGTATAAAAGTTGTCCTCGATGGACAACACTCTTCTTCACATCCTGTAACTTCAGGGGTTCCTCAAGGTTCAATCCTTGGCCCTATACTCTTTTTAATTTACATTAACGATCTTCCAGATATTCTCACATCTAAGGTGGCATTATTCGCTGACGACACTACCATTTACTCTTGTCATGATAAGAAGCCTACACTCTCTGATTGCTTGGAGGGTGTATCTGAGCTTGAAAAGGATGTCACTTCTGCTACAGCATGGGGCTCACAGTGGCTGGTGAACTTTAATTCAGATAAAACTCAATTTTATTCGGCCAATCGTTATCGTAATAATTTAGATCTTCCTATATTTATGAATGGTAATGTACTAGATGAGTCATCTACCATTCATCTTCTAGGATTAACTCTTACTTCTGATCTTTCTTTTAAACCGTATATCAAATCCATTGCAAAATTAGCATCTGCTAAGGTTGCATCTCTTTATCGAGCTCGACACTTTCTTACTCCAGATTCTATTCTCTATCTCTACAAATCTCAAATCCGTCCCTGTATGGAATACTGTTGCCACATCTGGGGCGGATCTTCTAATGATGCTCTTTCTCTTTTAGACAAGGTGCAAAAACGAATTGTAAACATAGTTGGACCTGCTCTGGCAGCCAATCTCCAACCTTTGTCACATCGTCGTAATGTTGCTTCTCTTTCTCTTTTCTACAAATACTATAATGGGCACTGCTCTAAAGAGCTAGCGTCCCTTGTGCCATCTACTAAAATTCATTCTCGTGTTACTCGCCATTCAATTAAGTCTCATCCTTTTTCTGTGACTGTTCCTAAGTGCTTCAAAAACTCTTATTCTTCTAGTTTTTTTCCTCGAACATCAGTTCTTTGGAATTCGCTTCCTTCATCTTGCTTTCCTGATTCATATAATTTGCAATCTTTTAAGTCATCAGTCAATCGTCATCTTGCTCTACAGATTTAGTCTTTTCTCTTCCAGTAACTTCCAACTCTTATAGTGGTTGCTTGCAGCCTTGTTGGAAGTGAAGATGTAAAAAAAATATATATATATATATATAAATATATATAAATATATATAAATAAATATATATAAATATTAATATATATATACTATACTATACTCAATCCATAGGTTAAGTTGTGATTTCCTAATATCATTTTTCTGCTCTAAACATAAAAAAGTGCGCTTTAATTTTTCAGAAAATAAAGAAAAAAAACAAAGAATAATGAAATAAAACATTGCTGCCCCATCCCAAACCCTGAGTTGGTATAGCACCACTCTAGGTTTTTTGAACCTTGTCCAAGACAAGGTTGATGGTTTTTGAAAAAGTAAAGTTTACTTATCACTATGTATATAGTCCACCAAATAATAAGTAATTATGGCACTTTTAAGATTTTTGAACTTTTACAACCATCTTTAATCCACCATTTTTTCTGCCACAGATTTAATCACAAAAGACAATCATAGAACAAAATTTGGTTTCAAAAGAACAGAGAAAAAGTATGCATTTTCTGTGGTCACAAATGTCAGATGAAAATGAACAGGCAAAACCACATAGTTTATAAATTTCAAAGCTGTTTTATGGATTATAATATTGCTGATAGCTGATATCCTACTGGATGGTATCCAAGGTTGGTATACTTAATGGTTCTTACCTAAATGAATATATATAAAAAGTATACATCATAAACGTAAAACTATTTGCATAACTGAAAATTTGATAACAATACATCTAATATCTAATAATTTCATTGAAAATTTCACGCTAGAGTTGCTTTTGCATAAGCTACTGTAAAATAGGGTGACTTTGGCCCAACTTTTAAATGTGTAAGGCTTAAAAAACTTGTTTAACTTTTTCTGTTGTAAAGAAATATAAAATCATAAACATTTTTATAATCTCAAGAAACTAAAAACTTGCAAATGTGAAATTAGCAAGTAAAGGGAAGTATACCCAAGAAAAAATCTGGTATTAAGAGTTATAAAACTGCAGTTATTAGTCTGCGATGTAGTTCTTGCCTGAGTAAAATTAAAAGTGGATTGCATCATAAATGCAATCAAACAACGCTCAGGTAGAAAATGTATTTATAACTTTTAATATTTGGTTGTGAAAAGTTGTATAACATGTTCTATAGAAAGCAAGTTTTATGTAAATTTATTTTTATATCAGCTGCATCACAGTATCAAGGTATTAAAAAAGAATTTTTATTTTGCGTCACTGATAGAGAGATGAGAGAAAAAAATGTAAAAAGCTTCCCTTCCTAATAAATCTTAAAATGTTGATTTTAATTTAAAAAAATTATTTTAATATAAATATTTAATAAACCTTTTGAAGCTTTAACATTTTCAACAATTTAAAGTTGTTGAAAACATTTTTATATCATTCCCCATAGTTTTGTAACTTATTTAGATGTCAAGGAAAATGGCTTCTCACATTATTAAAGAAAAATTATGTTGTGAAAGTGGTGACACCATTTCGTTGAAGACAGGAGATAGTAAACTTAAATTATCTATTGGATCCTGGAATATTACAAGAACAATCAAATTTACTCACAAAAATCTTCTTTGTATTCAGAATTCTTATTTCTTAAGTAATCATTAAATGATAAAACTTGCTAATATGATAAGCTAAAATCACAATACTAATACAAATTTAATTCTGCAGAATGAAATGATGCAATTTTTGTAACAAAATTTATTATTTAAAAAAATTAATAATTACAGAGTTGTTAAAAAAAAAACAAAATGTTGTAGAATCTGGACTAAAAGCCTGTGTCCCTGATTTGGATAGTTATTTTCCTCTACTATTTACCAAAGAAAATATTTTATTTGAATTTAAAAACAAAGATAAAACTTTGGAATATAAGAATATTACAGTTGTGTAATGCAATGATGTAACCCTTTTTTAAAATTACAGAAAAGTTGATGTAGATTATCTTAAAACAAAATCCGCAACAGTTTGCATATCTTCATATAAAGATGGTCTAATAAAAAAATTCAAAGATTCGTTAGTAAATGCCTTCTCGTAGTTCCCGAAAATCTTAGAAAGATATTTTAAAATACTTTTTAAAAATTTAAATATTGAAAAAGTTGAGCACATTGGGGTTAACGACATAAAACTTAGTCAAAATCTCACAGGAATATGTCCAAGTAGCAGTTCAATTCATCCCTGTTATGTATGTGAGTGGGATAGAAGAGAAACATGGGCAAATGCTCTATACAGAACTTTCAAGAGTTGTCAAGAAAACTATGAAAAGTTTAAAGAACTGTATAAATCTTTTGTTAGTTAGTGAATGGAAACCCCTCTGAATATCTTGTAGACAGATTGGTTTTACTGAAGCTTCATATAATGCAGGGAACAGTCAATCATGTAAATGATATCATAGAGTAGATTTGGTCGGAAATGAGTATGAATGAGATTTATGAGTTGCAAATTATTAAGACTGGTCAGCGTTGTTGAAAATTTAATGAAAATTCTTCTCGAAAAATTATGAAAAAGTGGGTAGTGTTTAATGATAAGCTGCCAATTAAACTAAAGTCTTTTAGAGAATGCTTAAGGCTGTTAAATTTAATTGAGTTTTGCTTTGTATCGGGACTTCATGAAAGCTTTCAAACTAATATCAAAAATTTAAAGGCATCCTATAAAAAGTTGATGTTGGAACATGGTATAACTTTAACACCAAAATTTCATATCCTGTTCAATCATGTATCTGAATTTCTGTAAAACAAAAAAATGGAGTTTATTCAGACCAATCAGGAGAAATTGTTCACTACCACTTCAACACTGCCTCTTCCTCACCGCTACAAGGTGTATGCTAATAATTGGAAATATGGAAATAATTTAGTCATGGCATTGAGTTTTTATTATGGAAAACATCTTGTTTCTCTTAATAATGTTGATCTAAGTATATGTAGGTATTTTTTTGGTAATTCAAATAATAAATTATTTTTAATTTTATTTTTGTAAATATATGTTCATTTGATGATTTAAAACATGTAGTTATTCATTCTTTAACAATGTATTAAAACAAAATGCCTTCTGTATTATTCATTTCCAATAAGTTGTCTGTAACTTTTAACTGAAATTGACAACAAAATTTTGAATGAAAACATGGTGGAGCAAAAGAAGGGTAGAGCAAAACACTTGCGATATGGCGCTAAAAAAAGGCATTAAAAAATCTTAAAAATGGTATAATTACTTAATAGGAGTTTTTTTGATTTAGTGGACTATATACATAGTGATAAGTAAACTATATTCTTTCAGAAACCATCGACCTTGACTGGGACACAATTCAAAAAAACTAAATTTAGTTACGGCTAACCATGCCCCACAACTTCCTGTTTTTTATGATGTCACCTGCGTGCGTCTATTACTGCGTCTATTATAAATGTGTGTGTGTGTATATATATATATATATATATATATATATATATATATATATATATATATATATATATATATATATATATATGCCTCTATTTAAATGCACCATTTCAAATGATGTGAGTAAAAGTTAGAAAAGCAAGTCTTTATATTTGGATAATTGCATTTAATCTTAGTTCTTTTAGATTTTAGAGTTTTAAAAAGACCTGTGTTTCATATGCAAAAAAAGTTTTACTCACAAAACCTTTTTTTGTGAGTAAAACTTTCTAAGGATTAAATAAAAAGGCATTTGCCTGTTTATTTCATCTTTACTATAAAAGCCAAAAATTTCATCTACAGCCTCTTCAGGTATTTCTTTTACTTTTTTCAGGGAAAGTTTAAATCTCATGGTTCTCTACCTATTTGTATGATAGCAACACCTTATAATTGATAGCATTAAACTTTTACAAGTGTTAACAGATTTTCTGATTATGATTTTGCTAGATTTTTCTTGTAAGTTTTACAATTCATTTTTAAAACTAATTTATTAAGAGAATCTTAATGGCTGAACTGAACAGGTGCTATATTTAAAGTACATTTTCTAGTTTTACTGTTAATTGAACTTCTAATAGTTTTGATTTTACTGAGAACAATTTTTGAGTGACTAGTCACATTTTAGGAGAACTTATATTCATATAGGTCACAAAAAATATTTTAAAAATTTGATGGTATTAAGTTTATTACAGTTATTCCAACTTTGGCTGTAACTGTTTCTTTTGGTTAATCATCTTTGTATATATGTAACTGGTTCTCTTGATTAATCATCTTTGTATGTTAATATTTGTATTAATTTTTTTTTTTATATTAAATTTGATTTTTTATCTAATTTATATTAATTCTGACTTATTATCAAGTCTTTCTCTACACAATTGACTTAACCCACCTAAGTTCTCCTGTGTAAATCTTGCTCTATGTAATTAATGTAAGTTCTAAGTAGAAACTTTGTAATGACTTTTTTTGTTTATATTATAATCAGTAATATTATATAAAAATTTAATATAATATTTTGTTAAATTGTAAAGACTAATTCATGCAAGGTCATTGATCATTTTAATTCATTGTGTACTGTGTTGAGATGAATGTATCATTTTCAATAAAAAAAACTTTAAAATTGCTATCAATCTTTTGTTTTTATTTTGAAATCTAGAAAATAGTTAACTATTTTTAAAAGAATAATAAATAACGAAAATAAATAAACTAATTAACCTTACTTATAACATTTTACTTTAAACATTTTTTTTTAATCTAGGTTTTCCAGAAAATACTCATGAAATAAGTGAACAATCAAGGCATGAGGTATTAACTTTTTTTAATATAAGTTCAAATTTATGATAACTGTGATGTTTTTTATTTAAATTTTGGCAATTGTAATATTGGACAAGTATTTTAAATACTAGCAGTAAAGAGCTGTAAAAAAAGATGTAAAACAGGTCATAACTTAGGTTTGTTCCTCATACTAACATTTTTCATAAACTAATACTACTTTAATGTTAAGCACAACATATAGCTAAATATCTTTGCTAGTTGTCACCCTTACTTTAATGTTAAGCACAACATATAGCTAAATATTTTTGCTAGTTGTCACCCTTACTTTAATGTTAAGCACAACATATAGCTAAATATTTTTGCTTGTTGTCACCCTTACTTTAATGTTAAGCACAACATAAAGCTTAATATTTTTGCTAGTTGTCACCCTTATTAGTAGCAATATCTTGAGTTTAATATATATTTTGTGTAAAAAGTTTCACCACAAAGTATATTTTAAGGTGTTGTAGGAGTTATCCTCTACAACACATTTTTCAAGGTTATCTATCAGAAGCTGCTGGTGCATTTGTTAAAAAAGTTGTTCATAATAAATTACATATTGATATTTTTATATACTGAGTTTCATAGTTTTTACTTGAAGTTTTATAAGGATTTTTTTTTTGTCATGATGGTTGTAATGAAAAATCCAATATTAAAAAACAACAAATAAAATAATGCAATCATTGATGTAAGAAAAAAAGTATAAATGATTATTTAAAACCATCTAAATTATGTTAAAAAAACTGCACTATAATATTATCAAAGTTCTCCATTATGGTTTTACTATACAATTTTTAACGCTTCACAACAGGACTGTATATAAATGTCAAAACATTTTATACAACCTTTACACTTTAAAACCATGGTATGGTAAAATCATTTTTTAAAATAACTTTTTTGCTTAAAGGGATCCCCAACTGCCGAAACAAGTTATGTTCATATTAAAGAAAATGTTTAAAAAAAACATTTGGGCTGAATTTTTTTGATTGAAACTAAATAATGAATGCATACCAACAAAATTAAAATTATCCTTTTAGTCGAAGCTTGCCGTTTCCATTTTTTTTTGGTTTTTGGGGTCTGTATAATGTTAACCGCAATCTGCAGACTTGATAATTTATTCAATGCGTGTTTAATTCATAACAGTTTCAGTATAAGACGTCATCGCAATATTTTTAATAGCGTTTTTTTTTTTTTTTTTTTTTAAAGATATAAGTATTTTTTCTACTACAATCAGAAAATCTAATATTTGTATAATTTTTTACTAAATCACAAAAAATATTTGTGACAGTAAAAAATTAAACAAATATATATATATATATATATATATATATATATATATATATATATATATATATATATATATATATATATATATATATATAAATTTTTTATTACTTTGTTGTAGAAGCGAGCCAAAATCATGACACAATTATACATATTTTGTGATTATTAGAGTTCGCAGGCAGAGAAAAAATAAAGGCAGTATGATGCAGTTTTTCGTTTTATATTTAGTTCATATGGTGCAATAGAGTTGTTCGTTTTATGTTTAATTTACATTTAGTATGGTTTAACTCTTTCACTACCGCAAACCACTGGTAGCGGCTTTCGAGAATGGAAATTTATGTACAAAACAAGTATCTTGTTTTGTACATAAATTTCCAATCTCGACACATAGAATTTGTTTGTTCTGAAGGTTTAATTAATTCTCTACATAATCAAGAAAAATGAAGAGCTATATTGTGTAATTATAAAAAAGTTATCACAAAGTTAAAAAATCTTGAATAATCCTTCATAATTTTGATTTTACTGAGAACAATTCTTGAGTGACTAGTTACCATTTAGGAGAACTTGAATTCATATACGTCACAAAAATATTTTAAAATTTGTTGATATTAAGTTTATTATAGTTATTACAACTTTGTAACTGGTTCTCTTGGTTAATCATCTTTGTATATATGTAACTGGTTCTCTTGGTTAATCATCTTTGTATGTTAATACTTATATTAATGTTTTTTTTATATTAAGTTTGACTTTATATCTTGTTTTTTTTTTTTTTTTTTTTTTTTTTTTTTTTTTTTTTTAACATCTTCACTTCCAACAAGGCTGCAAGCAACCACTATAAGAGTTGGAAGTTACTGGAAGAGAAAAGACTAAATCTGTAGAGCAAGATGACGATTGACTGATGACTTAAAAGATTGCAAATTATATGAATCAGGAAAGCAAGATGAAGGAAGCGAATTCCAAAGAACTGATGTTCGAGGAAAAAAACTAGAAGAATAAGAGTTTTTGAAGCACTTAGGAACAGTCACAGAAAAAGGATGAGACTTAATTGAATGGCGAGTAACACGAGAATGAATTTTAGTAGATGGCACAAGGGACGCTAGCTCTTTAGAGCAGTGCCTATTATAGTATTTGTAGAAAAGAGAAAGAGAAGCAACATTACGACGATGTGACAAAGGTTGGAGATTGGCTGCCAGAGCAGGTCCAACTATGTTTACAATTCGTTTTTGCACCTTGTCTAAAAGAGAAAGAGCATCATTAGAAGATCCGCCCCAGATGTGGCAACAGTATTCCATACAGGGATGGATTTGAGATTTATAGAGATAGAGAATAGAATCTGGAGTAAGAAAGTGTCGAGCTCGATAAAGAGATGCAACCTTAGCAGATGCTAATTTTGCAATGGATTTGATATACGGTTTAAAAGAAAGATCAGAAGTAAGAGTTAATCCTAGAAGATGAATGGTAGATGACTCATCTAGTACATTACCATTCATAAATATATTCATATATAATATTTTAATTAATTCTTACTTATTATTAAGTCTTTCTCTACACAATTGACTTACCCCACCTAAGTTCTCCTGTGTAAATCTTACTCTATGTAATAGAGCAAGATTTACACAGATTTACAAGATTTACACTGGATTTCAAAAATTTAAATTTAGTTATAAAATGAAAAGCGTTAACACTGTAAAACTTAACTTGTAGAAGTGTCAAGTATTTAGTTAAGTAATTACTAAAGTATTTTGAAGAAAAAATATTATTTTTATTCATTAAATGAGGTTTGTTTTGGACTTAATGTTTTAGTTACTACTTACAAAAATGATAGTTTTAAGCACTTTGCATTTATTGTTTAATGATGCGTGTTAAAAACTTTATTATTATTATCAAATTTTAATTAATTGTCAATGTTATGCTATTCAAATGTTATTCAAAAAACTGTGCGATTGCTACAAAAAGATTTTAGTTTGGCTGGTAGCGAACAATTTAATGCGATTCTTTGTTTTTATATTTATATTTTATACACTTTTTTGTATATTTTAGTACAAATACTTGTTTCAACTTTAATTTAGTTTGATTTGTATGGTTATTAGTAAAATAAGTCTTTTATTATTTATTTTCTACTTAGTTCAGTTTATTTGTTTTATTCAAGTCACACGTTTTTTTTTTTCAGTTTATACTTTAAATTAATTTATATGCTTTTGTAAAATTATTCTTTTAGTATCTAGGTTATATTTAATTTAAATCACTACGTTTACTGTTTATATTTTTTTGATGTATGCACAAAGAATATTATATTTTATATAAGGGTTTTATTATTTTAGGCAGAACAAGTATGGAAAGAGAGTTCAGAAGAACATAGCAATGTGTCTAAAAATAATTTCCTTGAAGAAGTTAAGAATATTCTGAACAAACCTGTGTCTAGTTTGGATGAGACTAAATATAGTGAGAAAGGTGACTTTCTAAGTTTCAATGTAGGAAAAGAACAATCATCACTCTCCTGCATGCAAAACTCTGAAACTGATGAATTATCAAATGTTTCTTCAAATAACTCAAGTCAAAATATTGCAACAGCAAATATTTATGTTGAAAAAATCTTTAAAGGATATCAAGCACATAAAGCAGAAAGTTTATTCCAATCGTCTCCAAGTATTAAAAAAGGTTTGTTATTGTATTTATAATAGTTCATTGTTTATTTAACAAATAAGGTTATTATTTTTGTAAGTTTAACTATCTATATATTGTATATATTTATATACACAATATTGTAATATTCTGCAAATGGGTCAAATCATTATATTTCAATTTGAAAAACTATTTTTAATATAAACCAATTTGAAGAAAGTTTTGTGGGCCACCATCTCTTTTTACATATTGTTATGTGCATTATGTAGATAGGTTAAATTTGAAATTTCAGACTTCCAAATACAATAGTCAGAAATTATAGCCTTATAAAACATGACACAGTGACCCCCTCGATTTACAAATGATCAAAACATAACTTTAGAGCTGTATAACTTTTTTCTCAATTTCAACAAGTATCTCATTTTTTCTAAAACTATTTTCTGGATAGGTCTCTTTTTAAAAAAAATGGTTTTTATTTACTTGTATTAAATTTAGGGATGTATTGGAATTCTGTTCTGGCCAGAATTTGTGATATTTAGGTTATTCCGGTTCCGGCCGAAATTATAATATTTCTGGCCGAAATGCCAGAATTAGTTTTTTACTTTATTTAATTAAGACATGTGACACAAGACTGTGTAAATTAAAAGAAAAAATTATTGTCTTACAGGGCAATGAAGGACTATGGGGTAAAACTAGGTAAAAAAATACAAGAATCTTAACAAAGAGAATGTAATTTTTAGTTAAAGTTACATTTTAGCGCTCTAAAATAATTTTATTTTTTCGCTTGTTGCTCTCTCATGGAGAGTTTTTAAACATTAGAAATTTTAATTGCAACAATAAAAAAAAATGATTGTTGCACTATGCCAAATCCTCAGTCAATGTAGCAGCACTTTCTTGTAGAAGCAGGCTATAAGATATCTGATGTAGCAACACTCCCTTGTAGCAGCAGGCTCTAAAATAATGGATGTAGCAGTACTCTCTTGTAACAGCAGGCTATAAGATAGTCGATGTATGTACTAAAGCCAATAAATATTCTTTATGTTTGTATTAAAAAGTCACCACTATGAGCATGTCTCCACAAGAAAGCGCTACAAGCGATAAAATAAAATTATTTTAAACCACATTTCTGTAGCTTTTCCTAATTTTATTAATCACTTATGTAAAGATTACTGAAAGTTTAGAAATATTGTGGTGCAAAAAGAGTTGCAATCCAGTTTTGTGCAATAAACAAGCTCTTTTTTCATCAAAAATGTTACCTGCTTCTGACAATAGTCTTATTTTTAAATGTTTCTTAACTTTTAAATAGTTAAAAAGTATAGGATGCATAAATTATATATATTCCAGCAAATCCGGTTTCAGCCGGAGATTAAAATTTCCAATCTGGTACACCCCTAATTAAATTATAGAAAAATTATGACCTCAACTTTCGACAAAATCCTAAAATTGTTAAAATATGCCAAAATGACTGTAGCATTTCTTTATTCATCTGCAAATCTTTACAAGTCAGAAAAGTTTTCTACAAGTCAGATAAGTTTTCTCTACAAATCAGATAAGTTTTCCTACTGTCTGCAATAAATGGGCAAAATATAGGCAGCTTGTTGCAGTTTAGAACTCCAATACATCTAAAAGCAAAAATTTCAACACTTTGTTTTGATCTAAGATTGACAGCATGTAAGACCATTAGACCCAACTATCTGAAAATGCAAACATTATAAACTTGACAAATTCATATTAAAAATGCCAGAATTTTTAAATAACCCTATTTTTCAATTATCAACGGTTGAATGTATTACTAGAAACACATTCAACCGTTGCCAGTTATCCACTGCCACAAAGGGATGGAGTTAACCAGTGCCCCTCTTATGTATCTAGTGGTCTATGTGAGGGGTGCAACTAGTTATTCATTTCTTAATAAAAAGAAATATATCATTGGCTACCCTCTCGGGTAGCCAATGATATATTTCTTTTTATTAAGAAATGAATAATTAAGTCAATTTTGGTGGAATTTTTGCAGTTTATGAGTTACTTAAATTTTTTACTAAAAACAATGTTCGAAGAGTATGATTATTCAATTTAGCAACTCTTTTGATTAATTTGAGGCAGATGCCTTTAAGATGCTTTGAGGGTTGATTTTAACATGGGCGCTTGTTTCATATGATTGCTGCATATTTCTCTATGGTTGAAATTTTCCTGAATTGAGAGCTAGAAATATTGCAAAACACAGGTCAAGTGTAAGGCATATACAAAAAGACTAAGGTTAGATAAGTTTTCCTTGTTAAATCAAAGGGATAGTGTATGATGCCAGGCAATGGATAGTTACATTTGATATAATGAAGTGTCATTGGCATACAAGTTTAAGAGATTTCTGGGTTGGTCAAGGACCGACATACTGTTGACTACCATGGCAAAAAGAAATAAGCTGATTAGAGACTCATGTGGAACTCCATTTGTGGTATTGGTCCAAGAGAAGGAAGTTGGAAAAACAATCTTTTGAGAACAATGGCATAAATACAATTGTTGAAGCAGTGTCCAGAAATTTAAATTCATTTTTAGCTACAAGGCAGACAACTAGACAAGAGTTTTTATTAAATGCTATTTGAAAGTAGATTTTAATACATTGAATTTACCCACCTGAAAGTAAGAGATTATTTAAGGTTAAAGTAACCACCAATAGCAAGGCATTAGTTGTATGATTATAATTACCACGCACAAAAATAAATCAAGAAGGATTAAATTTCAAAAGGGACTGAATTAACCATTGCCACAAAGGGGTGGAGCTAATCACTGCCACAAAGGGATGGAGTTAACCACTTCCACAAAGAGATGGATTTACCCACTGCCACAAAGGGATGGATTTACCCATTGCCACAAAGGAATGGTTTACCCACTGCCACAAAGAGATGGAGTTAATCATTGCTTGAATGAAATCTTGTCTAATTTCTTTGCAGCGTTGCAAAGATTTTTTTGATTTAATTGGAATTACCAGAACATTTTTCCATGCATGCATGGAAAACATGGAAAAGTTGAGCAAGACTTTGATTGTAGAATAATGTTAAGGGGAGGGGGGGGGGAATTGACAACCAAAATGATAGCGTGATCTCTTAGGATTGTTCCTGGAATACCACCTGGCTCACTAGCTAGGTAGACATGTTCATTAATCACATAGATGTGGCAGGATCATAATTGTTGTTAGTGATAATTAATCTATATACTCTGGCTTAAACACCTTTGCAAGGTGTCATTTTATTCAATAGCTTCTGAGAGTGAAATTTTTAGGTTTTTCACATGGCTTGATAATATTGATCTTGCTATTTGCTAGTTTTCCTCTCGGGGTGATGTATTTGTGTTCTAGTTTTTTAATGAATAAATAAAATACGTAATAAAATAATTAATCGTCAATTCTAAATTCTAAATTTTTAAATTATTTCAAGAGTATTAAGTCTTTTAAAAGCTTATTGTTATTCAAATTATTGAAGTATAGAAGTGTAAAAATTTTAATTTTATTAAAGAAAAAAATGTGGCAGATATTTAATACCACCAGTACTTCAAGGATATCTACTCATTTTTTTATGTTTTTTATGTCAATTATTGTTTTTTTTTTTTGCAAAAAAATGTTGATTTTCTGCTAAACTTCTTTGGGACAGGAGGGTATCCACCCAAATTTTTTTCCTAGAATAGCCCCTGAGAACATATTAGCCATCAAATAAAGGCTCTGTTCATTGTGGACATTTTTAGACTTTTTTCCATTTTTTAAAATTGGAATAACATATAACTGAATAAAATATTTATTGTGCTTATATGTGAAAATATTTTTGTGTGTTTTTACAAAAATACAAATTTTTTTGGGATCCAGACAAAATATTTTGTAGGTGTTTTTTTCTGAAAGTAGAATATAAGCAGTACGGTACCAGAAAGGTACAGAGAATGAAGTACGTATGGAGTAGCTTTTTATATAAATATAGTCTATAGGGCACTTTATTAAATATTATTTTTGAATCTTTTCTGAATTAATTCAGTGAATTATTGTGACCTAACTTTTGGAAATCATTAACTTCATAAACTAATGGCAACATAATTGACAAATTTAAACCAAATAAATGTTCGAAATTACCTTTTTATTTACTAAATAATAAAAAGTAAGCATCTATTTTATTGTATTGAGTTTTTGCAAATACTATTTTAACTAATACCTTGTAATGTATAATATATAAATATTTTAATAGCAATGTATAATATATAAATATTTTATTAGCAATGTTTAATATATAAATATTTTAATAGCAATGTATAATATATAAATGTTTTAATATATTATATGCCAATACGTTTATATGCCAAAGTTTTTTATAATATTATATTATTTTCTTTTGGTGGTATGCTAAGTGAGTTGTTTAGTTATTTTTATTTTTGTTTTGTTTAGTAGATCTACACTTTTAATATTATAATATTTTAATATTATAATATAACTTTAATTATATAATAGCCGGCTATAAGTTCTTTAAAATCCATTGAAGTTGGCAAATTTGGTCAAACAAAGCTAAGAAATCATCAAAATGTAAACTGTAAAAACATTTATTTTGCACACGTTTGTTTTAAAGTTGTTATAAGATAAAAAACAAAGCTAAGAAATCATCAAAATGTAAACTGTAAAAACATACAATATTTTGCACACATTTTTTTTTTTATTTGTTTTAAAGTTGTTATAAGATAAAAAAAATCTTTTTATATTTTTTATATCAATGAAATAGAAAAATCGTTGTTTAAAGCTTGATTGCATTGGTTGTTTAAAAATCTAACGCAAGTGGTTTTCATATCAAACATATGCAAAGTTTATTAAAAAAAAAACTTTGGAAAGTTGATATTATTTTAAAGTAATATAAAATAGCAGTTTGCTTTTACTATTGTAATGCCATTAAAGCAATATTGTACTATATAGGATTAGGGTAGCTGTATATACAATTGAATTTTTATTTTTAGGTCAAATAGTACTTAATTGCAGTGCTAGTCTTAGTACATTAGAAAATACCCTACAAGTCAACAGACAGTATCAGGTTTTTTGTTTTATTATTTGTTTTGTTGTTTGTTTGTTTTTTATTTTTTTTTTTATTTTTTATTTTTTTTAAACATGTTAAGTGTTGTTTAAAAGTTATTCAAACTTTCCAATTTTTTTTTTTATTAATCAACATGTTATAACTTAACTTAAAATTTCATATTTATCATGATATATATTGTAGGATAAAAGAAATTACAGTTTTTAAAATGTTACCGATTACTGTGATATTCGGTCATTATTTTCAAAATAATGGTTACATTAGTGTTCTGCTGTGTGCCATCAATTTTTGTTATAATTATTATAGTACCATCAATTTTTGTTATAGTTATTTTAGATCTTATCTTATATTAGATCTTCTCTTTATATTAGATCTTCTCTTAGCATAATAAATTTTGAAATTTTTTCAATCTTGCTAATATATTTATAGCAAAAAAAAAAAAAATATAGCAAAAAGATTTCTAAAATTTAAAATAAATTTTTAAAGTTTTCTCATTCTTTAGATATATTATACGCGATTATTCCATATAATGCCTGCAAACTCAACATATGCTATACTTACAGGTGTTTGTACGATGTTTACACTTACAGACGTTTGTACGTAACGCTATACAAACGGAATTAAAAAGATCTTAGACCGCTAAAACATAGTCATAAAAAAAGTTAATTCTTATGATTATGATGATTATGATTAAAAATTAAAGAATAATATTAAACGCTCATATAAAAGTTAAGCCAAAAAGATTTTGCGCATTGACATTAGTTTGTAGCAAAATAAACTTTTATGCGTCAAGTTTCCTTTTGCATCTATCTTATATTTTTTGAATAATTTTAATTATGTTGCATACAAATGGATAAAAATATATAAAACTGGTACAGATATATCATTTTCATAGATAAGAGATTGTATTTATTACAATAGTAATAAATAACTAGTTTTTGTTTTTATTAAAATATATCCCATAAATATATATATATATATATATATATATATATATATATATATATATATATATATATATATATATATATATATATATATATATATATATATATATATATATATATATATATATATATATATATATATATATATATATATATATATATATATAAAAGCTTGGTCAAGAAGGTGTGCGATTTCACGGTTTTATATGACCACGCAAATCTTATTTTGTTTTGACGATTTGACCACAGTTTTAAATTTTTAATAAAGCTCTGAAAACTTAACTTAGTTATAAAGACAAAAAAAATAGTTATAAAACAAACTTGTTTTAAAAAAAGAAAAAAAAATCTTAAAAACATAATGAAAAATAAAATAAAAACAGCTTAGTTATAAATAACTAAAACTAAAAAAAAATAAAATAAAAACAAAACTTAACTAAAATAAATAATAAACAATAAGATAATTATGTTTGAAATAAATAACTTTGAATCTTTACTAATGTTTTTATAATGTAAAACTAGTAGTGTCCTGTCTGCTTTGTTACTGCACCATATAAAATTATATTAATAGTAAAAAAAGAAAAAATAAATAGTACTAATCGACAAAAAAATTTAAATAAGTAGTTTTGTTTTTATAGAAAACATTATTGCGCATTAGTGGTATTTTTAAAAAAAACGGTTCAACTTAAAACTTGTTATATTTCGAGTATATTAATTTTAAACCAATAATTTTTTATTTAAAGACTAAAGAAAAATACATGATTACTTTATGTAAGAAATCGTTAACAGTTAATTGCTACTTTTTTCAAAACCATTTTAATAATATAAAAACATTTGTAAAGATCAAAGTTATTTAATTTAAATGGTCTTTAATTCAAAAGTTTGACTTTTTTTCAAAATCTTATCGAGTATTAACTTTAATGATTCTTAAATAAAATTTATTAAAGAGACGTTCATTGTTTAAAGTCGTCGCCTATAGAATTTAAATAATTAAAAAATAAATAAGATTAATTACAAAAAAATTTTATATATTGTTTTATTTATTAATTAATCTTATATATTAGTTAATCTTATATATATTTAATTAATATAAATTAAAATTTATACAACTTTCATCTATACTTTAAATTAAAACGTTAACGGTAACTTAACGTTAACTGTTACTTTATTTAAAAGCATTTCGCTAATATAAAAATGTTAGTTAAGATAAAAGTTTCAAAGTTATTTATTTTTGACATAATTAAAAATAATTTCTTTCAGCACCTTTTTAAAATGATAACAACTGGTCAAATCATCAAAATGAAGTATTATTTGCGTGGTCATATAATGGCGTGCAATCGCACGCTTTCTTGACCAAGCTTGTATATATATATATATATATATATATATATATATATATATATATATATATATATATATATATATATATATATATATATATATATATATATATATATATATATACACACACATACATATATATATATACATATATATATATATATATATATATATATATATATATATATATATATATATATATATATATATATATATATATATATATATATATATATATATATATATATATATATATATATATATATATATATATATATATATATATATATATATATATATATATATATATATATATATATATATATATATATATATATATATATATATATATATATATACTTAATCTTTGAAGTTTTACTAGATTTTTGTTATGGTGATCTGAATACAGATCGAACTTTGTCTACAGTGAGCAATCTGTTTTGTTTTTCAGTTTCATTCGAATATCTTTGAATATACTGCGCCATCATACCTATAGACCGTGATAGTGCAGTTGGATTTAGTGGATTGCCACAATGCCAAATCAAGCAAAGGTTCACATTGAAAATCAAAAAATTTGTGTGCTTGGTGCTTGGTTTGTCTGAAAAAATGTTTAAGAAGGCTTACTGCTTTCTAAGCAGATCGAAGATGCCAACTGTACGAGAGAAAGATTAATATTTGTGATGCTCGGGTAGCAAAAGGACTCAACAAATCCTGTAGAACAATTTTTCTCAGGAAACAAGAGGGGAAAGAATTTATACTCCCTCCTTTGTTTAATTGTAATTTAATACAAGTGATACCTGAAACAAAAAGCACAATATGTTATTGCCTAATCTGCCAAATTAGTTGTTAAAGCTGCAAGAAAAAAACCTCTTGAAGAGCAAACCACCATTGAGAAAGAACCAAATGTACGTTGCTGCCCATGCCTTTGTCTTTTAGGAAAAAGTTTGCCCCACCTATGCTCTAAAATAAAGTTCAGGAAAGACCTTTAATATTTAGTTGCAAAAGATGTCAGAGCAGCCGATCAATTTGCATCTTGAGTTATTTCCAATAAAGTATTATTCCCTGAAGGAACTATTCGGCTTGCTAAAGCACCTGGTGGGCCTAGACTTACAAATATTTACCCCAGGTAAATATTTGTAAGTCTAGGCCCACCAGGGAAAATATTTGTAAGTCTAGGCCCATTGTAAAAAATATTTACCCCAGGTAAATATTTTTACTTAAATAATTTTTACATATATATTCAAAGAAAGTCTTTAAAAAAAGAGACAAAGTTTTGAAATATATATTTTTAATAACTTTTTAACCACTTAAAAACAAATAATTTAAAAGTTTTGAACAAACTTTCTGAACAAAGTTTAATATAAAGATAGAATGTGTAAGATTTAGTTTCAGGTCGATGTAGTGCCCAGCTATTATCAAGCACTCCAAAATTGATCTCTCTAGCTCTTGTAAATGTACAATTAAATATGGAATAATAAAATGGATTTAAGAAGCTAGTCATAACTAAAGCCAAACATCAAGCAGTAAAATGGCCAACTTTTTATAAGAATCTCTTAAGAGCTCTTAAGAATCTTTTAAGAAACTCAGTCAGGTCAGGTTTATCCTGCTACTGGTAACATGTAACCCAGTACAATCTGCTTCATGTCCTGCTGCCTTGTAGGATATGCCTTTTTAGGCAAAGGCTAGGAGATGCAAACTCCGACATAAAACACCCCCTGCCTTGGGGCTCTTGGTTGAGTAAAGGCTAGAGATGGTGTCTCGATAAAAATACTCATCTTGGGGTACAGCTCTAAAACTCAGTTTTATGGTTCTGAGGCCGGCTGGTAGTCAGGTTTCCCGAACTCTGTGGCAGCTCTCAGAGAGGCTGATTCCATCAACAGCTGAAAAATATCAGAGTACTAACAGTGCCATGTTGCGCATGGATGGTGTCCCTGTTTGTACTTTTGGTGTGCATTGCCAAGGCCACATTGGAGCCCTTTGTTACGGCTTAGGGTTTATTAGTGGAAATGAGGCAATTGCTTGAGCTATAGAACAGTGTACTGAGTACTATCAATGTTTCGAGTCAAGTTCTTTAACAAATTTAAAAATGAATAAAGTAACAAAAACTATAAAACACAAAAAACCACAGTCATCACCAAGTTCGCTAAACCTATCATTCACCAATATTCGTGGTCAATATTCGTGAAGTAACTTTTCTTCTGTTGAGTCTTATCTCTTGCAAAGTTCACCAGACCTGCTTGCTCTTTGTGAGACTAATTTGAGTACAGCTGTCTCATCTTGTGATCTTAGTGTTGATGGTTATCTTCCTTTAATTCGTAAAGACTCCAATAGTCACATGCTTGGCCTGGGCATTTACATTCGTAAGAATTCACCCATTTGTCGGGAAACTAGGTTTGAATCCACTACTCTTTTATGTGCTTTTGTTTAGCACCACTTCACTCTATCACCTTTCTCTTTGTTCTATATCACTCTCCCTCATCCCAAGACTGCACTCATTTTGATGTTATTTCTGATTATATTGACCAAGCCCTCATTCTTTATCCATCAGCCAATATTGTTGTTGTCGGTGACTTTAATGTTCATCACACTGAATGGCTTGGCTCTAGTGTCAGTGACTCTGCAGGCATTAAGGCCCACAACTTTTGTCTTTCTCAATCCCTAACTCAAATAGTCAACTTTCCAACTCGCTTTCCAGACAATCCGAATCATTTACCTTCTCTACTCGACTTATGTCTTGTTTCTGATCCTAGTCAGTGTTCAGTTTCTTCACACTCACCCTTAGGTGGGTCTAATCATGGTTTGGTCTCTCTAAAACTATTATCTCATTCTTCTTTACCATTAGAATCCCCCTATCATCGTACATCTTACAACTACCTTAAAGCTGACTGGGATTCTTTTCGTGACTTTCTTTGTGATGGCCCCTGGGTAGAAATCTTTCGTCTCCCTGTTGACAAATGTGCTTCTTACATAACTTCGTGGATTCAGGCTGGCATGGAATCCTTTATTCCCTCTCGACGATTCCAGGTCAAGCCTTACTCTTCTCCATGGTTTTCCTCACATTGTGCTGCTGCAATTGCCAATCGAAACCATTACTTCCATATCTATCAGCAAAACAATTCTCCAGAAAACAGACGTCTCTTTATTACTGCTAGGAACCATTGTAAAAAAGTTTTGTCTAATTCCCAAGCCCGCTATTCTCAGATGATGAAATCTCGTATTTCATCACAAAAATTAGGCTCTCGTGACTTCTGGAGAATCTTTAATAGTATCAATAATAAGGGCAAGTCTGTAATTCCACCTCTTTTGTACGGTTCAGACTTTGTCACCTCACCTAAAGACAAAGCTGAATTGTTTGCCAAGAACTTTTCATCAATATCATCTCTTGATGCCACTAGTTGCGTTTTACCTGATATACCCGAGAAACAGGTTGATCCATTGCTCGACATTCATATCACTCCAGCTTCTGTATCTAAAGTTATTTCCCGCTTAGACTCTTCTACAGCTTGCGGCCGGGACAACATACCTGTTAAAGTCTTGCAGAAGTGTTCTCCTGAGCTGTCGTCTATCTTTTCAAAACTATTCAACAAGTGCTTATCAGAGTCTTGTTTTCCAGCCTGCTGGAAAGCAGCATCTGTTATCCCTATTTTTAAAAATTCTGGAGAGCGATCTGACTCATCTAACTACCGTCCCATTAGTCTTCTTCCTATCATAAGCAAGGTTTTTGAATCTTTAGATTAAGGTGGAGAGGTTAAGGCCTCATTGGGTGGCATTGTTCGCTGATGATACTACCATTTATTCTTGTCACGATAAGAAGCCAACTCCCTCTGATTGCTTGCAGGGGGCATCTGAGCTCGAAAAGGATCTCACTTCTGCTACAGCATGGGGCTCGCAGTGGCTGGTGAACTTTAATTCAGATAAAACTCAATTTTTTTCGGCCAATTGTTATCGCAATAATTTAGACCTTTCTATATTTATGAACGGTAATGTACTCGATGAGTCTCCTACCCTTCATCTTCTAGGATTAACTCTTACTTCTGATCTTTCTTGGAAACCTTATATCAAATCCATTGCAAAATTAGCATCTGCTAAAGTTGCTTCTCTTTATCGAGCTCGTCACTTTCTTACTCTGGATTCTATTCTCTATCTCTATATATCTGAAATCCGGCCTTGTATGGAATACTGTTGCCATATCTGGGGCGGATCTTCTAATGATGCCCTTTCTCTTTTAGACAAGGTGCAAAAACGCATTGTAAACATAGTTGGACCTGCTCTTGCAGCCAACCTTCAACCTCTGTCACATCGTCGTAATGTTGCTTCTCTTTCTCTTTTCTACAAATACTATAATGGGCACTGCTCTAAAGAGCTAGCGTCTCTTGTGCTATCTACTAAAATTCATTCTTGTGTTACTCGTCATTCAATTAAGTCTCATCCTTTTTCTGTTACTGTTCCTAAGTGCTCCAAAAACTCTTATTCGTCTAGTTTTTTTTACCTCGAACATCAGTTCTTTGGAATTCGCTTCCTTCATCTTGCTTTCCTGATTCATATAATTTGCAATCTTTTAAGTCGTCTGTCAATCGTTATCTTGCTCTACAATCTTCATCTTTTCTCTTCCAGTAACTTCCAACACTAATTAGTGGTTGCTTGCAACCTTGTTGGAAGCGAAGATAATTAAAAAAAAAAAAAGAGCAGGTCAACACTTAAGCGATTTTTTCATCTGCAATGACTTCAAAATAATCAACTTAAAAGGTACACTTTCTGGTACACTTCAGATTGTTTCCCAATGCATTTATTTATCAGGTCTTATGAATCATGTTATTCAGTCTAGCAAATTTTCTGGTGGATGTTTTGTTAAGCTGTGAATTGATGGTGGTAAAGGCTTTCTCAAGTTTCGTCTAAGCATTGTTGATACTACATTAAGAGTTGATACCAGCTCACCGCCTCAAAAACAACTACTCGCTAAAAGACTGGCAAAGAAACTGGAGTAATGAGACAAATTATTGTTGCCATATCAGAAGATTTGCCAGAAACTCACTCCACCATTGATCAAATCAATCATCTTTTCAAGATACTTAAAACTGCTTTAATAGAAGCGGTTAAATTGCTAGTTGCCCTCCACATTTAACTGAGCCTGTATCATGGGGGCCAGTTTGAGGGAAATAAATGCAGGAAGCTTCTTAAAATTGTGGATGTGCTCCAGCACTTGCTGAAATAAACTCGGTTACCGACATTTTTTACATAATTGAAGCATTTAATGTATTTGTAAAAGCTTGCTTCGGATTTATCCTTCAGCTAGATTTCACTGAAGTATTTAAAAATTACAAAAGGTGTTACTTAATGATAACTGGTGAAAACGTAACTACCGAAATTCACTTCGTCTTATACCACATCAAAGATTTCATCAGTCGCAAAGATTTTATCAGTCCTCCTTGGAGCTCTATAATGAACAAACTGTCGACTATGCTCATCAAGAGTTTTATAAAAATTGGTTAAGGTAGAAACCAAACAATCATCCAGAGTACAAAGAAAGGTTGTTATGCCGCATAACTGATCTGAACAATAAGCATCTTTAAAAAACTTCTATTATAATTTGATTTATAAGATAAGGCAGCAAAATATTATAGCTTACGGCTTATAATAAACATTTTAACCATTTTAATCCTTGATTACTGTTAGTAATTATGAATTTTAATAAAATTCTATTATTCTAGTATTTGTCTAAAAGAGTATATTAAGTTAATATACTCTTTTAAACAAATACTCTTCAATATTTTTACAAACTAACAAATTTACTCGGTAAAATATATTCTATAAATACTCCAATATACTCTATATACTCTATAAAAAAAGTTAGTTTATTTTATAGGAAATGTTGTGATATTTATGCTATGAATAAGCTAATTCAAACCATACTTCCAAAAGCAAATCACAGGGTACCTTGATGTGTATACTATCACCCCATATAAGTGGCGTTTTTGGGTCAGCTAGGTTGGCATTATCACAATCCGTGATAATTGTGCTGTGGCTCTTTGCATGTTTTATATATTTATATAATAATAATATATATATATATATATATATATATATATATATATATATATATATATATATATATATATATATATATATATATATATATATATATATATATATATATATATATATAGAGAGAGAGAGAGAGAGAGAGAGAGAGAGAGAGAGAGAGAGAGAGGAGAGAGAGAGAGAGAGAGAGAGAGAGAGAGAGAGAGAGAGAGAGAGAGAGAGAGAGTATATTTAATGCATAGTTAATGCAATTTAAAATGTTTGTGACTTCCATCTTTAGTAGTCAACATCTATATAAAATAAGAAAATTGAGTTAATTTTTTAAAACTATAAACAATTTAATACACATATTTTTATATAAAAATAATAATTTTTGATTATTTTTTTTTCCATAAAAGAATGTTCTGATAGAGGAATTGAAAAAAGTTGACCTAGCATTAAAAAGAAATCGACATGTACAGGTATATTTACTATTTTTAAAGTATTTTAGTCACTTTGAATTTGAGTGGTCATTTTTTAATATTTTTAATCTTTAAGATAAATTTTCTATTCCATTACCATGGGTTGCACTTTTAATAATTCCCCCAGTTGACAAACTCATGAATTTAATTTTTTTTTTAAATGAAAGAGTATTAAGCCATCTTAATATATATATACATATATATATTAAGATGGCAGCAGGCTATTTGATGTTAGGTAAGTATGACATCATCATGCTCACCTAACTCAGCAGTATAAGATATATATATATATATATATATATATATATATATATATATATATATATATATATATATATATATATATATATATATATATATATATATATATATGTATATATATATGTATATATGTATATATATGTATATATGTATATATATGTATATATATATATATATATATATATATATATATATATATATATATATATATATATATATATATATATATATATATATATATATATATATATATATATATGTATATATATTAAGATATATATATTATATTAACTTAATATAAAATATGGTTTTGGTCTCTTTAACAATAATTTCCTTATTAATGCATATAGGTTTTGTAAAGGTATTTTTTCTAGTTCAAGTTTGAGAAAATGACTGGAAATCAGCACAATTTGAAGTTGTTGAAATTTAGAAATCTGACCATTTTTCAAGTTCTTGAATCTAAAGATGAAAAAAAAAATGACTCAATTCAAAATTTTAAATTTTAAAATGATGAGTCAAATGTTTTGTTACCATGGATAACAAAATCAGAACAGCTTTTATATTTAACATTAACTATTAAATAAAAATGTTATACACTAAAACTTTTATTGTAAGG
Organism: Hydra vulgaris; assembly: GCF_022113875.1. Classification (NCBI taxonomy): domain Eukaryota; kingdom Metazoa; phylum Cnidaria; class Hydrozoa; order Anthoathecata; family Hydridae; genus Hydra; species Hydra vulgaris. The sequence continues at coordinate 63,013,422 of NC_061157.1, forward strand.
CTATTTTTTCCTCATTTCTGTGCATAAGTTATCAGACTTGGACAGGAATGGTGTGCGATCGAGGGCTATTGTTGACCACACAAATGGTTTTATTTTTTGACAACTTGACCCCGATTGTTTATATTTTTTGATAATTTAAACATTCCGGAAATGCGCTGGATGTAGAAATGCTAACCTATTGAAAAAAAAAATCCTTACAAAAAAAGAAAAGAAAAAAAATTTATTACGAAAAATTAAATAAGCACCAAAAAAAAAAAAAAATTAAATATATGTTGTATGTAATTTTTAATAATTTCAAGCTTTAATTAGTAAGTTTAGTTAAAAAAAAGGTTTTAACTTTTTTTATAGGGGAAAAAAATAAATAACAAAATCCGCATGCGATTTAAATAAAATAAACTATCAACAAACAATTTAATTTGAGCATTACAACTTTATTAATAAGCACTTCACGTAACGAATTTAAAAGTTATCATTAAAAATTTAAATTCATTCATTCCTATCGTAATAAAAAAATAGAAAAAAAGACTTTCAAAAAATATAATTTTTGTTTAAAAGATTTTTATTAATATTTTTTACTAATATTAGAACTTTTGTATAACATTTTTTATTAATTATCACATGCTTTTATGTAAACAATCATTACAATTATTTTTATAGTTTTATTTAAAGCCTCGCATAAAGTAAAAACTTTAGAAAAGATCAACAATTAAAAGTTATTCATAATGTAACACTTTCTTTTATTGCATTTAAATTGTTAAGACATCAAAATTGCTGTGGTCAAATTGTAAAGAAAAAACAATATTAGCGTTTTCAGTTACAGAGTGCGATCGCAAGCCATTCCTGTCCAAGCCTGAGTTATGGTACCTCTTTCAAAACAAAATATATATGTTATTTATTTTTCTTTAAAGGGACCACCAAGTCCTGAGACATGTTGTGTTCATATTAAAGAGAATGTTAAAAAAAAAACGTCTGAGCAAATTTTTTTTGATTAAAACTAATTAATAAATGTATACCAAGAAAAACACATCTTGTTGTTTTAGTCGAAGCTTGTCTTCTCCATTTTCTGATGCAAGTTGTTTTGACAAATCTAACAAACAATTAAATAAATCAAGCACTAGGAAGAGATATAAAACATAAGAATATACTAATAAAATATATAATTTGTAATTAACTTTCAAAATTTTGACAATTTAAAAAATATATATTATAAAAGATTTATTTGTGTAAACAAATGATAATAGTTTAAAAGATTTATGGCTTTGCAGATGTGGCTCCAAGAATGAGCCATAATATTAAAGTAATAGTTCATTTGATAATATATTCTTAAAACAATTTATGCTAGATATCTCAAAACGCAACAAATTGTGATTAATTGCTATAACATTTGAACAGAATACTCTAGAACTTTTTTTCGCTTAGTCATTTTATTTTTTGAACCAATAGAATTAGTATTTCGTAAATTTTGCTGGTTTTTAGTGTTTGCGAATATTCTTTTTATTCTTCCGCAAGATGTTTTAAGAACATTCGAGTTAATTATGTTTCCATTTATGTCCCTAAAACAAAAATTAATATATATTACTTTTTTAATTTTTAAGCCCCCGCCTTTATTGGATATTATAATAATGGAAAAATAAATAATGAAATAACATCACCTTAATACCAAAAAATGCATTTTTGAAAATCAGGGAAAAAATGCATAAATTTTTTTCAATATTTACAAAGTAAATTAATAAAAATGCATTATTATTTTAGGTTAAAAATTATTTTATCTAATATTTTGAAAGAAAAACTCATAACAAAAGAAATCAAAATACGTGTGGTCTAAAAAAAGTTGCGCAAATAAAATATTATTTTGTTTTTAATTTTTTTACAAACATAATTAGAACTTTAAAATATAATAAAAATGAATATGATTTGGAAATTGTAAAAATGTAAAAAATAATAATCGGTGTTTTAAAAAAAAAAAAAAAAAAAATCTATGATGTCATGTACTAAAACTTCTATGAGTTAAGCGTACTTGAGTAAATTATCAAGTCTGTATAATGCGTCTGGAAAATTGCGTTTATTTTAAAGACTCTAAATATCGCAGAAAATGGAGAAAACAAGCTTTGACTAAAACAACAAAATTTATTTTTCTTGGTATACATTTGTTAATTAGTTTTAATCGAAAAAAATTTGCTCAGACGTTTTTCTTTAACATTCTCTTTGATATGAACAAAACATGTCTCAGGACTTGGTGGTCCCTTTAAATTAGAAAAATTTACTTTTCACATTTTTATGGTAGGATGAATTATCAAACTTTGATGAAGGAATTCAAACCAGCGATGGCTTGAGTAAAGCCTGCATAGGAAAATTCAGCAATCCATACTTTAAAGATGGAACTGCACTGGTAAAGTTTAAATCAAAAATTGTAAAATTGTTATTTAACTTTAACAATCATACTTGTTTGCTGTTGTTTAATGTTTTACATACAATTTGTTTTGTTTAGCTTTTTATTTTTTTTATTGTATCTTTATGCAAGAAGTGTATACTCTTCACATTAATGCATGTTTTGCCAGCTACTACAGCAAAATTTGCCTGTTGCTTTTTGTTAGTGTGAATACAGAATTCTAATAAAAACAGAGTTTATGCAGTGATCTGAAATCCCAGATCAAGGCTTTGTTCATGGCTCTAAAATCCAGTGCGCCTAAATCTGAAAGTCTTGGAATGAGGGCAGTTTTCTTTAGGGTTTCAGCGCTGGAAATAATGGCAGATGAATGATCAATAATTGTCTACTTTTGGAAAAAATGATGTTTTGATCTCCCAATATTAATTCTGGTCTATCGAATTTGAAATAATCGTAAAGCAAACTTAATAATAAAAAACTCAAATATCTTTAAAACACAAAAAATTGGAATTGTTTAGTTAAAAATAGTTTTGAGGCCATAACAACCAGTCCATAACAATCTTTAGTTTACAGTATAAAAATAGTGCGCAAATGTTATTAAATTTCCAAAAATACAGAATGATAAAAAATACTAAATATTTTTTAATGGAGTAAATGTAATTTGAGATCATTATTGTTTTACTGACTTTAAAAATCAGAAAAAAAAATTTAAAGTCCAAATAATAAATAAAGGGATCAAATGAATTTTAGTAAAGTAACTATTTTTGTTTTTAAATTATTTTAAAATCTTAAAAGTTTGAGATCAAATGTCAAAACAATGAAATGGTTTTTGCTTTAAATCTTAAAATTGATTAAATAGAAAGTATTAAATAAATTATAATCATAAAATTAAGGCTTGCAAAAAATAAAAATAAATTTTTTTTTTTGCCTGCTTCAATTTTATGATTATAATTTATATACTATCTTTTAGTATTTGAATCATCTGCAAAGTAAATAAGTAAAACTTTTTTTTTTTTATTATCATAATATTTTGAATCACCCAAAACAAGTATAGTTTTTTAACAAAAATTATATTTTCAACTATAGCTCTTTTTAATTGCAATTTTCTTTTGTAAAGAAAAGACCCGCTATAAAAAAAATAAAGTTTTTAATCACTATCTAAAACACGAGCTAGGAGAAAAAATATTTTTACTTTTTTCTTAGTAAGAAAAAAGTAAAATTTCGTTTTAGTTAAAAGTAAAACTTTAACTTTTTCTTTAGCAGGTTGTTAAAAAAGTATTATTTGTTTTGGGCCATTCAAAATTATCAGGCTTTATAACAAAATGACCCTTTAAAATATTGCGTTAACTCCAAAAGTGGAATGCATAAAGTGTTGTGGTTACAAAAAATTAGTTAAAAACTACAAAAATTAAATTTGAACATCCAGAAAAAAATTTAATCTTTTCAATATTTTTCATTTCAGCTGATCAGTGTTGATCAGCACCTTTTAAATAATTATTTCCAGCGCTGAGACTTTAGGTCTTAAGTTTTGTATAATATAACTTGTAAAATAAAATTTGGTTGAATAATTTTGATTATATAACAATTAAGTTTAAATTTAAGTCAATTAAAATGAAGTTTAAATAATAAATGTTACATTAAATTAAATAGGGTCCACCAGACAATGAAGATACAAAAGAGAAGAAAGCTGCAGCATTATGGACTCCTTCATTTACAAAACCTTCAAAGCCTTGTATGTTTTATTATGTTTAATGTCTAGTTAATTTATCAATAAACTTGCATTTAAAAACAAAATATTTTTTTTCTTCTCTTATAGAAAGAATTGTTTTATTTTCTTTTAAATATTATTTTAACATGTTTTGAATTTGCTTCACTGCATTGTGTTCAATGCATTTAGCTTGCTTGTTCAGATTTAAATTACAAATGCATTTTAATTAGTTGCTCTCTTGCTTACATTAATTTTTCAAAAAAAACTTTTTTGTCAAAAACATTTTTCTCAAATAGCAAAAGAACAACAATTAAACATTTTGGTTTTTTTTAAAAACCCAAAAATGTCTATTTTACTTCTGATCATCTTTTTATATTTTTAATCAAATATAAATGATATTATTTTATTTATAAATTATTTTATACAACTTGGAGAAAATAGCTCATATATAAAAATTTTCTTGTTTTTAAATTCGATCAAACAAATTAATTTAGGTGCCACTTAGACTATTTTTTGTGTAATCGAATTTTCATTATATTTCATTCTTTATGTTATAAAAAAGCAGTGGTTAGCATTTTTTATATGCAAATATTTATGTAATAAAATAGTTTACATTATGTAACCATTTGTATTGATGCAATTATTGTTCTACCTTTTTTTTTAAATCTGTGGTTTTTATGGGATAAGGGGATAAGCTCGATTTTATTCAAAATAAGCCCACTGAAATTAGTTTAATTGAATAGTTTGTTCTATTATATAGTATAGGACTGATCCAATCAAAACCTTTTAAACATGTTCAATATTTTTATTTTACAAGATTGTTTTATTTTTTTTAGAATGACAAAATAATGCTAACTAATATGAATATTTATCTATAAATATAATATAAATATAAATTTATCTATAAGTTTATCTATAAAGTCTTAACGAATAACAAAAATATAAATATTTCTCTTTAAAATAATAAATAACAAAAATAGTAAAATGAATTTTTTTTTGTTTATTTTTAAAGGTTTTTCAAGTAGTATAATATAATTGTAAAAATAATTTTTGATTTTGAAAAATTTAAAAAGTAAACAAGATAAAGTTTACTGATTGTTAAGATATTAGTCCTGTATTAACTGATTGTTATTAAGTTTAGTCAAATGTTTAACATTTTGATAAAGCTTCATTTTGGTAACACTTGATATATATTGAAAAAAAGAATCATGAAAAAAATCATGAAAAAAATCAAAATCTTTGTATAGACTCTTTCCTTTCTAATTGCAGTATTAAAGTTGCTCTCAATGGATAACACTCTTCTTCATTTTCAGTAACAATTAGGGTACCTTTTATTATGTTACTAGAAAAGAAATTCAATTTTTAATAATTTGTTAAATTTGTAAATGCTCATCAAAATTGTTTTTTTTTAAGGTTTAAAAATTTTATTTTAGGAAAGAAAAAAGGAATAATGCTTATAGTTAAAAAGATAGAGTTTATATAGCAAATTATTGACAGTTTTTTTTTTCTTTCCAAAAGTTTTCAAAATTTATTTTAGGGAAGAAAAAGGAGACAATACTTCTAGAAGATGGAGTTTATAACAATAATTTGGAGAAGATGTTGGCACCACTTATGGAAAAGTAATTTAATTTAAAATCATAATTTTAAACTTTTAGATAAATATAAAATAAAATAAAAACTTTTAAAGCCATATTTACTTTAATTGTGCCATATTTTTTCATAGCTTTTAAATAATTTTTTTATAACAAATATTTTTCAACGCATCTTAGTCAGATGCGTTGAAAAATATTTGTACTTAGAGTGTACATGGAACAGATTCCATTAAAAACAGAGTAAAAACTTTTATTTAGATTTTAAAAGATTAAAAACTTTATTTAGATTTTAAATTTCTCTGAAGAATTAATCTAGTTATTACAAAACTGGATTTTTTTTTTAATGTTGAAACCAAAGTTGAAACTAAAAAATTATTTTAAATAGAGTTTTTAAATAAATAAAAAAAGTTTCAGAATAGTCTAATCAGCTGAGTATTTTGTTTTTAAATAAATTTAAAAAATTTAAAAAAAATCCTTATAAATTCTTTTGTTATTTTATTGTTTTTGTTGTTTTATTTAAACCTAGAATAAGTTTTAATCATAATTAAGTCTAATATATTCATTTCTACAAACATTTTTTTATTACCTGGTTCTTTATTTTACATTAGTGGAACTCTTTTTAAAATCCTTATACGAGAGTAGGTTACAGCCGTATTATAAAGCTTTTCTCTGTTTATTTATGGTGTTTGCTTAACTCAGAAGGTCCAAATCTAAATCTTTTCATAGTTTTAATAATATTTTAATAATGTAAAAAGTTAATAATAAATTAAAATATGTATACATATATTTTGGTTTTCTGAACCTTTGTCTTTGTAATTTTAACATATCATTGCAAGTTTTTTTAAATGTTTAACAGGTTTTTGTTAACTAAATTGAAAAATTAATTTTCTAATAGCCTTTATTCATGGATCTTTTCAGGTTCAAAAAAAAAAAAAAAAAGCTAAAAGATGAAAAAACAGTTTTATTTTGTTTTCAATGGAGTCGATTGAATACACACTTGGGTGACACAAAGTAGGGTTGAAAAATTACATTTTTCCAAAATCAACAATTGTAGTTGCTTATTCTGTTTTACAACATTCAGTTAGTCTAAATACAAAATTTCAATTATTTTTGTTTGTTGGAAGTGATACATGTAGTTTTTCAAATGTGTGGATTGGCTGAATTTGTCATTTTTACAGGTTAAAATAATATTTATAATTAATTTGTTTGATCTTAGAAGGAAAAAAACACTGTTTGTAGTTTAATACAGTTAGCTATTATTTTATATTAATTTTTCAACTCTAGGTTTCAGCTTTACCAGTTCCTTAAGTGACATATCTTTTGTTATTAGCTTTCTACGTTCCCTGACTACCAAAAGAATGTTCTGTCTCTAAAGCTGTGGGAACTGTGAACAAAGTTTTCAATTAAAATAATATTTTTTTCGCAATTGTTGGTCACACTAACATTGCAAAGTGGTTAGTCACACTAATATTGCGAACTGAGTGAAAAGTGTGTATGAATCTAGCACTAAGAAATTACTTGAAGTATGCCACTCTTGAACAGATTAGGTGTGACCTGTAAGTATAAAAAAAAGCTTACTCTCCTTCGTAATTAAATCCTCTAATCAACTATCACTGGTAACAATAACAGCAGAAGGAGCTTCTACAGAAATCTCTGATAACCCAGGAACTGGAAATTTTAAAAGTTTCTCAATGATTAAAAGCTTAGCATCTGCTTTCATATAAGGATCAGCTAACGAAAGTACGATGACTTTAGAAGATAAATACCAGGTGTGGTTACTTTTCTGAAGTAAGTTTTCAACTTCATAATCCCATTCTGATTAAATTGTTTCAGCAATTTTTATTGCATTATAATGATTTATAACGGCATGCTCTGCTTTGCCTGATTTAAGAAAGGCATGTCGTTAATAAATATTAACAATAAAGTGCTACCCTGGAGACCATATGTTTCTTTTCAGGAATCAGATATTCAATGACTGTGGATGTCATATTGAGTATTAGAAAGTATATTGCATAGACCATAAAACTTGCATTGTGACGCCAGGCTGATAGATGTGAAAATTATTTAGTTTCTCAGATTTAATGTTTATGTAATACGCCAAATATTCAACAAGATGCCTGTAATCATTCCTAAAATATTCTTATTTTTATTTAACATCTTTTAAAAAAAAAGTATATTTATGGAAAAACTAATTCATTTTATATTATTGTTACATACCTGGGGAAGATTTCATGTTCTAGTGCTTTAGGTACAAACTTTTTAGACTTCAATTAGAGTTTGCAGAAATCACTGTTAATAATAAGGTCTTGCTCAGGAAATAATTTGAGCTTTTCTACAGCACCATTAGCTGAAACTTTTGGATAAAATTCTGTTATCCATTTCTTCTGAAAATCTTTTAGCTTATTTGCAGGGGCTTAAGACGTTTCTTTTCCTTGAAATTTCTTTAAAAGCCCATGTAATATTTATCTCGGTAATATGGTGTCTACAAAATAACCAAAGAAATGGTTTACCAAGAAATCTTGCCATAATAGTTATTACACCAGAATTCCATCCAGTGTTACAGGTGTAAAATCAGAATCCTACAATATAGTCACAAATTTTAAAATATTCTACGAGATTCATATTACTTATAGCCATATCAATTCCCTTACCACTATCAGTTGGCACAACACCAAGTAAAAGATCATCTTTGGTTTCAATCTCTGGACTGGTTAAAGATATAGATAGTCTTTCTGCAGTAGTTGTCTGTCTAGTCTTGTCAATATGCTTTAAAATTTTGCCATCAAAATGTAAAACTAACATCTTGTTAGCCATTAAATCAATATATTCATTACATATCTGGCCTCTTTCCTTTCATAAAAATCTGTAATGTCGCCTTTTGACATTCTCTGCTTAACTTTAGTTGTTAAACAGCTCCTCCTAAATAGTTTACTATGCTTGCAATAAGAAGGGTTTGGTTATCTCTATTTATACTCTTAAGTATGCTGGTCTAAACTGATGCCTACTTTTTAAGCTTGCTTTGTGAAAGTTAACATTTTTATTTGCGTCAAAAACTTCTGGCTCAGCAATTACACTTCCAACATTTAAATTAATATAAAGATTTTAAGCTCAATTATACATTTACTTTAAAAAATTAATAAATTTACCTAAAATGCCCATGCATTATTAGAAAAACTTGTTTATATTCTCTCTTTTTATTTAATCAGAAGTTGAAATAAGTATTTTTATGTGTTAAACAAATTATACTTTGATATTACCTAATTGTGATTTTAACATATTGTAAAAGTCATTTTTGTGGCGTTTGGAAATTGGCGTTTGGAAATACTTCTCTCAGAAATCAAGTAATTACCGAAACCAGCAGGCTTCCAAATATTTACAATTTGTCAGAGTAAATAGTATTTTTTGAATTACAAAACTTTCCCTTTGCATATAACATCCTCTCAAACTGGAGAACATGAAAAGTTTGTTTAATTAGGTTTGAATCGCTTATCTCTAGCTGAAGTTAGGAACAAATAATATCGAAGAACATTTCTATTCGATGGTTTGTTGGTAGATGGCTAAAAGTAGAGTTAGGCAGGTAAACAGACCTACAAGCGTTATAACTAATTTTTTTTGTTTTTCTGTTTTTGATTTTCAACATTTTGTAAGGATATATAAATAGTAAAAAAAAAAATCAAATTTTAAAGCAAGATAATTATCAAAAGTTGCCTAGTGTATTTATATAAATCAAAAGATGCCAAGTGATTAAAACGCAAACCACAAAATTTATGCTGCAATTAAACTTTTTTAAAAATAATTGTGAATGACAACTAATGTTGTAGAAACATCTTAACCACTATTTAAGAAAAAACACCAAAAAGACCACTATTTAAGAAAATCGTAAAAAAACAAAACAATTTTTGTTGACGTCGAATGGCTTCTTTATGATTTTTAAATTTTATATTTTAGCGGTTTTTTAAATTGTAATTTATGTATGACGATGGTCTATACAAATTAGACCGAAATATCACCAAAAAAAAAGAAAAATTAGTTAGTATGATGTTGTTTTGATGTTTTACAACTTATTTTAACTTGACGACAACAAGAAATGTCGCTAAAACACTTAGAAACATCTAAGTGTTTTAGTGACATTTCACTAAAACACTTAGAGTTTTTGACATATTTTTTAAAATAAAAATGCTTGGAATGTTAAAAAATGCTTGGAATGTTAAACTGTCAAATTTATATGTAGCTCTTCCTGATCACTAAGGGATATAAAAAACTTTTTCTAGACTCCTTAAGTTTGGTAGAACTGGAAATTGTACTGCAGCTTTTTTAATTTTTTTAATTTTGTGTCACCCTAATACACATCCATTGATATTTTTCAATACAATTTTTGTTAAACTTAAAACCTCTAATTTGAACTTTTAAAAACATAAATGGTTTTCATATATTATTTTAATGTATCTGCTTGAATAATATCTTCTTTTTTTTATCCTATATATATATTTCCATTGAAGTATATATGTTTGATAAAGGCTTATAATTGAAACTGTATTTAAAGTAAAAATGAAATATTTTGGAATATTTTGTAAGTAGCATAAATGTTTGGAGTGTAAAAATAATTTTATTTTACTTTTAAAAGATCTAAAGTGAAATAAAAAGAAAGAAAAATTAAATTACTAGCTACAAAGCTCTTTTTTTAGATTAAAGAAAATAGAAAAAGAAAATAAAGAATGTGTTAAAAATGGTAGGCCAAAACTGGATAAATCTATTCGTGCAAAAGTGATGGCTGAAATAAAAGAAATAAAGTATTAGTTGTTTTGTTTTATTTTTTAATTATTTTTTTAATTTCACATTATTTTAATTTTGACTTATTATATTACTGCTAATAAAAAGTTTTTCTTTTTATTTAGAGAAATTCCACGTGCTGAACTGTTAAAAGATTCGTCAGATATTGATTTTTTCAAAATTTCCAAAAACTATGTAAGAATTGTTTTTAAAGTTTTTTTATAAGCAAAAGTAATTTTTTAAGTAATTACATAAATTTTAAGTAAATTTAGTTAAAATCTGCAAAACCTTTAGACCTGTTGATGTTTGTACTGAGCCTTTCAGATTTTTTCAGTATGACATTAATGATGTTTCATGCGAGACTAAGTATGCAATTTATATATATATATATATATATATATATACATATATATATATATATATATATATATATATATATATATATATATATATATATATATATATATATATATATATATATATATTTATATAAATCTTTACATACTTCCATCAATTCATACAAAATCCTGAGTCAATGTAGTGACATTTCTTGCATATTCTATCTATTTCAGTCAATCTAGCAGCACTTCTTGTATGTTCTACCTATTTATTTATTTTTTTATTATTTCAAAAAAAAGAAAAAAAAAAAATTAATAAAAATTGAAAATAAAAACAGTATAAAACATTAAAAAAATTATATTAAATTTATTTAAAAATATATGAAAACGCTCGAAAAAAAAACAAATGAAAACATTTGGCTCCCCTTTTGGACAAACTAAAGTTGTGCACCTTGGTGGAGAGAAGAAAGGTTCATGCAACAAGAGTAGTCTTGTCGGCGTTGTCGGGAGTATGTCATCCATCGATGGCTAACATGTTTAAATTCAACGGTGACTCAAACCTTATTGTTAAAAAAAGCAGCAAATCGACAAGGAAGGCTTTGATATTATAGAGGCCAAATTTTTTAAAAAAAGAGTTGTCTCTTAATATATCTATCGTGCTATGCCATTGGCATATACTACTCAAGCAGTGGAAGAAGAAGTGGAAATGAAAGAAAAAGAACAAAAAAATAAAAAATAGTTTACTGATTTAAGTATATAAATCATAAAGTGATTGTAATTATAAAGGCAAAGTTGTTCAACTGTAATTGAGTTTAAATAATAATAAACAATAATAATAACACTCAATAACAACAGCGAACAACAATACAAATAATTAGCAGCAACAACATAAATAATAACAAACTTTACGCAAACGAAAAGGCAAACACAAAAATAATTAAACGCAAACAAAAACTACTACAATATCTTTTGTTATTTTTGGTGGAAACAGAAAGGGGTAGAAAACTCGTAGCAATTTATTTTTATGTTCTTTTTATTAATATTTAGAACATTTTTCAAACTTTTTTTCTTTTAACTTGATACTTTGCTTTTAATTGATTTTTTTGTTTTGTTTTTGTTTTATCAAATCAGTTTGTTCATTTTATTCTTTTATTAATTTTCTTGTTTTATTTTTTCTTCAATCTTTTTTGGTTCTTTTATACCTTTCAGTATTTTTCTTATTTTACTTTATTTTTAAGTAATCTTTTTTATTCTTTAAAATAATTTACTTTATTTTTTCTTTCCTCTTTTCTTTTTCACTGTTGGTTTTATTTATTATTTAAATTTACTTTATTTATTAAAAGTTAATTAATTATCAGCGATTTTGTTGTGTAAACAAAGATTGTATTAGGTTTCCAAGTACCATTTAATAAAAAATGTATATTATTGTGTATCAACTTTTAATGCAGCCTTGAAACATGTTAACAAGGGAATAAATTTTTGGTAAAAAAAAAATATTTAATAAGGAAAACCTTTTTTGAGCTTATTTTTTTTTTTAAGAATTAATAAATTTTAAATATACAATTATATAAAAAATATTTTAAATATATTTACAATGTATTTATTTTTTAATAAAGTTGACAGTTAAGTTAAAGCCAAGCATACACTTAAATTTTATTACCCCTGTAAACTTAAATATATTTTCTTTAAAACAATTAAATTATGTGTATATTTTATCAGAATTAAATTACATATTTTTATTAAATTATTTTTAGATTAAATCATTTATTTTTTATCTTTTTTTTTATCAGAGCTTGAAGCAAAACAATAGCGGTTTGCTTCAAGCTTGAAGTATTTGTGTTTTTCAAGCAAAAAAATCAATTACAATAAAAAAAAAAAGTTTTATTATTAATTTTTTTTTATTATTAAAATAAATTATTACAGACTAACTTAAAAATTAAAAAATGATAAACAGTTGCCTAACTGAAATTGCTTTAGGTATATGTAAAATAGCTTAACACGTACATAAATTGTGCGTAATGCTTTAAAAAAACCTGATACATATGCATATATATACATACATAGATTTTGTTGCATATTTATATAATAATACTTATCTGAAAAATATAGTTTTAAAAAATTACTGATAACTATATCAGTAATTGTTAAACATATATATTGATATAGTAAGCATAAAAGTTCAATAAACACTTTTTTTAAATTTATTTTTGTAAAGAACATTGAACATATTGTAAATCTTTTGATTTAAACTTGTTAAATTGTTTATATTATACACAGCTTCCAGCTCGCGACGAATTTGAGCTTCAATTACATTGGTGCAATGTGCTTCATCCATCAATTAACCAATCAAAATTTACAAAAGAAGAAGATAGTAAGATAATAAAGCTGGCAAAGAAATATGAAAATTGCGAGTGGGAAAAAATTGCTAAGGAAATTGGTGTAAGTAATTTTTTGTAACAAAACAGAAATATAAATAAAAAAAAATTGAAAAATAAAAAAATAAAATCTTAAATTAATTGTTTTTAAATTGTTGTTTAAGTCTTTTTTTTTTTTGGCAGCAAATTACTGTTAAATAGGTACCAGCAATTTTAGGTTTGTTCAAGCTGGAGTAAATAGTTTGTAAGAAAATAAAAAAATAAAGAGTTAACTCAAAAAATAAAGAGTTCACTCAAAAATAAAAAATTCGAAAGTTTATGAGTAGCTATCTTCTTTGCAAAATAAGTTTGAAAATTCAACATTAACAAACCATTTTAAAGACGCCATTTTATGTAGAATTTTATTTAAATATTAAGTTAAAGTTTTCAAGCTAAAAAGATGAATGTTTTTTTTTTTTCTAATTTAAAAACAAAAGGTATCAGATGAACTTATATAAATAAAATATTTATAAAAAAATATGACTTTAAATATTGCGACTTATTTGGGTTTAGGTAGACAGTTAACAAAAAAAATTTTTAGATTTTTTTTAATAAAATGCCAAATAAAAGCAATTGTTTTTTTTTGTTTACAAAAAAACAATTGCTTTTACTTGGCATTTTATTAAAAAGTTAACAAAAAAAATCTAAAATTTTTTTTTGTTAACTGTCTACCTAAATCCAAATAAGTCGCAATATTTAAAGTCATATTTTTTTATAAATATTTTATTTATATAAGTTCATCTGATTATATGGTTTTTATGTAAAACTAACCAATTTTTACAGTACCTAAACATGTCTAAAAATTTATAAAAATTAAAAGTTATTTACGTTTACCAGGTGCTATTCAAGATCTTTTTTGACAGCATCGACCAAATTTTGGCGCTGATTTGGGCGCTGCCCAAATTCAAGCAGTTGAGGGCTTTTTTATTAGTATATTTTACATATATGTATAGTATATATATATATATATATATATATATATATATATATATATATATATATATATATATATATATATATATATATATATATATATATATATATATATATATATATATATATATATATATATATATATATGTGTGTGTATTTATTTATCTTTCTGCCATTATATAACAAATAAATTATTATTAAATTAGTTGTTTTCCAGCCATTGTGAAATCATCTATACCAAAGTTAAAAAGTGCGTAAAGTATATAAAAATACAAAATATTTGGAAACACTCAAAAAGTGAATAAAAAAGTGTGAATAAAAAAAGCAATTGCTTTTATTGCTTTACGAGATTTCATGTAAAACTGAGCAATTATTAATTAAATTTTTGGAATAAACTGTTCAGTTTTATGTGAATAAACTTTTAAGCGATTTTTCTCAATTTTTATTGACGTAAACAAAAAAACAATTGCTTTTACTTGGCATTTTATTAAAGTATTGACATAAAGTTGAGCAGTTAACTCAGCTTTATTGACATAAAGTCAATAATACAAGTAATTGTATTGACATAAAGCTGAGCTATATGTCAATAGTATTGACATAAAGCTGAGCTAACTGCTCAGCTTTATGTCAATACTTTAACAAAATGCCAAGTAAAAGCAATTGTTTTTTTTTTTGTTCACCTGGCCTAAAGTTTGTAGAAAAGTATTGATGATTTGATAAAATTTGCAGCTGTTCGCTGCAAATTTTTATCAAACAGATTTTTCACTGTGGCTGATTGAAGTAGACTTTGCAGCTGTTCAAAGTCTACTTCAATTAGCCCCAGTAAAAAATCTAGAACCTATTTGTTATCTAATTGTCTGAAAATAGAGATCATGCCTGCAAAGCCAAAGGCGAACATATAAAAATTTTTTATCAGAAAAAATAATGAAACTTTGCCAAAAAGAGCGTGGTTTGATGGTGGTGGTATTGATTTTATCAAAAAGAGAGTGATATTGAATCCACCAAATGATGTAAGAACTTTTGATATTTATGAAGTATTTATAAAAATATTTCTTAATAATTGTTACATTATTTTTTCTCTTGTTGATATTTTGAAAATACGATGTTAATGATAATCAAAATCATTTTTTTTATTTTAAATGTATTTTATATTAGTATTGCATAAACAACAATAAAAGTATTTATAAAACACTAAAAAGAAATCACAAAGTTGTTTAATTGAAATTATTGAAAATAAATACTTTATATATAATAATATAATACCAAATTCTACAAAATGAATTTATACAATTTAACTTTTTGATTTATTGTCTAATAGATATGCAATGCTTAGTCCAAAAATTCTTCAATAATAGCAAATAAGACTAAAAATTCTTTGATAAAAAAAATGTTTTTTGATAATAGCAAATGAAAATTCTTTGAAAATAGCAAAGACTGAAAATTCTTCCATAATAGCAAATAAGATTGAAAATTCTTCCATAATAGCAAATAAAACTGAAAATTATTCCATAATAGCGAATAAGATTGAAAATTCTTCCATAATAGCAAATAAAACTGAAAATTATTCCATAATAGCGAATAAGATTGAAAATTCTTCCATAATAGCAAATAAAACTGAAAATTCTTCCATAATAGCAAATAAAACTGAAAATTCTTCCATAATAGCAAATAAGATTAAAAATTCTTTCATAATAGCAAATAAGATTGAAAATTCTTCCATAATAGCAAATAAGATTAAAAATTCTTCCATAATAGCAAATACAACTGAAAACTCTTTAATAAAAACAAATAATGCTGAAAATTCTTTAATAAAAGCAAATAATGCTGAAAATTCTTCAATATTATCTAATATAACTAAAAATTCAACAATACGTTTAAAAACAAAAATTATTTCTAGAAAAAAAAGTAAAACTTTTATATGGAAAGGAAACCAAAGTAAAGGATTCAGCAGTGAACACATAGCTTATTGGGAAAATAAATTTGAATGGGCATACTTTAGCGTTTCAAGAAAAGGTTGGCTATGTAAAACCTGTGAAAGTTTTTCTGTATCTGGTGATGAGTTTTAGAAAATCAAAATGTGTTAAACACAGTTTTCACCCTAAAGAATTATTCAACACACTCTTTTTAGCGACAAGTAAAAATATACTACTTCCAATAAACAACAAGTTACCATGTTATTTAAAGGTAACGTTTTTAAACCGATTATTGATGGGGGTATAAAACATAATGCAGAAGTAGAAGCTAGAAAGAAAAGACTTATCATTAAATTCTTTAAAGTTGCATATTTTCTCACTAAAAAAAATTGGGCAGATAAGCAAAATTTTGCTGACTATAGATTTGCTTCGAAACATTGGTGATCAAGATATAATGAATCATTTTAAAAACAATAAATGAAATGCATTGTACAAGAATACATACATATAATAAGTAATGAGTTAGAGTTCTGACTGATATAACAGCAAGCATTGACTGCACATTACTTGCAGATGAAAGCACTGATTTTGTGGACTCAATGGCACAAATATAATGGGTGGTAAGCGAAGTGGTTTACAACAACTTTTAAGACATGCTTCTCCATAATAGCATATATTTTAACTGCAGAAATTACTGTCTTGTCCTTTGTTTAGTTCACCAGGGAGTTAACCAACACGATGGCACCGCGTATAACGCGGTATTCCCAATTAGTTTCAAATTCCCAAAGGTTGATAAGATCATAGTAAAAAAAAAAAAAATTAAATCAGTCTTAGATTTTAAGTGTCGCGCTAGACAAGTAAAAAACGCAATTAGAAGCATGCAAAAAATTGAATTAAATTGATTGATTTTTTTAATGTGTAAAAACGTGTCGTCCATACATTAACATGATTGTTCGTTCAAAAAAGTTTATAGGGTGAAATGCAAGAAGCGAACTTGAGTCAAGCTCGACTTGAACTTTACATTGCAACAAATAGTGACAGAGTATGGGTTTTCCCCTTAAAAAATACTCTGCGGCTATTGGTTACAAAGTAAAGTTCGAGTTGAACTTGACTCAAGTTCAACTCGAACTTTTTTAATTTTTATTGACGTCAGTTAATCTTGAGTTAAGATTTTTTAAAGTTTAATAAATTGATTTATTAATTTATTTTTATTATTAAAAAACTCTTTATTTATGTTTTTACTGATATTTGACGAAAATCGGCAAGCCAATCAAGTTTTTCAATTAAAAGTTATTAAGATTTCGAAAGTTATTAAGATTTCGAAAACTTTCATTTAATTTTCATTTAAAAACTATTGGTTTAAATAAGTTTTCAAACTGTTAAATTTATCTAATGATAAAAATTATAATATAAATATGATGAACAATACGACATTTGTAAAATATTAAAGTATTTAAATAGTTATATAGTCAAATATATTTCTTGAGAACTGATTGTTTGAACCTTTTAAAACTGTATTAAATAAGCGATATATGCAATTAATCTAGATCAAAGTTTCAATGAAATTTAATAATACATTTATTAAAACAGCAAACAATTGTCTTTAGTTCTTGTTTTCTCTCTACTTTACTGCAGCCGTTTTTCAAAGCGTCTTATGTAAAAAAAAATCAATTTGACTTTTTTTTATCAAATAAGCTAGTTTAGATATCTACAAACGTTTTTGAATACATATTTTTAAAGAGTTCTAAAAAAAATTCATAAAAATTATTAGTTTCAAAAAGCGTTTTACGAAGAGTTTCACAAATAATTTTTTTAATTACGTTTTTCTCGAAATACGTAATAAGCTAACTAAGGCGTTTAGAAAAACGGCAACAGTATATCAAACAAAGAAGAGAAACGATTTTAAAATGAAAACTTTAGAAGATTGCCCATAATGAAACAAGCTGAATAAATAGAATTAAACATTTATAGAAAGTAGAAAAATAATCCTGCTATAACTATAACACCCAGCAAAAAAAGAACATTTATTTTGATTAAAATTTAATTATATCTAAAAAATGGAAGTATTCTTATATTATATTCTTATATATATATATATATAATATATATATATATATATATATATATATATATATATATATATATATATATATATATATATATATATATATATTTTAAGCCGCATTTAAATTCCCGATTTCGCAAAAACGCTGTATCAAATTTTTTCCTGGGTAACACCCTGTTCACCTAGTTAAAAGTAATATTCTCTTGCCGCACTTGATAAACTATTGATTACAATTTGGAAGCATTTTAAGTATAGCTCTATCAAACAAGCAATTTTTCAAGCTGCACAAACGCAATTTAAAGTCAAACCTCTGAAGATTTCAAAAGCATGTACTACAAGATGGTTTTCACATGATGAAATATGTGTCCAAGTTATATCTATAGATACAAACCATTACTTGATGCACTAGACACAATATTTCATGAAAAAAAAAGATCCAGAGTCTATAGGTATTCGTGATGCTTTATTTTCTCCACATGATTCTAATGATGCTCTTATTAGCTATAGTTTTATCGCCACTTCATATTTTATATTTGCAAACAAAGAATTTAAACTTTGTGTCAGTTGATAGAATTTTTAAAAAGCTTATTCCAATATTTTGACACTATTGACACAACGCTAAAGTATTTCAAAACTGACAAGAAATATGCCTTCTAAAGTGCCAGTAACAATATCATGTTTTTTAGTAAACATTTGATATCTATTTTTAGATGATATTTTTACAGAAATTCAAGGTGTCATGACGGAAAATAGTCTTTTTCTAATTAATTTTGATATGTTCAACCCCGAAAGCACATCAAAAGAAAGTTGTATAAACCAATTAAATGATCTTGTTTCTGTTTATGGATTTCAATGCATAGATTTCTACAAAGGACACAAAAACATTGCAACTGCAATTGATTTATTTGGAGATTATGAAGAAGAGAAGGAATTTTTCAAGATTTAGATGGAGTTGTGGCACTTTTAAAAAATAAACTTGAAGCTGTCGTAAAAAAAAAAAAAAAAGTTGAAGACTGATTGCTTAAGAAAGAAAATACACAAGCATATGTTTATGAAAACAAGTTCCGCAGAGGTTTCTCAACACATGAGTAAGGAAGGTGCAATTATTGCGCTACAAGAACATCATGGTAATATTTCGAATTTCATTGCTTATTCCTCCATCCAAAACGAGGATTTTCAGCAATGAACTTGTTATGCTCTCCATTATCTCCATTATCTCTCACATCAATGAGTAATGAAAACCTGGACAATGCAAATTAACCTAACAAGCCTGTTAATAAATAAGCAAACCAAAGATGTTTGCAAAAGATACTATTCGATTTTTAATGAAGGAAAATATATCTAATATCCCTGGTAATAAATTTTTGAAGTATATAGTAAAGTATAAATCTCTTAATTTTATGTTCATATGTAAAAATGTATGAAAAAATGTTAGTTTTAGGTGCAATTTAGATTTTTGTGCACATCCTTTAATTTTGAATGTTAACATATCTTTTTTAAGAGATTGTTACAATTTAATCTTGTGGAGGGAATGTTAATAATGGTTGTTTATCTGGACAAATGGACAAATGGAAAAAATATTTTTTCATAAAACATTTTACATACAAACATAAAATTAAGATATTTATACATTTACTATATACTTCAAAAAATTTGAAATTAGCGCATGTATTCACCAGGCCATTAATACGATTGTTTTTAAATTTTGTACATTAGTAAATGCTTTTGATTAAAGTTGATTTAATTACTTTTATTTAGCATATATTTATTTTTATAAGTTTTTGGCTTATTACAATAATTATTTTAAATTTGTACTAACTACATCAACAGCTATTTCTTACAATAATTATTTTATACTTGTAAGTTATGGAAGGAGTAAGTTATGGATATATATATATATATATATATATATATATATATATATATATATATATATATATATATATATATATATATATATATATATATATATATATATATATATATATATATATATATATATATGTATATATATATATATATATATATATGTGTGTGTGTGTGTGTGTGTAGGGAAAGTGGGGGCATAACCGCATATGGAGGCACAACCATTTTTTAACATTTCTCTTCAAAAAATGTTATCTAATATGGCAAAAAACATACCACGCGTTAGTACAACAGTTTCCTTCATTTTGCATATGTCAAAAAGAGTGACTGTTAAGTTTCTGAGAAGTTGTGAGTAATAATTTTTATTTTGATAAAAATATTATATTTACATCATATTTTTCCTGACCTTCTTTTTGAGAATTAAGCAATATTTAATTTTAGTGTTAAAAATATGTGTTATCAGCATTATTTCATGAAGTGAAAGTCATTTTTGATAATACCATAATCTAATAATTAATCTATGAAACTGAATTTTTTCTAAAAACTCTCTTCTGGGGCAGAACTCAAAATGTAAACACAAAGAATGCCTGCACAATATGCAAACATGCAACAAAATCATCAAATAATCTGAGTTGTGAAAATTGTAAAAAAAATGTACCATGAAAGGTGTAGCCCAATTGATTTTTTTGAGGGTGCAGTTGTGCCTCACAATGGGGCAAAACCGTTTTTTTCACTAAGTGTAATTTTTGTGTAATGACATTTTCAAAACCTGTTTAATTTTTTTCTTAAATGCATCAATTTAAAGCTTAATGATGTGGTTATTGAAATAAACTGCTAAAAAAACACATTTCGTTTTTATTTTCATATAACATTATTCCAAACGTTACGGGGGCGGTTATGTATATATATATATATATATATATATTAGGGATGTCCACATATACATGGAGGAAAAAAAATTTCTTCCGATTTTAGTGCACATAGGCTCATTTTGTTCGTTTTTCAATATTTAGTCATGTTTCCAAAAAGATCCCTAATCAATTAATATTTAGGGGTTGCTCAATGGCCCCAAAGGTTTTTCAATATGCATCAGCATTGGGTTACCCGCGAGTCCGCGATAAAATTGTAACAACAGAAAATAATCTGTCCATTTGACCAATCTTTATGATAAGGTTACTGACTGTAAAGCACCATTGCATTTGCATTACTTATTTATTTAGTGTTTTTAGAATTTAGATATTCTATGATGATGTCATTGTCAATGTAGCAAATGAGAATTATTTCAGCAAACTTGTGAATTTATACAGAATTTATTTAATACATTGATGTAAACTCTCAATAAAGGTAATTATAATAGTTTCAATTAGTTTCTTACTTTGTGCTGATTTCATATTTATTTGATCATTCTATTAAACAGTTGTAGGAACTATAGACAACCTGCTTAATGCTGTGTTGAACCATTAGTAGGGTTTCAAACTTTATTTGTGACAATCCGAATCCATTATAAAAATAATAAAATATATTCTAATAAATCATTTTTATATGAATTCATTGAATTAATAGGCCTATCTTGTTATTAATTCTAAAATGCTTCTATCTTAATTTTAGACTGTTGCTGAAAATGGCTGCAAAGTCAAACGCTGTACCACTGACACGCACTCGAACTGCTGTTTGGCTGATTGGTCAACCTGAAAAGGACCTACCGAGTAATGTCCTTCCGACAACGGGCGATGTTCTTCGTACATTTTTCCATTACCACAAAACAATAAAACAGACAGTATCTGCCAGTGCAAAGTCAACCTCATCTGATTTGGTAAAAATTTGGAGCAAGGCACGGATACCAATGACCTATCAACCACATATCGTGTCAAAGGTGAAGGTATGCTTTGATGAATACAGTTTGATCAAGAAGAATAAAGGAAGAGAAAGTGAATCACAGCTAGCTAGAGAAAAAGCATTTAAAGACAAACTGAATCTACTCTTTGATATTGCTCACAAAGATACAGGTACATTAATCAAAATCGATGAAGACAAGCTGTTTTTGGAGGATCAGCGGAATGCTCGCATGATGAAGATGAGTGGAGAAGATGTAAGATTATCACAACAAGAAGAGCGAGCAGCACAGCGTCGACAGGCTGAAGCTGAAAGGAAACAGCGTGAGGAAGAAAGGAGAGATGCAAGTGCCAGAAGCAGCCATCACAATCATGGTCTTGAAAGCGACAGTGACGGAGCAGAAGAGGAGGATATTGAAGATGATGATTACGAAATAGAGATACCAGTATATCACAAGAAGCAGCTATGTGAGGTAGTGGATGCTGGACATGAATGGACTACAGTTAACAAAAGACCACGCATTTTGGAGAACATTCTGTCGTCACCAGATGTTTCATCAACACTTGATCGCATAAATTTATCTGACCAGAAGTTTACAATTTTGGCAGCAGCAATTGCTAAAGCCAGTGGACAGGACCTACAAAGCACGCCATTGTCAAGATCAACAGTACGTCGCAAACGTATTGAACACCGATCTTCAACAGAAAATTGTATTCGGCAGGAGTTTCTCTCCAGTGAAAAACCGCCTCTGGTGGTCCACTGGGACGGTAAAATCATGCGAGACAGCACGAACTTAGAGGATCCAAAGTCCAATGTTGACAGAATTGGTGTTAAAGTGACTGGTGTAGATTTGGAGAAAATCTTGGGAATTGTCAAGCTTCCAGCGGGCACTGGGGTAGCACAAGCCAAGGCAACATTCCAGTTGGCCAAAATATGGGATGTTGATAGTGAAATCGTTGGCATGTGCTTTGACACCACAGCTTCGAATACGGGCTCCAAAAATGGTGCATGTGTCTTGCTGGAACAACTAATTGGGAGAAACCTTCTATACTTAGCTTGTCGACACCACGTGCATGAAGTGATTATTGGTGAAGTGTTCACAGTTTTGCTTGGCCCAAGCCGTGGCCCAAACATTGCTCTATTTGAACGTTTTCAGCAGTCTTGGCCAACTATTGACCAAATGAACTTTGTTCCACTTGATGATACGCGACTTACAGTTCCACAGCTGCAACAACTCAGAGCAGAATTTGGTCCTTTCTTGCTGTCTTTTCTGTCAGGTCAAACGTCATATCTACCACGAGAGGACTACAAGGAAATGATTGAACTTTGCCTCTTGATATTGGGTTTCACACTACCAAGCCATCCAGCTGGTGGAAAGCCATATCATTTCAGACAGCCGGGTGCCTACCATATGGCAAGATGGATGGCAAAGGTCATATATTGCATGAAGATTTTCCTGTTCAGGAATGAATTCAAACTGACTTCAACTGAGGTGAAAAACCTGTCTGAATTTTGCATTTTTGCAGCTCACATTTATGTACCAGCTTGGATTGCTTGTCCAGTGGCAAGTGATGCACCATTGAATGATTTGATGCTGTTTCAGAGAATAAAAAGATATGCTGAGGTACACAAGATTGTTTCACAAGCAGCTTTGAAGAAATTGCAGAATCACATGTGGTATCTTGGAACAGAAATGGTTCCTCTTTCACTGTTCTCCAGCAAAGTATCTGATGAAGAAAAGAAGTTGATTGCGGAAGCCATGATCCTCAGTGGAGATGATTGGAGTGTCAGGGGAAACAAGTTTCCAGTATCAAAATGTAATGAGTTGGAGAAAAAGCAACTACATGAACTGGTAACATCATCATCAACAGCTGCATTGCAGTCACTTGGACTTGACATAACTACCTTGTCAGGACTTGAGCCCCCGAGTTGGGAAGAAAGTGCTTCATTTCGAAAAACCAAAGCTGTTGTTGCTTCTCTCAAGGTTATCAATGATACTGCCGAGCGCTCTATTGCACTGATGAGTTCTTTAAACCAGTCAATAACAAAGACAGAGTCTGAAATGCAGAAACTCCTCCAAGTTGTTGAGGACAACAGGAAGCGCATTCCAGATTACCGGAAAAGCACCCTGATGGCATATGCCCCTCGGTAGACGTCGCAAGCTTGAAAACTGAAATAAGTTGAACTTTGAACACGTGAACAATAAATGAGCATGCAATAAAAATCTGAACGAGCATGTTTAAAAATTGCTGTTAATTTCTTTGATATTAATTTTGATAAATTAAAAATTGTTAATGTGTGACTGATTGTGTCTGCACTGTCTGTGTCATAACCAGTATGTCTTTTTGAAATGAATAGTAATGTATCTATCACATTTTATCATCTTGTGATTCTAGTTTGAAGATTTCAGTCAAAAAAGTGCAGCCGCGGCAAGTTTATCTGTACTGTTAAACTTCACCTCCATTGAGCAACTTGTAAATATCAAAATATAAATGCCAAAATTTGCATAAAAGTTAGTTTCCATCAAAGGAACAAAATGAGATACTGTGCTAGGTTGAATTCAAAAATTTTTTTTTTTGGACATACCTAATATATATATATAAATATATATATATATATATATATATATATATATATATATATATATATATATATATATATATATATATATATATATATATTTATATATATATTTATATATATATTTATATATATATATTTATATATATATATATATATATATATATATTTATATATATATATATATATATATATATATATATATATATATATATACATATATATATATATATATATATATATGTATATATATATGTATATATATATATGTATATATATATGTATATATATATATGTATATATATATATATATATATATATATATATATATATATATATATGTATATATATATATGTATATATATATATGTATATATATATATATATATATATATATATATATATATATATATATATATATATATATATATATATACATATATACACACATATACATATATATATATATATACATACATACATACATTTTTTATAGTTATAGTACCAAAAAAGTCAAATTTGCAGACTTGATGCCTTTTTCTAGTATGTGTGCACTACTTATAAAAACTGAAAAAAAGGAAATAAGAAAAATAAGTTTCATTGAAATATCTTTTAGACTAATAGAACTCCTGTCCAATGTTTGCAAAGATTTCAAAGAACTCTCAACAAAGATATGATTAAAACGTATGTATATAATGCAATATTTTTATTGTTTGATTTTTTTTTTTTGAAAGGATCCTAAAGTGATAATAGTTTTTGTGTTAATTAAAAGGATATTTAGGTTGTTATAACTAAACAGTTAAAGTTGTCATATTTTGGAGGAACTTGTAAACCTGGGATCGTTATCCTAATAGTGATAAATAAAAATACAGTTCTGCAAAACAGTGTAATGCTAAGAATTTTAAAAATGTACGTCATATTAAAATAAGAAAATAGCATTGTAAAAAAATGTTCAAACCCCTCAAGTATAGAATCATGAGTGTTAAACAGCGTTAAGTTTAGACTGTTTCCTAGATAAGTATTAAAAAATATTTTTTCTACATGAACCATTATTCTTCTGTTGGTTCTGTAATGTTAATAGGAGCAGTAAAAATAAATTTACAGATTAGGTAGTTGTTAGTTTACATACATAAATTAAAACAGGCTTTTGTAATCTTTTTTAATGTATAAGTTCCCTTTGCATGGCTTGACTTATATTTATTTTCATAATCACCTAAAAAATTATATTTTTGCCAAAAAACTTGGTTGGAGAAATATCTTTAATAAAAATATGAGTTTTAATTTTTGAAATAATTTTTTAGTAAATGGGATGAAAGCGATGATTTAAAGTTAAAGGAAGCTGTTGCACTATATGGTCCTAAGTGGGTTTTTGGTAAATATCTATGCTTTATTATAATTTTAATCAAAGATGAATTACAATAAATCATGTTGATTTATCTGTGGTTATTTTTTAGTTGCTGAATATATGGGAAACAGAACAACCAATCAATGTATGTTTCGTTGGGAAAAATCAATAAATCCTTCAATCAAAAGAGGAAAATGGTCTGTTGAAGAAGATAATGTTAGTTTTATTTCTTCATTGTAAAATTTTTATTTTTTATCACCATAATAAGATGTGTTATATTTAATAACAGACCTTTTTAAAAAGTGTTAGGTTTTTTGATAAGGTCTGATATATATAATGCTTGTAGGCAATAATACTTAAGAGAATACAGTAATTAAACTTTTCTTTCAATATATAACAAATTTATGAATGAATGATTATTTTTTGTTTTAAAGTTGTCATTTAACAGTTTTATTTAAAAGTTTTTCCATTTTCATTTATACATTGTTTTTTTATGAATGTTATATATGAATGTTATGCTCACAATTATCTTTTTGTTAATTGATAAAATCAATACAAAAATTGTTCAAAATTATTATTAACATTCATTTGGTTAATAAAAAAAGTCAGTAATTAAAACTTAAGGCGTTTTTCTTAAAATCTTCCAGATTTTCTCACATCTAAGGAGGCATTGTTCGCTGATGATACTACCATTTATTCTTGTCACGATAAGAAGCCAACTCCCTCTGATTGCTTGCAGGGGGCATCTGAGTTTGAAAAGGATCTCACTTCTGCTACAGCATGAGGCTCACAGTGGCTGGTGAACTTTAATTCAGATAAAACTCAATTTTTTTCAGTTAATCGTTATCGCAATAATTTAGACCTTCCTATATTTATGAGCGGTAATATACTCGATGAGTCTCCTACCCTTCATCTTCTAGGATTAACTCTTACTTCTAATCTTTCTTGGAAACCTTATATCAAATCTGTTGCAAAATTAGCATCTGCTAAAGTCGCTTCTCTTTATCGAGCTCATCAATTTCTTACTCCGGATTCTATTCACTATATCTATAAATCTCAAATCCAGCCTTGTATGGAATACTGTTGCCATATCTGGGATGGATCTTCTAATGATGCCTTTACTCTTTTAGACAAGGTGCAAAAATGCATTGTAAACATAGTTGGACCTACTCTTGCAGCCAACCTTCAACCTCTGTCACATTGTCGTAATGTTGCTTCTCTTTCTCTTTTCTACAAATACTATAATGGGCACTGCTCTAAAGAGCTAGCGTCTCTTGTGCCATTTACAAAAATTCATTCTCGTGTTACTCATCATTCAATTAAGTCTCATCTTTTTTCTGTTACTGTTCCTAAGTGCTCCAAAAACTCTTTTTTGTCTAGTTTTTTTCCTTGAACATCAGTTCTTTGAAATTTGCTTCCTTCATCTTGCTTTCCTGATTCATATAATTTGCAATCTTTTAAGTCGTCTGTCAATCGTTATCTTGCTCTACAATCTTCATATTTTCTCTTCCAGTAACTTCCAACACTAATTAATGGTTGCTTGCAGCCTTGTTGGAAGCGAAGATGTTTAAAAAAAAACAAAAAAAAACAAAAAAAAACAAAAAAAAACAATGGCGTCCTCAAATAAAATAAAAAAGGGCAAAAAAAAAATTATTATTTTATGCACACTGTTGAAATCGATTGTTTAGATTGAAAGGTTAATAAAAATTAATAAAATTAAAAAATGAATAAAATTAAAAAGATTTTTTGAGTTTTTTATTATAAATGTTATATTCAAAAAAAAATTCATGTTATATTTTGTACATATATGCATATATAAACATAATTATGATCAACATAATCACCATAATCTTATCAGGCTTTAGCCTTCCTCTTTTATGTTGTTTCTCTAATATAAACAATCTAGAGCATTTTTTTTTCTTAACTAAACCTCATTTATACAACCTGTAAGGCCCTCTCTTCAAGTTGTCTTACTTCTACCATTTTCTACTGAAGTTGTCTTTCTTCTACCATTTTCTACTGAAGCTGCTACCTCTACATGCTGATACCTAAATCACTTTAATATTTTTTAACAAATATTGTTCAAAATAACGTTTGTTCTAATCTGTCTAAGATTACGCATCTTTTTCTTGTCTTGCTAAAGCATCCTTTCACAGGAAGGCGTGCGATTTCACGTCTTTAAATGCGCAAATTACATTTTGCTATTGTTTGACTGCAGCTAATTCAAAAAACATTTTAAAAATGCGCTTAATAAAAAATATTCTAAAAAAGTGAAATTAATTACATCAAAACTTCTTAACAAATGTTTTTATATCAGCGAAACAGTTTTAAATAAAGTAACAATTTACTGAAAATGTTTTTTTTTTTAAATATAATTGACAGTTGTATATATTTTTTTAATTTATAACATAAATTGTTCAAGTGTTCATTTCTAAAATAAACGTTATTAAAAAATAAAAAGTTGTTTTGTTTCTATAAACGATGGCATTCTACGGCTACAAAAGTCTTTTTATTTATTTACAAATTTAAATATAAGAATGATTAAAGTTAATGCATTTAAAAAGATAAACACAAATTCATTAAAAAAAAAAGTTTTAGAAAGCTGTTACAGTTTAATAAGTTTGATCTTAAATGCTTTTATATTATCGAAACACTTTTTAATGAAGT